>CP093830.1:2403253-3603253 GCA_033063855.1 Smittia aterrima
GTTCGATTTTTATTCCATGGATTCCGGAATTTCATCTTCAACACAATCGGCCGGACAGATCAAAAGAAACGGGGGAACTTCTTACAACAGAAATTTCCCGACTCTGCTGCATTTCCGTGTGACGTAAGCTTAGGCAGAAGTAAAATCCGGCCTCACAGCATTCACAAATTGCGACCTGGAGGTAATCTATTTCGACCAGACAGTTTTCCAAACTTGTTGCAATCTCGTTTACAAGATGCAAGTCCATCTATGACGCGTTTGTGTTCGTGCAACGACTTAACCAGTCGATTACCCATTTTTTATCTCGCTTCAATTCAAAGCATATTACATATCACGCGACGGCTTGTTTACAGTCAATTGCCGAGTACTTAAGTGATAACGTTTCAATTTTTCTTGAAGTAGATTTTGCTCTTGAAAAAAGTGAAGGAATCCTCGAGAAGAAGAGAATCTTGATAATTTGATCTTGAAAAATAATTATTTTAAAGATCACTCATGTCATTACCACAATTTTTTTTATGTCACTTGTAGACATTTCGGTTATAGGCGCGTTAGGTGACTCGTTGACATGCTCGACGGGGGCAATGGCTTCTAATCTTATGGAGCTGACGATTGAGAATCGTGGCGTCGCATGGTCAATCGGAGGTGAATGTTTTTAATTAACTAAACTGGACCATTACCTTTTCAACCTTGATCATCTAATTTAAGGCCAATGGGACTGGAAAAATGCAACAACCTTGGCGAATATCTTGAAAGTTTACAATCCATCGGTAAAGAGAAAAAAAACGAAGTGAATTAATTTATGAGTATGACGAGTCTAATTATCTATCTCATTTAAAAGCTGGTTGGATATTCGCTCGGTGATTCGTTTCCCTTCCACAAAGCGTCGCAATTTAATTTGGCAGAAATTGGTGCAGTATCTAGTGATATGCCATTCATGGTAATTGAGACGTAGATAATCGCTTTGGCGTCTTTTGTTTCACTTACTAACGTCTCTCATCCTTTTCAGGCGAAGAAATTAGTTCAGAGGATTAAACAAGACAAAAGAGTCAACTTTAAGTTTGATTGGAAGATGGTGACAATCTCAATCGGCGGAAACGACATTTGTTCGTTTATTTGTCTCATGGATGATCCTGAGTCGTTGCCAGAGAAGCATCGTTTAGCTCTTACAAAGACTTTGAGATATTTGAAAAAAAATTTGCCAAGGTTCGTTGAAAGTGTCAAACCTAAAGATATTTGCATACAAATTGTGTTGTTTTTAACAGAACGTTTGTGAATATCGTGTCAGTTCCACATGTGGAGACGGTCGTGCTTATCAAAGCTAAGCCACGTAGTTGCCGATTCATTCATCGCGGTGAGCATAAAACTCTAATTTTATTAACAATGAACATCAACTTGAGAAACAATTTACTTTTTTTTTCTACCAGGGGAGTGCAGTTGCTGGGTTGGAACTGTGTCAAATGTGACAAAATATTCGAGAGAAAGGTAACTCGATGGCTTTAATTTATTACCCTTTGGCTTCTCTCGGACGCAACTTCTAACTCTTCTCATTGTTTATTTGAAGGTGGCAGAGAATCCAACAAGAATTTATTCGTGTGGAAGAAGAAGTGGCGAAGCTACAGGAATTCCGAGGCCTCGACGAGTTCGCCGTCATTTACCAGCCCTGGTCGTCGAATGTTTCCGTAACTATTCTGCTGATAATTTTCTTTTTTGCAAGCTCCATAAATTGCATCACTTTATGATCATTTGAAGTCAATATGTTAGCTCATTCTCTCTCCTCGTTTCAATTTCAGCTCAACGTTGACGGAAAGAGAGATCTGACCCTTCTGTCTGTCGATTGCTTTCACCTCTCACAAAAAGGCAACGCTTGGGCAGGGACAGCTTTATGGAACAATTTATTAGAGCCACCTGATCAGAAATCACTTAATTGGATAAATCCACTGAAGAAGTTTAATTGTCCGACAAAGCAAAACCCGTTTCTTCTCACCTACGATAATAGTTAGTTGTTGCTCGTGTAATCAGTTGCTATTTAAATTAATAATTCTATTAAGTTATTAACGAAAGGCTGCCCAATCCTCAAGCTCTTAAAATATTCTTTCACATAATTTACAAGCAAAAAAAAATCAAACAAATAGTTCAACTCCGTCGGTCAACATTCCAAATGTTCAGCTTTTTCCAGACAAGAAATATCAAAGGAAATCTCAGAGTGAAAGAGCTTGACTCGAAAGTATTTGGCGAGAAGGCAAATATCTGGAAATGATTTTTATGAAAAATTAAATTTGATTGAATAATTCATAATTAAATCTCTCAGAAGATCAGAAATGAAATATTTATGAGATGCCTGTTTGATGATTTCTCACACAACATTTCACAAGACCTTTTCACGTGAATTCTGTGTAATTATTATAAATAATTCATCTGTGCCTAATTCTTATCCTCTTGTTGTGTTCCATCATCAGATTTAATCTAAATTTTCATCAAAAGCAAAAGCGGGACGCAATTGCCATGATAATTCAAGGAGTGATTTCTTTGAGTCAAATTCTGTTTGATTCTAATGGATTTGCGAGACTTGAGAGGTGTAAATTTGATTTTCTTCGTAATCATCGTCATGAATCGTCAGGCGAGTTGCGCTACTGAAGAATGAAATGTGATTTATTTAAAACTTAAGTGAATTAACTTGCATGTTGACGTAAATGTGTGTAACCTTAATGAAGCCGCTTCATTGGAGCGTAAACATCTGAAAGCAATAAAATCATTCTCATAACTTTAACATGTTGTTATTTCTTCTTGACACGACATGAGAGTTAGAAGAATTTTCGATGAAAGAGCGTGACGCACTTTGAAAGTTTTGAAACATAAATTTTCAGAATTTTGAACTTTTTTTTTCATAAATAATTGCGTCAAACTTGTTCTATATCTGGTCTGTTTGAAGTGAAACGAATGAGCATTTCCGTTTCATACATTAAAGGAAGCAGAAGCGCTTGATTTGGTAATGTAAAAGACAAAAGTTATTTGTCCTGTTTGGGGGGAGAATCAATGAACTTTGTCACCAATCAAGGTCAGCAGTGAATCATTTAGTACATTCAAGATAAACCAAAACAATTATGTTGACATGAATGATGTGACGCGTGTCGCGGACGTTCCGCCCAAAGTTCCTTCTGCTTTTTGGAAATGTTTCACATTTTGCAAGACTGTAGAAAAAAAAATGTTGTGTTATAACATAAATATATGAATTTTTAATGTCGAATGTCTTTATGATGAAATTTCCCTCTCACAAATAAAAGCACATTTGGGTGAAAAAACGAAGTTGAAATGAAAAAATTTTTGAAATGAAAGAGCATGGAAATATGTAAAAACGTATAAATTTTTAATAAACGGAGAGAAAATATTTATTTTACATTTGCGACTGTCCTGTCCTTGGCTTCTGATGCTTTCTTAGCTTTCAAAAATTTATGTTTCCTATGAGTCGACGAGAGAAATAGAAAGACGAATGGGAGCTATCAGTTACACTCAACAAACTATCAATTGACAAACTTACGACAGGCTTGAGACAGCGGGAAATCATTTTCAATGTCATGATGAGGAGGAGTAAAAGTTTGAGAGAATATGCCTCGTGGATAAAAATTTCAATTAGGAAGTCTTCAAACTTGGCTTCAGCGAGAAATGAAAATTCATCTCAGAAGATGACAAGAGCAGTCTTTAAAACTCAAATCGCTGCTGTTTGTCTTTGACTTGAGGAGAAATTTAAGTTTTGTTTATTTGGTTGGAAACAATTCTTCACTCATTTTTCTAAATTAGGTTTTGTTCTGCACACAGCCCTCTCAAACCTTTTCTTTCCCGTGGCTACAAAACGGAGGAAAAAAAATATGAAAAAATGTCATTAATTTCTCTCCGCAAATCGCAGGTTTTCTGTTGCTGAAAAATTCATTTAGATGATTTTTTTGCGGAGAAATTATGTTGATGTTTTTGTTTTGAGAACACTCGCGGGCACGAATCGTGAATTGAGATAGATTCGTGAAGAATGAAATTGTAAAAATTTTCCGCTTTTCCGGACGAGTAGGATTTTAAGGGTTAGGCAACAGAGAGAGAGAGAGAAGTATATAAAGATGAGCTGGCGGATCTGTGTTTTCATTTAATTTGAGAAATTTTCAGAACTTTCAATGTTGAGTGATTTTAACATTAACTTAATATGTTTCTGATTTTCATTGTTAAAGGAACAGACAGTTCCGCATGTTAATTTAGGCTTTTGCTAGTCACCTGATTAAGACATTTTCCTGATATGCCTCATTATAGCTCCAGGGAAAGAGAGAGAGCGAGATAGATAGACGAAAAAATTCTTTTTAAATCAGGCACGATGTTCATTCATGATTGAATCAAAATTCAACCTCTTCACTCAGGAAAAGGATTATCGCATGCACTCAACTGTGTGCTTTTAAATTTTCCTTCCGTTCGTCTTTGGCGCAACAATGGTCCCCGATAACAAAATGATTTTGTCGTACAAATTAGAGTTTGTGCAAGCGAGGGAGCTAAGGAGAAGACGACGCTTCTATTGTGTCTAACTTTTCAATAAATCTACTTGCCAAACTAGGCTTTCTCTAATGTTTCTAATCGGATTAACCAACCCTGCATAATTTCTTTTTCCTTGGCGAGAGGTTTTCTTTTGAAGGATTTCACTAAGACGACTTTTGTGTTCTGTTTGACCTAAGCTCGACTCTCTATTCATGCTTTCAATCTGAATTAAAGTTGTTCATGATGTTATTAGACTCCGACGATTATGCATTGCAATCAAATTAAAGAACTTAATTACGCAACAGTTTTCGGTTATTTGAGTTTATTCGAAAACATAAACTTCACAAGTTGATCTTCTTTCCCACTTCCCCAACATCCGCATCATTATTTTGCGCAATGTATGTTCACATGATACTTAATTGCATGTTATTTAAATAAATTGCTTTATTTTATTTTCCATTTGAGCGTATATAAAAAAAAGTTAATCCTTTCTCGCTCGAACGAACGAAAAGCAATTGTTGCTGATTCTGAAAATCGAGTTTTATCTTCGCTAATTAAAAGCTACAAGCAGAAAGTTTAATTGCTTCGCGCTCCTATTTCGATTTCAATAAATCGAACTTTCAATGCGTACAACAAAATTCAATCCCTCAAGTGGTAACTTTCCCATGAATCTTTGATTAATATGCTTAGATTTTATGTTTTCCTTAGCGATTTAATCAATTGAACTGGAAGTTCATCAACTTTCCTTGTTGTTTTTGCTTCGCATTATAGATCAAGCAGCGAATGCTTATCGCACTTTTCAAACTCGACTAGAAATTGAGTTCTTAGAACGGAGCCAGTTTGAAAAGACGAAAGTCCAAAAGAAAATTTTAACACAAAATTCCTAAAATATGGCTTCAGAGGGTTAACGAACTTTTGTGCATTTTGGCACAAGAGGGGAGGGGGGCTCTAGAAAATTCCTTTTTTTTCTCTCAGCAACGTGATCACCTTCGAACAGGACTTGATCTCCATCTAGTTGAACTTTGATATCGTCGTCAGTCTCCATTATGTGATTGTTCAAAGCTATTCCGTTGTAAAGTCTTTAGGTGGTATCGTTTAAAAGTTAGTTATCTAAAGGAATCTCGAAACACTCATTTGTTGTGCTCTGTCAATGTTCGTGGCAGAACAAATAATTTGAAAAGTTACGCAATCCACGATCCGATCCAGAATGTTTTGTTATTTGAGGCAGAAAACAAACCGAAACGCGACGCATAAAGAAAATATAACGACTCAATTGACATTACAATGGTTGAAACGAACAACGCAGAGGAAAACAAAATGTACCAGTTCCGGAAATTCTCATTATTAATTAACCAAACAGAGTTTTTCTTTTCTCTTTCTCTCTCTTACTTTTTTTCCCAGTGAAGGAAACAAAAGGCAAAGGTTTAGATAACAAGCAAGGGAAATTGAAAATTCTGTAGCAGGAGAGGGAGACAGAGAGCAACAACAATGAAATCAACAAGAAGAGTAAATCCAGGTGAAATGTTGAATCCCATTACACAACCGGATGCCAGCATACAGATGACTTAGTTTGTTGATGATGCTTTCATTGCCTGAGCTTTTGACGAATTAGGTTTATTAATATTTAATTAAACAAAGCGGAAGACTTTATGCTATTTCTGCTGTAAATTATAAATTCCAGCTCCATCGTCTTCCGCTGTTCAATGCGATTTAGGAGATTTTAGCTTTAGTGGCATTTTAAATGGATTGGAGTAGAGTAAACCTCAATCTCCAACTCGAGGAAATTTATACTCGAGTTGCATCAATTGATGTTCAACTCCACAGAATTCTTTTCTTCTGTTGAAGCTCTCAAGTTCCTCATGCCTGCCTCTCGCTCCTCTCCAGAGCCAAACGACCATTAAATTTGCATTTATCTCAATTTCAACACTAAGTGGATGTAATAAATCAAAAAAGGAAGGAAAAATATATTTAAACAATCTACATCAAGCTCTCTTGCTCTCTCACTTTCTTTTTTTTTCGCATGTTAAATCAAAGTTGAAGATTTTTTGTTCCTTTTCTCTTTTGAGTTTTCATATCGCTCGCTATCGTACTGCGTGAACTCAACAGCCGGCTCTACTAACAAAGAGAACAAATAGATAAATTTTTATTAGGAGGAAAATTACAATTTGGAGGTGGGGGCGGACAGAATTAGAATGGAAACGTTTGGGCGGATAATTTTATTATTTTAACGCAATAAATCATCGAAAATTTGTCTGATAGCGCGGGCAGTGGTTGATGGTCAAAAGTGACTGGAGCCTTGTTATCGCTCGTGAACCTTCTTTCTAAATTACTTCTGCATGACCTGCTCAGCAATTTTCTAATAAATTCATCAAGCTCGTCGAGCGTAGCGTGAACGAATGGAGGCTAGTTCATGTCAATAGAAACAAATAGAAATCACCTGGTCGCCCCTCTGTGACACGCACATTACGCAGTCGTTTTAATGTGCGAGAGAATTCTTATATTTTTCAATTTTCTCGCGTCTGAAGTCTCGAATGGGAAAAGTCACATTAATCTAAATTACAGCCGACGGTTTATGCTTTGAGGATTCGAAAGGCTAAGATTTCCAGCCATTCGGCAAGGTAACTGGCGACATAAATGTTTTTATATTAAGCGACGTCGAGGGAGCAAAAATTCATAAAAAATCGAACGTTAAACGAATATTTTCCCCGACATTTCACGCCAAAAATGAAGCCGGAGAGAATCATCGAATTTCGACGTGTTCTACAAAACGCTTTTCATGTCAATTTGAATTTGTCCATTCGAATGTAAAGACGAATCGCTTTATATCTCGTATTACATATTGTTTCATGTGTGCTATAAAGAGCGACGAGAGCGAGAGGAGGAAAAAAAAAATGGTAACGAAAAGCAAACTTCTCGACATTTGGAATGATAAAAGAAATAAAATATTGATAACATTTCAAAGTGAAAACGAACGAGCGTGAGGATAGAAGGAAATAAATGTTTCTCTCGATGCTAAGAAGCTTAAAAAAAAGGTTTTTTTTGATGTTATTTCTATGCTGTCTTTGTGTAAAATAAAGGCAAACAAAAGTGCTTCACTTCGTGTATTGATGTGTGATTGGAAAATATTATGGGATTAAATTTGAATAAATAACAAAAAAATATTTGCTATTCTTCAAGCTTTACCTCCCTCGAGCTCCACTTTACATCGTTTGTTTAAGATTTGTAAGACAATGCGTATTTAAGTGAAATTCGTCAGGTTATTTTAGGATTCGGTTTGTCTTTGATTTCAAGACAAAAAAAGGACTCACGATGGATGCTCTTCTCGAGTCAAAAAAGGGTCGAGTTTAAAAATTTCGAAAAATAATAATTGTCGAACGTTGTTCAAAAGGAAAACAATACTTCATTGTCATGATAAGTCCCACATCCATTGATTCATCCAATAACCATTCAATTTGCGGGATAATTGTTTTGAAACATGATAATATTTTGCGAGCTCGATTTACGGCATTTGCCGGATCATTGGAATAATTAACAAAGCCACTGAATGATAAAATAAACAGCAAAAAGGTTTCTCGCTCTCCCTCTCTCGTCAATTATTATCGGCAACTAAAAAGCTATTTTCGGATCGTTCGGCTTTCATTATCAACAAGGAGACAACAGAAGCCCGAGAGAAGGTTGTAGGTGCTCTCGAAGAGGGAAAAGTTAATTTGAATGAAATATTTATCAGATGGCCTCGTCGAGTCAACACAAAGTTAAGAGACAAGTAAACTTTTCACCAACTTGAGCCCATTAGTCTGATGAAATAATTTGCTGAGATGAAGATAGGCAAGCATTGAATTTCGCAATTGCTCAAAGCGAACTATTGTTTGAAGATTGTAAACTTTCCGTGTCCATAGATCAAATAGAAGAGTCGCTTTTACCATTTCCATTGAAAGCTTCGAATCATTTGTACGGGCAATTTGATTGAATTAGTCCTGAAGCGAGATAATCATGTTCAAGTGTTATCGCCAATTTACAGATTAACGAGACCAACTTGATGTTGCAGTCGTTTTCTTTCAGTACAGAGTACAAAGTCATTACAGAAAATTAGATTGCGATAATTCTCCTACGATGCTGATTGTTCCTTAAAGGCTTTTGTGCGGGAATGCGATCTACGATGACGACTGAGAATGAATGATGGCATTTTCCAAATGAGTTTTCCAACAAGCAACTTGAGAGAAGCTCCTGCTTAAAGACTTTCTTCTCTCTTCCTGATTTTCTTCTAATTAATTAGCCTTTCTCTAACTGCTCAAGAGGCAATCAAACTTTTCCAATTAATTAACGCAAATACAATTTCAGTGAAATGGAAAAAAATTAAAAACGAAAGAAACTTTTTCCACCGAAAGCTGTTGAATTATGATTTACCGGCGTAGGTAAATATAAACAATTTCAATTTATAAATGACACCGAATTAATTTGCACTACATTTGACTCGCATTTCCATTAATTTTCCCAGGAACAACTTTCAGAATTTATAATTCACTCTCCATAATTTTCACTTTGAAATGTACACACTCTACCAATGTTCACGCCGTCAGAGGGGAGAGATTTTTTGCTCATAAATTAAAATCCTTCGCGTCTTTTAAAGCTTTCGAAACGTGAGTCTCTCGTCTTCACAGAAGTGAAAGCATTTCGTTTGATGGATGAGATAAAAATCCGTCAGACCGTAAATGTTGTCGGTGACGGGAGTGAAATCAGGAATAGCTCGTGAAAATTTCTACTTAATTACAGCTTCTCGTTTAAATGTATGTCAACATCATAATTTTTTATCTATTCGTGCTCGAGAGAATGTTCTTGTCATCCTTCTTTCAGAACCTCAAAACTAGATTTAACTTCCTGAGATGACTTTCACACTCAAATTATTTTTATGATTTTCTTCTCTTCAAAATTTGGTTTCCTTTTAACTCTTAGAGACACACTTTTTGCTTTTGCCGCTTGAAGTCTCATGCAGTGATATGAAAAAAAAGCCTTAAAAGTCTCTCGTAACCCTTTCCTGCTACGACTGAAATTAATATAAATTCAAAAGGGAAGAGACGAAAGGGAGAATCTTCACGTGTGTGATGTAATCTGAAAAGTTTGTGCTTTGAAGAACAAGCATGAACATAAGTACACGGTAATATCCCGAAAGGAGCCATAAAGTAATGAGCGAGAAGCAAGAGCATGTGTTTTAAAATCTTTTTTATCACCCATTACGTGCGATGATTTACATTCGTAGCATAATTCTTTATTTTAATTACAAATATGCGAGTCTCGTTTGATCGTAAAAAAAATATACAAATGTCACTCGCTTGCACAACTTAAAGGTAAAGTAATAACTGCACTAACTTTAAGGCGCAAAAGAATGTCAGTTTAGCAAAGTGGATTCGACTAATTTTATTCCTGTAATGTGCGTCGCAATGTCTCTGCCACAAGAAAATTCCTTTCGCTTTAACGATGACAAAACTTTTCTTGAGTGTAACTTAAATGTTTGGTTAAGATATTTTGCAAAGTTTTTACACCTGAGACGACTTTTGAAATGTTATACTTGCAATTTTACTGGAAAACTTTCTATGCACATTCAGTCTCAATGCTTAAAATGCTTTGGCGAGATGAACGACACTCGCTAAGAGATTGAGAAACTTTCAATTAGTTTCGAGTTGACTCTTGAAATCTATCGATTTTTAATCAACTTCCATGGATAAAGTTTTGTAAGAGTTGGGGTTTGGGGCTTTGGCATAATATTTTTTCGACTGAAAATTTGAATCTTTTTGGACTTGAGAGGAAAAGTTTTTGTTTGTTGCTTAAGTAAGCGAGCGGTGATTGTTTGTTTGAGAAAGCAGGACTTTTAAGCAGCATCCACAGTTGACACGTCAGAGAAATTTCAAACCTGAAATAATAGCAAAAACGATAAGGAAAATATCTTTTCTCCTTCTAACTCTCTCTCACTCATCCTTTTTTTTAAAAAAAGTTTTTCTTTCTGTTTGTGTAAACAAACGAAAAGTTTTGTTTTAAGGATCAACTTTGCTTAGTTTGGTTTTGATCCTTTTACAAATTTCTGTTTCATCAATGTTTTCCTCGGACGAAATTCAATTAAGATCTTTCTCCCCTTTTTTTTCGTTGCTTTTCACCTCAACATTTTTGATAATTTTTTTTCTGCTTCCTGCTTTTTGGATGTTGCTGAGTTAAGAAACAATTGGATTGAGCGCTCGCAAAGTTTGTTAGAAATCTCTTTCGCAATTTTTTATTCTTCTACACGATGTAAAATGTAAATGGATTTTCTCTCAGTTAATAAATATTTAAAATTTAATCATGACTTTTTTCGCTGCTACGTTTCCTGCGGGCTTACGGTTGCATTTTGTTCTGTAGTAATGTGTAGAACTTCAGCGGAATGTATGAACGGTTTGAACGTGAAAATAAATGTTTTCTCATAAAACTCGCAAATGCGGCGAGGGAGTGAAGGAAGCGAAGGAAAAAAAGCCAATTATTTTATTTAATTGAAAATCCCGAAATTGAAAATGACCCACTGCTAATATTCCACCACAATGCATAATTATATCGAGAGTGAGTGAGAGAGATTCGTTAAACGGCTCGCGGGCTTCATAAAAACAACATAAAACATAGATTATGTTAACAGATTTTAAGAACATAAAATCATGTTTCGCATTTTATGTTCGCTGCTTTTTTTGCGCTCGTAATGATGTCGGAGGGTCTTTCTCTCGTTAATTCTCGACGAGGCTTATCTCATCCGAGAAATGAAACGAGCAGCAGACAACATTCTCCAGGTGTATCGAGAAGATTTAGATAATGCGAAAATAAATCACAATCGAAGATTTGTTTTTAATTCACTTCTGCAATTTATTATTTCTTCTTCGAAGAAGATTTGAAAATGATTTACAATTAAAATGATTTAAAATGTAATAAAAGGAATTTCGACGGTTTCCCTTTAAATTTATATCAAGTTGTAAATATATCGCAAGAGATGGCATTATATGTTGCGTCATTTTCACTCTTTTTCCATTCGTTATCAGTTTACGAGCTTTAAATTGTTTTGTTCCTATTATCTGATTATTCCCAATCAATGATATCATATCAACGCCAATAGATTCCGCGCAATTGGATTCTTATCAGCTGAGTGTGATCGACCGACAAAGTCAACGCGCAATCATAAAAAAATATTCTTCTTCGAATATTCTTCTTTACATTGTTGGATGGCTGGATGTAAGACACATACGTTGTAGATATTCTCTTACCTGTGCATTGTGCAATGTTTTTATAACCAACACTGATAAAGGATATTCAACAGCATATCAAAGCCCTTCACTTGTGTTCGTGCGTTCAAGCCTCTTTGAAATATTTCTCGGACAAAGCTTGGAAGTTGCATGAACTCTATTGCGGGCGGATGAATGATATCTAGATCAGGGCAAGGTAGAACGTCGCGAGAGTTCGAAAGCTACGGGAAGCAACAATTTTTCTTCGTCTGTATTTCCACACGAAATATTCAAATACAATTTCATTTGAAGTCTGAGTCTGCGTAGAGTCGCTTTTGGTGGATGACAAGAAAACATTTTTGACTGAAAATTCTTTGGATAGCGAGGAATTCTTACAAAGTCCCCCACGAAAAGTAAAAGAGAAACCGAGAGTTGAGCACTTTTTTGTTGTGTGTACACATTTTCGGTTGTTGTGCTTCGCAAAAAGGTTCGCGCATTGACGAGCCAGTGAAATAAAAATTCTCAAACTTTCTGACTCAGTTCCAGTTCTGAGTGGTGAATAAACAATAATCGCAATTTTCGTACGTGGCATTGTGGATAATTAGCGTAAAACCGTGGCATTGGCGAGTCATAGAACCCTGAAAATCATTGGAGAACTGCGCCATATTGCTTTTCGAACCACTTGTTAGAACATAATTAAAAAAAAGTCGTATCGAAAGCAACAAGCGATTGGAAAGAACGTGAAAGGAAAATCAAAGAATCAAGCGAGAGCGAGCTCAAGTTTGTTGCTCGTGTCATTCGATCTAGTGCTATTGAGAGATTTTCTAATAGTTGTGCCGTGTAAGAATAATTTCATGAATAATTGATAAGGTGGAAAGCAGTAAAAAGCTTTCAAGAGTCGAGAGAGAAGAAATTTTTCGTATGAAAACATATTGATTTTATTCAGTGCAGAAGAGTGTGACTGTGGAGAAGCTCTAAAGTGTTGTCGTCACTCTTCCCCCTGGCTCATCGATAAATATAATTGCAAACGCAGAAGGAGTGAGAGAAGAGTCAGAAAATCCGTCGAGGAAAACTAATCATGTTTGGGTAAGTTTGCCTTTTTCATTAATCTTTCAAACGCGACGAACGAAAACGACGACGATTGTGTTTTATTATCATAATCAAAGCTCAAGTGAAAGAAACAAAAAGACGGCTTCGTGTTGCGCGAGGGGCAATGAGGGCGAGGGGTGGAATAAAATAAAGATTAAAAATTTATAGATTAATTATCCAAACAACAACAATCCATCGTCAAACCTTCCACGAACCTTCCAGTCGAATTTTCCACTGAGCCGATTTTTCCTTTTCATGCAGGCGGCGACCACGTCGACGACGACTATAATAAAAAGGAATGGAACTCGGAATCATAAATTTTTGATCATATTTATATCATTACAACATGTTTCGTTGCCGTCGAGTCGAACTACTCGCTTCTTGCGCCTTTCACTGTGTCGTCGTGTTAAAATATTTATCCTTGAATGTTCCTTGAACCCGCGCGCTGACTTCTCGCTTCGTTTTTTTTTGTGTGACCATCTCCGGCTTATAAGGAGAAGTCGCGTTTTATTCTTTCAACAGCGAGAAGAACAAGAAGTTAATGTTGGTGTTGGTGGTGAGGGGAGCGCTAGAGCTCTTAGCTTGCTTCTGAATGAAGAAACCTGACTTTGATCATCTCGCACACGAAGTGAAACATTATTCAAAAATATTTTGTAAGCTCTGGATGAAATGAATCGGAAAGATACGGAAAGGCTTTGAGATCAGGAGAAGACGAAGAGGGAGATACATACAATCAACTCACACTCGATGATTGTTGATCCATCTTACCACAAATACTTGCGGAGAATCTTTTTTTTTCCGTTGAGTTGCTTGTTGATGTGTTGGTTGAAGTGGCCAGTTCAGTTCTGCTTCTTGAACAGGTGATTGAATGGAATAAAAGATGAGAAGAATGGTTGGATAATGACGGCAGAGTTGATTTTGTTCTTCTTCCTCTTCTCTCCTCAACTCGTTTTGTTCTCGGCTGTAGTGTGTGCAGTGTTCTCGTGTATTTCACAAACAAAAATCTTATAATTTTCCTTCTCCGTTGCCTTAGCCTTCGCTTCTAGATATTTTCTTCTTACTTAATACTTCTTAATTGGAATTTTTTGATATTACGTTGCCTTCCTCTCCTCATCTTCGAGCGCTTTTGAGAAGTTTTTATAGTTTTCTGATACAAGTCCAGAATGCGCGTTGCCCAGCCCAACAAGACACGGAAGACTTTTGATATCTTACAAATTCAAATTTCATCGTTTAAATTGCAAATCACGAGATTGCTTCTCTTGCAGATTCTTTCTTACCCACGCTCTTTGCACCAACAACAAGTTAATCATCAGAAATGCAATTCGATCTTGAAGCTTTTTAAGTTGTAGCATCGACCTGATGAAAGTCAGTGTATGAAGTGTTTTTAAAAACCACAATTCATTCATAATTGTTGAGTCGAGGGCTTGATTTTTTGTCCGAAGAATTATACAACAAAGAACACTTTAAATGAACTCAACGAGCGAAACCAAAGAGAGATGGGTCAGACTTTTGCTTCTGTCATCGAGTTTTTATGTCGATTCAATGAGTAATTGTCTAAGTGTTAGCTTGAATAATGCAAATGTCGAGAACAAAACAAAGAGCACCATCAAAAAAATTATTGTCATAAAAAACTTTGCACAGTCTCCCACTCAACAATTCCACTGCATTTTGTTCATTCAAAACGACCGGATAGACAATTTCCATGTTGCTCAAGCACACGTCATAATGAAAAGCCAGGAAGTTGCCGGCTACCTGTTCCTTCTTTTATTTTTCCATCATGCTGTGTCGACAACGGAGAAAGCCAGCAAAGTTTTGGCATGCGATGCGCGCGATCAGGAAAAAAGACTCGAAACACTCAAAAACCTTTTTTAGAAAACGGAAAAGCATAAAAAATGACACATGTTCGAATGAATGAAATGTACGATGTGTCATTCTTGCGTCTCTTCTTCCCGAATATAAAATTCCGCAAATGCCCATGTAACGACTTAACATTTCAAACTCAATTTTTTTGGATTCGCAACTCCGCTCGGAATACTTTGATCCCGCTCAATGACAATGGAAACTTCACCGCACATCATCGTCAAGAGTGGAAGCTGTGAAAAATGTTCTCAGCTTTCCTCGTTTCAACTTGAGAAATAGTCGAGAGTCGCGTGTGCTATGTTAAAAATTTATCGCCGGGCGCTAATCCCAACTGACAATTTAAGTTAGTGAGAAAGAACTCTCAAGCTTGATGTACAGAAGTTGAATGAAGTCTGTTTCTAAAGATAGATGAGAAAACGGAAAGTTCCGGACTGACATTTCTTCATAAAAAGTGTCAAAGTTTGTTTTTGAGAAAATTTGTTTTGATGGCTGCTTGTTAAGAGATCTGATGAACGCGGAAGAAATCTATCTCGAAATGTATTTTCATTTTCGCATTCTCCACGCCCCCTCGACTACTTCCGTCATAATCGTTTAGATCACAAGCGATACCACCAATTTAACAGCTCCATACATCATCGTGCACTCAACAAGAATCTTATTAATAAACGTTAAATTATCTATGCCTCGCCGGGTTCCGAAAGGAATAAGAAGAAGAAGACGAGCTCTAATTAAAATTTCATTTCTTTTAATGCTCTTCTTGCCTCCTCTTATAAATTAAGATGAGTTTGCGAAACTAACTTTGAGTTTTTTTTTTCACTTTTATAAAATGAAAAACGTTCAAGGCATGGTTCCGTCTATGTGCTAGCGATTCGCGATGCATATTGTGCGGTCCTGGTTGTCTCGAACTGATTCAAGTGCTCCTCGCTGCACCTCGACACATTACATTGAATAATATTAAAATTAAATCTTAATTGCGAGCGCATGATGAGTTTCATGCCAAATAAATCATCTTAAAGTGCGAATTTATCCGAGAGAACGTATTTGAAACTCTTTGAACAAGAAAACGTTTTAATTTGAAAAATGATTTGACACTTAATAAAATCACTTTTCGCTCGAGTTTATGTCATTTCTCTTTGCGGTGCTTTGTCGCTCAATTTGAGGCAGCTTCGGCTTTTCTAATTCTTCCTGTTGTTTGAGTAATGCTTCACATAATTTCATTGTTCCTGTTGATCAACTTCATGCCAGTTACGTTGGCGTAACAATCCACAGTTTACATCTCAAGAGCGTGGAATTGTTAAGGCTTCTTCGCCTTGACCGTCAACCTAACTTTTTGCAGCTACAAATGTCATAAGTTACGATTCGTTTCAACACATTTTTAAATGAGCCCACTCATTTACTTTCAAAACAAAAAAAAGGACAAAATGCTCTTTGTTCCCTGAAAGAAACTCTAAACATTTCTCTTTGTTTTGGGAATTTAAATAAATTAGCACGTGGGGTAGAAAATGTTGTAAGTTTCATCATTGCAAATAGAAAAGATTGAGGATTTAATTGACTGGAGAAGAACTTTCATCCTTTGCACTTGCCATCACTTTATGTGTCTACCTTCCTAACTCATCTGTTTATGATAGTTTGAAACAATGTTATCAAATCTTTGATGTTGTTCGACCAGAATTGTTTCATCTCTCGATGCTTTTATCTCTGATGATTTCTGGGGAAAATTCTACAGAAGAATTTTGTTGAATTGTGAGAAGAATCGCTTCAGGCGAATTTCCCGACTTCACGGTTGGAAGGGAAAGTAGTTTCATCATGCTACTGACATGGAAATATCGCATTTATACTTTTTTTTTGTGCTAGATGGTTGAAAGCATCGCTGTATTTCTCCAGGTTATAAAACGAAGGTTTCATTCCTTTCCTCTCTCGCTCGTCTTTCGAAAACTGCTCACAATGAGAACCACTGAGGTTTTACTTTTTAATGCTTAACTACACGAAAAACCAGAGCATTATGTATGAAAATTATATTTCTGCTGCTTCTTTTTAATTTCAATGTGGCTCGTGGAAAGTTTTCTTAAATACAGCAAAAGAGCTTGTTTCCTCTTTTGAAAATGTTAAGGGTTCACTTAGGGTAATGTTAAAGGAGGAAGCATTCCAATGAGCTTGGTTCACTTCTGAATAGAGAGATACATCTCATGGTCAGCCGATTCAAATTTTCAGATTTCGCCCGCGGGGATTTTTTGTCTTGTATCGCCGTGCAAAAAAAATATTATTTCCCTAGCAAATATTCTCTTTTTCAATTTAAAAACAAATTAGGGAAGCTTCAAGCTTCTTTATTGTGTTTATGAAAGAGTTCTCTTTTTACCTCGAGCTTTGTATCAGAAGACGGAATGAATGCGAAGCTTCATAATTAATTGCTGCACTTTGTACTTTAGATGAGCTTTTGTGCGATTGGCGTGCGTAAGTTTCAAAGAAATTTTTTAATCCACTGCAGTTGCAATTTTTCTGCGGCTGGTTTATCTAATTAAAAAGAAAACACTGAACTTTGTGAATTATTCTAACGAGAGCAATGATCATTAACTCTTAAAGAATCTACGTTGCTTAATGATTCTTTACGCAATATAACTTTAATTCTTTTAAGACTTGAAGGGTAAAAGAAAAACTTTTCGTTCGCTTCATGGAACCCTCGCGTCGTTTTCGGTTTCGAGCATGTCAATCTCATGCATGAATTAAACTCAAACTTTTGCCTCGGCCAAATCCACAAAACTACGCCAACTTCTTAGAGTTTGCTCCCTTCAAGTATTGGAAAATTCATCAACAAAACGAATAATTTGAGATTTGGGTTTCTCTAAAATTCCTGAAATTTTGTGTTTAAACGTTTACAGCAAAAATAACGAAAATGAAGAAATAAATTCACTGGAAAGCTAACCGAGTGAAATAAATTTTCCGATGAACTGAAGCGTTTCGAAATGTTACACTTGAAAAAATGAGAAGTTAAAACGGGAAGAGTTTAAATGAAAATAATTAGCTTGAAGTTTGCACTGAGCTAGAGGGGAAAAATAATAAAATAAAAACTTTGTGGAAGAATAAAAATCTTCACGAGCCAAACGATCGTCATTCATTAGATGGTTGTTGTCTTTTAAGTTTTTGACATCACCTTGTCGATGATGTCACTTGGCGAGACTTAATAGTTTAGTTGTTTGAAGTCGAGACTTTGTTTCTTCGCTTTCCGATACTTCATGTTCCACTCGGATACGAATTGACTTCGCGTTGATTTATGCCCGATTCGAGAATTGAAAACGAATGGAGACTGTGGTGTAAGTGCGTATTTGTGAATGATACTTCTCAGGCTTTGAAGAATCTTTCAAAGTTAAACATTTCTCAGGAAGAACAAAATCTCTTCACAATCGATTGTTTCACTTTTTTTTCTTTCTCTTTCGCCTTGAGTTAAAGAAACCGGAAAAATTCGTTTCAAAAGCTAAACGCATCGAGAATCTAAACTATCGATTTCTTTGTGCCTCGAGCGCACTGGCCAGTCATTCAATAGCTCATTTCTCTTTCTCTCTCTCTTACTCGACTCGTCTTTAATAATTTATTCAATTCATTCTGTACAAGCCCGAAAACACGATATAAACGCTCGGTTCCCGCACGTTTGACGGTCAATCGTTTATTTTTTTTCTCTCCGCCGCGCTTCGACATGTATTTGTGCATTAATTCATAAAACTTTATATTTACTTTGATGTGGCTGTGTAAGCAGAGAGCCCCACATGTGTGTATGAATATTGCTTTCAGCTTTGCACCGCACCGCGTAATTCCTTCTTCTTCTCAACAAAAAAAGAATAATAGCGCTGTCTGATTGTGAAGTCAGCATAATTTTTTTAAATTTTCCCTGTAAAAGAGCGTCGACGATCCGACCTTACCTTTATTTATCATCCAAGCTTCCCTCTCGACGCATAACACCCCAAAGATTCATTCGCTAAAAAAATATAACTTCATAACACGAGAACGCCGAAGAATGTTTATTTTTTAATAAACACATTTTTTTCACTAATATGTTTTTAGAAATATTCTTTTTTTTTTGTTCAAGTCGACTGTATATGCGTTGTATCGAAATGTGTTTCGCTTTATTGTTATAGCCGCTTGCAGTTGTGTGTAGAATCGCGCTCAACTATGTATAGAAACCAACCGACACCGACGAAAGGGAAAAGCTTGATGTGTAGCTTGGAATATCGAAATACGAAGAATTAGTTGAAAAATCTACTGTCGCGGAACAAGTATTCATTTTCGTGGTTTCTTAATAATAATATTTTTTAGTAGATTTCGGTTTTGCAAGACGCTTAATTGGTGATATAGTCGAACTATATTTTCTTACGATTCGCGAGCTCAGTTGAAAAGTTCGCTTGTGATTTACGGTTGGATCCGTTGCTTCAACAAGATTGCTTACAAGAAGAGTGAATAAATATCTCATAGATCTACATCGCTAGATAGATAGAAGGGAAGGATATGTGCATGTGAAGAAGAGACATTGAGAGAGTGGCAAGATTGCTAAAGCAACTAGAAGCTGTCTAGTGTGAAGTCAAGTGTATTAAATTTCAATTCTTCGGATACTGTCGCTTGTATGATTAAACAGGTGGCAATTTTCTAGTTGAGTTCGTTACAAGCCAAAAGCCAAACGTTCAAGAGGAGAGAAGAGGCAAAATAGACATCGACGAGACAGGAGGAAAATATTTTTTTGTGGACAGATTTGTCGAAAAAAAATGTCAGTAAAATTGAATCACTTTTTAAAGCTTTAACCACCTCTCGCATTCGCTGCTCTTGAAGCGATAAATTTATGAGTCGTTATTTGTTTATTAACTCGGGCATTTTGACTATAAAGATCAACACTTGAACGAGCATTTAAAGCATCATTAAAGCGATTAGAACGGTCATAACACTAAAAACCTCATAGATCCGCGCCCTTTATGTCGCTCGATTCCCTGAATCGAAAGCAAACAATTCTCTTCTTTTATTCAATATTTGGAGAAAAAATTTGTTTTGTTCATTGTGGAAATTGACTAACACGAGTCGCGTTCTATTTATTATTAATAAGCAAGCAAAGCTTAGTTGTGACATGTCGAAGACACTTGAACAAAAATACGAAGCGGTAAGGCACCGAAAATTTGCATTCAACAAGCTTAATAAGTTTCATTGAAGCTTCACGCGTTTAAAGGACGCGAATAGTCAAAACCTTTTGTCATGTGTTGATTGCGTATGTGCCTCGAGTCTGGTAATGTCGATTTGGATCTCTCGATGACCTTGGATCATCTCAGTTGAATCTTTTCTTTTTTTTTTATTTAATAAATCCCTGACCCATTCAGAATTGTGATTCAACTGAGGTTGAGTTGTTGTCTTGAAAAATTATTAACACGTTTCGCAGATAAGTCTCTCGCCCAGTTCGTCTTCTTTTAATATCAAATTAGCATTTCAACAACACATTGATATTTTCGGCTTCACTCGAATGAAATTATTTTCGAGACTTTCAGTCAAGAAGACGACACTTGAAAACTGTTTTGCTGTTAAGACATTTTATGAGCAAGTCGAAGAGTTTATTGCATTTTTGTTTGTTAAGGGGGGAAAGCGCATCAGCTCGATAAAGAGTGCGAGCTTCGCAAGAATTCTTTTTTCGTGCTGTCATCAGATTTTTCACCGTTACATCAATTTTATCATTAAACTCGAATGATAATCATTTCATATCCGCTCAGTGACGCGGAGCTTCGAAGTCAATGTCATGCGAGCTCGAGCGATTATCCAATTTTCCCGTCATCATCTACGCCTTTGAGTCAAGCGATACATACACTTTCCGATATGTATTCAAAATTCAAACAAAGCAAATATACAAACGTTCAATACAGTCAACGTTAAACTCACCTTTTCCGATGATCTCATCAAAAATTTGTTTAAATAATTTTTATTAATTTGCAACGAACAAAAAAATAAAAAAATCTTTTGCGGACTCTTGATGATCACAGATCTCAAGAAGTTGAGAGATTTATCGTTCGGCTGACTCGTTAGGATAGACGGAAAAGCAAAGTTGGAATGTGCAAAGCTATTGTTTACATTAAGTGAGTGAGTGCATTTTACAGAAATAAATTGCAGCCGTGAAAAGTCGTTTTCAATTTTCCTCATGCGCGCACATTTCTTTCATTTCTCTTCGGATATATTTACATATTAATCAATTCTGACTTCTTTATTAACTCATTCTCGAGACAAACATGTGTATGTGTGTTGTTATGAGAGTGCAGTGATCGTTCTGAGTAGCGTTAAGTGACGAAGCACACATACGCGATCATGCGGCGCATGAAAATTTCAATTAAGTTTAATGTGTGTAGAGCCGAGAGAAGCATACGGAAAATTTAAACCGGCAGTCAATTTAAAACAATTGCTTTTGATGATGTATCGCGAAGTCGAAAGTATTTGCCGCATAGTTTGCTTGAAAGGATGTTTGGACGGTTTTTTTTTCTTTCACAGACACATCATTCGTGATATCCGCTCTCACTTTAATTTCTACTTCACATGAGCGATTTTTAAATGCGCAAATACAAATGTCGATAGCTGGCCACTTCTTTTCGGGTTCTTTTCTTTGTGTTCTTCGAACGCTTCATACAAAGTCTTGTGATCGAAAATCGCAGAGTTCTAAGAAGAAGATGAAGACAATGGAAAGTTTCAAGAACGAAGACGTTGAAGAAGTTACAAGGCTAGCGGATTCATCGAAGGCCTTGTCTCTGAAATATCAACAAAGAAAAAAATACTTTACCTATTGATTCATCTGTGTTGGTTAGCTAAGCTTTTTAGTGCTTACATAAAGACATAAGAGCTTTGATTCTTTACCTTCTGCAAAATAAGCTTCTTCCTCCTACAATAGCAAATAAAAATCGCTAGCGGAAGCGAAAAATCTTATTTTAAACAAAAACTGATTGAAAATAGATCCCGCATGTGGTTTTGAGCAAATGCAAGAATTCTGCTCAAATATTTGCTTTGAGAAATGACTTTTAATATTTGCACCTGATCAGAATGATTTGTTGCGAGCTTTCTCTTCCTGTTCTTGTAGCCGTAAAAGAATTTTTCAATCTTGTTTTATCTCTCTGCGTCTGGCATTTCATATTGCACAAAGCAGCAGAAGAAGTTTTTCTTCTTCTTCTAGGCTGACCATTTGAACTTTTAAAACGTTTCAAAGCCAAATGAATTGAAGATTGTTGGGATAGGAAAGTCAGCCTAGACAAGCAGGAATAGATAGCAATTATTATTTTTATGCTTTATCTCTCTTGACACATCGTGCATCATTTTATTTTTATTAATGGAACGCAATAATTGTGAGGTGGTCGTAAAAGATCGTAAAAGAATCAACAAAACGCCTCGTCGCTTTGCCACTCGTTGTGTGTGTCTGTATCGTGTTGAGAGGATCTTTAGTGTTTTCTTGCAATTTCATTCTGATATTGCAGTCTAGCATGAAGTCTTCTCCGTTAGTTGCGTAACTGTTTCGATATCCCGCTAACACTCAAGTTGAGGGAGACAGTGACAGCGACTTGGAACGAGCTCCATATCGTGATTTCATGAGACGATGAAAAGGGAGCAACACGAGAATGAAAGGAAAGCTTTATTCTACCTTATGCGCACTAAAAATTTATTTATAATTTTTCGCTATCATAAATAAAACTTTTGTTGTGTCGGAGGAGAAAATTGAAAATGAAAAGAATGGTGCAAGTGAAGAAAAACCATTTAGGAAGAAATTTCTGAGATTTTTCTCCCCGACACCTCAAGTTGCTTCTTCCGTTTTTCTTCATTCTCCTCCCGGCTGATGATGAAACTTTAAAAGTTTCAGCTTCTGATTTAATTTCTCTCTCACTCTCTCCAGCATCGTCTTAAGTTTGTAAGACAACAAGTTGAGCAGATTTCATCCGAGGATTTAAAAAGAAATCCCTTTCTTGCTTCTCGGATGCGCAATGAGATGACAAGGAATTAATTTTGATTTTTGAGTAGTTCTGTTGAAACGTGAAGAGTGTGGCGGAAAGCAAAGAAACAAGAAAGCATGTGACACGGCTTCGCTAGTCAAAACAAACGATTTTTGGTTTAAGATCGTCGCAATGTGAAGACACGAACAAGAAGGAAACTTTGTTGAGTGAGTGAAACTAGGCGTGAGATGAAATGATGAGGTTAATGCTTTTAATTCAATTTGCCACACGGCACGACATGTTGTTGTTATAAAACAGTCAACTCCTCCCTCCTTCGACATTTTCCTTGAAGAGACACCAAGTGACTTGTAGAAAATTCTTGAAAGATTCAGAATTTCCAAAACGAAGAGAGGAAAATTTAATTTGAATCACGTACAGAAACATCTTCTCCATCTGAAAGCTGATAAATCGCTCGGCTAATGCATCACACTCGACTTTCCCGCTCAAACACACGTGTGACAGGCATCAAAATACACAAAACAAAAAATAGCTTGAGAAACATTTTTTCTTGAAAATTTTCGGAAAACGATAAAAATAAAGAAAAGCAAAATCATCTGGACGACATGAACCGTTTAGTAAAAAGACACAAAAACCCATTTATAATGTGAGCGCCTACGGTGAATCGCACAAGTCGTCTAATAACCTGCTTAGAATCATTCGTCGTAAAGTAAATGATATCTCATCTTTCACATTCTTCTCGAACATAATCATCGTCGTTCGCTTCTTCGATTACATATTTCAGCTTAAGTGTTTTTTTGCACCTTTTTCTGCTCTCGCTACCGTAGCCATGATTGAATCCGTAGACAAATGGAGAGATAAACTCACGTTAGTGTAGCGAGTGAGAGAGACCGAAGGCAGAAACTAGTTTAGAAATTACATAAAAATTCTAAAGGAAAATTCATTTCGTACGTGACGGGAATGTAATGAATGCTTGTCTGCTTCTAGGAAATTGTAAAGACAAACGAGCCTTACCATGAGCTTTAAATGGATCGAATGCTATTAGTGGCAAAAACTTTCGAGATTAAAACTCCCCGTCGAGAGGTCAGAAATCATCGAACAATTTCCCTAAATATCCTCACAACGGAACAGCCAGAAATGTGTAATTAATGAATGAAATTTGTTTCGTTTGATGTGTGTGCGAATCGAAATTATTCTGAGTGGTAGTCAGAGAGAACGATAATGCGAGAAGTGAAATGAATTTTGCTCTTCGTCTTCCATAAAAATCGCAAAAAAAAAACCTGTTTCGATCTTAAGCTTCACACGAATACGAGCACAACTTGATGATAGTTCTTGACCACCAGTGAACACAATTTGTAAATACCAAAGCTTTTCGCTTCAGTCACAAACAAAATGAAGGATTTGTTGCGTTTTTATTTTAATTAATTAACAAACTGCGAATATTTTAATCTAGCGAGTGAAATATTTTTCGACGAAAAAAAATTCTGCTATCGATGTTTTCTGATAAATAAAGATTTTTTATTCGCTGCATAACAATAATGTTGTATTCGCTTTTAGCAACAGTTTATTTTTTCAATGTGAAGCAACAGGCAACGAGCGAGCGAGAAAATTCTGCGGAAAATTCAGCGAGAGCCGAAAAATACTCGAACACATAAATTCAATCTCTATTAAATTGAATTTACGTAAGCGTTCATGACTTCATTGTATAATTTAATCTCATTTGTGATGTTGCGATAGATGAACGATTTGCGGCTTGTCGATTTTCCCCATGTCGACTAAAAAGGGTTTTCGAATCATTGCAAGTGATGCGAGATCTAAGCTCTTTCTCGCTCGATGGTGGAAACGCGTGAGCTTTCTGCTGACAGTGCGCGTTACGAAATTAATTACAATAATTATTATTTTTCATCGAAAGAAATCCTCTGAATAAAATGAAATTCCCTTCCAATTCAATAAACATTTGTATTTTTTATACGTTTTTCGGATAATTGCCGAGTTTTCCGAAATGGAAAAAAAAACTTCCAGGCTTAAACAGAATTTTTTAATGTGTAATTAAAATACATCAATTAACGTTATTTGAATTGGGGGATGTTACTGGTGAAAAAGACAGAGTGTTCAGTTACAGCCACGTCTCGTTGATAATCGTGCCTGTCTGTCGCTCACTGTAAATTGATTTCACTAATGTGTTGCCGGACTTTAATTAACCCTTCTTCTCTTATTTAAATGTCAAACAAATAATTTTTTTCTGATGCAGATCAACAATTTAAAATATTCTCATTGCACTTGACATTAATGAAGACATCTCATTTGTTTATTTACAGGTGGTTGCAATGATGCAAGTGGGTAATCTTCCGTTACCATTGCCAATTTTAACTCCAGCACTTCACGCAGATTTTACACCAGTTCACATCGGAATTAAGGTGAGCTTCAAATTTCTTTGGTCAATATTTCGATTTCAAACTTCTTCGAGAACGCCACTTTGTCGTTTTTATCGTTTTTTTTCCTCCTCGAGTTTACCTAACAACATATTTTCCTCGATTGTATTTTAGTTTGTATGATTTCATCTGATTGCCTCAAACTTTTAATTAACATTCTATTGTAAATATATGTACATCATGTTATCAAAAGAAAATATTTTTATTAGTAAAGTTTCTCTCCACTTCTTTCCCCTTCTAACTCTCGCTCTCATCAAACTCAGTCAGTCTTCTTTGAACATTAGAGTTCCTTGAAAAGGTTTAGACGATCCCTTTCACCGTTGTACAGAGTTTTATTAGAAATATAATTTCTCCTCTCAAATCTTGTCTTATCAATCAAAGGGAGAGATGGGGGAAGTTTGTTGGGATGGAGTGGAAAGTACAAAGGGAAAGTTTAAATCTTTCGCTAGAGCTTTGCTTCCGAAAGCTCAGTCATCCCTTGAAGAACAGAAATTACTCAGTTAGCTATTATTTTAATAAGAAATTTTCTCACAGTACGAAGTGGAAGCAAATCCCTTCCATTTTCCTGCCGGTAATCCTTTCACAACTTCCAAACACATCAGAAACATCAAAGGCATGTTGAGTTATTGAAGAATCAGCCAAAAATTTGTTTCTCTTCTTAATTAAATCACCACCACAGGTGATGTTAGAAAATTTGTCTTGCTGTTTCGTCTCATCCTCCGGCAACGGTTGATGTCGCTGCTAATTCAAAGCGTTTGACGCTTTCATCGCGTCACGTTGAGTTGTTTATCCTTTGATGATAATATCGCTCAATTATTATTTATTAATACATGGTGAGAGATGAGCGTCGAGCTCCACTTGCTGAATCTCTGAGGCAATAACGTTGATTTAATTTGACATGTTTGTAACCTGCAGTGACTGAAACCCTTTGACTTTCAAAAAGGGCTTTGCAAGAAGAGCTTATCGTAAGGTGTAACTATTTTAAATATTTCTGCATAAATTTTCTTGGCACGAGAGAAATTTTCGAATAGACGTTGAGTGTTCTTACTTACAAACACTTTGTAGAGATTGGAGCGAGTGCACAAGCAACATGAACAAAAGCAAAAGCTCTTAATTTGAAAAATTTACTGCCTAAATGCTTCATTGACTACAAGCGCTCTTAACCGAAAAGAGCTACAGAAGAGTGAGCGACCAACGTTAACTAGAAAACGCTTCATCATGTCCATAAATTATCATGAGAAAGAAGTCGGCAAATGACCGCTCGGGCAATAAATTATTGCATATTTTATGGAGCCTTTGCTGTACGTTCTTTGCAAGGATCTAATCGTGAAGAGGAGCGAAAAAGAATGGACGCGCGATGATCATTATTTCAATTACCCGAATGCATAAATTTTCATTAAAATAATGTCGTCGTGAAGGTGAACAGTTCGACGTGTGTGAGAAAGGCACTCGAAGTCCATTAGACTTGACCGCAAATTGATTAACATTTCTTTCCTCTCGCACTGCATTTATCATTTTGAAATGGGTTGGAGTAGGATTGTCGACTTGAATTCCCCAAATTCACATCTCAAGTGATCGCAAATGTGGCTATTTATCATTGGAGGTTGAGACGGTCGAGATATTGAGTCATAGCGCGCGTCGGGCTTCTTCTTCTTATTCCTTTCGCGAGAACTTTTTCCAGCCGACTCAGGACTTTCTTCGTTCGTTTGTTTCTCGTGTGAATTTTCTCCTCACGAACATTTGACTTCGGAAAAGCGTTCGGCTTTTCTTTCTCTTTATTACTGATGGAAATATTACCGTCTCGTTCTTCGATTCACCTGTGTAAATCACTAGTTGCGCTTTGGTGGTGCTTCAGTGTTTTTCCTCCCCAAAGACTCATTCGCCCTGTCTCTTTCTTCTCCCGCAATGCTTTCACGACGATGAACTGTCTTTCTAACCGAGAGCGTTGTTGCTCGCTTCACAATGATAATTTATTATTGTTTTCCTGATAAATCATCATCAATCGTTTCGTTGTCGAAGAGAACAATCAGCCAACCTGTTACTTTAATGATTAACTTCTTATTCACTGAGAAGTTTTCTTTAACTAAAAATTCTTTTTTCACTAAGAAGAAAGAAGTTTTTAATTAAAAAAATATTCTAACGAAACCTTATTCCTGTTCTAAAACAAATTCCTTGAATGTTCTAAATTAGAAGGAAAGCTCGAGTCTGCAACATTGCGAAACAAAGTCATCGTCATTAACAAATGAAACAATTTTCATCATTGAACGAATGCTTTCCCGATGATTGCCGAGAGACGACAAAAAGTATCAAATCAAAAATGTATAAACACGAGTAGCATCATAAGCTCTCGTTGTAACGTAGATTTGCACTCTGCAAATATGATGAATATCACGCTTTTCGGAATAGACTCGGTCGGAGGGGCGAAGAGCGCATGACAATAGGTAATAGGAAAATAATTCGGTCTTTGGTCTGCTTGGGTGATGTGCAAATGTGTTTGTGATGCGGAGCAACAAGCGAAAAACCCGAAAGAACTCTTGAGAAGAATTGTAAACTTTTAGCTTTCCCCTTGCAAGAGGAGAAGCGATTGAAAAAAGAAATGCAAGAAAGAAATGGTCTTGTGAATGTTTAATGACGAAGAGCGAGAATCGACTCTGGAGTTATAAGAGAGAACGTTGAGGGAAAAGAACTCGCGAAGGCAACGACAGAACACAACTAAGAAATCGAGCGACTCTTCTCTCTGGGCATCATCATCATCGTCGTCGTTGTATCATCATCATATTATGCTTTCTGTGTATATACACATTATACTCTGTACATGTTTTACATTACATACAATTTTTTCACTTTATTGTTATTACCTCTCGACGTCGAAATGGGAAAAAGTAGAAACCAGTCAATTTTTCAGTTTCAGTCTTTATACAGTCTTCGCTTCAACCCGTTCCAAAATATAATCATTCTCTATCTGCCGCTCTAGTGTATCAAATAATCTACAAAAAAAAATATTAAAAAATAAATATCACAGAGAAGTTTAGTTCGATTTTTGAAAATAAAAAATAAAGTCGCATAACACAAGTCGCCCTCACCGGTTCAGTGCATCAAAATAAAAAAAATTCTTCGCTTCAAAACAAAAATATAAAAGAAAACTAAAAACTATTTTTGGTTCGTGACAGCATTAAAATCAAAGTGACCATCAAAAAATATTTTACCCGCAAAAATCTTCCTGTCCTCATCCAGAAATTTCCTTTGCGCGTTTTGTGACGGTTTAAGAGTTTGAGAAGTTTGACGCAATTTTTTATATTTCCCTACCCGCGAGAAGGGAGAAGCAGACAACAGAATATTGAGCTTAACATTTCAAGACAAATAGTTAAGTATATGAGAAATTAACTCCGTCAGAATAATAGAGAGAACAAATGATAATTCCTTTGAAAAATTTGTCAATTTTTTAGCATAAACATTTTCCCTTCTCGTTGTTCAGATTAATTTTTCCACGACTCTCACTTCCTCCTCGACAATCAAGAACCAAAAAGTCTTTTGGAAAACGGAAATTTTTATAAAAATACATATCATCTCGATAAAGAAAAATTTTCTCCAACTGATTTTTATTGCCAAGGCGAGGAGAATAAAACATTTTTAAACTTTTTAGAAGTAAAAACCTCAAGAACATAAAGAGATTATATAAAAGTATAAGCGAGAGAAGAAAGAATAACAACATACGATCATAAGAGAATTTTTCTTTTCTTTCGTCTCAATTTTTATTACATTTAAACCGCAAAAGCCTGCAAAGAATAAAACGCGAACCAAGGTACGGAGCAAAGAAAAGGAAAGAACGAGAAAGAAGCGAAATATTGAAAGAAGTCGAAGATTTTAATAAGAAGAAAAAGGAATTTGAAAGAAATAAAAAATCAAGAAAAAACAATACAGAGGTTGTTTACATTTAAAACTTGTACAAGGTCAACGGCCAAGGAAATATTTTTATTAAGACAAAGCGAGAATTTTAAGAGAAAAAAAAGTGTTTTAGGATTTTAAAAACTAATGTGCGATTCGATAATCAAACATTAAAATTTAGCGAAAAGTATTAATTAATTAATTATTTTTTGATTTGCTTGATAGCATCATTATCAAGTGATCAAACAATCAAGAAGCGTCTTGACAATCAAAAATCGTAATCTTAGGGAAAAGAGAAGAAAACTCTAAAAAAGTTTTTTCGAAATTTCTAAAAAAAAAATCATTCAATCAATCTTAAGACAATCTAAATATCTTCTTATATACTCTCACTTAGTAATTGCAATCGAATTCTCTAGAGAAAAACGATCATCGTCTTTAACTTTACTTATATTCGAAAGAAAAACTTGTCTACTTAGTCTAATTGTGGCTCCCACGAGGGAACGAGCGTCTTAAGAAAAGAATCAATTCGCATACTTTATAAGAAAGAAAATACAAATTATAAATTATTAATCAAGTAGAAGCCAACTTTTAATCAAATTAATTTTCGCAAACTTCATTCAATTGTAAATTCCAACGACGACGAAAAAAAAAGCGAACGAAGCTCTTGACTCTCATTGGAAATAAATAAAAGTTTGCGAGAATCGAAAAACCTGTTGCTGTTTAATTCTTTTCCTTTCGGGCAATTATCTCGTTCTTCGGCTTCTTTTTCGCTGTGTTTTGCGCTTTCTTGAGTTCTGAATAAAAAATTACGAAACTCTTTTCTCGGAGACGAAAAAACTCACAAGCAAAGACGAGCAAGAAAGAGCGAGAAGGAATTTTAAAATAAAAAGAACTTTAAGGCTTTGGAAGCAAGCGAAAGAAACTTGGACATAACAAGAATCTTTCAATTCCAACACTCACGAAGGCAACAAGAATTCTGGTATCGTTCGTTTGTGTAATATTTTATTCTTTCTTCTCCATCAAGAAGAGCTTGAAGAAAAGTAAAATTATCGTAAGAAACTCATTGGAAAAGAATTTTCTGCCGTAAAAGTATTTTCGTGAAACACGATAAAACCAGAAAAACGTGATATTTACAGCAAATAAAACAATCATTAAGAAGAAGTCAGAGGAAGAGAAGGAAGAGAAAAAAAAATACATAAGTGTTTAAAAAGTTGAAGTATATTAGCCCTTAAGATAAAAAGAAATTAATTTCTGGTTTCTTCTTGGGTGCGTAGAAGCAAAGCGAGAGAATCGTAAGAGAGAGAAAAGAAAAAAAAAGTTGAATAACGAGAAGCACCTGAGCCGAAGCTTTTTTCACTGAAGAGAAAAAGTTTAAAGTCTGTAGACGTATAAAAAATTGCCTCGGCTTCGTTCGATTGATAAATAAATTTAAAAGAATTAAAACTAAAAGAACCGGCATCAAGACGTATTTCCCTACGCCAAACTCCAACTTATATCTACCCTCTTTCATATCACCTCCTGACGTTTACTCGAATCCTTTCAATACAACTCAGTACCAGTATCAGCCTATTTATTACAATTCTGTCAACATTCTCTCTCAATCATTGACGAACAACGCGAACCACAGCAACTGCGCTAATAATCAAACCAGTGTACGAATCGGTAATAATAATAATAACTTTTGTGGCTATTGCCTTCCAACGTCGACAACGGCAGCAAGCGCTCAAGAAATCACGGCTTTAAGTCAGCAACAGCAGCAGCAAGAATCAACTCTTTTACCACAACTGATAACGGGAAACAGTGCACAATCTGAACCGGCTCTTGTATTGAGTCATTTTACGGAGATAAACTTAAGTGATAGTTTGAAGCATCAATCGCTGATTAATCAGTTCAATAACAACAACAATCTGAGTGAAATTTCCCACACACAAACCATCATCGGAGATAACTTTCAGAAAGAAATCATGGTGAGCTAGCATTTTAAGATTTCTTCAAACCAAAAAAGATTCAAAAAGACTCAAACTATATTTTTCCGAGAATAAATTTTCCGCCTTTCATTTTTAACTACAATCAATCGCGTAACCTACTCTTATTTATACAATTTTAACAATTGTTTACGTTATCTTCGAAAGCAGAAAAACAATATCTGTTCTCTGTTCTCTAAATAGAAGTCATCGTCCACGTCTTCAATGTTGGGAGAAAACATTTCTGTGATGAAACATTTAAAATGTAAATAGAACACGTTCTCATCTCTTTAAAGGTCTGTCTCGTTCTCTGTCGAATGAATTTGACCATGATTACTTTTCCTACGAAACCTCTGAAAGTAAAATGTCGTTGACTCAACTTTGAGTTCGTTGCTTAGTCGACTTTGATTTGGGATTTTTCGAGAAACTAAATTGCTTATCCACTTTAGGGATTTTGATATAAATTTCTCGTTTTGATGTCTGCCCCGAAAAGTTTTCGAGTCGAGACGAATGATAAAACGGAGGGAGAATAATTAGAACGGAAATCGCAAATAAGTTTTTCAATTTTTGACCGGAATATTACTTTGCCGTCCATTTCCTTTGAAACTCCTCTGAATTTGAAATGAAAAAAAAATACAAAAAAAAAATGTCGGAGGCTTAATCGAGAATGAAAATTGAGTGGAAATTGCAAAAGCGACCGCCGCCTGACTCAAACACTTTTTGACGCAGCGATTCTGTCACCTCGAATAATTGAAATATTTTCGAGTGAAATCAATAAATTCAGTTGAAGTCACTTTTGTGTGTGGCTTGGATTTTGTTTTATTTTCATCGACAATGTTCGACATGACATGAAACTCTCCAGTAAACCAATAAAGGATAATTTTTTGCTTTTATCTCTGGAGTTTATGTTATTAATATTGTGGGTGGCATGTTTACCTTCCCAGGTAGCAGCTTCCACTTGTTCAAGAGAGTTCACGAAAGGATAAGAAAAATCTCTTTACGTGACAAAAATTATTTTTATTACATCGTCCTTGGCCACACAGACTCGAAACTTTGCTCTCTACCAAATTGAAAATTCCACATTTAAGAAAGAAGCTCCACTCTATGTAATATCTTAAGAATTCGTCTGATATTATGATCTTGCTTCAATATCTCTTACAAGTTTCCCTCCCATGTGGTCTCAGTATGTACATAGGAGCAAGAAAGTAAAACATATTCTCGTGGATGATTTGAGATCATAGAGAGATAGGCCTCTACATAGAACGAAACAAAGTAGAAGAAGGTTTTCCGCCCTCAAAACATTTTCCCTTCCACCCCCCGAAACATGAGAATGGCCTGAGACTTTTTCCAACCCGAAATGAAGGAAAATTAATTCAAATTGCCACAAGCACATTACACACACATAATATGGTTTATGAAACGATGTTTCTAATCTCAGATATATTTTGTCGGTCCTCAAATTCAGCAATTGTGGGTTCGCTCTGACTCAGGTTACTTCTTCCACTCACATACACACACATAAACGCTTTTCTGCTTGACCAATGTTTAAACAACACAACGAGTCCCACAGTAAAAACCCCAAAGGCAATTTATTGTTTTGAAAATGTAAAATATGTTTAAATAAAACTAATTGAATTTAAACTTTCCTCAGACGTACGAGGAGAGTTTTAGCCTGAAATTGCTAAATGATATTTCAATTCACTCAATTCTTGAGATCCATTGTCCATAGATGAACAGAGAGAATGAAGCTAGAAACTAATTGAAATGTTTCAGTTCGGATAAAAAGCAAATGATTGAGGAGAATTTTCCATTCAGAAAACTTTCTGCTCATGTCGTGTTTGCTTTTGAGAGAGAGAGAGAGTAAAGATTAAAACTTTTTCATTTCGACAAATAATAAGCTTTTGATGTTTAACTAATGCAACAAGCTAGCAAGCTTTTCCGACGAGTCTAATCAAAATATCATGTTGAAGCATCACAGCTTTCTATGAAAAAGGAAAACGCTTTTCAACTCAACGAATTTTCTTCGCCCACTCACTTGCGATTCTTTGATGCTTATCTAGAAAGCATCTCGTGCTAGAAAAACATAAAAATTTACGTCTTGAATAATTTCAGAATGCGTTATTCATGTCTAAGCTATCAAGCATGCATTTTTCACTTGTCGAGAGAGTGCAAAATACTTCAATAATTGCTTTAGTTTTGCTCCGCGTGCTCACACATCAATATCGTACGAGAAGAGATACTCACGAGAGCATTAATTTCAACTGTTAATTAATTGTTCGTAGCAGTTCTTGTTGCTGCACATCCAACAATGTTCCGTGTGCAGCGAATCTAAATTAAATATCTTAGCAAGTGAAGAGAGACGGGGATGGAAGGCAGAAGCAGCGAATATTAATGACGAGACGAGTTTTTATTTGTTTGGCACGCAAAGCCTTAAAACCATCGCATAGCATTTCGAAGCTAATTATCTCTCGGTATCTTTCATCTGTTAAGTAAGAAGAAAAAGACAAAATATCTTTGTGCCGACTTAATTTTAATTGTGCTGTGAAATATCATTATCGAGTCTTCAAGCTGAAGAGCACACTCGTCTCAAGATCAAAGAACTTTCCGCCATATAACAGTCAATTATCGGAAAACTGACTAAAGAGCTTAACTGCCTCAAGAGCCTGCGAGACTTCATTTACTTTAATTGAAAACGATTTATTTTTTTCATAATAGAGAAATGAGCGGAAAATGTTATGATAGAATTTTTATTTACATCCCGAGACTTCTCTCTCGACGTAGAAAATATTTAAATAGAGTTAAGCTTTTTCATTAATTCTCATCTCTCTGTGTTCCATTTCCATAAACAAAACATTTGCTCAACCTCAGCACATGGTTTTTTAATTCAGATTTCTGTGTTCATTGAGCTGAAGAAGAAAATAACCGAACGATTTCTTTTTCGGAATGATTTTGTTATGTAAAGACAAACATGTGCTCCCAAGAACGAAAAGAAAAACTTTTATAAACAATTTTCCCTTTTTTCTTTTTTCTCAATAAATATTTTTTGCTTTCAAAACGCACAGTTCGAAATTTGTTGTTCTTGACTTGACGTTCACCTCTCTATACATAGCCCGAGAGTTTTCCTTCTTTCATTCGATGTTTTCTCGTTCGACGTAAGTAAGATTGATAGAAATCAATAAATGAAAATCTAGCGATAGCTGTTTGGCTCTTTTCTATTCGACGCTTCAATTCATCTCGTCGAGATTTCTATCTGGAACAAACAGAATCCCCGTCAACCACGAGAAAGATTCTCTAAGCACCAGAACGAAAAACATTTTCTCATTTCCACGAACATTGATTTGTGATTCGAGCCGATATTTCGCCATTTGATTTTCATCTCCGCCAGGAATCATTATCCACGTTCTGTGTGAACGAGAACAGATTTTTCACTATTTTCATGTCTACCTGAACTCAACTCTCATACCATTCGACAACGATGTGTTTGCGTCAGATGCTGCGACTAATAAAAGCCTCAAAATCTGAAAAAGGAGTACAGCGGTTCCCCATGTGGGTTCAAAGGGATGCTGCCTTTTATAGAAAAGTTCGCACTGTGACATTTATTGGATAAAATATATGGAGAACTTCGTTTGTCATAGAAAGCAAAAAAATCCTATCAAACCCAAAATTTTGTGACTCAAAGTTCAGTAAAATCCTTCAACAAGTCGAAGCCTTGATATCTCAAGATATTCGAGTCAACATGTACAGAGAATAAAAATGATTGTTTGTCTTCTTCTCCATCTACTTGTATGCTCGTAAAATTAGTCACTTGCGGTTGAACGAAATGCGACGACCGTAATATTGGTTTTTACGGCTTGCTAAATGTTTTACATAAAATCCCTTATAAAAGAAATGTCAAGTGAGTTTACGGAAGCGCCACAACAGTCACCTCAAACTATGCAAACTCCCACGTGCACTTTCCCGAATTGAAAATCGATAAGAAAAATTAAGTATGACAGAGACAAGGCTCTTACAAGCGGAATCCTGCATCAACTTGAAACTGACAGTTTAAAGCGCAATCGATGGCGTGAAAATAAGAGTTAGAGAGAGAGGAAGCACCTTTCGAGAGTAAGAGGAGGCAGCTGACAGAATAGAAACGATAAAGTTTTCCCTTCGGAACTTATCGTAAATGGAAAATATTTAGTTTGTTGTCTCATGGAAATTTAAGTTTCACGCAATTCAATTTCCCGAATATGTGTCGCCTACAACATCGGCCTCGTCACCCGAGACGAAGATACACTCTCGAGTTTCAATTAAACTTTCACAAACCTATCAGAGAAGTTTTTGAATTATTGATTGAAAATTATGACTGCGGAGTGTGGTGGAGTTTTCTCTCTTTTGCGCTGATGATAAAACTGTTTAATCAAATTTTCCATTTAAAGCTTGCAATGAAGCCTGCATGAAAATCCATAATTAATGCTCGTCATAATAATGCGCTGAAACATCCATGATTGAAGTCGAGTTTTACAATTCATATTCTCTCAAAAATGCATGTTCAATGCACAGTCGAATGTCGTAGTTGTGCGTTTGCGTTTATCGCCCTCACTCATCTACATAGCGATTCTGTCTTTCTCTCTCACTCCTTCGTTCGCAAAAGATATAATAGCCTTTTATATTCCCATTTAATGGTTTTTGTTTCATTAATATGCATGCAAAGACTCTGAGGGAAATCGAAATAAGGTTTTCCACCACACGAAGCCAACCCCTTTCTCCTCGACTTTGCTATATGTGCTCAATGTTTCATTTCGTTTGCCGGCGAAGCTCGAAGCATACACAAAAGCTACAGCAACAACTAAAGCCTAGAAATAGCCACAAAGTACAATGAACGTGTTTCACATTCAACAGCCTGTTGCTCCCCTAAGGCCAGTATATTTCAACTAAAAGCGGAGTAGGAAAAAACACATTTCCACTCTATTTTCCTCGTTCTCTGAATAGTTCTCCGACATCAGCGACTGTCTAATGGCTTTCGCATGATGTTTTTGCTTCTCTTAGACAACGAACAGATTCCAAAACAGAGAATAAAAAAAAAGCTTCAAGTGACAGAACGAAACGAAGGAAAGAGTTTTATGTTTTGCATAAAAGCTATCTTAAGCACCCGATCTGCATGAAAGCGTTTTTTTCTTCAACAAGTCGGGAGGGTTGAAAGCATCACGTGATAATCGCCGACTGAAATAAAATTTTAATTATCATGAAACAAATTTCTCCGCCCTGGCACGGCCTTGTCATCCCCAGAGACAAGCGAATCTCTTCCGCTAATGAAATGTGCTTGAAGCTTCGCTCCGCTACCTTTTGATATATCAAAAACGGAAGATAGTGATGACTGGCGACACAAAAGGCATTCTCGCTGTCATGAAAGGTCAGAGCAACATTTGCTGGATCTACCTTCGCTCCCCTTTTAATGACCCCTTTTTGCTGAAAGTTAATACAATATTTATTCCGAGTCAGAGCATCGCAAAACTATCATCTTCTCTTTTATATTTTGGATACGAAACACCCGGGGCAGAGCATAACCCGAACCCTGAAACAAGAAGCAGCTAAAATATATTTCATCACATTAAACTTTCGGTTGAGGACGGGGCGATGAAACTTTAACTTTTCCTACCTGACACATTGCCATCTACGATGATGTCGATAGATTGTAGAATCACCATAATTTGTTTGTGTCCACAATGAAACAAACAACAACAGCAGCAGCAATCGTGCGGATTCAAACTACTCTCGTCGTCGTCACTAATCGATTGATCAGAAATTTCTCTTTCGCCACAAATTTTCTCCCACATCAGCCTGTCATTTGGCGAGAGCATACAATAAACGGAGGCAAATAAATGACTGATCGTTTGTTTTCACCCAATTTTCCTGATGAATTTCCCTTCCGCAACAATTAAGCTTCAGTGAGAAATGAGAATGACGAAACGAGAAAAGAATTTAGTGAGTTTTGCACTTCTCGCCCTGTTGGCGAAAATGTTTGCTTAATTCGACGTTTGATCCAATTACACAATCCAGTAGCTTCAAACATACATTAATTCAAATTATCTGCTGCATGAGGCGACTTTGGTTGGATTTTCGCTCTGTGTGTGATAGAGAGAGAGTGTTATGTGAAATGTGATAAATTTTATTAATATTAATCGAGGATTTGTTTGAGCATAGAACGACAACTCTCATAGCCATTTTAATAATTGTTTCCATCCATCCGTGCGGTGACATACGGAACATGTTTTAATTTGTCAAACTTAATGTTCGATATAAAATAAACGGAAATAAAATTTATAGTTACGCATTTGTGAATTGATGATGATTGAATCATGTTGATTTTGTTAACTTACTCCACTGTCTTATATCAGATATTTACTGGGAAAATGTTTCCGCTTTCCTATGCGTTGATTACTAGTTGTGTCAACTTTTAAAAAAAAAATTTGTTTAGAAACAAAAAACGAAAAACAGAAAAGTTACCAAATCCTTCAATTCGTAATCAACCAGAACTTTTGAATCATAACAGTCAAATCTTATGACGCGGATTATGAACGATGACGACGTAAGCCTTACCAAATATTCAGGATGCGACAGTATCAATCAAATAACGACTAGGGAATTACGTTAAATGAAAATACCTGTCGCCTTTTGAGTCAATAAAACTTTTGGGATATCCGATTGAGGTGAATGAGATTATAAAACCCTTTTCAACATGTCCCCCTGTAATTAATAGGACTCAATCAATTCTCCATATGTGCAGTAATCAATAATGATAATGTTTGTTGATGTGTGTCTACCGTATTAACTATGGACGAAAGTATACATCGTCAGTGGTAAGTCAATTTAATGTGACATAAAATTTAATGTTATAATGGAATTAATAATGATGGTCGGGTTGGAATCGGTCGGGTTGGGCTGACAGAAGCTCGAGGGCATTGTAAAGAGAAAACCATCATCCCTTTCGCTTGAAGGACGAGCACACATCAAAGCTGTTTTCACATCCAGCAAGGCATTAATAGACAAACATTAACGTCTGCTTTTATTTCGATTTTCTCCAAGGAAAACAGTAAAAAGTCGAAACGAGATGAGAATTTAATTTAACTCTGAGAATTTTCATTCTGTAATCGCATAAAATATTCATTGGCATTCGTTCGAGAGAAAAGGCTCGAGAATCGAGAGGATGTCGGGGATTAACTCGGCACAATAATTTCATGTAAATTTTTAAACACCGGAAATTTCAAAAATATGAAAATGAAAAATTTCCGGGAAAAGTTGACTTAGAAAAGTGAATCATGCTTGTCGTAGACGAACATGATACAAAATAATATTTTAATTCAATTTTGACGAGAAAAAGTAATTAAATGAAGATTCAACTTTTCCTGCTTCATCTTCACATGAGAAAATCTTGAAAAGTTTTCACTACTCTTGAAGGAAAATTTAGAATTCACAATTCGAGTGACGAAAGTTTTCCAAAGTGTTTGCACATTCATATATTGAACATTTTGAATAATTGTCGTCATCGATTTTCCTGCTTTCAAATGTGGAAAGCAAACAGACGTTCAATGCTTGCTCGCTTGACTTCTTCAACCTTCATTCGATAGTAAAATTTTCTATTTGCTGAGCATTACATTCTCTGGGAGTAAATAATTCTCAATCGTGGTGATTGTCGAAGCAAGCCATTTAATTGATTGGATTTGATTGATTACGCCTACCGCACATGTCTAAATATCGAAGCAGTTATTGCTTCCAACATTATCGGAAATTGTTTCAGCTACAAATCCTGAAACTGTCATCATACTTACGATGAAACTTTTGTTTTCTTCGATAGAATTTTCCCAAAATTTTCTAAGGCTATAAACACGTTGAGATCGAGGCAAAATCAACCTTTTATAAAAGCAGAAGCAAAAAAATGTTAGCAGCTGCTTGATGAATCCCTCGGTTGACTCTTAAACGTGTTATTTGTGCGCATGGGAAGGAGAGGTTTTCTGAGAAAGACAACTAATTTCAGTAAATTAAACATTCATTACCTAATTATTTTCTTCTCCAACATTCATTTACCTCGGGTTTTTACTCCACATCAGCATAAGCACACATTCACACTGATTCCTACAAACACTTGGAAGTGTGTTCTTTTCTTTTTCTCGTCGTCGTCCCAATCCGAAAACACAACAGCCACGACGATGCTTAAGCTCCGCTCAACATCGGTGATGTTAATGGAAAGGATTTTTAGTTGATCTCAAAATAACCGTAAATCGAGGGAAATGTGTGTTGCTGCTTAGGAAAATATTGATGTCGAGAAGGCTTTAGACATGTTAGGGAGGTTGAGATATTGCCCTCGACGCATTAAAGCATCGTGTTTCTTGTTCCCAGGTATGCTCGCAGGAACTCACTTTGCGTAAAATATGTTGTACACCTTTAAATTATCTTGTAGAACATTTCAATTACGAAGGCACCGAACGGCAGTTGAAAAAAGATGCTGGCAATTTCGCTGCAGACACCTGATGTTTTCATAGGATCGCAAAAAGCGAAAAGAAGCTTTCGGCTCCATTAAAAATAAATTTTTCTATTTGCCGCTTTCTGCGTATATGAGAACAGTTGTTGTTGCCGTCGAACATTGTTGTCTCTATGCATTAAACTTAATCCTCATGTTTCTGGGTTGGCAACGAAGGGCCATCGCTTCCCTCTCTCCCTCTCTCTCTCCTCTGACAAAATAAAACATTTATGTATCGGTCTTCTACTCGATGGCGAGCAAAGCAGCGTCTCCGGCTACTTTTTTGTGTGTTGAAACATGAAAAATAGCTAATAATTTAACCAGCATCAGCAGGGAGCGTGCAAATACCAAACACTGAGTGGGGGGACGAGGACGACAGAAGCGTTTGTCCATTAATTAAAGTACACAGAGTGAAAAAATTGGGTAATTTGACGAAATGGTATTTGAACAGTCGGGAAAAGGGAAAAGTTTCTGTGCTTTACAGCAAGATAACCCATGAAAACCGCAACACATCACATAAAGCACGAGTGAAACAGTAGGAGTTGCATTTTGATGAACAAAAAGTTTTATTATCTTAGTTTGCTACAAATTGTTAAATACACGACGAGTTTGCTATGTCCATGTGGTCATTGTCAGGATTTTCACTGAGTAAATCACAGTGGAAAAATTCGAGGAATTTCTCAATCCCTTCTCGGATTTACCAACTATTTGAGCGAAAGCCATTTCGAAATATTTATTTACGATTCACGAGAATTTAATTTATGCTCTCGTTCGCTCCCATATCATCATACAAACCGGAAAAATGTATGATGGATATATGTGAAAATGGGGTTTTATCTGTCGCAACCCCGCCTCGAACTTTACCGCTATATTTCTCTCTTGTAAAATAGCTGATAATGGATTTCGAATCTGCGGGATTTTGCACTTGAAGCCTTGCGATTTGACTTTAATGCTTGTGACCTAAGCTTGCATAACGAAAGCGATTCTTGTTAATTTCAAAGCTCTAACTCATTGAGAAACATGCTTTGAGTGCAATCGCTTAAGTGAAAAAACTAGAGTTGTTTCAAACAACCATCACAGCAGCTTCTATGTCATTACTTTAATAAAACGAACGATTTGACATTATATCGTTGCAAGACCAAGAGGAGCTCTCCCGATCTTCAGCATCACATCACATCCAAGAACAACAGCCCAGCGACGAAATTATTTTTCTCCTATTTTCTTTTTTGTCTTTGAGCTCCTTTCATGCTGGAAATGCATCCTTACATTGTACATTATGTGTAAGCAGCACACAAGAAGGAAAAACCTTTTCAAGTTTCATATAAAAATAATTCCAAGCTTCCGCCGCCATTAAACGTTCGTTAGAACGATTGAATTGAAGCAAGTGAAAATAGATTCAACGTTAATGCTCAAGCTCTCAACCCGCTCATGAATAAGAATAGTGAAAGCAAGTCTCTCGTGCTCTAATGAATCGATTCTAGTCTGCAAGTTTAAGTTTCCTTTTTTTCACTTGAATATTCAGTCATTTTGAATGGATTTTAAATTAATGGCGAATGAATAAACAGAAACAAAGAACATTGAAAGATGGAAGAAGACTCAAGAGAATATATTTGTAGAATGTCGACGAGTGTTGTCGATAATGTGAACTTCAAGTTGTCGCGAGATCGATTTTTTCTTCTAACTTCTGACACATGAAAAGAGATAGTGAAGGAGACGCTAGGAAAAGTCAATAATGTATCACATTTCGCATGATGGGAGATTCAAATTCTGCAACTTACCGCACTGATATTCGATGCTACTTGAGTAAGAGAGCGAGCGAGAGAAAGAGCAAACATATATTCAAAGCTTATGTATTTTTCCATCAGCATAATTCTGAATACTTCAGACATCAGACTCTTCCTCCTCAGTAGCGTTTCCAATTGAATTTTATTCATAAGAGAGTAATTGTAGTTGTATATTGCACAAGCCCTCGCAATTTCTCATTCAAAATTTATATTTAAATAGACTTAGATGTATCTATCTAGTCGACTACATGTTTACATATTAACATATGAATGCTGTAAACTTTTTTTTTCCGCCCTCACCGAATGGATTTTCACCTCTCTGCTCGCGCGTCGAGTGGGATAAAAGGTTTCGCATTGATCTTTTGATGCCTTTCTTAGTCGGAAGTGGGGAAATTTATGAATTTATGCATTTCATAGACTTTACCCTCCTCGCCGGATTTCGTTGTGAATATTTCATGACGATTCTATTTTTTGCTTTGCTGAAAATTGATTTGAAAGATCCGAAAAATGGAAATCCGATCGACCGGCACACATATCAAATTTTAGGGGTTGAATACCCGACCATAGATAATGATATCCTAAATATCTATTAGACAAAAATTACACAACTCAGATTCATTAGAATTCCGGTTGGATCCGAACTCGTTCATAGCACAAAACTTTGGCTAACCCTTTCCCTCTGACCCGACAGATATTTGTGCGGTTACCATAAATGTGATACTAAGCAAAAACACATAATCATAATAAAGTTTCAACATCATTCAGCAAATGGCCTACGATGAAATTTTAGATTTTAATCAGAGTTAGTTTTCCACATTTAACTTGAACAAAGCAGAACAGAAATGAACTTAAATTAATTAAAATATTGAAAATTATTCCATTCGCCTATCTCTCTTGCTCGGGGCATATTTTCAATCATTTGTCAGTAGCAGAAATATATTTTATTGACTTTATGGATCGTTGAGTCCTCTGGGCTCATCAAATAGATCAATTGATCGTAAAATATTAACAAGTGACTGAAACGACCATCACCATCGGCGATGAATTACAGTTTAACTCTAATTGATGGCATTAAGATGATGAGTTCATTATTTTGCACAAACTTTTGTTCATTTATTCCCGTTTCGTGTTTCGCAATATCACTAATCCTGGCTGCCACAAATCCACCCGATGGGGATTAAAGTGTAAAAAAGTGAAACATACGAAACAACTTGACATGTTCGCACGGCTGGTGGAAGGAAGAGCGTGATGGGTAAAGCGTAGGAAAATGTAAATAAAACAGAATAATAAATAAAACAAAACCATTTTTCTCATTACTAATGGTATGATGCGGTGGTGTGGCGTCGTTCGCTCTTTTCCTCTGTTCAAACATTGTAGATAAAGACAAGGGAAGGGTAAATAAAATGTTCAAACCGTGATTATATATTTAGGCGGCATTGCACTCTTTGAAAAGCGCGCTCGAAATGGTGAAAATGAGTATCGTCATGCACACACAAAAAACCATTTTCCATTGCCGAGCATTTAAATATCTCACCATCACTCTGATACTTTGTACGTTTAAACTCTCGCTTATTCATTGCTGACAAATTCAGAAATGATAATGGCGATGATAATTCAGCAGAAAATACATTTACCTTCTCGTTTGATGAACTTTAACAAACAAAGATTTAATGTGAACAACTTGAACTGCTCATCACGTTGTTTAATGTCACAACTCGTTGACGTTTAGAATAAAACCACGACACAGCAATTGTGAGAGTGATAGTTGTGGTAAATTCAAACGATAAACCAGAGTTTTCATTGTAATTCTGCGATGGATTGTCTTCATCATAGAAAGGGCGAATTGTTTCAATCAATTTTCATTTTGTCTTCGCTACCCTTTTCTGTATTGAATGACAATCCCTAATTAATTGATATTTGAGCTTCATGAAAAGCAGTTTTGTTTATCATTCTTCGCTTTGTTAGATCGCTCTTCATTATTTTAACTAAACTGTGGGAAAACTCGACGGGTTGACTATCTAAACAAATTTCTTGGAAATATTCTATTGTCTGATAGATCAAAGTAGACATTTTCTATTTTTGATCAAGAGCATCTCAAATTTCTCAGCAATTAAGAGGCTTTCGATTTCATAGAAAAAAAGTCTTTCTGTTAGAGAAAGCTTACAACTGTAAATATTTCGTCAAATGAGCTTTTGTACATCAATCTTCCAGTTTCTTTAATCTCTTCTGCTACGTGTCTTAAGCAAATTAAAACTTTTCTTTTGTAGAAACTTCTTCTAGTCTAGTATGAAAATCATTTTCTTTTTTGTTAATTTTGTTTAAGTACAAATGATTGTGTTTTTAATTTGCAAAAATATTTTTTTCTTCTTTTTTAGACGAAGCTCATTGAAAATCAAGTGAGAGACAAACCAACCATTTCCTTGCGACTTTCTTAAGATTTCCCTTATCTGAATTATCCTCATTCTGCTTCTATTCATTTACTTTTAATTACATTTCGTCTTGTCTTGTCTTTTCACCTCGGAAGCTTGACTTTAATTTTGTTTTCACTTCACTCTGTTTCTCTCTCCTTTTCTCTCTGTCTCTGTTCGCACTAGAAATACTTTGCAGCAATTTTTCCGTTTTTCTTCTTCTACTTTTCCCTTAAATGTGAAAAGCTATTTGCACTCAATCAAATCAGACATTATTTCTTTCTTCCCTTTTACAAAAAAAATAAGAAATCTGAAATATTCACAAGAAAAATTTATCGCCCTTTCTTCTCATGTATTTGCTCAAAAAATAAGTAAAAGGAAGAATAATGCTGCCGGGGATAGAAAGCGTAAGTTTATATGACGACAGTGTTTTAACTCCTTTATCTGATTCTCTGTGTGTTACTTTACTTCTTCTGTCCATCTGAACGCCATTAATCCATCTTTGTTCAGTTTTTATTCGTCTCAAATGTTAGCTCGAGCATAAATCCCTGACGACAGCAATTTTCCGAGCATTAGATTTACATAAATCATGAAAAATATGTTCGACTATTGTTTTAAATTATGTGATTTCCATGCTTTGGTGAACAGCGTTCGCGTTTTGTTGCTCAACCACCCACGCACTTAGTCGTGATAGAACAATAAAGAAAATCGTTTGTATTTGCGTTTAAATCGCGTCAGAAGAGAAAGATAAATCAAAAATGTAAAATGTATATTTGACTTTAATGTAGTACATGCTGGCGTGTTCTTTTGGCTCGCACAAAGTAAAGAGATGGCAAAAGAGAAGAAGTATACGATGGCATAAACAATGCTACTCTTCTTTCATTTATATCATTTTTCTTCTAAGGCCCCTTCGTTATTCTAAGCCTTACACCTGAAATTCCGTGCCGGAGAGAAATTTACGATTCGAAATAAAAACCGAGAAAATTCCAACAGAGAAAGGAAGGAAAATGTTTTCTTTGGCTTTAAGACACTTGTAAGATTTTCGAGGAAACCTGAAGGAAAATAAAACCCTTCTAAGCGAGAGATAGAGAGAGAGTGAAAGGAAGAAACTTTAAAGATTTAACAAGGATTAAGAAACTAATTGCAAGCTTGTTGAGGAACGAGGCGAATCTTGTTTGTGTTTCCCATGCGATGAGAAAATATCTTCTGATGGTGCATCTATTGAATTATTCACGCTCAAACAACAACAAGCTCCTGTAGACTTCGTAGATTGTGTGCGGTGCTCGAATAAGAGAATTTCTGTTCTGTTAATCTGAAAGGAAAGAAGATTCTCCATGGCTCATTAAAAGATTCCTTCTACATTTCACCGTCGTTCATGTTGTTGTAGACAGAGAGAGAGAGAGAGACTTGTATCAAAATGCATTTTCTGTGCATGAAGCAAACCATTTAGATCCAATGTTTTATTCATTCTGCTAGTCATAGAACTATGACGGAACAGGCAAAGACATGACAAGACCTAATTTACATAAATTTCTCTCAACAAGTGAACTTCAAGGATTTACAGAGAGAAAGCTCGTAATCTCGTTCCCCGTTGCGATCGGAGGAAATCTCTCTGATTGACTCATCGCATGTGAAAAATTGTAAGCCATAAATACTGAAGTGTGTGTGTGTGAGTATTTGAAGCTATTGAAAGGACACACGAGAGAATGTCGTAAAGTTCCATGCGACGAAGGGGAAGGAAATAGAAGAAAAACATGAAAAATTATTAATCTTTCTTGAAACCATTTATCCTTCGTCTCATTCTTCATCGCTCTCAAGATTTCTTTTTGTTATCAGGAGTATGTGTAAAAATTTTCACTTCAATCTGCTGTTTTGTGGTTTACAACAAAATGATTATTCTTCCCCCCTCAAAACCTCTATCGCTCGCTGAGCTTTCGAGTGTAAAAACCTCGCTCTATTGTTGGAAGGTATTAAGTATATGACGATGATATAAATACGAGCGGTATACTTGTAATATAAATGTTGATGCGGAATAAATGTAGGCTCGATGAATGAAAGCATGTGAGTGAGTCAGGAGCAACCAAAAAAGCTATTGAAGCTGAGATTGAAGAGTGTCTATTCGTCGCCTCCTTAAGGCACGGGGATTATTCATCGCATTTTCCCCATCCTTCTCCCATTACTTTTGATGGAAGAGATTATCGTCTTAAATCTTATGTTTCGAAGAAGATTTGATTCAATCAAATAAGTTTTTGTCTCACGAAGACTTATCACTACTTTCTCTAGCTCTCGTCTATAGAGACTAACCTTCTTGCTAAAAAGTTGGTCTCTAAATCAGCGGGAGTTGCAGAAAAGCTGCTTCATAAACAAAAATGTCTTAGTCCAAGATTAAGCAGACCAAGAAATGTTCCAGAAATGTCAACTCTCTTATCAACCGAAAGATTTATTTCACTATTATCCGTCATGCTATGAAAGCTAAGAGAGAAAATTGTGATGATAAAAAATTATTCCGCTTTAACCTGTTGTAAGATGACGGCAGAGGCGAGGGATGATGCGAGTTAGGAAGAAAACTCGAGACAGAGATAGCAGATATTTCTCTCCGAGATTGCTTAAGCATAATGCGTTTATATCATTTCCTTTGTGTAATAAATTATATAATTTTCATCATCGTTCCTCCTGAGATGAGAATGCGATTATTATTATACCATTTTTATATATTTTCCTACTTAATATAAATTGCAGTGTGTACCTAAGGAGAATGTTGTTGATGTTTTTTCTTGTTGAATCTTGCCAGCTTCTTTTATTTTTTAATAATATTCGAGGAAAAATATAAAAAAAAACACCAAAGAGAAACTAAATTAAATTACCGTCCATTTTTCTACTTTTTTTTTCTTTCTTTTTCTTCCCTTTCCGCTTTCTCAACAATGTCAACGCTATGTCGTGCAGAGAGGTAGCGACGAATTACTGAGTCAAACAGCAGTCATGGCGCCAGCAGCTGATAACAATAACCAAGATTTGGCGACGAAAAAGGCAAAATTAGATTCTAATTCTGTCATTGGCGGAGTCGGTGAGTAAACTTTTCAAATAATATTCATTTCGAGACTTTAAAAGTTTCCCTGGATACGAATTTGAAGTCATGACGTCGAAAGCAATTTTTCATTTTTCCCTCTTGGCATACTTTTTAATCATTCACATAAAATCTTGCGCACCTTGAGAAATTACGGACATTCCACGAGTTCGAGGAGCTTTCTCACTCACTTTTCGTTTATTAATAAACAAAATAAATGTTGCGATGATGAAAAGCTCGCATCGTTCAAAAGACTTTAAGCGCTAACGAGCGGAAAAAAAACTGTTGCAAATAGGAATACTTGATTTTTAAACATCACATCGTCAGACATGGAGCAAGATTTTGTTTTTAAAAAAATTGCTTTTCTATTCGTGACATTCTCAACGTTTCATTTCGCTTCCATCGTCACATAACATGAGCTTACAAAATATCGTCTGAGAGGTTTGTTATCGTTCGTGCTTTTTCCTCCCTTTAACGAAAGCATCGAAACATTCCTTCTCGAAAGAGCTTTACGGCCACAGGAATATTCAGAGGAACGCAATCGTTAATCAAATTTGAAATTTCGCAAACATCAACAAAATATTTTTTTTCTTGCTCCAAGAGAATTCTTCTATTGTTTTCTTTATTTAACTGTTCATCTCTGCCACAATAAAAATCTATATTGATACACTTTACAGAGCAGCAAACACACCGATTTTCCCATTATTTTACCCGCTTTGACTGCCATCGTAGCTCGGAGGAAATAAAATTTAATGCAGTGATAAAATGTTTAGATTCCATTACAATTTCTTCGTGTTGTTTGCCTCGATATTAAAGCGATTCATAAGCAACAGTTGCCTCCTGTTGTACACAAACTTTTGCTCCCACTCGAAAGCTAGACAATGTTTTGAATGATTTTTGACGGGAAAAAGAAGCGTTTTCTAATCCTACGCTAACTGTTCATGAAACTCAAGGATTTTCATCGAATCAAAAATATTTTCACAAGCGAATCAATGAAAAAACTTTCTTTGAAAGCACAAAGAGCGACAGTGGCCGTAGCCATGCTCAAAGTTTGGTGTGATGTAATTAAAAGTTCAGACCAGTAAGAGCTTACCTTGAGCGTCTGCTCGTGACTTCTCTCCCTTTTGGCTTTTGATGATTTCATCGTGAAACGTAAGAATTTTTCTGCGAGAGACGAAAAAGAAAGAAAAAAAAATCGGAAAACACATTTTGTTTGATGTACACACGCGAGTGATTTCTCTTTTCTATTGCATTATATTTCGTAGAAAATCTTTCTGATGATATTAAAGTAACTAAATTACTTTATTCTCCTCCCGTCTTAGGCAAACCGTCGAAAGTTATTCACATAAGAAACATACCAAATGAAGCTAGTGATGCCGAAGTAATAAATTTAGGCCTACAGTTCGGTCGTGTTACGAATGTTTTGGTATTGAAGGGCAAGAATCAAGCTTTTCTTGAGATGACAGATGAAAACTCGGCAACAACAATGGTCTCAGTTTTCAACGCTGCACCGCCAACAGTTCGAGGCCGAACTGTCTACGTTCAATTCTCCAATCATCGGGAATTGAAAACTGATCAAAATCATTCAATCACGGTAAGAATTTGTCGAGAGGAATTTGATTTCATTTGTGACAATGTTGAACATTCTTCAAACAGACTCCAGCTTCTGGATCGCCGCTGCCATTGGTTGGCAATGATCCAACATCTCAGCTCGTCTCGGCTCCTCAGCAAAACGGAACTGGAGGTGCCAACACTGTACTCAGGGTAATCGTAGAGTCGTTATTGTACCCAGTCTCACTTGAAATCCTTCATCAAATCTTTCAACGCTTCGGAAAAGTGCTGAAAATTGTTACGTTTACGAAAAACAATTCATTCCAAGCCCTCATACAATATCCCGACGCTCAAACTGCTCAGCATGCCAAACAGACGTTAGATGGACAGAATATTTACAATGGCTGTTGCACATTGCGAATCGATAATAGCAAACTGACTGCACTCAATGTTAAATACAACAATGACAAATCGCGTGATTTCACGAATCCGACTTTGCCGGCAGGAGAGCCAGGCAGTGATTTAATTGCCAGCGCTGGAGGACTCGTTAACGCTAGTGATCTGCTTTTGTTGGCAGCTGGGCAACGTCCCGCCTTGACACGAGACCGATTGGGTAAGTTTGAATGAAGAAGCAGTCGTCGTTCGATAATTGCGCAAACTTGCAGATATAAAATTTTATATTAGAAAATTATATGTGTCGTTTTGTAGTCAATGGTATGGGCAACCCAGGAGTTATGCCACCATTTACAGCGATCGGACTTGGTACCCCATCGCTCGCCAATGCTTATGGCAGCGGCATTCCGAGCTTAGGTGCATTTGCTTTAGCATCGTCTGGTGCTCTCGGATCGACGACACCAGGTGCTTTACGTGGATTATCCAACGTTTTATTGGTATCCAATTTAAATGAAGAGGTAAATGCATTTTGATTATTTATTGACACACAAAACATCAAGCATAGCAAATCTAAATTTTTAAAAATCCACTGGGGACTGTACGTGAGTGACTCAACTAACGGACAGTCCCCACTAACTATTATACTTTCCATTAATCAATTCAATTAACCATGTTCTCCCTATCGTGATTTTACCCTTCACACGATAAACTTTTAAAGCAACGGAAACCGCTTTTCCTTTTAGGACTTTTCTTTTGCAAATGAGCGTGCGATAGAAAAAGTAGTTGTAGACTAATTCCAACTAAGCTCAACAAGCATATTTCTTTACCCTTTCTCTGCTTTTTCAATCTTCCACGAACTACAGTAAACGACCAAAACAGAAATGAAAGGCCAAGGAAAATAAGAAAAAGCTTGGAAACAACTTTTATTTCCTATCGCATTTTCCTTTATACGTTTTGATCACAACTTGTTAAGGCAACATAGACAAATTAAAAGTTTCGTTCTTTTTTTTATCTCGCTTATTCTTATTCGCCGTGTCGTTCAATCATGACTTTATACCTCAAAATCATGCTGGTTCGTTGCCACAGAGAAGAAAAGCAGGGAAAAGTTCGCTCTCAGGAAATTTTTCCACTTGCTTCTCCTTTTTAAAGTGAAAGTAATTAACAAAGTTTTCAATTTAATATTTTTCTCTCTTCAGAGCGTTTTTTATCTTCAAAGTTTTCTTACGAGCTGCTTCGTCTCTCTCTCGCTTTCTGTCTTTTGTTGTTTGTACAAATCTAATAATCTCTTCCCTGCCACCTACCAACCATCGCCTGATCCGAATAAAATGCTTTTTAATATTTCATAAAAATATCTTCCTACATCCCGGCGACCGCAATTTCTTCTTGTTAGCGCGCTCAGGCATTCTATTGTTGTGTACTTTTCTTTATTTCACCGTTTTAATCAAAAGTATACACAACAATAAAGTTTCTCTCCTTCAGGAAGGAAAAAGGAGAAGAATAGGATGAGAACAAGAAGTGAACGAAGTGAACTGTTTCATTGATACGAGCAACAGATAATTTTTCATTTTGTGTCCATTAAAAACTCTCGTTCCTTTCTTGCCATTCATTCGCTCCCTAGCGCGCGAAAGTCTCCTTACAGAAAAAAAAAGTTTATACGCGAGAATGAAAGCGAAATGTACTTTGCTTGTCACAAAATTCAATTCACCTCAAGTAAAAGCATTTAGTCATGGAATGTAAAATGATATCGAATACTTTGCAGAGCTGGAAGGTTTTCAATTTTCACCCTCCCAACTCAACTTCTTCGTTGTCAGCTCATCAACAACAACGATAACCATAGAAAACGTGCTGTCGCTTTAAAGCAATGAAACAAGGAAATTTGCTGAAAATTGCTTAAAGTTTTCACTCGTTTTGAATATTAATTAGTTTATTTATGAGCAAACGCAATATTGTTTGATTTTAATCTCTCCTACCGCCGCCACTTCGACTGAGGTGGAAAATAATGAAATCAAAACACTCATTAGAATACATTTAAAGAGAGAGAGAGAGAGAGGAAGTACATCATTCCGACTTCTTGTTCTTTAAGATCGACTCATCTTTTATTCTTTAACCTTCCGCTATGTTTAATGCAATCAACGTGTCTGCCGAACAACAAAACAATTCTTCACTATATTTTAAACAAACTTTTCTTTTTTCTGTAGATGGTCACGCCTGATGCTCTTTTTACTCTATTTGGTATGTTTGCACATGATTTTATTAAAAAAAAGCGAAAGCGAAATGCAAAATTTCGTTGTTTTCTTTGTCTACCGGAAAGAACGAAATTTTGCATAAACAAAATCTAATTTTCTCTCGACAATTTTCGGCGCTTGCCGACAGCAAAGAAAAACAATGAACATCGACAATCGTGAGACTCATTTCATCGATAATTCAACATTGGGGGAGGAAAAAAGAAGAAGGAAAAACCGATCAGGAAAAGGAGAAATCTGTTTGATTTCATTTAGAGCTTAATAAAGTTATAGCAATTTCCAGTAGCATACGAAGCCAATCCTGAAAAACAACGAATGAAATAATGTCGAAATTATTATTTTTTAATGAAGTTAGTGAGAAGAAAAAGTCAAATTGGAATTTTTCACACTTATTAAGCAGCGAGCGGCTGCTTTTGTCGCAGAATTCATAAGAACGAAAGCGAATGAAAAAGTTCTGATATTAAATTACCAAAATTTCAATTTAAAATCATTTGTTGCTTTTCGCTATTCCGGGCATGAATATCCTAGACGTTGTCAGGGGAAAAACTTTTTTTTCCTCTTCTGTCAAAAATAAATAAAATCGTCTCATGGAATCGAGCTTGACGACAAACAAAGAAAGTTCCTTCTCGCCTCAAACGACAATTCCTTTAATTGATTGTCAATTTAAATGAAATATTTATGAAAAGTAATTCCCTAAAGCGCAAAATTTCCCTAAACTGAAAGCTTATAAACTCGTGATGCAGAGCATTTTCAAGACAGATATCAAAAGAATATAAATTTGAAAAGAGTTGAGAGCAAGTATGAGAGAGGGAAATATGGAAAATTAACAAGGGATTCAATCACAGATCTTTCCTACTCTCGCTTGCTTTTACATACTTACATTTAGGATGTCGTAAGGTTTCGTCTTCAAAAGGAATCACAATTCCGCCTCACTCATTCATAATGATTCTGCTGGCATTATCTTTCTGGCAAGAAGCTTTTCTAGTCCCCCACCTTCTTCCTTTGGCTCTCAACTCAACCATGAAAATAAATATGAGGGTGATTGTCACACAATTCTCCTCCGACGTCTCTGACGTTTTTTTTTTCAAGTCGTCTTCTTCATCTTCCAAACGATTTTGCATAAAAGGGGATTATGTATATTTTATTTATAAGACGACTATTGTTGTTATAAATTCATAATTCTTATTTATGCTGCAAAAGAAAAAAGATATTTTATGCGATCGACGGCGATATGTCTAAAGGAAATATTTCCTCTTTAAATTTGTTTCGATGGGAAGGAAGTTTCGAATTGATTTCTAAAGACTTTAAACTTTTCTTCCTCCTCTTACTTCGACTGAGCACACAAATTGATAGGTTTTGGGTTGAATGACAGAACGATTTGAAGCTTTTGTTGGGATATGATGTGTACGAGTAATGGGTGAACCTTTTGAACGAAGAAAGTCTTGAAACTTTAACTTAAAAAAATCTGCATAGCTTGAAGCTTTTGTTCTCCTCCAATGTAAGCAAACAAAGCAGATTTCCAACAACAACTTTCAGAAGATTATCAGAAAGGAAAACTTTAAGCTCTTGAGTCCAATCTCAAGTCTTATTGTGCGATGCACTAAGATGATTGAGGTGAAAACTTTTCCATTCGACTTCATCCTTTCATATAAAAGTCGCACGATTTCATTTAGCATAATCAATGTCAGAAAGTTCACTTCCTAAGCACAAACTTTAAACAAACTAAACTCAACGTGTTGCTTGAGCTTCTCGATGGGAAAATATTTTTTCCCTCATCCTTCAACAAACGTCCCTCACATTTGTTGGCTAAAGTAGCAACAAGCGCTTGATGGATGATATAAAACAAATTCCCAAATGGAATATTCAACTTTAAGCTACGGAAAACCATTAAAACTTGACAACATTCCGCATATCACATATCATCTTTCGCCACGTAATATTTATAGACATGTGGGAGTGAAAACTTTTCGAACGACTGTGAGATCGTTAATTAATGACGGCTTCGTCATGAAAAGTTTCTCCTTCTTTTTCTCTCACTCCTGGCTGTGTGTGTATGTGAGTGAAAAAAGGCAGAAAAACATGCAAAGTGCAAATATTAATAATTAAAAATTTACTGCTTGTTCTACAGTAAACATCGTACACCTTTTTGTGAAGGATTGTGGGCAGATTGTGAAAGGGAGGGAAAGGATATGATGAGAAAGACAGGGCTTTGACAATTTTAATTCCACTTTAATCTTAATTTGATTTGAAGTTGGTAGGAAGTTAATTTGACTACTCAAACAATTCTCCTCAACAAATATATTCTAATTCAATTGCAAGCCCTGACTGAAAGACGGAGGCATGGTTAATAATTAAAAACCTAGATTATTTGGTTTACATTAGGGAAATTGTGTCTATTTAACAAAAAGCAACACATTCTACCGTTTAATGATATTTATGGAGTAGAGAAACAATGTTTTTATAGCCCTCTTGATTTATTTCATCCTTGTCAGCTACAATAGAACGAACAGTAATAAACTCGAACACGTGAGAGAAAGTTTAAAGGGAAAACGAGGAACTTTAAGAGTTGAAGGATCAAACTGATGAAGAAAAGTGCTTTTCAATATTTTTCTTTTCAACTTCATCATGAAATTAAAAAGGAGCCGAAAATAAAAGTTCTATTATTTGTAGCCGTCTTTACTTCAATTCTTCTCGCTGAGTTGTATCGATTGATGATGAAATGTGCTTTTCTTTCTTGCTATTTTACTTCTTTCAAAGGGAACGAAGCAGGAAACTTTCTTAGGAGTCAGCTTCAATAAATGAATTTACCTTTATACGTTTGGCGAATGTGAAAAGGAGAAAGAGAAAAGTGAATCAAACAAATTCCGCTCGATTTTATTGCAGAATCATTGCCGTTGGTCGGAAGGTAGTTCAATGCTACACGAGATTCCAATATTGCACTGAGCGTTCCGACAAAGTTTCCTTTCAAAAAAAAACCCAGAGAAATAAAAGTTTCTTGCTTACAATTGGTGGGTCTGAGATACGAGTTTGTTCATTACGAAGAAATTGCAAATAATTCTTAAGCCAATTCAGAAATTAACTGCGAAACCTTCCGAAATTTCCTTAAAACCTTAATAACGTAACAACTCTCCTCTTTCCTTCTTCATCTTTGGAATTGCTAAGCCATTTGTTGAACAGCTTTCTTTCAATTATTTTGAAGTAATTGTTTGCCTTGAACCAACTTTTACTCTTGGCTAGCTCAGTCAATAAACATTCTATGAATTTCCAGAATAATTTTTGGTTACTAGGCGTCCTCTTACAAATTGGCAGTGATTGTAACGTTTTCCTTTTTTATACCTTGCGATGCTTTGAGTAATGATGGCACACGAAACACTGTTGACTGATCCATTAAAGTTTTATGTTCGTAGAATGTGCTTTTCCGTCAACCGTAAATCATATGAGAGTTCCACTTATCGTCTTTCCTTCTATTAATGTTTGATACTGATGACAAAGTGCTGATTGACACTATCGCCCAGTCCAATTTCTATACACGAGAGGAAACGTCGCCACACACATTTATTATGAATCGATAAGAGAAAAAGCGAAAGTTGTTTAAGAAAACGAAGGAGATCTCAACGCCGACAAATCAATTTTTGTCACAGGTAGAAGGAAAACTTTCTTTCAAAACATCCGATTCGGATCAAATGGATGAAACCGAAGGGACACAGGGAAAGAAAAACTTCGAAAGGAAATGAGGAGAACGAGAAGTTGAGCAATCACAAAATTTATTTTGTGTTTTGTCGCCTAGAAAATTCTTCACTTCTGATTTTGAGTGAACGCGAAAATATTTAATGTGAGAGTTTTCTAGTTGCCGCCAGGTCTTGATAAACCGGGAAAAATGAAAACTCTAGTCGTTATAAAAATTGGATTTCCTGTATCGCTTTTCAAGACTCTGGATCTTGTTACTCGTTGCTCGGCAAGAAACGAATTAAGATATGAGTGAAAATATTTCAAGGAAATAGAACTTTAAACAAGAATCGAGGGAGAATCAATCACACCGGCGTCTTTCTCGCTTTCAACATTTGATTTATTTATCTGTCTTTCTTCTTGAGAAGAGACGAACGAGTCAAGAAATGACACCTTTCTCTCGGTTCGCTGCCATCAGGCAAAGGGGTTGAGAGTGCCAAAGGGATAAACGGAGAATGATTTAAAAATCACACGACGAGAAAAATTCAACTTTATCCTTTTATGTCTGCTCCATTCGCTTACAAAAGCCATCTCTCCATCACTCAATCCAATTCCGAAGCGTATACAGTTGTGAAAATATTTTCGCAACACATGAACGAGTTGAGGAATTTTCTTTTCACCTTTATCAGAAAAAAAAGTAAAAAGCTGTAACTGTAGAGAATTAAACATAACACGGGGAGAGAAAAGTTTGCGCTTAAACATTTATTCATTACGTTGTTGAAAATTATTCTCTCTTGACACAAAGCGCTCAGCGTAAAAAAAGGATGAAACGAGCAAAAAAAAATAATAATTCTCCTCCACCGCAGGAACAATACTCCAATTGTCTATTGTTTGATCTGGATCTGCGTTCGCTTTTTCGCTGTCATATGTCGTTGAAAGCGCTGGGATTACTAAGGAAATAAAAAAGTAATTGTCATTGTCATATGTTCAAAGTAAGGCTTTAGATGGTATCATGGCAAATCTTCGGGAATATTGAACATTGATATGGTAAATCATTCAAAAGTATATATCGAATATCGAGATAATCCGCACTGCTAATTCTTCGTGGAGCTTCCTTCTAATTCTTCGTGGAGCTCAATTCACTTTATCTCCATGAAATCCGCCCACGATTTACACTCGGGGAGAATTATCGCAATGGATAAAGCTTTTCTCTCTCTCTCCACAATTTGTTCTATGGCTTTTTTTTTACAGATTTATGGAGCTCGAATATTCAAAACGTAATAAATTGAGTTCTGTTTCACTCTCACCCCGAGATTTTTTTTTTCACTTTTTTATTAACAAACACAGACGGAGGGCGAAAATGAAAGCATTCGGCAGCCAGCCCAGCCCGTGAGATAAGCAATGCCAAACGAAAGAAAAATGGAAAAATTGCGATTTATTCGGCTGCTGTTGCTGGGATTGTTGTCGTACAATTTACAATTTTTTGTGAATTAAAATATTATTATTTTTTAATCAAAAGCCGGATTTGCTTGGGAGAAATCTCCGCTCTCGTTGAAAAGCGGATGAGAAAATACTTTTTTTTCTGTTTACTTTTTCATACGATGTCGATTGCCGAACGAGAACAAAGAGCAAGAGATGCTTGTAAAATTGAGTTTATAATGCTTCTCGGCTTCGCGGAACTATAAAAGATCTTTTTCGCCATGCTGCCGACAACTGCGAGAAAATTAGTTTTTACTTATTTATTATGCTCATTTATTTTTCATAAACAAACATAAATTTTTACGTGAACTTTTCTTCCTTTTTTCTTCGTCTCTCCCTCTCTCCGATAAATTGCAATAATTTCCCGAAAACGAACATCACGTTACACAACAAACAAAAAACGCAAATCGCTTCTCAACTCGATGCTGCCATGGAAATCGTTAACATCAGGTGTTTATGGTGATGTGCAACGCGTAAAAATCCTCTACAACAAAAAGGATTCCGCGTTGATTCAAATGGCCGAACCACATCAAGCGTATTTAGGTGAGTCACTCTACTTTTAATCTCTCGGATACCCCGATCGTAAACTAAAATGCTTTGGTAATGCTCAAATACTTTAAGCGAGTTCTGCCACCTCATTCGTCGCTCCTTCCTTTCCTCAATTCATTTATAATTTCTTATCTTGGTCTGATATCCGGAAATCCTGTAAACTTGTTGTGTTTTTATTTTTCTCCATTAATTCAATTTTGCTCGTTAGTTTCGCAATTTGTGCTTCGCACTCTCAGAAATGTTTCAATCGAAGGAGATTCCTTTGTGTGAGAAGCAAATTAATTTTGCTCATCGTCTAGTTTTTTTTTCTCTCCTCGAACTAATTAAAAAATTACAAAACTTTCATCATTGAGTTTTGAGGGTCGAGTAAATAAAGCTTCGCCTCATTTCGACTTTTTGCCTTTAGTTGGTTGTTAATGAATAAGTAATGTTTCTTTCTGTTGCCATTTATTCAACATCATTACCAGTTAGTTTAATTCCCCCAAGTGGAAGTGAACTCTTTTTCACTTTGTTCGCTTTTCTATTTTTTTTTCACTCGATTTTCCTTGTTTTTCATTTTATTGAGTTTTGTTTATTTTATTTGCCTCACGATTCGGGAGAAGAAAATTTTTCCTGTTGAGCAGTGGGAATGAATGACACCAAACGACAAACTTTTCCATCTATTTAACTTGAAAGTTCTTGATACTTTCAACTGCCAAGTTGCAAATTACTCTTCCAATGCAAAAGCGAAGTAGAAAAGTTTTTATTTATGAAAACGATTTCCTGCGACTAAAGGAAGAAATAAATTTTCTTTGTTGCTTCGACTCGCTTTTTTATGAATTAAAATTTCTAGGATTTAAAAGATTAAAAAAGTTTGCCGTAATCTACTTCGTTCTATCTCTACATTCATCATACATCGCTTTACTCTTTCGTTATCGTAGCTACGATGCTTTTATCCTTACAAAAATATTATTTTTTAATTGAAGGAGCGCTCAATGCCGAGTGTGACTGAAAACTTTTTTTTTCTATGCTTACAATTGTTGAAAAGCGAGAAATTTCTCAAATTAAAAAAAAGAAAAACTTATTCAACAAATACAATAACTTCAACTTTTTTCCTTCTCTTCGAAAAATTCCAATTAGCAATGACTCATTTGGATAAGTTGCGCATCTGGGGCAAACAGATTAGAGTGATGGCGAGCAAGCATCAAGCCGTTCAATTGCCGAAGGAAGGACAGCCCGACGCTGGACTTACACGAGACTATTCGTCGAATCCATTGCATCGATTCAAAAAGCCCGGCAGCAAGAACTATCAAAACATTTATCCGCCATCAGCTACATTGCATTTAAGTAACATTCCGTAAGTAAAGCAACAATATTTTGATCGATACGTCGGTGAATGTAAAAAAGATTTTCCGATAAATTCTCTCGTCCGTCTCTTGTTGTTGTACCGTCCAACGATGAACACCATAAGCGAGAACCAGAGTGTTTGCGTCCAGAAGCGAAGCAAAACAAATTTTAATTATTTAATCCGCTTATCATGAGTCATCTATAATGCACGAAGCGATTTTCTATCGACCTGAGAACGACGAAGGAAGATTTACTGATGAATTCATTCTGCAAGGGAAATTCATAATTCAAGAAAAATCTTTCACAGTTACTTGGCTTTGCGCTTCCTCTTGAAATTTTAATGGCAAGTGGCATCATGAATTTATGACTAGATAGGGAATTATTGAGAAAGATCTAGACGAAGATGATTTAAAGCTGAAGCTATCAAACTAAAAATCTTTAAGAAAATCACAAAATCTCATAAAAGAAAATCGCACAATAAAACATCTTTTCTCTTCTTTGTCGAAAGAAAAATCACGTCACCTTCATTGTCGTCTGAATTGTGATTACGAAATTGAGGGAAAACGAAAAACGGCTGTAATGATGTCATTCGCACACGGCGGCTCACTCTGCGACGTCTTACTCAATTCACGACAACCAAATTGCGCGAGAGATTATTAAATCGAGAGGCAGAGCAATAACTTTCAATGGGCCACCCCCACGAAAAATAAAGTAATCGCCCTAGAGCTTTGCTCCTTTTTCAAGCGACGAAAATATGATTGAATAAATTTCGATATGAAATGAAGGTTTTAATTGAATTAAAGCGGCGGTTACAACAGGAGCTTTGAAAATTGAGAAGAAATTTAATTTGTTTGCATTAATTGAAAACCGTGGTCGTCGTCCCAATCATTCCATCAAAAAAAAAAGTGCGAAACGCAGCGGTCTGGCTTAAATTTGAGGTTTTCTCATTGAAAATCGTCTAATTAGATTCCATTCCATTCGATGAATCACCAAACCGTAATGAAAATTACTTTGTATGTGTCGTTGTGCAGTAAAAGTTTCTCCTTCTCATAAAATCCTTTTCCAACCGAACTCATCGCCAAGCTCTTCTCCTTCTTTCAACTTACTTATCAATTAAGCGAAGTAGAGAAACTTTCCAGCATCTCATTCCGAAGACGTCGCCGTTTTTATTTTGAAATGTGCAAGCTGCCAGGTACTTTAGCCATTGTCTCACTCGCTTCCATTTCTCCATCCACTCGCCACCGTCAACGTTTTCCACTAATGACCATGAAGACATTTGGGTACATTAAAAACTTTTCTATTTAAAATGAAATAATGGAAGAAGCGAGAAAAAAGTAAAAGAAAAGAATCTCGCGTCTAAGGCAAATAATATGAGAAGAGAAAAAAAAATGATGAAACGTTGGTGGAATTAAATGAAAACAAAATGTATTATGATGATGAACCGTGCCGCTAAGCAGATGTGATTTATTTAACGCAAATTAAATTTCATTTTCTACCGAACGACTCAAAAGAGTGACACACGTTGTGTGATTTAGGAAAAACGTGAGTTTTCGGAAAAGATTTTCTCGCACTCTCAAGAGCTCCTGACATTTAATTACAGAATTACTCAGATCTCTTGAGATCTTAGACAAATTCAGATGAGATGAGAGGTGATCATTCTCTTCAGAGGTTTTGGAAACATAAATCTCTAAAAATATAAAGAATGTGACAGTCGCTTTGTTTAGCTCGCGACAGAGAGAATATAACAATCAGATGAGAGATGATTTAGACGACAAGAGTACATTAATTAAGTCTCGAGATGTATTTCGGTTGATCATGAAGAAGACGAGTTCGTGTGCCTGCGACCCCGACAGCAAAAAGATCCGCGTTTTCAATTAGCCATGGCAAAGTAGCTTATTTGCGTCTACGCTCGGTAAATATTCGAGGGAATTAAGTTCCCTCCCTCTCCCTACTCTGCTCTGTACCCCCGCGAGTATTTACTTCGCGGCGGTGAAAATGAGAAATAATTAAATGCCATTATTCTAAAATTAAATTCCGAGGATGAAAAAATTTCCACGAACCTTTTCTGCCGACGTCTTTCGAGAGCAAATGAGTGAGAGAGAGAGAGAGATAGAGTTGAGTCTATTATTCCGGGACTTCCGGCTCCTTCCTTTATGTGTAATTTCATTCCCCATCTCGCGACACAATTAGCAATTGTTTAACGTTTTTTGCTTCCTCTAATACTCTTTATCCACTCTCGAGTCGCGTTTTATGATTTTCCTAGCCGCCTTCCAAACACGTTGTAATTATAAAATGACAAGACAAGCTGTGCCGACGGTTTTTCACTAATAGCACTCGCCTTTTTGCCAGCTCGTCTCTATCAGCGATGAGAATCAAACATCTGTTGATTCCGCAAGTTCTGCACACTCGTGCAGAATTTTCTGTTGCTAAAAGCGCCACAAGAAAGGAAACATTTATCAGAGAGATAGAGAGGGATAGCAATTCGTTTATTAGCGCCCCATACGACATACTAGTCAAGAGCAGAAATATGTTTCGAGCTGTTGAAGTCGAGAGAACACGATATTTTACAGCGATGATGATGGGAGCTGAAAATTATTTTCTCGCCCATCTCCCCCGCAAACATTATTAATTGGCGGTTATTTTTCATTGGTTTTTTCCTCTCATTCGTTTTGTCTCAACAATTTTTTTCTTTTCTGCTCTCGTTTAACAAATGACTTGCTCTGTAGGAAAACAATTTCTCAAGTCCGTTCGGTTATAAATTTCAGAACGAAACGATGAAAGTTTGAGAAAACCTTCTTGGAGAAAGTGAAATTGCCTTTGAGCTGAGTGAAAAAGACGGAGGAGAAGAACTTCAAATCAACTGAAAGTCTTTGGAGTTGGGGGGAGAGAAATGATTGCCTCGTGCAATAAATATTTTTTCGAAAGGAAAACTTTGATGATTTAATGCACAGTCGAAGCGCCTCGATACACGAAACTTTCAACGTCATTAAAATTATTTGCCCAAGAAAAGTTTCAATGTCGATTCTCTTTCCAATTGATTTATATTTGTGACAGTCTCCTTCGGGACATTTATGTCGAACAAGAAATTAACGTCAGCACCAAACAAACAATTTCTTGTGTTGTTGTAACTGTAAGCACCTCTCTTGCCCTGGTAACAGTGACCGTAATTATTTATGAGGCAATTTCCAGCGTGTCACCCTTTTTAACTTCATTTTACTCGCCTTTTGCCTTTGCCTTGTCAAGAAAGTGAATAAAAGAAAGTTCCTGTTTCCTCCGATTTTCCACTTGATTTTGTTGCTTTGGGTTGCGGTCAGTGAAACGGAGAGTGACGATAAAAGTGTTTTCAAAATGTCCAAAGTGGATTTTAACAAAACTCAGTGAGCAAGGGATCAAACAGTTCTTTGAATTAAGAACTAACACCTTTCGAGGTTTGGTAGAAGAAAAGAGTCGAAATATATAATTTGATTATGTCCTTCGACTCCTTCCACCTTAAGAAAAGGTTCAATTTCACTTCAATAGAATTGCGTACGAATGACGCCCATTGATTTCATTGTCAAAGGGATCATAAGCCGATAGAGACCCACAGACCACAACAATTCAGTAGCAGCAACAGGAATATCAATCTTAAAGGGCTGAACAAGCTTTCGCTCGTCTCTTGTGATTCCTTTTAATTTCATGCAAATTGAAACGAAAATATTTGTGAAACGCCTCGATATCGCGTAACCAAGGAAATTCTATTTGTTGATCTACCTTCCCCCTCATCGTCTCAACTTAAAGTGAACAAGTCTACGGTTTTTATCAAGACACACTCGCTCTCTCACCTAGACTCGCTTACAATCAAGGTGATGAATTAAATTAATTAAAAATTGATTCCTTTGCCATAAAAGCTAACGACATTTTAGGTCGTGCGTCTCGTGCACCTCATTTCACCTCGTTTTCTGCGTCGTAACCTAAACACGAGCGCGCCTAGATAAAAAGAAACGAGAGGGAAATTTGCATATTAATGTGTTATCTAAGATTCTGCGGGGATGTTGTCAAGGGCTTTCAACAGCGCACTTTCATTTGTTTTATGGAGTGAGAGCGTGCTGAGTCGAAAGAAAATCAATTTATGAACTTCTTGTGCTAAACACTCTTCGTGCTAAAAAGTTTATGAATAGGAAAATCTTAATGGGTCGGTTCAACGTTAGATAAGAGACGAAGGGAGCATCTTTGAAGAGAAATATTGTCGTAATAATAAAACTTTTTCTTCTCTTGTTCCTTCCTTTTCCTCCTACAGAGCTACGGTAACCGAAGATGAAATCAAGGAAGCATTTACAGCCAGCACTTTCGAAGTGAAAGCATTTAAATTCTTCCCGTAAGTTCTTCGCCTCATTTACGAGTACGGTTCGATTTAATCACCAAAATTTGTTTTCTTTTCTTTATTTCCTTTCTCGACTTCTAGGAAGGATCATAAGATGGCTTTACTTCAGCTCGGCTCTATCGAAGAGGCCGTTCAAGCCCTTATCAAAATGCACAATCATCAATTGTCAGAATCGAATCATTTACGCGTCAGCTTCTCCAAATCCAACATCTAAATTGATTTGACGAAGAAATCAACGTAAACAATCCTCGAGATGAGGATCAAAAAAATGAAATATCGGGATCAAATCATCATTCTTATCAAACTATCACTTTCGAATCCTTTGCATGATTGACAAACAACATAAATAAGAGAATAACAGGAAATTGAACTGATCTGATTATTTATAAAAATGTTTTCTTTGATTCCATCGAGAAATTCGAGGAAAAAATTAAATTATCGAGACTAAGAATCATCATCGAGACACTGGATACTCTCAATCTCTTCAGTTTTCCCCCACTCTTTGTTGATTGTTAAGAACATCATTGTTGTTCAATTAATTTCTTTTTTTGTTTAATTAATTGAGAGAAAAGAGTTCACAGGAATGTGTTAATTAAGTATTACATTTCATTATTTTATAGGTCAAGTTGGTGTAATGAAGATGAGAAGTGAAGAAAGAACGATGAGAGGGTTAAATGATGAGGTCGACTTAGCTCGGGGGTTGACACCATTAAAGAAGTAAATTGTTGTCACATCGAGATGTCGAGAGGTCGACGATCATTTTTCTCTCGCATCCAAATGAAAGTTTAAGTATAATAAGTTAATTAAGTATCAATTAGATATCAATTATTTGATGATTCTTAAATGAATAAATTTTCCTGGTTCGAAACTCTTCTTACAACTAAAAAAAAGCTCCGGGGTTGTTAAAGGTGAAAGTTGTTTTCTAAAATATTTCGGCGGATATGCTCCGGGATCGATATTTACAATTTCTCTGCATCGAGGGATGAATGGCAGACGTGAATAATGTACAAGCGCGAACCCTCTTCGTGAAAAACATTACAATTTTATTTTCTCGCCAAAAACGAGCAGAGAATGAAAATGGGAAAAACAACAGAAAACAAGAAAATTACAATAAATTTTCACTATTCGAGAGTCCCCAGAGTATTATTAAATAGTGCTCGAGCCCCAGTAAAATATAGAGAACCAAGAGATCCTCAAAGGCGCCATTTGTTTTGCCCATAACACGAGCACATACTCACCATCGCTTCTCCCCAGTGAAACAACTTTCGACCGGCTTCAAAGGCACATTCAAAGAACTTTAAAGAAAACGAATAAATTTCCGCAAACGAAAAATATTTCTATAACCGGAAAAAGAAAGAAGCGAAAGAGAAAAAAAAACTTAACGTCATCATATTATTCTGAAGCGAGGAAAGTGGTCGAATGAGGGTCGAAAGAAACAAGATGGAAAAAAGGTAAAAAGGGAAGCTTAAAAAAAAAACTTTCTCTCTCTCCTTCCTTCAATTTCTTTCCTCTTTCTTCACAAGTTAAATGCGGTTTTTGCTGAGAGTAAGGAAACACATTTAAATGATGATATCAATGTAACAAGCGAGAACACAAAGAGTTCGTAGAAATATTTTGCAAATTTCATTACAATGATGACAATCACTTTAATATTGCGGAATGACGGAGAAGGAAAATTGCAGTTTTTCCACGTTGATGACTTCGAAACGAGTGCTGTTCAACAAAAATCTCTTTCGTAAGTTATTATTATCATCCCACAACACACAAATGTTTGATCAGACTTTTTCGGACCAAAAAGAGCGAAGAATTCGAATGCAAGGTTAGCAGCATAAGCGAAAAATCTCTTAAGAATGAAAGAAAAGTTCTGCGGAAAACTTTCAAGCTCTAATTGCCATGCTCATAACTCACACCTGCTATTCAAGATGAATTTAAACAATTTGTGCATTACAATATAATTATCAAATAATTGTGGTAGGAAGATTAAGTGGTAAAACGTGTTAAGAAAGGGTACTAAGAAGTTAAAAAAAAATAATTTATACACTCACAACACACTCAATGGTGTCAAAAAGAAAATGAAGAAAGAAAATTGAAAGGAAAATATTTCGTAAAATCAGTTGAAAAATACTTGAAGCAGGAAAGAAAAGAAAAAAATATTTGAACAAATCTCTAAAACAATCATTAGACATTAAGTTTTATATTCCTATAATGATGACGACAAGGATGATGATGATGATGATGATGAAGCAGAATTAAAATCAAATAATGTTTAAACTCTTTACTAATTGTAAGAAAATATAAAAGAAATCAAAGGCTAAATGGGCACAAATTTTAAGAGACACAGTGAAGATCAGATCTGGTTTGGTTTTTCATTTCTGTTCAGCACTTTAGGAGAATCTTTTTCAATCAAAAGAGAAAATGTCAATTTCGTGAATGTTAAAAAGAAAAAATCTTGTTAAGACTCTTCTTGTAAGAAAATCTTTTCTTAGAAAAATTCTTTTTCACGTTTTCCTCCTCCTTCGTTATCGTAAGACGAATTGATAGTTAAACAAAGAAAATTAAATGAAAAAAAAACGAGGACTTTCCCCGAAGAATTCCTCAAAGTAGCGTAAATTGATCGTTGAATTTGCTTCTTTCGATTTCTTTTTTTGTTACGACAGTTGTTCAACCATAATTTTTGCTCAGTTCGCTCATCCATTTACTTTTATTAAGTTTAAACAACAACTTTATATTTAAACGTTTTGTTTGAATTATTCTTTGATTTCTAAGGCAAGAAATTTTTCCCGTGATCTTTCTCAACTAACAGCAGAGCGAGAAAAAATCCTTCGCTCGAGGTGAAAAAAGAAAGCTTCGAAGCGTGGAAGAAACTCGTTTCTTGTTTCAGCATAAATAACAAAAAAAAATATATCTTTCGGTTAATTGAGTTTTAGGTTTTTAGTGCAATAACGAAACAAATGAAAAGTAAAGAAGAGAAATTATTAATCGATGCCAAAACGTGCAATATGATAATGTTTATCGCCTATGTTAAGAGAAAGGATGAAATTCCGGGACAAAATTTCAATAAGAGATGATTAAAAACTATATCAAAGAATAATTTAAATGAATCTTTGTTTTATTAGGATACTTAGCAGTTAGTTCGTATTTGCATTCTCCCTTTTGTTTCTATATCGAATTGGGGTCGTAAAGCTAAACTTTTTTCCTCAAGCAAATAAACTTGAACACACTCAATCTCTCTCGTTTTCATTATTCTACGGATGAATATCTAAAAGTACAGAAAATCTTGAATCAACAACACACAAGTTATTTTAGCCAAAAGGAAAACAAAGAAAAACTACAAAGAACAACATAACCCGTACTAGAAAATTTGATGAGAATAAAAAGAAATGTTAAATGATATATTTTGTATTTCTACAATTAACATTAATATGAGAATACAGAAAACAATGTAATAAACTTTTAGAAACTTTAATTGAAATGAAATTAAGAAGTAAAACGCAAATGGCAATCTATGAAGGAAACTTTTCAAATATTGACTCGTGCAAAGAAAAAAAGATTTTCACCAGCAGCTTTCATTCCACCGCCGCAGCAGTAATTTCTCAACGTCGCTGCAGATATTTTCCGCGAGAATATATATTTTCAGATCGCTCACATTTTACACTTCTTTAAACTCTACATGCAAGTAAAAGAAATATTTTCCCACTGAGAAGTTTCGAAGGTTTTTCAATTTAAATTAAAATGCTACCGAACGTCTGACGACTCCAAGTAGAAAATAAAATCAATCGCAACTCTTTATTATCTTTGTCTTCTTAGACAGGAGACATTTGTCGCAATGAGTTAAGTGAGAACAGGTCAACCTTAAAGCGATAATGTTGATTATAAAAGAAGAAACACTAAAGTTTATTAAAGAGATGAGAAAATTCAAAAGAAAAATAAATGAAAATATAATTGATAAAATGTGATATTTAAGAAAAAAAGATGAAAGTAAATTGCACTCGAGGTAAAATACGTAAAAGGTGAAGCCAACCGGAGAAAACTAACTAACCATTGAGTGATCCCAGTTTGAACCTCACGAAATGTTGCCCAGAAAATATTGTGCGCCTCTATTTTAAAATCGGACGTCGATGACGAATGGAAATTAATCAAAGGAGAAAATAAGCTTTAAACGATGAAAGAGTTTTCAACATTCATTAGAAAATTGTTTTTCTCAAAGAAATAATCTCAAAAAGATTTCTTTTCTTTGAGACAAACAATTAATGACTTCTCTGCAAACTTCAAACAAAGTTTGTTGAGACAAAAGTCCATGAATTATTAAAGCCAAACGTTTTTGGGGTAAAACAGTATTTAGCGATTAAAAATATATTTAAAATGCGAGAATAGATGATTTAAAACAAGAAACAAGTATTTTCCGATGTTGCATTCAGAGAGAGAGAGATAGAGAAATAACAAAAATATTCACAATCAAACTCAGACTCACGCTCTATTCACTGTCTTTAAATCAAAAAAAAAACTGGAGTGTAAATATAATTGTGATACATTAAATCAACTCGAACATCTTCAAAAAAAATCTATTTTCTCGCGTCTCCTTCTGCTACATCTTTTGTCAACATCTTGTGCAACAATTTTAAAAAGAAAAGCGATGACGAAACATTTTTGAGAAATTATTGACATTTCGGTCACGACACATAAATATCACATTTTAATTAATTGATCACTTTAACGGAGTGCGGACGACGCGGCAGTATCAAAATGTCATCCTCAGAACAAAAAGAAAAAAAAAGTTGAAAATTATATATCGCAACATGAGCTTAACAAATTAATGATGATCATTGGCTTTTTTTTTAAAAAAAAATAATATCAGAGAGTGCCAAACGAACGAAAAACACAAAATTTAACATCAAAAGGAAGAAAATCGAAATCAACAAAATTACTTTTCTCTCTCCTTAACATTGCTTGCGTTATCTCGCTTATCGCACTAAATCAAATGACTCTCAATCTTTAATATTTATCATGCAAAATTTGTGAATCGAATATTTTCTTCTTAGTGAAAAAAAAAGGAAAAATTTCTTTCTCTTCGGCCTAACTATTAACGGCTATCTAGTTTGAGCTAAACTCACGTATGAACAAGTAGTGGTGTTCTAATTATTAGTAGTTAATCGAAAGGAGAATAAATCAATCACGCACTATTTTCGCTTTTATCAAAATAAAAAAAAAAGAAATCAAATCAAATGAGGACAAAAGAAAAATCGTATTCTATCATTAAAGAAACGTATATTTAACCAATCATAGACATTTTAATAAATTCTTACATGACTCTCGCTATATTTAATGAATATTCAATCAATAAACAACATTTAAAGTGAAAAATACAATATTTAACGAAAAAAAAAAACTTTCTTCTCTTTAGACAAGCATGGATCAGAAATATTTTTCGTTCCGAAATATCTTGAAACGAAAACGTTCGGAAACTAAAAGAACACTTCATTCTTGCACACCAATGGTTGATGGTAGATGACAATCATTATCTAAACTAAAAGAAAAATGTATGCGACATAGAAATAGTCAAGAAAATGCTTTTACGCAGACATAAAATGATAAGTAAAAATACTGAAAACATTCTCCAATTTATCGATATAACTTTAAACTTATGTTTTATAATCGAAATATTTTATTTAGAGCTTTCTTTTTCAACGTCAATAAGCGTATTTTATTCGACTTGATCGAGGGGATCTTTTGAGGATTGTGCAATCGGAGAAAATATGTTCATTGATGATCTGAAAGAATCGACTTTTTTTATTTACCTTTATAATTTTATTTTCGATATTCAACTTAAATAAGTGATTAACTTTATGCAATTTAACTTTAATATTGATGAAAAAAAAAACACTTCAAACTTCTTTTTCCTGACTAAAGTTTTCCACGTTTTTATAGACGAAAGCTCTTCTTCTCGTGGAAAGCTTTAGATCGCACAAGAATCTAAAATGCGACACCTTTTCGATGCTTAAAACATTTTCCACAACTTTCCTACAATTTTCCAAGAGAAATCAATCAGAACTCTGCAATATCATGGAATGAAAAGATGACATTTAGACGAAATGGAAACAAGCGTATTGTAATAAGTCCAATCATAATCTCAATGAAAAATATATTAAATTAGTTTCTTGTTTTAATGTTTAAGAAGTTTATTTTATATGAATGTTTTTTGCGAAAGAAATTAAGACGATGAAAACAATTTTCCCTTCAAAATTTAACACACAAAAACTAAGAAGAACACTCATTAAGTGGTTTAACGTAAGAATGAATTCTATTTTTGATCAAAAAAGAAAAAAAAAACATGAAACAATCATTTAAGTAGGAAGAGAATTGTCAGATATGAGAATTGTTGTGAAAATTGTAGTCGAACCGAAAAGGAAAATATTTGCAACTGCATTTAATGAAAAAGATGAAAACACACACACACACATAAAAAATAAATTAGGAAAATTTTTGTCGTTTTATAACAATCCAAGAATAAAAAGGAGAAATTAAAAAGAAAAGTTTTGCGTTTTTCTTTTGTCTCAACTCTCAAGAGTCTTCACTTTTCAGAATTTAAAATTTCAGATGAACTTTGACCTGCAATTGAAACTTATTCAAAACTCATTAAATTCACTTTTAGATAATTTTTGGCATTTATTCTTCGTTTTCATGAAACTTAAAACTTATAAAAGAATCTTTCTCGATTTACTCTAATAATTTAATTTACAACAGAAAAAGAATGGATTCAACGGAAAGTTTAGTCGCGCGTGGATGCAAAAAATCCAACTGACATCGACCATTTTGTCTTTTGGAATGATAATTTCACTTTCAATAATTAAATTTCTCTTGTTTCATTCCTTTTTTTTTCTTGCACAACTTTTGAGCTTCACTTGAGTTTCGGGTTTTTACTAAAGATGAAATGACGAAATCGCCGCTTCAGCATTTGAAGGGGACAAGGCGTTTGTTTGCTGCATCTCACGTGAGATTTTGCCAGTTTCACAAAAGAGCTTTCACTGAGTTCCTTTTGAAGTTTAAGCCTTCGCTCTTCGTTTCTGGAGCAATTCTCATTACTCTTTAAATTCATCTCCGTCATCATTTCGAACACGTCTGTTGATATTAATTTATTAACTTCTTCGCAATCTGATATCTCGTTGTCATTGAATTGCCCACTTGATCTACCGCTGAAGAAATTTGAAGAGCAATTTAAATGAAACGACGATCCTGGGCCTCTTGAACTAATGTCTGTGTCGTCATCTTGATCTGGCGGTTTCCTTTCATCGTCGTACTCTCGATGGTTCGACGATTGATTCGCAATGCAGTCTTGTGAGTAACTTTGATGGCATGATGGTTGATAAATTACAGCTGAAGCCAATCCTGATCGACCAGACGTTAATGAAATTCCATCTTCCCAAACATCTTTCACGGGATCGTAGACTTCAACGTTTGCTAAGAAATGCGTTCCATCGTATCCACCCTGAAGCCAATAAATAAATTAATTCGAATTCTTCTTTTTGAATATTTTAGAATAACTTACCATCGCGTAAAGCTTTCCATCTATCACATTAACCGATAATGCAGAACGACTCGTTTTCATGGGCGTTACTGTCTCCCACGTTTGACGGTCAGTATCAAAGCGTTCAACAGACGAAAGTTGTCGTGAACCATCAAAGCCTCCAACAACGTAAATATATTGATTCAGTACAGCAACCCCAGCTCCTGACCGCGAATACTTCATCGAAGGCATGTCAGTCCAAGCGTTGTTTTCTGGATGATAACATTCCATAGACGACAAGCGGTGTTCTCCATCAAAACCTCCAATCGCATAAAGCTAAAGATAATAACGTTCAATGTAAATGTCATTGTGATGAATTGCATTAAAACTCACCAATCGATTCACCACAGCTACACCCACTGCTAAACGTTTAGAGCTCATCGCGGCACTTAAAACCCAACGGTCTTGTTCAGGATCAAAACTGTAAATCGAGTGGAAAATCGTAACATGGAACATCAATTAATTGAGCCTTAAGCTTACTATTCAACGGAACTGTGGTACTCGCTACCCGAGGAGCCGCCAACAGCATAGAGAAACTCGTCCATTACAGCGACACCAACTCGATTTCGTGGAACACTCATTGGAGCACACGGACGCCAAGTTTCGGTAATCGGGTCGTATCTGTGGAGAGAGAAAGAGAAGACAATGAAATTTGCATTTCATCATGACCCGAAGCGCTGCTAATTAATTTACCTGTCAACCCAGTCAGAATCGTAGCTAGCACCAGGTGCATTGTTTCGTCCGCCAACCGCGTAAAAGGTTCCTTTCAAAAATGCTGCTCCTAATCCGGAACGCGGCACTGTGAGCTTTGGTAATGTCGTCCATGTTCGGTCGTCAACGTTGTAGCCTTCGAGAATGTCAAGAGAATGTTGAAAGTATCCACCAGCAACGAAAATCATCCGCGTAGTGTTAGGTTTGCGTTCTTTTACGATTGGTCTCTTATGCAGTGTTAAATCTTTGAAAATCTTCGCCAAATATTCGCGGCAAGCTGGCACTTTCCGAAGAACATCACAGTTTTTCATTTGTTCTTTTCTATTGAAAATAAAAACCGTTAGAGAAACAATCAATCAATGGGGATTGCGAATTTAAACTTACAAGAACTTGGGCGTCAGAAACTGACAACGAACAGCGTACAAAATATGCTCCATCTTTGGATAGCGATTGTCTTCGTCGTATTTCACCCATTTAAGTACGGCATTGTAGACCTCGCGCTCTTCCTGTACGTTCAGCTCGTCTTTCCTTATCAGATTTATTAATTGAAGAGCTGAGAGCTGAAGAAATTCTTCTTCCTGACAAATTTGTGTAAAGTGCCTCTCGATAAATTGATTAGCTTTGAGCTTTAAGACTGTGCAACCATGCTGCTCAGCAAAGTTAGCGATGCCGATGGCGTTGGTTGGATCAAGCTGACGCTCAAGAAAGGCACAGCAAGCTTCTATCACATTTGGAACTTGAAACATTGTAGCAGCTGGAAGTAGTTGACAGACTGTAACTTCCGTCACTCGGATTCGTCCAGTATACATAAAACCGATGATGCGTGCCATGCTGGTTGGACATACTCCCTGTAGCTTCACTCTCGCCATTTCGCATTCTTTCAGTCCACCAGTGAACATTGCCTTAAAGTACGGACTAGCTGACGATAATACAACTTTGTGAACATGAAACAGCTCATTCTCCACTTCCAGAACACAATCGGTTAGCATGTGATGCTGCCTCATCATAAACATCATCTTAAGCGCTTCTTTGGCATAATTGCTCATGCAGAAAGTCATGTCGCCGAGATCATCTTTTGATTGGCCGCTTCCGCTGCTGTTGTGCAATGGGGTCGACTGAGCTTGGCTCATAAGGATGTCCTCGTCAGTTGTATCCATAGATTGTATTGAATACTGAAGAATGAGAAGAAGAGAAAAGATTAAGAAACTTATTAAAAGATATTTCGGCAGTCATCGTAAACTGAATGAAAGGAGGTTGACAAATTTGTCGTTTTGGCACGAAGCTCTTTTTTTCGCGCAACAAAGTTTACTTTATCCATCATCATTCACCTAGTGCTTTATATTCAGTCGCATCATCGTTAACCAGATTTATTTATTTCCGCTTATAACGTTGGCAGATGCCAACGATCTCACTTCGGAAAGTGATCATACATAATACCGCAGAATTGCATAAAACTCTTTGAATATAAATTAGATTCGATAAGATTTTATCTTTAATCTTCATTGTTTATGTCAAGCTCTGTTATCTCAAGTGATAAGCAATTAACGAAAGTTTAAAGCTTTCATGTTATTCTTCAGTTTGAAGGTTTAATTCAATAAATAGTTGACCTTGAATTTTTGCTATGCAATGCTTACAAAGATCAATGACTTGTTCAAAGTTTAAAATTTCGATTGGTTGAAGAAAATTAGCTCAAGGTCTGCTCGGAAGTCGCAGATAACGCTGCGACGCTTCAATCAATAACTTTCTAATCTTAATGATGACATGAACGAACCTCTTACTGATAAGAAAATAATATATTTGGCTTAGAACAGCGAACAATATTTACACACTTGGATATTGAACTGAACAGCTAAACTGGCTTCGACTCGTTAAGACCTCTCAGCCTTTTATTTTCTGCTGATTCATGCTACGAAACGAAACAAATATCGAAGCGAGAATTCAATGTCATAGCGGCTGTTCCTGTTCTTAAGCACGTTTTCTTTATTAAAAATCACCGGAATCTTATTAAGCTTCCACTTATATCTGAAGATGTAGTAAATATTGTTATCACTAATTAATCTACCTCAAGAAATCTCAATTTTTTGTTAGACGATGGCATTGCATTATTATCACTCTTAACTTTTTCTCTAATCTCTTTCACAAATTTATTTTAAAACAAGACGAATCACTAATATGTAACTAGCGAATACGTCCAAGAGCAACGATGTTGTCGTCTCGACACGCGTGTATCAATTGAATGGTTAGCTGCAAAAGCAGCGATGAGAATTCTGAAGAAGAGAAGAGAGAATCGAGACTTACTATGAATGAATACTTGAAAAACTATTTTCTCGCAACACGAACACAAATTTAAAGATTCTTGCGAATAGCTTAAAGCCCGCGGGTAATTTCTTGGAGCTTTTTTCCTCTGACGTAGTTATTGGAGCGATGACTTGTGGATTTTAAAGTAAAACTTGGGATATAGATGTTATTGACACCGATTAGCGTGAAAAATGGGTTGAACTTGAAAAAGGTGTCAACTTCAATCTTAATGAAAAATTCTTGTCTCCAAGTGTCGAACGACCATCGCACGGCTCACTTCGTCAGGTAAGCAACAATTTACGATAAGACTTGTAATTTTTTGCAATATCATTGTGCTCGCAGTTGTGTACATTGAGAGAGTAAAAAGAGCCTGTTGTGCTGATCAAATATGCTAAGTGACGATTTTATTTTTGAGAACCATGCGTGCTTAACTAAACAGTTAAGTCGCTCAATCTGTTCTCTCCCGCGAATTTTCGTTTTGTTGTTTTACAAACACAGACAGAAAGAGGAACGTCATCGCTTGTGTGATGACGTGAAACATTAACGAAATATTTATACGCGAGCACTAGATATTCTACTGATTTATTCATGAATCAGAAATTGCTCGAGAGTGTTTTATAGACAAAGCAATTGACGTTGCATCATCACGTCAGATGATTGATGACAAGATTGGGCGCTGGAAAAAAATTCTTCATTACTAAAAATGATTTGCATAAAATTTTCAGTTCTCTCGCTTCTTCTTGAATCTTGAGATGTTCGCGGTTTTGGTGCAAAGCTATCAAAAAAAAAACCATCGTCATTATGCGTCGACAGAATTTTTCAATTCAAAGGTGAGAGACTTGACACAAAGAGTCGCTAATTGATAAATAATGTTAACCCGCTTTTGATTAATGGCAGATTCATTCGACATTCCGATAACGAGAAGATTTTCCAGCAATTTTTCACTTCATTAAATCATTAATTATGTACAACGTCATCAGCATTTTTAATCGAGCACGAGATACAATTGCATCACAGAAAAGAATGACAACTGACAAAGCCAAATTAATTGATTAAATGACTTCACCGCCCCACGCGAACACGACAAAAGCCAAATGCGAAAAATTTCAACCTGAAACCTTGTGCAAGAAGAAAATTGCATTTCATGCAAAAATGTTTGATTGGAGTTTTTTTAATTAACGAGCTCGTACTCTCGGTTGAATTGAGTTAAAGCGAAAAGTTCTTGTGAAGAGGAAATTTGTTGCCGTTGGAGACGAGAAAAGGGATCGTCACGTCGTGTGCTGGAAGAATAGACTGAAGTCCGAACAGAATTCAATGTGAAGGTTTCTATCTCTAGACTTCGATGTTGTTTTGAACTAAAACTTCGCTCGTTCAGTCTGTTAATTCAATTCATTATCATCGTCTCCGCTTTAGACCGACTATGGAATTTTTAAACGAAGAGAATAAATATATTCATTCCACTATACAAAGCCCGGGTTTAAGGCTGTAAACACGGCACACCACCAACAACATTTTTTTCGATATTTTAGCAAGTCATCTTCCTCTAATTTACCATTATTATGAGCTAACCAGCCGAATTCTCTCCAACATCAGCCGTTAAGTTATTTACGACTTTGGCTCTAGAACTTTTCGGATGATAATCTCCCCAGGTTTACTTAACCGCCCACGAATCAAGAGACAAAAGTTCTTCTCATTCACCTGTCCAGTGGTTTCACTTTTATTAGATGACCATTTGCAGATAATCCAATATACAAACGATTAATGAGGTTAATTAAAAACCTAATTTGCCGACTCCGATATATTTTCTTATCAGTTCTATTGTTGCTGCTTATTTTTGGAAATTGGAATTAACGAGAATTAACGTTGACGAACACGCGGCAATGTCTAAGTCGTCAGTCATTGGAAGAAAAGAAAATGTATTTTGTTTTTCCCAACGACGTATTTCGGAAGTTCAACGCATGACCTGAGTTGTCGCATGCTGACAGTCAATGACTCAGAAATCTTCTTATTGCTCTTACTGCTTCCCGCTTTCCTAGACGTGTGTTATATTTTTACACACTTTATTTACATTACAACTTTCCGCAAAGCGACTTAATGGCGTAAATCTTATGTGTGCTGATTAGTTTTCTTACGTGAGTTTTCTGAGATTGAGAGATTCTAGCGGAGTTTATTTACTTAGTCAGAAGAGTGATAACCTGATTTGAAGGCAGTGACTACAATTAGAAATCTAAAGCGCAAAACTTTTATTTCCTATGAATCGACAGGTAATCTTCAAGAGTTATCTTTTAATCGTTCAGACTATGACAAGCAAAAAAATATCTCCGTTCATTCACAAAATTGAGTTCAAACAACTGTTCCGCTCAAAGTCAGGAAGACATCGACATCTAAGTTTTTCATCTAAAATTTTCCTCTAAAAATAAATAATTTCTTTCGCTTTGACCGACCGATTATGAGACGAATTCTATAAATATTTTCCGATTAAGACGACGGACTCGGGAATTTGTGTTGATGTTGAAAATAATTGATCATCATGACTTTTGTAATTTCTTATCAAAAGCTTCAGAAATTTGTGTTTTCGGTAATGTCGTCACTTTTTTCGATATGTTCCCAATTGCTTATGTAGACGCGAGGATGATAGGCAACTGAATGAAACTAGTTAAATGTCCAATAACGAGTAATAATCGATTGAAAGTTTTGTTTTCGCCACAGCAAATTTTTGCAAAAAAAAACTCGAGAAATCTAAGTTTCTGCTCTTCCTGGACAAATATTTCAAGATCACGTCCATGGTTATGGGTCGAAAATCACGTTATCAATGATTTAAACGACACTCACCAATTATTTACAGCGAATGCACAAAAAACAAGAGGAATATTCTTAAATCAAGTAAAACAACTAACGTAGCTTTCTAATTTCGAAAACAAGCTTTGAACGAATTGTCCCTTCAAACAACTACGCTCTCATCCATGACTTCAGCGCCTCTACCGTAATAAATGTGTAATTCATAACATTCTGAAATCGCTTCGGTCCAACATAAATTAATAGAAATACCCGCCAAAAGAAGTCATACAACTTATAAAATCAGACATTAATAGTCATAAACCATGTACGAGCACGATGATGGTAAGTGAGATATCGATTTGATTGAAATAAATCGTTTTTCGGCTTTTTAAGGAATTTACTGACAACAACAAAATGCTTTCAGCTTTTCACGATGAAGACGATCAAGAAATCTCCGATGAACTGTGGCAAGAAGCTTGCTGGATCGTCATCAACGCTTACTTCGATGATAAGGGTCTCGTAAGACAGCAACTTGACAGCTTCGATGAATTTATTCAGATGTCAGTTCAAAGCATTGTTGCAGAATCACCCGCCATTGAACTTCAAGCTGAAGCACAACATACATCCGGTGAAATCGAAAATCCTGTTAGATTCATTTAATTATTATCTAGAATCTCCCTAACTTTCTTCTCTTTTAGCTTCGCTACATGTTAAAGTTTGAGCAAATCTATCTTTCAAAGCCGACACATTGGGAAAAGGATGGTGCTCCCTCACCTATGATGCCGAATCAAGCTCGTCTTCGTAACTTGACATATTCAGCTCCACTTTACGTCGACATCACTAAAACAAAACATGTAGAAGGACAGAAGCCAATCGAGACACAACATCAAAAGACTTTCATTGGAAAGATTCCAATTATGCTTCGATCAGCTTATTGTCTACTCAACAACCTTACAGATCGTGATTTGACTGAGTTGAACGAGTGTCCATTGGATCCTGGCGGTTACTTCATCATTAACGGATCGGAAAAGGTTCTCATTGCTCAGGAAAAGATGGCAACAAACACTGTTTACGTGTTCAGTATGAAAGACGGCAAATATGCATTTAAAGCAGAAATTCGTTCTTGCTTGGAACACAGCTCTCGTCCAACTTCAACACTGTGGGTCAACATGTTTGCTAAAGGAGGAAACAACGCAAAGAAATCAGCAATCGGTCAAAGAATCATCGCAATCTTGCCATACATCAAGCAAGAAATCCCAATCATGATTGTTTTCCGCGCTTTGGGGTTCGTGGCTGATCGAGACATTCTTGAGCACATCATCTATGATTTTGATGATCCTGAGATGATGGAAATGGTTAAACCGTCACTTGATGAAGCTTTTGTTGTTCAGGAGCAAAACGTCGCTCTCAACTTCATTGGTTCTCGAGGTGCTCGTCCTGGTGTGACAAAAGAAAAGCGTATCAAGTATGCGAAGGAAATTCTTCAGCGTGAAATGTTGCCACACGTCGGAGTATCAGACTTTTGTGAAACGAAGAAAGCTTATTTCCTCGGCTACATGGTTCATCGATTGCTGCTTGCCTCGCTAGGTCGCAGAGAATTGGATGATCGTGATCACTACGGAAACAAACGATTAGATCTCGCAGGACCTCTCCTTGCCTTCCTGTTCCGTGGTCTTTTCAAGAATCTTATGAAGGAAGTTCGAATGTACGCTCAGAAGTTCATCGATCGCGGCAAAGATTTTAATCTTGAGTTGGCAATCAAAACAAAGATCATCACTGACGGTCTTCGTTACTCACTTGCTACTGGAAACTGGGGAGATCAGAAAAAGGCTCATCAGGCTCGTGCTGGAGTATCTCAGGTCTTGAATCGATTGACGTTCGCATCAACATTGTCTCATTTGCGTCGAGTCAACTCTCCAATCGGTCGAGACGGAAAACTCGCAAAGCCTCGTCAATTGCACAATACTTTATGGGGAATGTTGTGTCCAGCTGAGACGCCTGAAGGAGCTGCTGTTGGATTGGTGAAGAACCTCGCTTTGATGGCTTACATTTCTGTCGGATCACAGCCAGTTCCAATTCTTGAGTTTTTGGAAGAATGGTCCATGGAAAATCTCGAGGAAATTGCTCCATCCGCCATCGCAGATGCAACGAAGATCTTTGTTAATGGTTGCTGGGTTGGAATTCATCGTGATCCAGAACAACTTATGTCAACCTTGCGTAAACTGCGACGTCAAATGGACATCATTGTATCTGAAGTATCAATGATTCGTGATATTCGAGACAGAGAGATTCGTATTTACACTGACGCTGGTCGAATCTGTCGTCCACTATTAATCGTAGAGAATGGAAGTTTGCTCTTAAAACGAAGCCACATTGACAATCTTAAGGAACGTTATGACACAAACTACGGATGGCAAGTGCTAGTCGCTTCGGGAGTCGTTGAGTACATCGATACGCTCGAAGAAGAAACAGTTATGATCGCAATGACAACGAGCGATTTGAAGCAAGAAAAGGAATACGCTTATTGTACCACTTACACTCATTGCGAGATTCATCCCGCCATGATTCTTGGTGTATGCGCTTCCATCATTCCATTCCCTGATCACAACCAGTCGCCTCGTAATACTTATCAAAGCGCTATGGGCAAACAGGCTATGGGAGTTTACATCACGAACTATCATGTTCGGATGGACACGCTCGCTCACGTTCTCTACTATCCAATGAAGCCGCTTGTAACTACACGCTCCATGGAGTACTTGCGCTTCAGAGAATTGCCTGCTGGTATCAACTCGATTGTTGCTATCTTGTGCTACACCGGATATAATCAAGAGGATTCTGTTATTCTCAACGCTTCCGCCGTAGAGCGAGGCTTCTTCCGTTCGGTCTTTTACCGTTCTTACAAAGATGCAGAGTGCAAGCGAATTGGTGATCAAGAAGAGCAATTCGAAAAGCCTAATCGTGCTACGTGCCAAGGTATGCGAAATGCTTTATACGATAAGCTTGATGAAGATGGAATCATTGCTCCGGGCTTGCGTGTCTCAGGTGATGATGTTGTGATTGGAAAGACAATCACTTTACCGGAAAATGACGATGACTTGGAAGGAACGACAGTTCGCTATACCAAGCGAGACGCATCTACTTTCCTTCGTAATTCTGAGACTGGAATCGTCGATCAAGTGATGTTGACATTAAATAGTGAAGGTTACAAGTTTTGTAAGATTCGCGTTCGCTCAGTTAGAATTCCTCAAATCGGAGACAAGTTTGCTTCACGTCACGGACAGAAAGGAACTTGCGGAATACAATATCGACAAGAAGACATGCCGTTTACATGCGAAGGTCTTACGCCAGACATTATTATCAACCCGCACGCTATTCCATCTCGTATGACAATTGGACATTTAATCGAATGCATTCAAGGAAAGCTTGGATCCAATAAAGGAGAAATTGGTGACGCAACTCCATTTAATGACGCTGTAAACGTACAGAAGATTTCGACTTTCCTGCAAGAGTACGGTTATCAACTTCGAGGAAATGAGGTCATGTACAATGGACACACCGGTCGTAAGATCAATGCTCAGGTATTCTTGGGCCCGACATACTATCAACGTTTGAAACATATGGTCGACGACAAAATTCACTCGAGAGCTCGTGGACCAGTTCAGATTCTTGTGCGACAACCGATGGAAGGTCGTGCTCGCGATGGAGGTTTACGTTTCGGAGAAATGGAGAGAGATTGTCAAATTTCTCATGGTGCAGCTCAATTCCTTCGTGAACGTTTGTTTGAAGTCTCTGACCCGTATCGTATTCATGTCTGCAACTTCTGCGGATTGATCGCCATCGCCAACTTGCGAAACAATACGTTCGAATGCAAAGGTTGCAAGAACAAAACTCAGGTTTGTTGCGAAATTCTTTTCAAATTGCAAAAATTACAAGTTTCTCTTTTGTTTCTCGCAGATTTCTCAAGTGAAGCTACCATACGCTGCGAAGCTACTCTTCCAGGAACTGATGTCAATGAACATTGCGCCCCGATTAATGGTCGTCTAATCAAAGTTAATTTTAAACCTTTTTCTTTCAATATTTTTCTGTAACTTTCAATGCGAAAAAATAAATGAATAGATAATTCAATCTCGCTTGCGTTTCTAAATTTTTTCAAAGGAAGTTCATAGTGATAACGAATTGCCATAAGCTTCAGGCTAAACTTTCCTTAAATTAATATTTTTATTGTTTGCCATTTCTTTCGACTCAACAAATCTTTTCAGATAAAAGCCTTTGAGTTCGAGTGTAATGAGTTGGAAAGGGGGACGACTCTCGATTGTCTAAAAGTGAAGAAATTATGTTCGCTTGAGCTGGCAGCAATCCCTCTTAGCCAGCATTCCATCGGAAGCATTCAAGATTAGATTGAACAATCTTCTTTTGATTGCCAGATGACGATGACTCCTTCTCTGTCAGAAGTCGCAATCATTTTCGTCCCTGAAAAATAAAATTTACTCAAGAGAATTTATTTCCTCAAATATTCCAATAATAAAATATTTGAATTCAAGTGAATCACCTTAAGAGTCGAGAGCTCAATATTTGCCTAGCGATAACAAATTTCGAATGTTCCTCTTATGTCTCTCGGCTGAATGCAATTTATTTGCTAGAAAGCGTTGTCTTAAACTCAATATTGATTGTTGAGAGGAAGAGGAAAAAAAGTTAAAAGCGAGAAATTGGCAAGAAGTGAGGGTTGTTTAAAAATTTATTTCTTTGCATTCAGTTTTATGAATATTAATTGCTGACAGTTGGGAGGTCTTTAAAGCGCTAAAGAGACTTCTTACATTCTTGACTTCTCTTATCGTACGCATACAAATGAGCCAAAGCGAGAATAAATTGTTGAATTGTGCCTTTGGCGACCCAAGAGCAATTCCTAAATGAATTATTCGTTATAGACAAAAACTGGGGAATTCTACAATTTAACATAAAATGTCAGCAGTTTGTGAAATTGCAAAAGTTTTAATTCTAGTTAGCGTTTGAAGTAACCGGAAGCCATTTGGGAATTCCTGTTTCCTGGAAAAAAAAGAAAAGAAATAATTTGAATTTAGGTCGCGCTTGTTGCAACGAAACCAAAACACTCAAAGGAGAAAATATTTGCTTTGACGTTAGAAAAAATATTTTGATGCAATTTCTATGAAATTTAATTTTAAAAAAATATTTTCATAAGAACACGACCCGAAGGGACAATTGAAAACTCGTTTTTTGATAAATGCCGAGCAAGAATTTTATTGATTTAGTTTCTAGCAAACAGAGAAGAGAAACTTAATGGAATAAATCAAAAGATCTACTTTCCTAATTGAGGGACAACTTCTCGTTTGATCGGTTTCCTGTTTCTTCGCTCCCATTATTTGCACAAAGAATAAATCAATGAAGACTCTTATAACAACAGAAAGTCACAAGGAAAAAGATAAACATCAGAAGTTTCGAGACGAATGATGATGAATAGAGTTTTTGCTTTGAAATGAAAAAAAGAATCTTTAAAAAGAAATTGCTTTGTTGAAGGTTTTTTCGTTACATAAACTGAAACCAAAAGAAATTCCCTAAGAGCAACGCAAATTATTGTTTTCGTTTTCTTTTCCTATCGAAGAGGAGGATTGTTTTATGTTGTTGGATGATTTTCATTTGGGAATCGACATTAATGTTTCAGACATGGCTTGTTTGTTCTGCATGTTTAGGCTCGCTCTAGCTTCTTAAGTAATGAATCAAATGATGATGATGATGATGCAATTTCACGTTGCATGCAATCAATAAATCAAGGCCTAATCGTCTCGATTCTGACACAACATTAAAATAGAAAAAAGCAATTTAAGTTTTTCTCTTTCCTTCTCTTTCAAACTTTTCCAGCTTGAGTTTTTTTTAGAGAAACTTTTAAATGTTTTGTTCATTTTTTTGTTGATGATTCTTTTGTTCTTGATTATCCTCCTCCGGGGCCTTTCGTTCTCTCGGCTTTTGCTATACAATTTCAGACAAGTCAAATAATTTCTCTTATTATCTCTTGCGCTCTACACGAGAGATATTCTTCGAAACTCGATTCTTTTGTTTAAATACGCTCGATTTATATTGTTTTTTCCTTCCTCGCATTTTTCCGGTTGTTCATGAATAAACAAAGGAAGGCAAGATTGTAAATTTATTGTCTCGCTTTGCAGAATAAAAAATAAGTCTTTCAATGATGATTTTTTAAAACCATTTTTACTGCGTCGTCGTCCCAACCCCACCTGCCGAACCGCAAATATCGAAGTCTATGCGAGTAATCGCAACAATAGTGCTTTCGTTCCACATCTCAGAGATTCTACAGACATTGCACCCTATCTAGCAGATCAAAAGGACGTGACAAAGACGCTTCGAGCAGGCTGCGTTCAATCAAACAGAGGATGTGATGAGATCTTTCATTTCTTCTTTTTTAAATGAACGAGCAATTTCTTTCGCTCTGGAGTCTAAGAATTTAGGTAAAAAAAATTCAGTGAAACGAAATCGTTCTTGTTCGCTAGCTAAGGTAGAAATATGAAGCATCAATCTCAAAAGGTTTTTACTTTTTTTAATCAACCAATTTGCCTCTTCACGTGCCGGCAGATTTTCCACTTCTCCTTTTCACTCGTAATTCGTTCGACACTCAAATTATTTTTTTCTTGTTGAAAGTCCCATTCAGAAATTATGAAATTTATTCCAACAAATTATTTTCTCTGTGAGACACCATCATCGTTCTATGTGGAAGCGACAACATCAAAGCCAATTCTGCTACACATATTTATCATTTAAAACTGTGATAATAATTCCCGGGTCGAGGGGAGAGTGGGCGAAGCAGAATAAATGGATTTCATCCCAAACTCGCATACAAAAGCAGGCATTCGCTTCTTTCATCTTCCCTCGGTCGGAAATTTTATGGCTTAAATAATTACGTGCCACAAACAGTGCATAGGAGAAGAAAAGAATTTCTCGTGATCATTAATAAAATAAAACTGGCGAAATAATTTCTCTCAAACACAAAGCGAAAACTTTTATCTTCCTCTGGAACAAAACGAGTTGCAATAAATCCCATATGATCTCACTGGATTAGCAGCGAGAGACGACATGACTAAGGGAAATGTGCTTTGTGAAATAGCAAACTGATATTTGATGCGGAAAGATTGCATAACTTTAGTTCTCTTTCTTGCTTTCGAAATGCATTTGTGCAATTAATCTTTTTTTGCTTTTGAGTTTTTTCTGAAGCGAAGAAACAAATTTTTTAAGAGTCACCTAATGTTTGCAAGTTCGTATTTACGTTAAGTCTTGAGCTCGGTCCTTGAAACCTTGGCTACAAAGTTTCGAGAAGAAAAAGCGAGAGCAATATTTTAAATTTCAAGAACCAACGAAAAGAGATTTCCACTTAGTTCACTGCATTTAGTTGTTCGCTTACAAATCCTTGAGCTGTCAGCTTAATGAAACTTCATTTTTGCGAAAAACTTCTTTTTACATTATTTTAACAACTCTTCGACTGCAAATGAACGTCTGCATCCACTTCAAGATAAATTGAAATATGAAACAACAGCTTCCTCTCGTTTTCATTCACGTCGATGTTAGAGAATTCTCGATTGCACTTCTTCCTTTTATTTTCACAAAATGCATCAAAGCGAATGAGGAAAAGTCGCGTTATGCTAGAAACGAGAACGAGTGCCGCTTGTAAATGCGGCATGAAGAAATACAATGTTCAAATTATGGTTAACAACTTTGTCTCGAAAAACGAGTTTCTGCTTGTCGTAGTAATCACTCTTTGCACATTCTGTAGCCAATTGCACGATGTTTGAATGCATCGTCGAATCCTTTGATGAAAGAAAGTTCAGTCTTTGATGGAGCGACTCACTCCACTGCTGTAGCATATCCTGTCATGAGATCATTTCAAAAGATTGTGTCGCGAAGCAGAAATCGTAATTTCAAAAGAGTTCTTGTCGAGTTCTTCACATCTTCCGAGTGAAACGAAATCTTTGACGCTTCGACGATAAGTAAAGTGTAAAAACAATTTCGAAATCCATAAAGTTAGTTGAAAAGGAATGAGTTTCCATGTTTTCTCATCATTAAACTTTGTCTATAAAAGATTTTCTGTTTCTTCGCAGCCCAGATAATTAATTGAAATACAGAGGAAACATTATATCGTTTAATTAATTCCGGAGATCCATTTGAAGCATTAACATTTTCCTCTCTCAGACTTTAGACATCACTAGCATACATAAGCATCGAGTTAGTTTTGAAATGATTTTTTCATGAGTTAAGCCCCTGTGTGCCTCTTTCCATATTGTTTAAACAATATTTGAATATACTTAAAACTCTAAAACCCTCTGAGCAACGAAAAATTATAATTTCCAAACAAACTCATCTGAATATTTAACGTTGAAAAAACTCCTTTCTTTATCTTCAGTTTTAAATAAATAATAAAGTCTGTCTTGGCTCTCAACGAGTTTCCTGGAAAACAATTCGACTTTAGAGAGAGCTGCTGCTGAAAACACTGCGATGCACAAATTCCTCAAAAGTTCCTAATAAATTCGATATCAAGGTTGCCCTGCACTGAGCTAAAATGTTCTCTTCACAGTTTCTTAACAAATCAAACATATTTCAGCTCATGTTACAAACATTAGTCGATGTGAAGTGAATTTTGTTACTTCAACACTGGATACACAACGTCGTTAGGCGGGCCGAAATATTTATGGATAGTTTTATCTTCAGTGTGCATATTGTCAGAGACAGAATGGAGGAAAATGTTGTTTGAATAGCAAATATTTATTGTTCTTTTCTCTTTCTCGGCATTTCAAACAATTGAAAGCTTTTGTATTGTCTCACTCTCTCATTTCAACCATGTTTCTTTATGATTCTGCATTTTCAAGAATTGTTTCAACAGCTTTTTAAGCATTAAACGAGTTGGCAAATGTGTTTGCCTTCTTTTGAATATTTGTCGGCTTTGATTAAGTTGGAATATAACTGAGATTGTTTTCTTGTGAAAGCGTATTGCTTGTAACTAGAAATATTCTCAAGAACCATTAGGAATCCAACTTAAGCTCTTGAAACGATGAACCAGATTGAAATTAAAATTAAAAAAAAAATTTAATCATCGACTTTTTGTTGAAGTAAAACGAAAAACCGGTCGTGCTCCAGAGTTGTTCGAGCTTGAAAGCAAATTACGATTTCACATACATCGTGTTAGCCTTTTCGCGGATGGAAATGTGGTAAATCGCTAAATTAATTAACAATTCATTCCGTTCATTCATTACCATTGTGATTTTTGGCGCTTTGAAGGAATATACTGCCTCGACTCGCGAATGTAAGAGTATCTTGGCTCTTTGTTCCTTTTTTAATATTCCTCGCCTTAAAAAGTATCTCCCTCATGGGCTGGAATAAATAACAACATTCAGTTTTATTGCTACATCAAAATCACCCGATCACCACCATAAACTGGAAGCAAGGCAAAAACAATTCGTAATTCCGAGTATGAGGGCTTTTCAAACATCATGCCATAAAATAAATCATAAAAAGTTTCATTTTTCAGAAAAAAAGCGTCGAGTATATAACATAAAACGGAGAATAAATATAGCATTTTCATTTCATTTTAATTTAACCTCATACCGAATGCTACGTTCTATGTACAAAATGTTTAATGGCCTATGTACGGGAAACTTCACTTCTTTACAGAGCATGTGCTCTCTCTCTGAACCCACACTTGTTCAGATTAAACTCTGAGCAGCCATAAAACTCGGAGAGTCAAGAGAGCATCAAAAGGAAGTAGAGTGTTTCAAGAAAAAAAATTCATATCTGCCCAACAATTTTCCTGGGAAAATTTTTAAAATGTGAATTTTTACATGAAAGATAAATTGAAATTATTTTAATTATGATCATTGAGTTCTTAGAATTGAAACAGCATTTGATGTGAGGGAAGAAATGAGTGATTCGATAAAGGAATATTCGTAGAAAACTTGTTGTGCAGATCTGACTCATTAGCCACTTCTCAGTGTTAGTGAGAGTTCAATGAACGAATACCAATCAAACAGTATCATGTGTTTTCAACTTGACGTTAGTTTTGTGAGGGATGTGATCAAGAAAAATAATTGAGAATTTTCGCAGACGAGATTTTTGATCTTTTATTTTATGAATAAGTGAATCCATCTTTAAGTAGGTAGAAAGATTATTTTATTGTAGTCATAAAATAATATATTAACCTTTCGGCTGTCCCAAAATTTTTAATTACAAAGAGAAACCTCCTTAAATATTTTTAATTTTACTAAAATCTAAACTAGGCTTTAATTGAATGAATATATTACCTAAAAATAATCACGATTGTTAAAGGAAAGTTCTAAAGCAAAACTCGTTTTAAAAATTACATGATCACAACCCTAAGGAAATTCCCTACTAACACATTCAAAACGTATACCGACGTAAAGAGAGAAAAGAGAATTTTTAAACTCAACTTCATTGCGGCTCGTTTGAGTCATACGCGAACTTACCGTCGTCAGTAGAGGTCCAATCCTCAAATTAAACGTTTCGTTATCCGGAGAAATTCGAGAAAGAAAGAAATATTTTTTTACATAATGTCAAATTATATATGAAGAGCTATCTATCGGAGCTCATCTATATACAAGTGATATAAATTAACAATAAATCGATCGGAAGTATAGAACTACGCTTGGATTACCAATAAAATCGGAGTGAAAGACTAAAAATCGGAAAATTGTGCAAAAGACTGAGCTGAAAAGAATATAAAAACCTTTTTTCTGAGCGAAGAAAAATCGAGAGCGATAAAAGAAAGAGAAAAACAGTTGGAAAAAATCGATAAATACCAATTCATTTCTGTCAGTGAATGTGCGCTGGAAAATTTGTGTTTTCAACATTAAAAGAAAGACTGAGTTCTTGCAGCAAAGCCAACACTGATTTCTTCAAAGAATCAACAAAATTTTAAAGAATTGAACGAATTCTTTACAACCCTGCAGCTTATTTTGGATTACAGTTCCTGCTTACGTGAATAAGTTTAGTGAAAAAAATATCGTGAAAATTGATGAAAACAGCTTAATCAATTTCTGAAACGAAAATTAAGAAATTATCTAAGAAATAACAGATTTCTCGGAAAATATCACATTAAGCGCCGTGTTACTAAAGTCATAAATATTCATAAAATATAAAAAGGAAAAAAGAAATAATTATCAAAGAAGTTCGGCAGCCGAGTATGAAATTATAGAGAAAGTTGTGTGAATTTTATTGTGAATCTATAATCGGTCCCTAAATTAGCCGCATATCTATATTGGATTAATCATCATCAAGATATAACAACAACTAACGACTTCATGCAAGCAGAATCAGCAATTTGGAATATTCAGTGCCAAAATCTTTAGAGTCCCAGAAGAAAATTGATTAAAAGAAAATAAAAATTCACCGAAAGTGTGAAGAAGAAAATTTCTGGAAAAGAATTGTGTCATTGTGTGTCCCAATTATCAAGTTTCTGTGCAAATCCGGTTAAAGAAACAAAAAAAGAAGATAAAAATGGCTATGGCAACGTGTTATCCCAACTACGATATGTCGCTATCTAATTCACAATCGATGTCTCATCATCATCAATCACATCATGTTTCTATGCAACAATCAAGCCGCTCCACTCAATCAGTGGGCCACCAACAATCTCAGCAATCGCCTCGAACACAGCAGTCGCCATTAAAGGATTATAGCATTCCCTTGCATGTTGACTGTAGTGTAGAATATGAATTACCAAATCAGGCTAAGCCACCGGTTGGTTCTCGCGTTGAACCTTTGCTGATGATTCATCCTTGTTATTTTCGAAAAGTTGAAAGTCAACGACGTAGTCCGTTTATTAACAACATGCCCAGTTCTTCAGTTCGAAACACTAATGTCACAATCTCTCAATCAAACATGACAGCAGCCTCAACTTCAACGGCTTATGTGTCGTCTAGTCGTCATTCAAATGCTCCAGCAGTAGCAATTTCTGCTCCGGTATCTGGCAAAATGCAATCGAATGCCCACATGATGGCTAATCAGAATGTGATTTCGTCACATCAGAATCAAATGCAGCAGAAACACCAGAAGCAGCATATGATTCATCAACAGAACACTCAACAACAAAATCATCACCAAAATTTGCAAGCCCAACTCGATGAATACGTTCAAAGACAAATGACTCACATTTCACAACAAGCTCAATATCCAAATGAGCACCAGCAGCCACAACAATCAAACAACAGTCAATACAATAATATGCCTGCTCCGCATCAGCATAATCAGATGCAATCGAGTGGTGAGTGGGACAGATACTTGAACGCACCGTTAATGGGAAAGGTCAATATACCAAATCAAAACGCTTATAAAAAGAATGGCAAACGCCATTTAACGGCAACATGTGCCAACTCATACTACGGCCATTTAGATGGCGGTTTGCCTAATAACATCACACGATGGGATGAAAAGACTGCTATGGCCGCTATTCCGCGCGACTTTCAATCAGGTCCCGAATCGATACCGTCTTCTGTTCAGCATCGTCAACATCAACAGTCGATGAAAGAGACGATTGCACCATCAATGAACACTGGAAGCATGTACCGCGGGGCTAGTAGCCAGCAAGCCGTTCTGATGAGCGGCAAACGTGATCGTGATCCGATGCTTTCGGGTGGCTGTATTTATAATAGTAGCAACAATAGTAATAATAATTTAAATACTGACATTAATAACTTAGCATCATCGGGACTGTGGGAACCCATTCAGAAAAGTCCAATGGCTGCCATTCCAAATAATAATTATCAAGCCGGTCCCGATTCGATTCCAAATAATAGTCATAGCTCTAATAGTAATAACAATAAAACAAATAGCAACAGCGGTATGGCTCATCGTCAGCCATCAGGAACAACAGTTATCCATCATTCCCAATATCCTCAGCAGCAGCAAATGCAGCATATTCATCAAAACGAGAAATGCAATGCTGCTAACAACAACAACAACAGCAACAACGTGATTACAGTCAAATATCGACAATATCGCAATTCACATCGAACACATCCGTACATGATGAGTAATGCTCCTTCGGTCAACACGGTGTTGTCCGGTGTTTCCTCTTACTTCTCTCAACTCAACGCCCCGTTTCCGCAAATTCAGCAAGTGTCATGTTATAACGTGTGATTGAACTATTAAAAAAGTTTTCAAGAAAAGAAGAAAAAAAAACACTAACTTGATATCATGATTAAATGGTAAAATTAAAGTTTCAAATTCCACGTTCACGCAAGTCACAGAGACCGAGAAATCTTTTAATTTTATTTTTTGCTCGACTCTTGTTAATGCAGAGACTTGTTTGTCGCTCATCAACTTTGACTTGCGCAAATAAAAAGAATTGTGTGAACACGAAAATAGAATATTTCAAGTAAAATTTGAAAAATGAGGATAAAAGTCTGTAGATTTTCATTCAGTTATTTAGTTCACAAGAAGATAAACTATGATAACTTACATGATTTAGATGAAAAAGAATACGATTATTATTATTAACACGAGAACATTTACTAGGATTGATGGAATGGTGAAGTAACTTTTGTTTTTCTGTTGCAAAAAGGCGAAATTATGAAATCATGGAGCAACCTCTTCGTTGCATTTTTAAATGTGATAGTAGTTTTACTCCAAAATTAATAAATTTAAAAAAAGAAGAAAAAAAAACATGGAATGACGGGATATCATTAGAAGTATGATGAACTTTCTTTTTTCGCGAAATGCCAAATTGTAATCTGTATAAGATTTTTCATTGTATTTTTCTTATTTCATTGAATTCAGAACTGTTTTCCTTAAACTTTGAGAGTTATTTCTTGGCACTGATATCAGCAAGAAAGCTTGACATTGACATTGTCAGCAAACATCTCTGTAACCTTTTGCCTAGCTCACAGTTTTTTTTTTTTTGAAAATAAACCTTTGGTTAAATTCTAAGCTCCTTAGACAGAGACAAGAAAAAAAAAATTAAAACTGAAAAAAAAAACAATAAAACTGCTTTTCGAAAAAGAAATAATTGTTCCAAAGATTATAAGTTATCTAAAATGTAATTTGTGGCACACAACAACTCCCTTAAGGCAAACAGCAAGAAAGTAATTGATTCAGAAAAATATTTATGTGTTCTAATAAATTGAGACGAAAAAAATCGATGAGTAACATATTTAACTGCAGAAAGAAAACAGAAATAAAAGGAAAATCTTATAGTGCATATTTAGAAAAGTCCGTCGGCTTTTTTAAAACTGAGAAAATTAAAGGAAAATGTGTTTTTAATACTTCAGCTTTCTATCTATCGATGACTTTTCAGCTGAAAATATGAGTCATCATATCAATTCGCCTCTTCCGATGTCTTCTCAGCATTCAATGAGTGGAGAAAGACATTTTCATATCTGGTTTCGACAAGGCAGCAACTTTGTCTTTCTTAAGTATGAGTTTCCGCTCCGAAAGCTCTCAACAAAATAAGTAGGCTTATGGTGGTCTGTCTTGAAATGTCATCACTACCAAAGCAGGCAGCAACCAATATAAATTATCGGCAAGCGTCATATAAAGCGAGCGAACAAGACAAGAAAAGAAATATTTTCCGAAGAAAATGTTTGCTATTTCAGGCATTAAATGTCATTACACAAGAAATTGCTATTAATTCAAGCTCGTTCACAATTGTTTTCTGTTTCACGCGGCGAGCAAACCTCGTTCTTTTTTTAAAAGCAAATTCAAATTGAAACAAATTTAACAAAACCGCTTCTCATGACACATGTGGAATTCTGTGTAAGCTGCCCTCTGCAGTCGACCAACAACAGGAAATTGCACATTAAGGTGGCAGCAAATAGTTTCAAATTAAAATTGTAAACTTCGTGCTGCAATTACCGAGCAATTTCATTTTCGCTTGCTATCCAAACATGGCCTCAAGGAATATGTCATTAAGGTTTCTTGTTACATGAAGACATTCTTGACGTCGTCCGACACACAAACTTCGTTGTTGAGTTTTTTTTTCCTCCTTCTTGCGAATGCACTCCGAGAGTTTCTTTGCTTCCTTTGCAGCATTGCAACATATTTTCGCCGCTGCTGCTCGTCTTCTTTGAGTCGAAGAACAAGACATTGAAACATGTCATAATAACATGAGCATAAATGTGAAACCAACACTTGCACGTTCATCGGGCGTGGTGCGAGGAAGAAGCTGAGTTCGAGAGCAGAGATGGTTATCAAACAAAAAACAGAGAATAGTGGTTGCCATTGTTTCCATTTTTTTCCCCCGATGAACATCCGAGAATGTCATTTGAAATTATTTAACATTTAATTCAGCATCAACTTTTTACAGCAATAAACTTCTTCGTCTTCTTCTCCCTTTTGTGTGTCGTCATTCGATTGTTCTCAGAAAGATTTCTGTTTACGACACATTTCCTACTCGTGAAAGGTTTCTTGGTACACGATGGGGGAAAGAAATCTGGTGGTGAAGGGAATGGTGAGCGTCGAATTAAGCTTTACGTCAATTATTTCGCTCTTAACGACGAAATTTTACGAGTCACTCGATACGATACTCAGAGTTCATGTGGAGAAGACCTAAAGGGTTTCATAAGTAGGCACTCGACGAAGTCATTGCCTCAAAATGAAACCTCAATTGCTATTTGAACATTTTCCTTCTCTTGACTCAAGAATAAACGGAATCGATATTGGAATTATTGATTTTCTTCTTCGAAGGATTTTGTTCGATGAGTTCGATGACAGAATGTCAATATTTATTATCTTTAAGCGAATTGTGTTCAAGGTTTGGTTGGAAACTTAATTCAGTTGAAGCTTCTTGAGAAACGGAAGTTTTAGGCTTCCAGTTCATGACAGAAATTATTTTCGTGACTTGCCTTGACTATCAGCATTTGGTAAACAATATTAAGCCGAGCCAAAGCCCTGGCATTAACGACAAACATTTTCGGGTCAGTAAATTATATTTTTATGTATTGATAAGCCATTTCCTTCTCCACAGCTTTTGTAATGACAGTGATTTTATTTATAAATGGAAACTGTCCGCCCATAAATGTTTTTTTTTTTGGCTAAGAGTTAGCCTCTAGGGCAAATTGATTACAAATGTCTTTCAACCAAGCTTAAACTCGATTAGCAAAACTTTTTACTGTCAAACAGACTTTAATCTTTCTCTGGTAGGTTTTTGTACAAAAAAACATTCCAAAATAAAACTCTTTTCACAGAAAATATTTTAGAGTTTCAAATAGTTTTTAATTTCATTTCGGAGATGATTATTCTTATCAAAGAAGTTTGTCTTCTGATGCGGTACTGAAATAGGTCAGGAGATGTTCTTCTATCTGCCGAGAAAGTTCAGAAGCCTTCACAGCGGAGAAGTTGGAAGAGTTTTCTTCGATGACTTCATTTTCAATTCGCATAATAAAATGAAGAAACCAATTTATGTAACTTTGTTCATTTCCTTCTCACTCTCTCTCTCTTTCTTTCTTTCTTTCTTACTCTCGAGTATAATTTCTTAGATTCAATGTCTGCAAACGACGAAGAAGAAGAGGAAGGAGAAGAAAGAAGACTCAACTCAAAGGTGTGATAATTGAAAATAATACTCAACAGCCTTTTAAAATAAAGTTCGAAATGGAATGAGAGAATAGAAGAAGAAGAATAAAAAAAAGATAAAAAAGCTGAAAAATGGGACGATTCATCATTCAAGATTTCATTCGAGTTGAGGCTTAATTAACGTCAGATAAGTCTTAAACAGTCTCATGTATTAATCATTAATGATTGCTTTCCGTGCACAAAGATTATTTCATCTCAAGCTCATTGTTTGATTGTTTTCAACATGCGAATGTGCACCATAAATAATAATTTGAAATGCGAGCGGAGTGGATGAATCCATAAGAGTTCGGCGAACAATATCTCTCGTCTCAACTATAAAAAAAAACGAGATAATGGAAAATCTCTGATTGAAATCACAAAAGAAAACGATAATTTTGAAATAATTTTCATCAGACAGCGGTGAGTTGTATGTGAACGGCACTGGAAAGAACTGTGTTTGAACAATGTCTTTCAATCTTACTTCTTTCGGTGCCGAGTGAAGCAGAGATGTCTGTGCAGGTAAAAATTCGCATTCGAGGCTTAAGTCGCGCCAAGCAATTTCGACAATCAACTTTGATGCTTTTTCGATGAATAAGCGTTTAACAAAAACTTTTTTTAATTGCATTATTAAAAATCTTTACAATCGATAAAAAGTTAATTGATTAAAAGCGAGGGAATGAGAAACGGAAAATGAAAAAGCTAAATACCGAGAATTCGTCTTGATCTTTTCATCTCTGTAGACATGAAATAAAATATAACGTAATGGGGTTTTCTGGTTATTTGGGTTATAAACATTTTTTCGTTTTTGTTGCTGATTAAAATTCAAGAGCTTGAGTTGCTCGGGGGAAAAAAAACGCGTTTGCTGAACTCTTTCGCCTTTCGTGATTGTATTTAATTGAGTTTATTGTCCTACGCAGCACTAATTATAACCGCGTTAAGCTCCGAAAGTCTAAATTAGCTATTCAGCGCCATTAATCGTCGATTAATACTCAACTCGAGATGAAGGCTTCAACTTTTGTTGTTTTTAAAAACGTGAAAAACGTCTTACAATAAATTTCAGTTTCACCCAAGCAGTCAGTGCTTGGCTTTTGTTGCTTCAGACAATGGCAAATGGCTTTTCTGCCCAATCATTCGAAGTTAATCATAAAACTTAAAGCGTTTTTCTTTCCTCTCTCGACAGCAGCTCTTGAATGATCACATTTTATGGGCTTCAATTCAACGCATTTAGCTGTAATCGAGTGACTGCTGGTTTGGGTCACGTTGGAGTCTGACTTGTTGGCATGTGAACCAAGAGCCATTTTCTTCTTCTTAACTTTGGAGTTTCTCGAACTGCAATTATTTCCAATTGATAGCCAATTACCGTTGTGACGGAAAGACGTCAGAAATATCAAGTCAAGCGACGCGTCTAGGTGTGTAAACGACATCGCAAATACACGTGAGAGAGAGTCAAACTCGAATTTTGATTAACATCGTTTGCAAGTTTGTCGTTGAGACGTGAATCGAATGAATAAATTTATTAAATCCATGTCGACGACGTTATTTTTTTCTTCGTCAGCCAACCAAAGGAATAATGAATATTTTTTTCTTCCTTCTCCTCTGGGCTACAGTGACATCGAGCCGGTAATTAAGAAGTGCCGAGACGAAGTTAAATTATTCGAGAAATGAAAAATTCGATGTGTCTCATTTCCTTTCCCCCTTCAAAGATAAATTATCATGTGATGTTGATGGATGAAATATTATCAAGCGACGCTCGCTTCCTCCCCAAAAAAGAGCGAATTCACATTCGTTCAACGCATCAAATTCGTTCAAGGCGAGCTTAATTGCATTTGTAACAATTCTAGGGAATTTCGTAATCGATTTTTTTTACCTGATTCATTTGGAGTTTCTTCACACTTACGTCAATAAGAAGAAATAAACTTAATTGATGTTTTTACAATGTTCCTTGGAAGAGCTCAGAGAAGCGAAACGAAAACAACATTTTATTGTGGGATGAGTTTACAAAATCTATTGAAGGAGGCTTGCTAATGACGCTCGAGAGATTTTAGATGAGTCTTCTTTACAAATTCGAATGACTAAAGCAGAATAAAATTACTTACTTATGAATCAGAAGTTGAGCTCAATCAGCAGAAGTTTTGTCCACGCTAAGTAGTTTTGATTGAATGTTTTTTTTTTCTTCTTCAAACGAGACTCGACTCTTTTTTATTCCGCTTTCGCTAAATTGACTTAAATTAACCCTTTTGACATCGTAATTTACTCGCCAGCAATTTCTCAAATTCAAACACTAGATCGCATGACTTCAATAAAATCGAGAGCTCGTCACGCCAAATAGTTCTTCCTCGAGTGCACATCATGGGAACTGAGGAGAATGCCGAGACACGAATGGACTTAAAAAGATTGTTTGTTATTTTTTTCTTTAGTGCGATTTATGTATTTGGGTGGCATGAAAGTTGTTAAGGAGCGCACAAACACATTTACGACCATCTAAGTGTTTCTAACGAAAGATAATTTTATGAGTTTTATGACCAAGCCAGCAGCATTTTCTTATTTTCCTCGAGATTCTTTTATTACAAACTTTTATTACCACATGCAAAGAAACTCGAAAAAAAAGGCAAAGACTCGAGAAAAATTAATTGCACAGATGGCTCAGTAGATGCGGGGATCCGGAAGATTTGATGATTCAACTGTTTTGTTCTTTTTTTTGCGCGACTCGTGAATCATTCAGAATTTATAGCGTAAATCATCATTTGTTTCATTTTATAAAGTTTTATGAGAGCGACCCTGTAATTTAGTTTCCAGCATGTTGTTCAAACCCGCCCCGACAAATTTTTTTCTCATCTCATGTGATTACTCGCTCTAGAAACACATCCGACTCCGACTCGCATTTGAGTCTGTCTCTCTTCTCTGCAATTCATTTAAAATTGCTATGAGTGTTTCATTTTATTCGAGACAGCAGTTGTTGGTGAAACTTTAATGAAATAAAGTTTTAAAAATTCAACGACGAATATCATCTCAAAAGTTCTTCATTGCTTTTTGAAGCGAAACTAAAATTGTAATTACTTTGAGTCGTGTTCTCGAGAGAAATAGAATGAAAGTCACAAACTAATCAGCAAGTTGAATCGCGTTTCCTCATCGAGGTTTTGTCGAAAAAAAGGAGAAAAAAATCGAATCAATTTTAATGAATTTCCAAAACAAAATTAAATCTGTTCACGAAACGAGTTTTCATCGCTCGTGAATTTTAATTTAACGTGACATTCCTGAAAAGGTTTCAATAATTTATTTAAAAACTCCAGCACGCTGATAAAATAATTGAGATTAATTTATGCTGATTGAAGCCCCCGGAATATTTCTTCTGACTTTAGAGCTATCAATGCTGTTCAATCATCAGTCTGCGCTTGCATTTGCTATCTCAGTTTTTGAAGCCTGAAACGGCTTCGATGGCCAAAAACAGAAAACTTTATTACGATCGAAATTAAATTTACCTCTGCCTCGAAAACAATTCGAGCTGCAATAAAACTCATTTTACTGCATTCGGTGCAGCGAGTTGTGCAATAAAAACTCATAAAACTTGCCGTGTTATAAACGTTTACAAAGTTGATTTAAAACTTTTTTTTATCCAGTAATCGTTTGAATCATCAGCGAGAGTTGCATTTCAAGAGTTTGCTTAATTGGATAAAACTCACATTAATGGTAATTTGGCTGCGCAGCCAACCCGCATAGTTCATATTCAGGTCGAAGAGTATTTACGTTTCAAGATGGCAGGGAAGTGAAGTGAAGTTTCATGCTTGTCACATAATATTTCAACGCTTCTACGTCGTCTTCTCGACAACCACAAAATGTTCTGTTCGTTGAAAATTAATTTACTTCAAAAGATTGCGAGAACGTGGAAATTATCTCGCATAATTGACAGGCGCACAAAGAATTAATTCTTTGAGAACTCAATCATCGCTTTCGAGAGAGCTAAGTGACTGGATCGACACGCAAATGGCTGCGTAAATAGAATGTGGAAAGAAAATAAGTTTTAACAAGTGGGAAGGTTAAATTTGCATAAAGCAATTCTTGCTACAATGTTGCAAACTTAATGACTATCGACGTTTGCGTAAGAAAGTTCACTTCATGATGATGAGAGTGAAACTAGCAATTCTACAAAAGTCTTCACAGATACATCTCAACAACAACGAAGGCAATCAAGGCAAATTATGCGTTTGAAATGCTCGAAGAAGCAGATTGAGCATGGCAACTTGTCTCGCTCAACGTGGGACATAAAAAAGTTGTAAATGAATGATTTTGACATGTGGGAAACGTATTAGGTTTCAATTTATGTTTGCGTCGTTGCTGATATGACGCTGACTGAGTCAAGTTTCTTCCCAGAGCCGAGCCATGGGGGATATAAAACTTGTTATTTAAGATGACAAACGGAACGTCGTCATGAATGTTGTTCGTCTCAATTGAAATTTCTTGTTTTCAAAAGGAAACCTTCAACATAAATCAAATGCAAAAAGAAAACTTTAGTTCAAATGAACCCAAAAACACACATCTTCGACTTCTAGACTGCTGCATCGTGTTAATGTCTAGCATTTGCAGTCTTAAGACACTCGCAAACCTTAAGATTTATGAAGAATTTTGTTTTCTTCCTAAGACGACGCTTAGCGACACTTCCGTTGAAAAATCTTTCAAGCTCTTAATGGAAACATAATATTCCTGTCTGCGTCGTTTGAAATTGAATCAATAAAAGAAAAAGTAGTTGCAAATATGGAAAGCAAACATTGTAACTTATTTGCAATTGAATTGAGAACAGCTTGAAGCTTTCAACAAATCGATCACATATTTGTTACTAAGTAGACAAGTTTTTGGATCGTTACGATTGGATAATTTCAATTTAATGACCAAAAATTCTTGAATAATTATCTGATAATCATGCAATCAACTTAAAAGACTTATTACAATTAAAACTAAATTAAAAACCAATTTTCCGACACAAAAAAAAATGAAACTTCTCGAGTAATAACTTTTGGAAACGACTTGGCTGTCATTAAATTCGAATCTTCAACTAGTTTCAAGAAACAAGTCATAAAATTTGAAGGAATGAAGCCAGAAACTTAAAAAAAACTAATCTCGCTTCGAATGAAAGAATGCGGTCGCCTCTTGCAATTAATTTGCATTCATGAGATTTAAAACATTTTTTTAAGAAGAGATAAAAAATTAATTCCGATTCCATTTTCTCGTTCTTATTAGCATAATTTCTTAATAACTGACCCAGTTCATGATGAGTTTGAATATTAATCCGAACATAAATTAAACTTATGTCGCCAAGAGGCTATCGCATCGGATAAGATAACAAAATCAAACCGAGAGAATAAATTTCCGTTTTTCATTCCGCTTATCGCTCTCGCCTTGGGGTGACTCAACGTTGTCTGTCTGCATTTTATTTTAAACACAATAGTAAATCAATCAGTCTAATCAGTTTGCTGATGAGAATTTTTTAAACGAAAATAAAAAATTGATTCGAAATTCGAAATTATTGAAAACATACAAATTTGTATGCATTCATGTTGAATAAATAAGAAAATTCAAACAAGATGGAACGATATTGTTATCGCAAGCGCATAGCGGAAATAATTCTGCTGAATTTTTTTTCTCGCTACGAGTAAGAGAGTGAGAAGGAGAGAGACAGGAAAAAATGTTAATTAAATTTATGCAAATTTCAAACCCAGCTCCACGACGACACTCGCTCGGGACATTGTTATTTCTCGTTCCCTCCGCCATTGTTTGCACAATTAAAACTAATTTCAGCGTTCGAGACTGATATAAAAAGCGCTCGAAGAATTTCTTCTCTTCGCTGGTAAGCTCGTATGAGCTAAGCGCTGACGAACGCTTCGATTGCTGGTAATAAATTATGCAAACACTTTTCGAATGAGCAACTATTTACATTTCAATTAAAACTTACACGTTTGCTTCTATAAATCTAATTAAATTTCCACGGGAAATGTTTCCATGCCAAAAACATTAACAGCGAGAAGTTTCATATTTTATCAGATAACTTGATATTTTAGAAGTTTTATTAATCTTCAATTTCTTATTAAATTACTTTCGAAACTGAAAGAAAACTTTGTTCGGTAATAAAACTCTTCTCAACTACATTGTCAGAGAGACAATCTTCAATGCTCTCGGCAGCCATTGCAAAAGCTGATTTGAATGCAGACGAGAGCTGATTGCAATTTTGCAGTCTTTGCTAATTAATTTCTCCAGCTCTTTCGAGTGCCATTGGGAATAAAACATTAATTGCACTCAAGCCTCTTTTGCATAAAATAATTTTATTCATTTGATTGATGCTATTGCCATTCTGAGTAGCAGACTCGACTGTTTATGATTTAATGCGCGATTGGTAGAAAAATATATTTTGATTACGTGTCATCGAACCGTTTATGAAGGCGGCAAGTACGACGTCGAAGGAGCTTTAGGTGGCAAATACTCGTTGTTCAAAACATCCGAAATCAAATTCTCTGATGGAGGCAAATAAGTCTTTGAAAGTTCGGTCAGACGTTCAGATTCATTGGGAAGCTCGAATGGCTCTGCAATGAAAGAAAAAAATAAAGAAGAAGTATGAAGAGAGAAATCTTTTCATCGATTTATGGACTTACTGTCGTAGCTAACTTGGTATCCCTTCTTATCGGCTTTGTAATAAATTTGACGTTCTTTTCCGTCTGGATCTAAAGAGATTGTGATAGAGAGATTTCATCGAGAATATCTTACGATAGAGGATTAAAGAGGAATTATTACCAGTGTACTTGTAAAATCCAATTACGACAGCAGCTCCGTCGACTTCCTTTCTTAACTGCTCCTGCTCATGACCGTCGCTCAGGGAAAATCTTAAGAAAAAAAGCAACATCATTCAGCGGATACAAAGGTTGCAATAATTAAGGTCTCACTTGTAGTCATACTCCGCATCGTTGATTCTATTAAACGCTTGCTCCTTCAACTCAGCATCGTTCAGCTGTGGAGCGCAGTGAATTGTTATGACTGCCAACGATGCCACAGTGAATATTAATTTAAACATTTTCCTCTGGCTTCGTTTATCTCTCGAGTTCTAGTGCCTTAAGCGACGCTCACTGAAATGGCATCTTATCGAGGGAAATCAAATCAATTTATATGCAAACGTTCTACGAAGTTGCTTTGATAACATTTTAATTATCTTTTCAATTCGTTTATTATTTCACTGTCACTTCTTCTTTTTTTTCCCTGTTCCATGACAAGAGAGGAGAGGAGAAAAACAAATTATTCTAAAGTTCTTTGATTGCTTGATTTTGAAGAAATAATTGTAAGTCTAAGGTTTAGCGTCGTGAAGCGATGTTTCTTCTAACAAGAAATTCAATTAGAAGTTTAATTGGAAAAACAACTTGAAACGTCTCGAAACCTTTCTCTTCGTAAGAATAATTTGTTTAGTAATTATCAAGTTGCACTTCAAATATGAAAGCGGGGAGTTGTTTAGCAACGAGACTGACATCGTCGTCGCTTCAAGCAACACTTCCGCCCCTGAATGATAAAAAAAGGCTCGAAGCTTCATCAGTGAGATAATTCCAAAAAAACAATCCGCCTCGAATGGATACGAAATCAATTAAGATATCGGAATCACGTTTAAATAGAAATTCGGAGCCGACAGTTTTTTTTTTGTGAACGAGATGAAAAAGCAGACTGGAATTAAACTTGCGGCTTTGATCGATTTTCATAATTCGTAACGCGTTTATTAAAAAATAAAACGCAAGCGTCGATTTTATCGTGCGATTGGAAGTTCAGTTTGTTGTTGACGCTGTCGATATTTGAAGGGGAGAGAAAACACATTTTTATAATGGATTTTAATTTATGACTTCACGATAATAACGTGGAAAGAGCTTGAGCTGATAAAATGACAAAAAAAAAGCATGTCTCGAGGGCTGATCGACGCTTGAATACTTAATGTCACATATTGAATCGAGCGCGACACGAAAACTGTTCAAATAAATTATCGCGCTCATGCAAATTCGAGCCGAGTCATTATGGATTATAAATAATTTATTTCCCTCCTACAGAACAGAGCAAACGAGTCATTAATCAATCGCTTTCAATTGCTAGCAATTTTAATTAATGTCTTTTTTAAACACAAAAGCCGCTTGATTGTTGAATAGCGGAGAAGTTTTAAATTGAAATTTTTAATTATCAATCTTCTCCGCTCTTTGATGTTTCGCAATCGATGGCAGAGATAATTCTGAACTCGATGAGTTTTAACCTGTGCAAATTTTCGCTTAAAAAGCTTTCAATTAAAATCATTCACTGGAATCATTCGGCAAAGTTTTTAATTAATTTGTGCCATTCGTGACAGTTTTACAGCGCTGACTCATCAGCTTCAAATGGAAAACTGAAAGTTTGCTGGCACAGCGAGTGATTAAAATAATTGTCGTCGTTCAAAGACATTCATTATGCACTCATTAAACATTCAAACCGAGCGTTTTTGCTGGTGCGGGTTAGACTAATAGCATTGTTTATAAGTAGATAGCTTGAGAGGATTCAACTCGAGCGTTATGTATAATGAGAATCATCGTCGCTGTTGCGAGTCTATAAAGAGAATTAAATTTCCATATGATTGCCATCGAGATTCGTCGACAAACATTAAAAGCATCTTACGACATAGATCCACTTCATCTTCATTTCCAGCGGCAACCAACGATGCTTGTGTGTATTTATTGAAGTTTAGTCAGAGGGGCTGCAGTCGTTCTCGATAATTAACATATCAAACATTACTTCTACTTCGCTTAGTGCTCAACTTTGATCAAGGGAAGGGCTGTTTGTGAAGTTATCTCGTCTAGCAAACATCTCAAAGCATTAAGAGCTTCGGGGAAATGCTTTTGTTTACAGTATCAATTGACGTGACCCGGTTTTAAATGAGTTTTTGTCGTCGTTACCTGAGTTATCGGTCAAAAACCAAACTCTCGATCTTATCGCGGGCAGAACATTTTCAAAGGCTTTTTGATTTATGAATTTTATCGCTGTAAAGTTTGAGGGTTAAAATAATCCCAACCGAGTAAAATTCCTCTTGATATTTATTTCCCTCTCGCATTCGTGATTGTAAAGAGTTTGAAGAAGAGTTGAGGGATGCACGGCTCATTCGAATTTTAAATCGGATTAATTTGTCGTTGAGCTCAGAGTTTTATTGCAACATTATTTCAGGCATTTGTGCTCGTCAAAAATCTCTTGAGATAAATTAGTATTTTCGTTTGTACATCGGCATCGTAAATTTATGATTTTGAGAGCTGTGCGTGATTTTTCTTTTTCCGTTTTGAAAAAGGGGCGAAAATTATTCTTCCACTCACTCGATTTTTCACAGCAACATGAGACTTTGTTATGTTCGCTTCTTGTTATGCTAACATCTTTCTCTCTCTCTCACTCACTATCTGTCGGATGATGAAAAACTCGTCTGAACAATCAAATTAGGATGCAGACTCGACTACCTCTATAACCCATTTTCCCACTGATCGATGAGAAGAGATTCAGGCGAAAAGATGATGTGAAGTGAATAAAAACGCAACGGCAGATGATAACCGCATGTTCTTCACATGCAAGACTTCACTTAGACGCCTGAAAAGAGAAATGTGAGAACATGCAGGCAAAAATTAAATGCGATTTTATAAAACTGATCAATTACAGCAGCGGAAATTTCATACCGAGCGAGCTCATCATTTCAGTTTCGAATAACAGCACAATAATTTGCATGTTTCGTTTCACCCAGAACTCCTTGAGTTTCTCAAGGCATTTTTCGGGAAAGACTGAAGGGAGTTTTGTTATTGAAATCAAAGATGGGATTGATTAAATTCAAATAAAACGAATAACGAAAAAAGCCTTTTTCTAGATCTTTCTTTACGACCGGAATTCTATTTTTTTTTGACTCGCTCTGTGTTCTTTCTGATTGCTTCGCCGTGACGAAACCATAAATTACCATCAAATTAATTTTTGTAGTTGGGAATAAATAAAAAAAAGTTTCCTTCGTAATGGCTCAATGTGTGTGAAAAATCCGTGACGTTAGTGCCACAACTTACGTTTCCAGCACATGTCACTCGATAATTCTAGGCTAGCTCGTAAGATTTGAGACGGTCTCATTATGAAAAAAGATAGAATTGCCTTCGCCGGTAATTAGAAAGACATTAAGCGTTCGCTAGCTGGAAAAAAGGAGAAGAATCGCTCGCTTGATGTGGAAAGTATAATAACCATTGATGACAAACGAATGAGAAGTTGAATTTTGCAAGTAACGCAATGGGAAACTGCTCACTCGCAGTAATTAACATTTAAAGTTTATCCACAGCATGAGAGCCATTGGATTTGACATTAAGTAAGCTGCCATGTTAATTATTATTATTTTGAAATTTCGAAACTGGTTTTCATATTGACGACTAGCTATTTCCTTCTCTACGGATCAACACCCGTAAACACAATTGTACGAGAAGTTGCGACATCTAACAGCTTTTAATTAATTGGGATCATGTTTTGTAGCGACAGTGCCAATTGCGCCTGTTCCGCTAGTGCTTATAATTTATTTTTAATGCTAAATGCAATTACAACAGTTGAGTTCACCCGAGCTATAATATTATTCAAAATTTGTGCTTATTGCGTTTTTTTTTCGCATTGTAATGAGCGCGATATTCAACTTAAATGTAACGATGTATGATTAGGGATTTTTTCATTTAAATCGCAAACTCTTTTGTTCCGTAGACAACTCAGAGTTCTCTTGAATATCTCGAGGGAAAATCCCTAAAGAAACTATTTTTTTCTTTCTCGGCAAAATGTTGTAGTGAAAAAGAGTTTCAATTGTAATTACAAAGTAGTAAAATGCTGTTCATGAGCCAGCGCCAAATGTAATTAAAATTCAAAGAGTTTAACTGGTTTCTTGCTTTCAGTGTTATTAGGGATGCAGAGAGCAATTATTCGACGAAGCTTGAAGCTTGTGTTCGTTTAGAAACGTGCATGTGACATGCTTTGGTTATAAATTTGCTGTTTTCAAAGCCGTCAACTCTAGCCATCAAAGGCAATCAACTCAATTGTAAATCTAAAATATTTAATGTAAATTGGCATTCGATTGTGTACTTTCATTAAAATGACAAAAGGTTTTCTTCTTCAAGTTGTTTTGCTGAGTTGTTTTGAAAGTTAAATATCGATCATTGCATTTTCTGTCTGCTCTGCGCTTTTGTTTAAATTGAGAAAATCGAGTTTCTGTCTCGTTCATCAGAGCTTCAAGTAAACAACGTTCAATGAAACACTTTTGTCTCACAAGAATGAATAAAGTTAGACGATATTTTTCTCGCATCGCGTCTGAAACTTCAAAAGAAAGAAGTTTAATCGCTTTCGCTCAAGCATAAAGGGTGAGCATGGAAGCATTGAAATGAAAAACTTTTTTATGTGTCATGCAATTCCGATGGAAACTCGTTGTAGTTTTTAATGTGCTTAAGTAGCAAGAACAACTAACGAACGGGAAGGGAAACGAGATTTAATATTTCAAACGACACAAAATTTTGTGACATAAAAGCAAACTTTTCTGTTTACTTCTTTAATGCAGAAGGGAAATTACTAAAATTTAATGTCAATTTCAGCATTATAACTTTGGAAGCGAATAAAAAAAAAGAATCCGCTTCATAAAAGCTTTTAGCAGATTAAATTTTAATTACGCTTATTTCCCGCTCGCATAAATATTTTAATATCAATATTGGAAACACACAGAAAATTTTCATGACGCCGGAAAATTGCGAGGCGTAATTAAAACATTATTAATTGTACATATTTTTAATGAATTGAATTGTTTATTGCCTCACTGCAAAAATAATGAAAAGCTTTGCTAATGAAGCTCTCAGACACATACGAACATAAATTTATTGATTTCAATTTTTCACAAACAGCTCATGTCATCTTTACGTTTCCTGACGATCGTCATCGTTCAATTAAAACCCAATCAATGCATGAGATTTCATTGAAATTGATGCATTTATTCAATTAATAAAGCGACGAGGAAGCAACGTTTACTCACAATTGATTAATGCCCGTATGCATATGAAAAAAACAATCATCATTGATATTCTGAAATAAAATCTCTGTTCGCATTTGAACGAATCATTCAATTTAATCATTTCATCTGTTGGAGCTGAATGTTCACAATGAAGCAAACGCTTTGGGAACTGAATTAAATCTTTCTCGCTCACTGAACGTCATTCGTGTCTGAATTACACAAAAACGAAATGTTGCATGCACGGCAAAAGGGCATAAAAAGATTTTGTTATTGTTCAGCTAAAAGGAACAGACTGGAGCGGACATTTAATTTGAGTTCTTTCTCCTCTTTCTCTCCTCGCTAGCTCGCCGGAGTCTTTTTTTCCATCACAGTCGGAGTCTGCTCGATGGTTTTTGCTCTCCTTTCTGCATTTTGCTTCTTTTTCCCTTCTTTTTCAGCACGTTTATTGTAAATTTCCACTTGTGCACACAGGAAAAAATGATAATCGTAATTTAGCATGAAATAAAATAAATTCGAAAATGCAATGCCCTAAAAAATCGCTTTGCGCACGGAGCGAGAAGGAAGGAAAAAGTCCCATGACATCTGTTTTATTGCGTTCTCTCCATTAAGAGAAAAAGCGGACATTAATCAGCAGCTCTGTCGTAATGAGAGCTCTTTTTTGTTGCCTCACCATGATTTACGAAAAAGAAAACATTTACAACTATGAAGTGAAGCATAATTTATATGTCCCTAGTGATAAATTCTCTTGCTTTTTGCTCGTTATTGTTCCACACATTTTCTCATGTGTCGGCAGTTTTTAAACAACCGCGCGATTGCAATTCTAGCTTGCTCCGACAAAACAATATTGCAGATAGACAATTTCCTGGAAAAACCTTTGAGACTCAGAAAGTCCCAGCCATTGACTGACTTCCCATCGATTTTGAGCTTAAATCGGAAAGCCAGAGATAAAAATATCGCTTCAATTTCAAATTCGTTTGCTGCTATCTTTTAATCCGTGTTTTTACTTTCGTCATGTGATTTATAAATAATTCACCATGGTGAAGGTTTCATGCTTTTCCCATTACACTTGAGTTCGAGATTTTCCGAGATTTAAGCTAACGATCGCAATCCTCGCCCTTCTCGAAATTCTCTCTTTTCCATTCAACTTAATGTTCAAATAATAATGTTCTTCAAATCGAGAAATGAAACGAGAAGAGAGGAGGGTATCTATCAAAAGGAAATTCACCCCAAAGTTTTCTAAATTAATTTCAATTACAAATTTCGAGCACAAAGGTAAAATTAAACTGACGGAGATGCCGCTGTTGACAGGGCGAATAAAATTAATTACGAGAATGAAAAGCGGATACTGTCGAGCTGATTGAAGAACGAAGACTAAAACTAATTGATTGAAATTTCTATCTTCTCTCGAGAAGAGAATAAATTGAACGAAAAAATAAAAACAACATTCAATCTCTTTCATGTTTGACGGAAAGAAAAATTCATTTTGCGGTTTTTACTCAAACACACAATAGACAAAAGATGAAAGCTTTCAATCACAAACAATATCTTCACACATCCAAACAATAACTAGATTGACTGCACCACTCTCTGCCCTCGTAACATGAGAGCAATACAATTAATTTTTAATTCATCTCGTGATCCTTCAAAAAGAAAGAAAAAAACTTTTCGGAATTGAATTACGAACTGCTCCTACCAACCAGCCCTGTCACAAAGCATCAATTCATATCCAAAGAAACGTGATTGAAATAAATTCTCCAACTCATTTACAAACGAAACACATGTCGCTTCATCTCCTCGTCGTCTTCAGGCTTTTCGGAGCAATCATGCCTTTCTTGGAAAAAGGATTTATGTATTATGCAAAGCGTGCATTCTTGCTTGGCTTTATGAAATTTCAATAACAATTTATTTATCCAAATGTTGCTGTTGTCTCCGTTTCGAAACGACTTGCAATTGTAACACGACTTGAAAGAAATATAAAGCTGCTCCGTAGTTTGTCATGCATCAATGGCAACAATTTTGTATTCTAAGCAACTCGTTTCGCTTGTAACTTAGAGTTCTTGCTATCTTAATAGTTTCGTAAAAATATTTTTTCCTCAATTTTATTAGCAGGAAAAAAAAGTTTTTGTTTTGTCTCGTACAATGTTAGCAACGTTAGCTATGAGTTATGGCTTCAATTCAATTCAACTCCGCTTCGCTGCAATTTCTCAGTATTGTTTCAAAAAATGAAATAATAAACTCTCTTGTTCCTTGAGTCTAATTGGAAATGGAGAAATAAATGTTTTATCAGCATAATGAATTGAAACATGAATTTTTAAATTGAAACGTCACAGTCTTCTGAATGCAAATATTGCGTGAATCAACTGAGTGAACAATTTGATTAGGGATTGTCATTCGGAAATGAATCAGCCACAGGAAAAGCTGGAGCTTCACAAAGTTCAATAAAAATCACGATAATTTTTTATGTGAGGGGAGGATTCTTCAAATGGCAACGTAACCAACTTTTACAGATTTATTGTTCTAGATTATTTTATATGTAGGCCGTGCCCCCGGTTATGAAACCTTTTTTATATTTTTCGGCTACAAATTCACCGAACAGCCCCTAACGAATATAAAATTCATTTTCCTCAATATTTACTTTTCGAGGAATCTCTCTCGGGAATGCGATCTTTACAAATTTTACACTTTCAAGAATAATTTATTTCATTACTCGCTTCGTGCAATTTCCATTTCATAACATTCCATCCACCCACGAGGGTCGTGAAGTGAAGTAAAGCTAATTGTACTCGAATGTCCTAAGAGAGACTCAGCTTCTGCGTCGTCGGATCGTCAAAGTGGCCAACGTATTATTATTATTATTAAATCATCGGTGTTCACATCGCTGTCACTTTCGATTTTTTTTTCTTCATCTTCTTACGACGCTACCTTTTCCTTGTAGCAATTCCTAGACCTCATTATAATTCAATCGTGGGTACATCCACAACGCGTATAAAATTACATGAATGAGAACAGAGAAGACGACGCGATTGAAAAGCAACAACATCAAAGTCAAGAGCGAAAAGAAGATTTTTCTTCCGTTTTTTGTTTCGCTTCTCGCCTGAATCTGAAAATAAGCGAGAATCTTAATGAAATTGGAGATGAAAATAAGCAGGCAGCTCATTCAATAATTCAACGAACAAGCATCGAAAGGGAAACAAGAAGAAATAAAATTATAAAAGCGAGAGCGAAGAATCATGGAAGTAAATTAAAGAAAACATTTTTTATAGAGGGACAAATTGCTACTGAATTCGTTTCTTTATAAATCGTTCCGTCTCGAGCGCACATTATCATTAGGGAGCTTAAGCATCTTCCGTAGACTCTTTCTCGGCGACTCGACGATGATTCACGATTTTTTTTCCTTCTTCTTCAACTTGGTTTCGACCAAGCAATCTTCTTCAACCAACAACGGACGTTAAAAGAATGAGAATGAGAATTTTATTCACAAAAGAACGTGAAATTGTTTTTGTTTCCTAAACTTTAGATATTTTCTCTTTTTTTCCCTAAATATTGAAAAAATTCATTTCGTTCGGTGATGTTTTTCAATAAACCTTTACAAACACGCAACGATATGGATATTTACTCAATGTTTTATGAGTTTCCTCGATCCGAGGCGAATCATTCGTAATTCGTAACTTTACTCAAGAGGAAGGCAAACGTGCAGTGAACGAGAAATATCGTTATTAACTTCAATCCACTTCTATTAATTATGGAGCCATTGCTGTCTAATAAATCATGCATAAGTAAATTCTTTCGTCTCCCTATGCGAAATGGAAATTTATTTCGAGCACATTTACGTTTTCTTTTTATATAATTTTGCCGTCTTCCCCCCGTCCCTTTCACGTTTGAAGTCAAGTCAGCGATTTCGTTTCGTCAGAAAAAGACTTTTCAACTTTCAGATTTATTGCCACCTCAATCGACGATGTTTGAAAAATCAATAATTTATTTGGCAAGTTGCTTCGTCGTCGTTGTCGTCGTCGTTTCGATTGTCATGCCGTATTTGAATTTTGAAATTTGTATTTTTCAAGGAATTAGAAAATTTTTGCATTTCTGAATTCAATTTTATTGACTCAAGTCGCTTTGATATTTCAAATATAAAAAAGGAATATAAAATGAAATTTGAAAGTCTGATTTAACGATCTCAAATTTCTCTGCTGCTTCTGCTGTTCTTTCCTTGTCTCTTCTATCTCTTAGTCGTCGTCGAACTGTTTTCATACGAAATTGATATCTTTGTTCATTGTTTTCTTCGCTCCAAAGGCATTTTCATTTTATCTTTGAAACAAAAAAGCAATTCCGAACAACTGGAATGCCATCGAATTGAGAACATAATAACATTAACGTTATAAAAACATTAATGTTATGAAACATGATGAGCTTGCTAACAATTCCATCCGCTAAACCATCGGCATAAATAATTTAATATATTATTCTCCATAATAAACGACAGATGCATAATCAATTGAACGTAACGCTATAAAAATATAAATTTTATCAATATTGCTTTTCCAGCTTGGCATTTATTACAAACCGAAAATGTACACTCGTTGATTCGTTTCTCCAATGCCTCATGCTTGCATTAACTCTGTAGTGCTTCTCAATTATTGATTCGTTCAAGTGAAAAACACTAAAGCCTTCGTCCAGGAATTATCGCAATCGCATTCAAAGGGAAAAGTTTCTCATTAGCTAAGCGAATCAGTGTGAGTGTGTAATGCTCAGATTTCACGTCAAAGAAAACAAGTTGACTTAATATTTAATAACTTCTTTGAGCGCTCGCAGCTGTCGGCTCTATTTCTTTCAATTCCCACATTCTATTCAATGTTAACTTTAAACCCCTGGACGCGCAGTGAAGCACTTTAAATTTGATCGCCTACGAAAGGAAACTAATGAGTGAAAATGATTTATTTCAAACATTTGAAAACTTAAATTCATCAAACATCGTAAAGTTTATGGCTGAAAGAATATTTTACGGGGAACAGACGAGTTCAATTTAAATTCCATTTCATGCAAATACCATCACGGCCTGTAAAAAAAATCGAAATTGAATCAATTTTGCATTTTTTTTCTCACTCCCTTTGAGTCGCGAATCTGCATAGCGATTGTGTAATTATTCATCGACAAACTCGATATTCAAATAATCAATTTAAATAATAATTCACCAGTTCGTTTTAATTTCGAAATCGCCTCTCGAATTGAATAATTAACAAAAGCATTTGTTGTGCGAGTTCGTGATTCTTCATTTATTCGCCAACATATTGTTACAATTTTTATTGTGGTTTTAAATTGCACAGGAATCTCTCTTCAGAGCTCAACATAATAGCATTGACGGATCCTCACGATGAGAATGTGGCTACAAAAAAAAATATCTCATTTCTAAAATATTATCCCAAACCTTTCGACCGACAAAAAGAGCGAGAGACATCGGAAAATAACACAATTGCGGTTTAGCAGGAAAAATATTCTCTTCATCACATGCCCATTCATTGTGGCATTAAAAATAAATACCAGAGAAACAAAAATAGTCGATTTAAAATTCAGCAAACTAAAACCGTGCGAGAGCTGCGGGATTAAGCAAAAAAAAAAAGAACTTCCCAACAACAATAATTCATTGTTTAAAAAAATTAATAATACTTTGGTTGGCCTGAAAGGCTTAAAAAGAAAATGCGAGGAATGTTTTTTTTTAAAGTCTTCATCCCCAATTTCTGCTTCGGCAAAACACGAACCATAATAAATTGAGCTCTCTTGGAATAATCTTCTATCGTTCTCCATTAAACGAAGCAACTAATGAGATTTTCATTTCCTCGAATCGCCATTAACATTTTTACTTGACTCACTGTGTCTCGCTAATAGGATTTTAATTACTAATGTCATCGTTTACACAGGCGTCAGCTGTAAACTTTAACTTTTTTTCCTTGTGACTCAGAAGGAAATTTACTGAGTTTTCCCGAGTAATTCTAGGTTTAAGTTTGTTTTATAAAAGTTCGATAATAATTAGTGCTTTCATCTAGAAAAGACCCTTTAGTAATATCGACCTCAAATTGCCTTCTTCCTTCACGAGACTCATGTCCAGGCCAACATATGACAGCCTTCGAATCTCATCTAATCTCAACGATTTCGATATTGAATAGATTCGCAAATTTTCAATAGATTTCATACAAAAAATCAACTTAATTATCAATTGAACCGTAGCTCTGCTCAGGCATTACTCGGCTGCTGGTTTTTAACAAGTTTCAAAAGTTTTTTTTTCAGTCGTCAATAAAAAATTATTGTTTGTTCTTCATTCTCAAACAACCATTTGCGCCTATTTGTTTCCCCTCTCCGCATGAAAACGTGTCGATCAAGAGAGGAGGAAACGAGAACAGCTCGGAAAGTAATGCACACACATGATATTTGATTGTTTGGCAAGTGAGATAAAGTGCGAAGGGAAGTCACAGAGGGGTGACATAATTGGATAAGCAATTCTTACTGCATTTTATTTATTGTGATATTTATTTATGAATGGTATTCGTTCAAGTTGAAAAATGTGCGTAAAAAAATCTCTTTTCGGGTTTTCGAGATTAAAAGGAGAAAATTGGGAATGGAGAAATGTTGTTTTTATCTTTCGTCTGTCACCGTATACTTTAAACACTGACATTAATCTTAGTTCCGTTGCATGCGAGTACTTTAGAAATGTGCACGTCAGGCGGCAGCAAACAGCTTGTGCATGATCAGCAGACTCTCAGCTTGAGGAGGAAAATAATTTATGGACAAGATCATGCGAGAAGTTTTAAGTTTCGCATGCCAGAAATTGATCGTAGACATTTACATCTCGAAAACTCATTTGAATACAGTAGGTGTAAACGCTATCAAGAGTTATCGACGTTTGCAAACGAGGAAAAATTTCAATTTACAATTTTCTCTCTCGTTGTGCCATTCGCGCGCTGATTTAATCGCTGATTACCATTAATATTACTTCTCGTGTTTCGCCTAATTGCCATCCTCTCGAGTTCGAAGCTTGCCTGCCTCTATATATATCGACATTCATTCAATTAAACTCATACGCCAGCATTATTTGATCACTAATCGACACACCCATTAAAAGAGGTATGAAAAGACTCGCTTGTACTTTCCATAAACAGCGAAGAAACAGAAAATGATTCGATGCGGGAACCACTTTGGTTCGTTGACTCGATAACAACGAAAAGTTCGTCGTTGCTTGACAAGCGCTTCAAGTCTTGTCGTGTCTCGTCTCTCAAACTTCATATTTATCAAAAGACAATAATGAGAAATACTCGAAATGCAAACAAGCGATAAAGAAAACACGTCTATAGTCACACAATAAATTTTCAAGTAGTTATAATACCAAATATTTATTCTCCTCTATTTCAAAATAATGCCTACCAAGCTGCTTCGCGACTGAGACTTACGATCGTCATCGAAAAAAAAAATGTATATGCGAGGCAATCAGTCGTTAAAATTTGAACAAACAATTCGCCCCATGCCTTCAATGATTAATTTGCGTCATGTTTTCGCGTTACTATCGTGAACGTGAAACTTAAAAACCAGACGAGAGCTCACGCGCGGAAAAAAATTTATAAATGTTCGCTGATAAGAAATTTCCGCTCTCTTTGTCGTGTTTATTTTCGCCATTTCTCTCCACCGAGTTGCCGCTTACGATTAATTATGAATTTGTGTGAAATTTATGACTTTGTCGCAACTGGAATGATGCTTTCTACCTCAGCGAAAAAAAAAAGGTTTCTGCGAAAACAGGCGAGAGAAATAAATGAGAAGCAATTAGCGCACGATTCGAGTCGAGTTGAGCTGAATGACGACGACGACGAAGCTTCGCATGTGACGTGATTCATTTGCCATTATGCTGTAAAGCGAGGCAATTCAAGCGCACCTAACAATGTCTCATTGCGACTTGTAATTTAAGCCTTAACTATATTTCATCAGAGATTGCAATTAAAGTTAAGTAAAATGTGACTGTCATATCATATCATCAAGTCATTTGCTGTTTATGAGAGAGTCGTAAAGAAATAAAGGCTAATACGCAGCTTGTCGAAGGAGAGAGGGGCAAAAGATTCAGCGGAGATAAGCGAATCTATAACGAGGCGCCATAACTTGAATTGGGCATAAATTAATTGATTCGAGGGGAACGATTGCTGAAGCCAGTTAATTAGCCAAAGCCAAAACCTGATTATTGTAAATTATAATTTCTTTCCAAATAGATTTTCCTCCGTTCGTTCAGATAATTACGATAATCATTGCGAGAGATAAAGCTAAGAGGCGGACATCGACAGACGAAGGGAAAAAAAATATTCAAAAAGTTTTTTCTTTCTTTCTTAATCTCAAACGAAAGCAGCTTATTTCTTGATGATTATGCACGCCACTTCCATTGCAATTTCCGATGCAAATTCGATTCGAGAAAAAAAAGGTTCTTCGAAAATTGCATTACGTGCTTGCAATATGCCCATCGATATCTCTCCCTCTCTCTAGACTCCAATTGTGGTTTCCATTCAGACTTGATAGTCGATCCGATGTCGATATATCTCGAATAACCAAAAAAGCAGCATAATAATTTATCAAACTCAATTGAATTAAAGCCCCGCAGAAAATGAAACAAAAGAGAAATGAACAACATTAAAAACAACTATCAAATCAAAATCAGATAAAATTGAACAGCGAACCATAAATTTTGTATTTTTCTTTTTGTCTGTTGGCGAGGTTTTGCTGTATAAATTTGTGGTTTAGGTGGAAACGACGTGAATTGAGCGTAAATGGCGAGAAACTCTTTGAAAATTGAAATCGAACTGTAGAAACTATCGACCTTAGACTTTTTGGCTACTTCAAGAATTTGCAAACGAGAAATATTTGCAAGCACACAAAACATTGAAATCGTTTTTTTCTCATTTCAAAAATCATAAAAAAATCGTAAAAAATGTTCATCGAAAGTCAAAATCGTTCTCGGATGACGGATCGTTGTCGAAAAAAACTCTCGAATGTGAAATCGATGGCCGTTATTGAGTGCTCCGATCACAGACATGAAGCCTTGTTGAAAATGAAAACTGAGATCCGAAATACAAATTACATAAATTGAAGCCTAGCGAAGCGGCAGAACATTTCAGTTTTTAAAATGGTAATTTAAATTGCTATTCACGAATCCCATGCTGAGGCTACAGTCGCTTTCATCCGAGAATGATTAACCATTCATTAAAAAGCAAAAATCGCCCTTTTTTGATCGATAATAAAAACAGCTTCATCGATGGAGGCATGGGAGAGAGTTTAAAAGCTTTTTTCGAGAATCATTCTGGCCCGGGGCGTCTCGAGAAATAATCTTGAGATCGAGTTGAATTATTTTTCTTTTTAGCGAAAACTGCTGACTTTGCTAAATTACAACTCTGTACCTGGAACGAAATAACATCAGTCTTGCTTATGCATCGTTGAATGAGCTCGGGCGTAGAATTACTAAAAGATCAGACAAGCTCAGAATCACTACAAAGTTCTTTGAAGGTCAGATTTTGATTAATTTGGTCTCAGCCCATCTGTCCATGCATCACTACTCAATCTCTTGATGTTAGTCACCCATCAGGTCAGGTTTCCTATTTCCCAGAAACTATTTTCATTTTTCTCTGATTCTTCTTCTACTTTTTTTTTCAATTCGACTTTTGCTTTTGTCATAGCTCTTTCTTGTCATGTTTTTATTTGTTTCTTTATACGAGGAACACAGAAAATTATTCAAGGGAACAAAACAACTACGACGACAACGAAAAAAAAAATCTGTCCTCAAATATAAATCAACTTAATGACAATGAAAAACAATGACGAATGATTCAGGACTTAAAGAGAGAGAGAGAGGGCGAAGGAAGTCTGGCATGCTCGCTCGGCCAGTAATGCAATAAAGATAAAATCATGCTTTGTTCCAACATTCGCTTGATCTTTTTAAAGAGAAACAAGAACGAAGAAATGGGATGAAGAAAAAGGAAAAATAATCCAGCTCGACTGAACAATCTATGTCGACATGTGAATTAAATTCCTTTTCTTTCTCTTTCACTTCTAAAGAAATAATTCGCTTTCAACAACAAAAAATCTCAAGACTTATGTAAGTTAAATTAATTAAAGTTTTTCTTTCTGTCTCTTCATCGAAGATTATCTAATTTAAATTTCTTTCGAAGAATTAGAATTCAGGTTTTGATTCGAATGCATAAAGCTGTTTAATTCATGTTCCAAATGCTAATTAAAATTTATTTTAATCCATTTCTGCTTGTTGAATAAATTATTATTCATATTTTCTGTGCCATCAATTTTGCTTTCACAGCATCGCTTTAGACGTGGACAGGTAATTTAATATCATTTAAATCCGACATTTTTAATCTCCATCAAAATTAGGCAACGGTGATTAAGGGGGACATTGCAAAAGTGTTTTTCTTCAGAGCTTGTAACTTATTTAAATTTCATGAAATATCGCCATTAGAAATCCACGAGCATGTTTAGTATTTTAACGAGTTAAGCTCTGAGTGGAATGTATTTTTTTTTTTGGTTTCTCGCATTTGCATAATACGCAGAACTCAATTTCGATTATTCATATGCGATTCAAATAGCTCGGCGTTGACATTTTACGACAAAGCCATTCGAGACGCACATGTCGACGATGGAATATAATCAATCTAAAAACGGCATGGAAGAAATTTTATGACGAACGAGCTTCTCCCCAGAGATAATCCTTCGACAACTCTTTTCTCAGCTGCGCGCAATTTTCTCGGCTTAAACTTCTCCTCATCTTCTTGTTGTTACCTCTCGAAAGCCGACAAATTTTATATTGATATTCAAATTGCTTGTAGAGGAGAAACCTGAAGAGTTTCTTTGAAAAGAAGAAACAGGATACAGTTAAATCAGTGCATTCCACTTCTTCTTAAGAATCCTGTCAAGGGCTTTTCAAAATGAAATGGCGTAAAATGTAATATTTTAAAATAAAGTAAACGACGGAGCACAGACTGGTTTGCAATCTACTTATCTCTCAAAGGTCTCATTCTACGCTTGGTTTGCTTTGAAATTTATTTAGGATGTTGAATTTCTCTCCTCAAATTTCAATAATTATCTTTGAGAGCATGTCGATCACTAAAGAAATGTGTCGGCACGATGATGCTTCTCGTCCGTCCCACACTCACCTTCTGTTTCCCATCACACAAAAAATACCCAAAGCGATAATTTATCTCTTTTTAAAACTCATTTCGAGTTTCTCGGTTTTAGTTCGTTTTACGAGCAAGAGAAGGAAACGTATCATTAATATGAAGGAAACCAATCTGACGATAAAAATCACTTGTTAGGAACGAAACAGAGAAATACTTTCCTGATTAATCACGTTTCCCAATTAATATTCTCTCCTCGGCGCTCGCCAGATTACCAAAGAATATATGGCGAACCATTCCAAAAAAAAAACACAACAACGAAGACGAGAAGAAGTAAGCAGGTCTCTTCGAAGGTTGTAAAAGCTGAGAGAATTCTATGGCGATAATAAATTAAATGCCTTTTCATCTGAAGAGAATAAATTGTAAATGTATTGTTTATTTTATTGTATTGTAAATGTCGGACTCGTTCTTCGAAGCTGTAGAGAAGAACTTTTGTCTAAAGACAATAGAGAAATTCCTTTTTTTTTCAAAGCGGGTAAGAAGACCAATTAATAATTTATGTTCTTCCAACTTTGCAATTCCTCTCTTTCTTCCACTACCTTCTAGAAAATTCATAAAGCGGATTATGATTCAAGCGAGTCAGCGAGCTGAAGAAAATATTTACGACATGGGATTTGCGAGTCTCTTGGAAATTGAAATTGAAGATAGAAGTGAATTGCCACTGGCAACAGCTTTTGAAAGTATTTTAATTTATAATAATCATGGCAGACGGAAAATTGTATAAATCAGCTAACTCAAAACAATTGCGAGGAGGCGCAGACGAGAGATCGTCGTCATTATTAAAACAATTTCTTGAGACTTGTTTTATTAGAGCACAAATTTCAAAAATTTCAAACATTAATCTTACGAGAAAAGAGATGAAGAAAAAAAAACTTCTTTTTCGCTCGTTTCAGATTTTCATTGAATTTTAAATGGATATTTATGTTTACGAGATGAAAAGCGATAAAGATTTGAACACATAACTTCACGATCTGAGTCAGTCCAAAGAGAGGGCTGACACTGAGTTTTATAAGCGTCGTAAAGCGAATTCGAATGTGACTCCTCTGCAGTTAGATAGGACGAAGCGGAAAATCACAAACTCTTCGTCAACATCGAGCATTCATCTTTTGAAATTCTTTTCAGAGCTTGAAATTCAAACACATACACGGCGAGAGTCTCAAAGGTTTAATGGATTCTTTTTATCTTGATGAATGCCAAGAGCCCTCACTCTCTATCATGACGGGGTTCTGTTTGCCCATTTCAAATATTTACATAGCATGCAGCATTTCAAAAGAACTTTGTGCTGATTCCTCTCAAAAGTCAATTCAGTCAGCTCTTATGAGGGAAATTCATCATACTTTACAGTTCGATACTTGGTACATCGAAGCGAATAAATTTCAAATCCATTAATATTAATAATGCGCTCATGCAGTGAACGAATGAAAATGTGTGTTGCTCGTGATTATCGTAAATGAGATAAATGAGTAAATAAAAGCGAGATTCGTTTTAATGTCTCTCCAGCTTTGATAAATAAATTGTGATAAAATATGCGCCTCGAATAAATAAAACATACTTCCCTACTCTTCAATGTTTGGAAAGGAGAAATAATAATAAAAACTTTTCTCATTACTCACAGCAAACGAATTTAATTTTCTGTCATGAAAAATGTTCAAACTTCATGTCGCGAAATGAGAAAAATGTTGGTGTCATAAAAATGTTTATGGCATGAGAACGTTTTCCTCAATCAAACATCTCTGAATCGTCAATTTCTATTCCCGATTCCAGAAACATTGACACGTACGAATGAGCGAAAACTCGTTTCCCTCTGTTCCAGCGACAAATTTTCATTTTAATAAATTTCAATGTAAAAATTGCTGCAATAAATTATCGGTCTACAACTCCCAACAAATTTATGTGCATATATAAAAAAAACTGTTTCCACTCCGCTCCAGCATGAACGTAAAAAGTTTAATGAATGTTTCTGAACATCCAATTTGGGACTTAATGTTCCTCGTTTCGACCTTAAGGGATTTTATTGCGAGTTTAAACATCTTCCGAGTCGAAGAAGACAAGAGAAGAGAGAGAGAGAGCACAAGGTTGCCTGCCTTCCCTAAAAAATATATTTTACCGGGGATGGGTGAATCAACGTTTATCGTCCTTGGAGTGATTAATTCGAAACTCTTACGAAATTGCCTTCCTTCTGCATGACGTATCGCAATTAAAGAAAGAAGATGTTATGCTTCAGCGTTCTTGAAATCACGGACTTGCTTCATTTAATTAATTCCATTTATTAAACTAATTCATGTTCATCTTATTCCTTCGTTCGTTTGTCGACTTCGTCGTCGCAGTTTCGAGAAGGAAATTCTCTCACTCTAATAGATATTTAATTATAGATTGAGTAATAATCCTTCTCTTCTATCATAATGCTGAGCAACGTTAAAATGTTGCGAATCAGATTAATGAGAATTTTCTTGGGACTTGCAAAACATTCTGAATCGTTTGAAATAAATCAAGCGTCGTGACGCAACCTTAAGCTCATGTTTAAACAAAACGGAATAATATTTATAAGCAGGCAAGCAGGCACCACAAAAACCGTGGCGAATGGAAGGTTAATTAAATTACACGAGTTTTGCGATTGAAAGAAGGTTCCGCCAACCTTGGGACGGTTTAAGTGAGTTTTTATGGCTTCATTCGTTTGCCAAAGTCCATTGACCAAGTCCGAATCGCACTTTTATTGGATTTGTTACTCTGTTGTTAGCTTGAATTGCAATTTATTTTATTGTAATTTATTCACTTTATTAAGCAGTTATGTAGATTCAATCTCGCCAAACATGATATGCCTCGATAGAGTGAATGTCAAATAAACCCATATTTGGTTTCTATTAGTAAAAATTATTGTTTTCCTGTGACTTTACTGGCAGCTGATTCGCCTTATCTGACAACAAAAACTCAGAAATTGTTATTTCTCGCCTCAATAAACTCCAACTCCACTCTCGGCGAAACGAAACGTTATTGTCCTCCATAATTTCACGTCTTTCCTGAAACAGTTTTCGAATTTTTTATTGACATCGAGAATTCACTCGGCAGAGATGTTTTATTATGAAAATTAATTCAATTTAAATTCCACAAACGTTCATTGTTGATTATTCTATACAGAGAGCAGCAGCAGCAGAAAAAAAATACAAAATTAATAAACGTGAATTGAAATATATTCGGCAGAACAACATTAAGTTTAAGGCTTGGCTGGTTTTGCAAATGCTTGTGTTTCCATTTGAGAAGTTCTTAAATCTCCTTTCGCTTCTCCATTTGTTTAATTTAATCGAGAGAGTGAGAGAGAGCGAGAAGTTTCGTTGTCTGAAACATTCATGTTCAGCTTCAATTTATCATAGAGAGAAGAAATTAATTACAAGTTTCTCGTTTGGTTTCGTTGGCTTCTAATCACCCTGCTCGGGCACATGAGAGCGATTTATGCTTGTAACGCCCTGAATTTCCTAAAAACTCCAACAAAAGCTTTATCGATGAAATCCTATACACAAGGCTGGGCATTGGGTCACGAAACCAAACAAAATTTACGGATTAGATGGAACATAAACAACGCTGATGCCTGATGCTGATAGATTCCAAAAACGAGGAGAAAGGAAAAGACTTTAAAGCCTTAAATTGGTAATAAACTTTATCTCTTTTTATGAAATGGAAGAGAGAGAAAAAAAGCAAATAAAACGTTGTCTAATGGCTTAAACCTGAGCTCCACGAGAGAAATAAATTTCAATTTTTATTCACAGACAGAACATTGCGATATCACTGCGACCCTTCCTTGTTAAATCAAGGCCTTTCTTTCCATCCCTTTATGTACAACGTGGAAGGAGCTCAAAGAAAGAAAGAATGAACGAACGTCTAATATTCTTCTTTTTTCCAAGGCCTTTGTAAGGTAATATTGCTGATGATGCCATTGAAAACGCTTCAAATGATAATGGCGAGCACATTCTTTTCTTCTCCCTCCCAGAGTATTCGCATTCAGCAGAAGAAAAGAGTTAATGGAAAACGTTATCTATTGTTTGACGCAGAATTTTCATATCCAACTCTCGACTCATGCTTTTTCGTTTCTATCTACGACGAGGCTGTCGCAACGAATATTTTTTTTTATTATGTTAGAAAGAAGGTCGACGAGAATTCGAAAAAGTCTCATTTTCCGGAAAAAGTTTTCTTTTTTTATTCGATTTGACGAGGATAAGATTCTTTTCCGTTTCTTGAGCCAGATCATAAATTTTGCAAAAAGTTTTAGAAAGAAGTGATGTGACAAAGAGCAGATTGGCAGATTTGTGTCAACTCAATTCGTAGTAAGAAGTTTAATTGGGAAGTCGCTAAAGTGAAAATAAATTTATTATTCCACAATGTCAAAACTTTTTTTCCCCAGTTCAAAGTGAGAGAAGTTTAAAGGAGCAACTCTCAATTTACATCCGGGAAAAGCTTTCTCCTACATAAAGCGAATTCATTTTAAACGTAGTCAAATCGCTTTTTGTAGTGCTGGCTCTTGGCCTAATCGTTGGTGCCATAAAATAAAGTGTAAAAGGATTTCGAGTTTGCATGAAAATAACTGAAATTGTCTTTAATGCTCGTCGACGATGACTTTCCTGAATTAAGTTTTATTTAATAGCTCTCGAGAGCTCGGCCACGCTTTGCATGTTGTTTTCCCATTTCGAGAGCTTTTATTCCAAAAATTTATTCAGTGTTGGGTGGAGCAGAGAAGGAGGGAAGTGGCACATAGCAAATCGACTATGTGCATTTGAATATGCTTCAAACTTCCCGTTCGTTCGTTCGTCCGTCCGTTTACTCGAACCGAAAGACATTTGCAGGCAATCATTAAACATTAAAAGCAAAGCACATTTTAAAACAACGAAGTGAATGATAGTGTGCTTGTATGACAGTTCATTTTGACTCTCCTTCTCAATTTGGCTCCGAATGCTAAAGTGAATTATATGGTAATGCAATTACGATAAATTGTTATTTCTTCCCTTTTCTCTCTGCTTCTCATTGTTGTTTCATGCACTTTAATTTTGGGGCGATCCACTGAAAGACAATGGAGAAGGTTAGCTAAGCGATTCCTTCTTCTTGATAAGCCGATTGCTGAGTGGAGCTCGAGACGAGAACACACGTTTGAGCTCAAGAGGATTTTCTTGTCAGTGAAAATATATTTGAAGCAGAAACTTCAAATTAGAAGAAGAAACGACTCTACATTTCACAGGAAATGGTGCCACAGCAATGTCAAGTGCTTTTAAAATAAAACAAGCTGCGATATAATTAAACTTTCTACAAGTGAACACAATGTGATTACAGTAGAATGGAGCTTCTGCTCGGTTGCGTTGGCAGAAATATTTCTCGTACAGAAATAGAAATAGTTTGTGATTCTGCTGAGTCGCTTTCATGCAATTTAAAATCTTCTGTGACGTTCAAGATGCTTTCTCGCTTATGCCAAGTGCAGTTTTATGATTCAAAGTTGTCGCTTTTCCTCCCGCATACGTTCTTATGATGTGCTGAGCTTCTACGACTTATGCAGAAATTGAATTTCTCAAACACTCGAAAAATATTCTCAAGATTGCACAATTATTTTCTCAGTTTTCGACTTGAGAATGAGTTTCCTCTTCTGACCGTTTCACTGATTTCATTTTCGACTGCACTCGCCACGCCAGCAAATTTTATTTTCAATTTCTAACTGTATGCGGAAGTTTTTCGGAGAACGAGAAAAAAACGTCCCCAGTGGCAAATATTGCGGACGAAAATGTTTAGCACGAAGGGGAAGTGCTCTCGCCTTCACTGAGAATTGTAACGTCATCACCTGAAACAACTAAAAAGATTTTTTGCCACCGAACAGACTCAGTTCGTTCGAGGAAATTCACAAGATTTAATTAAATTTCGATTTTTGTTTGTGATTTATTTAGAATAAAATAATCATTGAAAGTCCACTTGAAATTCAATATTTTTCCAAGTGAAATAAACTCTCGACCTTCCCTGAAAATTGTTCATTGATTGCATCTGTAACAGGCTTCAAGGGTTTCTTAAGAAAACAAACGAAGAGTGACAGGCCTTGCCGCGCTCAGTGGCAACCGTCCAAAGAGAAAAAGTTGATTGTTTCTCTGTAAACGATAGACGAAGAGCTCAGATAATTTATGTAATCTTCAGGGATGAGTGAAACAGTGGAAAATCAAGAAATTTAAGAAGGGCCTGTCCGTAATATCTTTGAGAAAGGGCAGAAAAGGATTAAATTCGCCATTAGACGTCGAAACAACAGGAAGAAACGAGAGACTTCTGGTGACATCTTTGCATCGTTAAGTCAGACGAAGAGGGTGTAACCTAAGAAGACAATAAAAGCAATCCCTAAAAAAAGACGAAAGGTAGGTGAGTGAAATTTTTTTTTCTCCTCCATCCCGATTACATAAAATCAATCATTTGTAAAACAATGATCGAGGGCCTCCCATCGTGAGGCATGTTATGAAATTTTTATCGAACCTTTTTCCCTTCTGCTTTTTTTTCGTGAACAAAGAGATTTCCAAGCCTCGATTCCAAACAAAGGCAAACGATAAGATTTATTCATCGATACAAAAAGAGAAAGAACGTCCAATTGTGAAGCTGAATAATGACTAAGAGAGCGCACTTGCGATTATGTAAATTAACGTTTGTCAGCGTTGACTCATGTTCTCGGGATTTTCTCTGGATAATGACTCTTCTCTTAAGCTATTTCCATGTAAAAGCAGTGCCTGCCCACTGAAAGTCTCAAGAGCTTTTTCCTCTTACAACAGTAAAGACGTTTTAATAAAATTGGAGTTTCAATAAAAAGGAAGATTCTTGAAAAGATCAGACCCCAAATGAGAATTTCTTTATCAACAAGCAATTAATTAAGTCAAGAGCCAACACTTCAGTCGCTTATGAAGTTTCCCTCTCTTCTCGAGACTTTGAAAAATATGATAATTTATGGAGAAATCTTTCTTCGATTCGTTATTCCATTCGAAGCGTTTTCTGCTGATAATTATCGTGGCGTATTAATTATTCCAAGTACTCTCGTCTTTCAATTTTCTTTTCTAAGTTCTCAAGTGAGCACAATTATGTTGGAGAAAGATGGAGAAAAATAAAATAAAAAAGTTTCATCTGGTGAATGGAATGATGAAGATCCTTCTTAGAAGGAAGCACAAACAGAAGGAGAGCACTTGAGAGAGATGAATTGCGCTACGAATAAAAGACGAAGCTATTTTGCTGCATAATATTGGTTTATGTATGCTGCAAGAAGTTCTTCTCTTGAAATTGTTTTTTATTAAATACACAAACACTCTCTGAAGATGAAGAAGGGCAATAATATTTCATTATAATTCGTTTCAATTCATTTCGCTTCTCTCCGGAGAACGGAAAATATATTCAGAAAGTTTGAATGAAGAAATTTGTTATCAAGAGCGAAAATAAACTCAAGTGAAGTGTCTTGATGAACGACGACTCACATCTCAAGGAATTAAGCAAAAGTATCTTTTCTACTTTTATTTAAACAAAAAAATAAATGAGAGAGCTCTCCCTAAAGAGATTAAGTTTGGTTTCGAATCTGGAAAAGTATCAAATCTCCTTTTAATTATGATTAATGAGAAGCTTTTGCAAAGTCCAAGCTGGAACACCTAAGCAACGGTACAGAAGACAAGCGAGAAAGAGAGACGCAAGTCCAAAAGGTAGCTGACAGATTTGTGCCCGGCAGTCTAAAAAGAAATTTATTACAGACATTCGTTATTATTTTTATTTTCTGTTCAAGGTAAGCACGAGAACGAGTCACCCTCAGAGAAATATAATGACTTCACGTGTATTAGAATATCGATCATTAATAATATTATTAGATTTATGTACTTTCTCGAGCCATTGAGTCTTTCGACATTCAAATCTAATTTGTTCGTTGCTCGAGGGAGATTGTTCAGAAATGATGTTGCCATGAGCACAGCTTAGTTGAATAATAACGTTGGTTACGTGATATCCGAACAATCCCTTCTTGTGACATCATAAGTGATTATTTTAAAAATAGTCCTTCGGAAGAATGTTTTCCCTGAAGTAAAATTCAAAGAAATCTTTGTGAACGACGATAATTAATAAAGATCATCACGAGAAAAAAATAAATCAATCAACTACATTGTATTTGAAAGGTCGACAGACGATGTTACGCAATCTCAAGTCAGCAACGATGAAACAGAATCAAAGGCGCAAATTTCGTCCCACTCGAACGTCACATGAGCGAAACAAACGGCATCGTTCAATAAAAATGAAAAGATTTTTATTCTTGAGTCAAACTGACGCATTTATCGCGCGCCTTCTTTTTAGTTCACTCGGTCGTCGTCGTGTATATATAAAAACAAATGTTGTATTAAAAGAAAAAGAAAGAAACTCTATAGACATTCCGTCGCGACAAGAGGAAGAAAGACGGAGAAAAGATTTCTTCTTGTTCAGTTTCGCTTAAGCTGAAGACTCGAACTTATGGGATTTTAATGTTTGTTTCCTCTTCTTGCTCGCCATCATCATCGAAGAGAACTTTTCGCCGAGGTTTTATTTTATTTCTTCCATCTTATTAAACACACAAAGCCACTTTGCACACCTCAATTCGCTTTCATGGACTCTTGAAAAAGAAAAAAAAAACACTAAAGAAGTGAAAAAGGTTGACTACGTTAAACGTCGAATCGAAGATTTAAACGAGAAGGAAGAGGAAGAAAATGAAATCAAAACAAAATAAAATTAGACTCTCGAAAATTTACGAATTCGCTTTTCATCTTGGGAGACGACTCTTCAGAAGACAAAAACGTTTTGTTTAATAATTTATTCGCGCTTTCATCGCCGCTCGACGAAGAGTCAATTCAATTTGCCAGGTGAAATATCTTGCTCGCTACAATCTTGAAGCTGGTTTCACAAACGATTTAAACTCTGAAGCTGATGCCACTCAGAAATCTGTCATTATTATTCTTTCGTATTAAGTTTTATTGCTCGTCATTTCAAAAGTCCTGACCCGAACCGTCGCCCATGAAAAAATAACAACTGTGAAGCATAAATTTCCTCTCTCGAATTTATTACGTGTCTCTACGTTTTAACTACGAGTGAAAGAAGGAATGAAAAGGTTTTAATGAAAATAAAAAAGCTTATTCAAATTTCATTCGTGCGATTTGCATTTTAAATCAGGCAATGAGCGCTTCAAGCTCATAAATTATTAAATTCTACAGATTAAATCTTCTTTCGCAAAAATAAACTCTTTTTTCGCATGTATCGGAAGTTTTTAAAATCCCTGACATTCACTTTGGGCATTTAACAGGTTTAGCATGACCCACAGCACCCTCCACTTTCGTTCCGTTCATTAATCCGCTTTTGGTGTCGAGAGAGTCGACAGAAAAATGTTTTAACATCGCAACGCTTCGTGTTAAACTTTTTTTTTTAAACGCAAATGTGCGAGACATGTTTTCGATTTACTGTTTTCGAGCTCTCCAATTGACACAACTTTGATTTATTTGTTTCAATAATTATCGAGCGTCGAGTGGAGTTTCTCGAGACTGCTTGAAATATTTGATTGGAACAAGACGACAGACGATAAACAGCTGACACTTTTCGTCGATCAGCGAAGAAAAAAAATAAATACTCAAACGAGTTGAAGTGGTTTCTGTAATTTTTGAACGTGATTGTTCGACTCGGCTTGTTTCGCTACGGAACGAAAATAAATAAAAAAAAAATGGCCATTAACTTTCCATCATCATTGATAATCTTTTTCAATTGCTTCACGAACAATGAAACTTCTCGTTTTATTTATAACGAAAGGAGAATTATTTATGAAACGTAGAATGAAGATGAATGCTGGAAGTTTTTTTTAATAAAGATTTATGTTTTTCGAAGATTTTTTGAAACGTTGAGTTGGCAATGTAGGAGAGAAAAGAAGTTTAACTTCATCTCCTGCAATGCTAACGTGAATGGAACGATGTAATTTCCATTAAATTTTCATGAAAAGAACGAATTTCTTTTGAAACAGATTCACATTCTGTGATATTTGAAATGCGAAGCATAAAAGTAAACAGAAACTTTATTTTAATTTTTTGTTTTCTCGTTTAACCGCATAGTGTCTGAGTACGTGCACACGCGAAAGTTTACTCGAGATAACATGTTTATTTGCGCGATTTATTCACAAGGCGGAATAAAGTTTTAAATATTCCACTCACGCATTAACATTTTTCTGCAATTGCGTCGACATAAAACAAGGGAAATGTTTCTTATCTTCTCCTTCGAAGCGATAAAGCTGAGAAATAATAAATTTTGTTGATTTTATTACGCCGAGGGCCGTAAAAGAGTAACACATGAGAAAATTCACCGAGAGGGCGAGGCAATTAGAGGGAAAGAGGCAGTGAAAACGAAATTACGTTAAGTGATAAATTTTCTGTTTTATGATTATCGTAATAAAAAAGAAATAAACGAGTAATGCACAATTTATATTTTAAAGCGAGAAGCAAAAGTCTGTTTGTTCATCGATAGCAGAATTTCCATTCCAATTGTAAGCTGCCGCTGCTTACAATTTCCAACGTTTGTTCTTATGCAAGACCGTAAACAGAATTTGTCACGTCTGCAATATTTATTGTCGGAGAAATGTTTCTCGATATGTCGAATTTATGGTTAGTTGGCAAGAATTAATTGTTTGATATTTTCCAACTCACGATTCTCTATTTCTTTGTCTTTTGTTTAGAGAACATCAAATTGATATTAACATACTTGAAATGTTTTTTCATCTCTCACTCTCTTGACTTTGCCTTTAAAAAAAATTGTTGTTCAACCTCTGGCGTGAATTGTTTGTACGCACCCAACACAGCAGGAGATTTATGAGAAGAAACTTTTAAATTAAAGCAATCATGAGAAGAAATCCCAAGTCAAAAATAATTGGAATATTAACAACAGGCGCTAAATTGTTCGGAAACTAATGAATCGACTCGACAGTGGTTTCGTAAGACTCGCTTTGGTTTTTATTTGTTCTTAATCAGTTCTAATCAAATTGACGGCTTGAAATCTTCAAGAGCTTGTGTCAACAGTATCTCGACGTGGATTTCAACTCAAAAGTGATAACCGAACATGTTAAGTGTTTGAAGCGTCGATTTTCGTCGAGTTATCCACTCGACCACGACGCCGTCAAAGCAAACATGCAAAACAAAGTCAAATGCGTCGTCTGAAATCATCGACGGCGATCGTCACGCTCAGTGAAAACTTTCATTGAGGCCTCAATTACTGAATTTTTTTGATGAAATTGTGCAACTCATACTTTTGCCGCTGCCAGCTCTCCTCTTCATCATTCTCTTCGGTTGTCTGTGGTTCGCCTTCACAACTTGGAATCAAATAAATTGCAATTGATGGCCGACAACCGAGAAGAAAGTCACCACAAAAAGCCATCGAGAGAGCACATTAAATTACAAAATTGCTCTGTAGACGACAATCATTTTGTTTCAAAAAGTAAATTGTATAAGCTTTATGCTTTCCGAAGCGTCAACTCAAATTGTGTCTTAATTCATTGATGCGACGACATCATTTCAGGACGGCTCCGGTCGAGAAGTTTGCTTCAATGTCGTTTAATTTCAGTCATTATGATAATAATCTCTTTTATTTTCTTTCCTCTCTGCCTCGTAAACGGCAGCAGCAGCATATAAACAATTTTTAATTTATTTTCTCCTCGCTTGCTCGTTTTTCCCATCGTTGGCCGCGCGTGTTTTTATTGTTTTTATGGTCGATGAAAAGCGACGATAAAAAAGCAAATACAAAGAAGCAGCAAATAGAGCAACTGCTGTTATATGATAAATAATCATAAAATGTGTTATGAATTTCCAGATCCCTCAAAGTCGCTTCCACTTGAAATGTTTCATGTGTCTCTCACTCTCTTTCTTTTTTTTTCTCCTCTCGGGTCATTAATCATCATTATTTGAATGGCTTGACAGACTTCACGAAACAGCCCCCGAACTGAAAATGAACAAAGAAGGATGAGTTCCATATTTTTCGTTCTTTCCTCTCTTTTTTTTTTGTTTCAAACCACGACCAAGAAACCTCTGATGAGTTAAACTCCATTTTCAAAAGGATTGCAAGGCAAGCGAAATGTTTCCTAAATAATCCTCGAGCGAGAAAACATAAAATTGATTGTTATGTAATATGGCGGAGATTCAGCAGTTAAAGAATTGTTCTGCAATTAAAGCTTGAACATTCCTCGCTTGCAACGAAACAAAACAAAAAAACAATTTAATTTTGCGGTGCATGAGACGAATTTCGCGCAACTTTTGCGGTTTCCTTCATGTGTGCACATTCGCGAGCGCAAACGGCATTTGTCGCGTCGTTCTCTCTCCTAAAATTGCATCAAAACCGACCTCATTCATTCACTCGAATCAATTGATTGCTTTCTGTTCCACATTTTATCGTCGAAAGAATTTTTTCACGCTGCCAAACAATACTGTCAATTTGGATCGTTGTTCATTTGCGCCTCGCAGCCATGTTTGTCGACGGAGAATACGTTTTTTTTTTCGGGTGGCGCAGGGTTTTGATTGAATATTAAATCAATTCGACGTGTACGAGAAAAAAGTGATTTTGCGCGATGTGAAATTTCCTCTTCGATTTCTCAATTCTCAGAACGATTTCATATTTTAAATGTTATCGGATTGATCTGCCGAACACTTTTCTACCCGAATGATTACTGTCACTCTCTCTCTTCAGTTTTAACATGAACTCGCAATCACGTTCATATCCGATTCCAGCTCAACGTGTAAACAACAACATGTCCAACTAAAGCGATTTAACTGTTTATCATAAAATCGCTGGAAATTGCCATAATTAATTGATTTCGAATTCATGTCACTAACATTTTTTTTCATTTTCTGCTGCGCACGACATTTTCCAACAAGCAGAGAGGGAAACAGACTATAAATGGATTATTATTATGTTGGCTGTGAGGGCAAAATACGAGGAGCAGAGACAGAAGCGAAGGTGCATGACAATCAATTCCGCCCCATGTTCCGTCATCATAATTGTATTAACTTTCCGTTCCATGTTTTCCCCCAACGAGAACACGACAACGGAAAACGTGTAAATATTGCCATTTCGTTCGCAGACAAATTCGTGAGAATACATTCGACTCAATCAAAAGAATTTTTTTTCGTTCTCCAAGGAAGCCGTTGAAGAGATGACGGTGCAAGAAACAACTTTCTTCTTGTATATTTCATTAATGACTGCCGAAAGTGGATTTCTCTCGCTCCCAACATGTCGGGCTTAGAGTTTACCGTTGTTTGAAAGCGAAATCCCTTTTTTTGATTTATTTTTCCTTAAATATTGGGGAAGTTGGAAGCTCTAGTCTGAGAAATTTCATGGCAACATAGGAAGAAGCTCAAATGCAATTTCTTCAGAAGTTTTCGACTTTCTTCTCCCGGGAGTTTGTACGTTCTTTCATGGAATTCGAAAGCGCTACGTCTATTCAATATTAAAGCGAATAAAAGAAATTTAAATGCTTCTCGACCTTCCTGCTCGATGACCAAAGGTTTTTATTTCAATGTGATTTACATTTTATTTTGTATTTGGTGAATGCTGAAACTTCAAAGCAAATTAATTTCGGCGGCAAAGCCGGAAATGTGTGCGCAAAATAGTAATTAAGAGTGGAAAGCGGAAATGAAAATTAAACTTTCATGCTCGTCTGATTGGAGTCGGCAAAGGACTCAGAAGTTAATTCGAACGATATCGATTATTCATGCTTCACACGTACAGTGGTCGAGCTAACTTTTAATTTCCCGTCCGAGTATTTTCATTAATCTCACAAAGTTTTGAGCGCTTTCAATTTGTCATTTCCATCCCCACAGCATTGAGTTTTTTTTGCTGTTCGACGGGAGAAAAGATAGAGAGCAGAATGCTTTTAGTAACAGAATTGACTTGTGACAGCAAATCTCGAAAAAGATAAAATGGCAGCGGCAAGGGGCGAAGATAAAAGGAAACGATATTTTCAAGAACGGCTCGTCCCATGTTGTGTTGCTCGAATTTACTTGAAACGGATGAACGACTAATTAGTTTTTCAAGTCGCTGCTCATTAAGTAGTTACAAGTTGCAGACGGTTTTTGTAGCAGACTTGACTTCTTTATTTCAAGTTGAGAAATTAGTTTCTACACAAATTTCCTTCTTATTCTTCTTCAAGATAATTCTCGTTGATAACTTCCTTTATCTTGTTGTATGAGTTAATTTCGAATCCATCGATTGAGATGGAACATTGCTTGATATCGTTCATGTCTTTAGGATCAACGACAACTAGAACCGTTTTGTCGACTACTAACGCATGTAGCTTATCAAGAATGCTTTGGTCAACACGATCCGATGAGTCTTTAGCTGAGCCATAAAGTTTGAAGCGATGAGCGAGCTGTGGAATCTCCGAGCAGCAAGTTTCTTTGAAGAGACAACACTTTTCTACATCTGATTGAAAGTTTCCGTAATCGATGAACTCAACTGAGTATCTACTCTCGTTTATTGCTGTGATCCTGGCTCTGTAATAGACTAAAGGAGATTTCATTGAATATTTATTAAAACCATTGCAAGCTTATAAACTTACGTGCATCGTTCTCAAACATCGCCATGCACGGATCTCCGATCTCAAAGCTTCTATCTTCTCTAGAGAAGTCATAGAAGTTCTCGTGAATAAGCTCATTCATTTCATTCAACAGAGAATCCATGTATGCTTCATGCAGGATGAGGTTTCCTTCCGTATCGATGTTTGTTACGCTTGCGAGGAAATACTTGTCATCGATTCTTTCAGCTGGAAGCCAATATTTGACAATTTTCTTTTCTCGGTCAATTCGGTAATCACTCAATTCAATGTACCGCGGTTCTCGATTTTGATCGTAAAGATCTTCCAGATCTTCGGTTATGTAACGAGGCATAATTAATCTTAGCACTCCTTAACCTTTTTAAAATATTATTTCAAAATTCTTAAAAACAAGTTGTTGTGAAGTGTTGACTTGGTAATAAAAGAAGCGCGACCTCAAATTTAAATTTTCTGTTATGAGATTGTCATCCTTTTCACGTGAGTGTCCCATCTCAAGATTAACGTGTCCAAACATCAAATAAATAATGAAAGAAAATATTTACAACGGAGGGCTTTGTCCTCATCAAATCTTGGAGATTTATTCTGAAACTTCATCGTCCGAAGTTCTCTGTCAAGATTACTTGTTCCGTGTTAGAAATTTGTAGGAACAAAAGTATTTTCATGCAATTTATGCAACGAGCTCTTAATTAAAACAAGTTTGCCATGAAAAATTCACAAGAAACTTCGCCAAACAAAGAATGAAAGACTTAAAGAAACTTTTCCACGTTTTCATCTTTGCTCCCCTACAATTTGATAAAGTTGAAAAGCCAAAGTTGAAGTAATTACGGAACGTGTAACGATCGCCTTGGAAAAACTTCTCTTCCTCCTTCTTTTCGTTTCCCTATAAATTAATTTCACTTCTCCCCCAGTCGAAGCGGAAAAATAAAACTTGTAACAACGCGTGGTGCGGTGGTTTGGGACGTTTGAAGGGGTTGAGACGGATTTGCTATGCAGCGGAGGGCTCACATAGCACTTCACCGATTTAATAATGTTTTGGCATATGGAACGTCAATCTCCTTTCACGATGCGCACCATTAATCCCCTGTAATTATTTTGAAATCGATGCGTGTCGCTTTCATTTCCGCTCGTCAGAGAGAAGAGGATAAAAGGCACCGCGCGTGTAAATTTTTCGTTGAAGCTTTAGCATGTGTCGAATCTCTCATAATTTCAATTCATATTTATGCAACTTTTTTACAACATTTTCCAATCTATTTTTCCTGAAACCCAACATGTGCTCAATTTCATGACAATGCCATTCACATTGTGAATTATACAGCGAGTGCTGCGACAATCAACTGGAAGCCTTACGATTGATGATGCGATTTGTACTTGTTGTAGGATTGATATTTTTTACTGGTTTTAATATTGCGGGGAACGTGAAACTCGACCATTCAGACACGAAAACCTTTCCTTGGGATCTGAGAATTCTATTCCACACACACACACTCACTCAATTATGTCATCATATCATTATAAATGCCTCGCTTGTTCTCTCTCATTCCCTCCTCTCGTGGTGGGCCCCCTGACATGTAAATTTACCGACTCTAATTATGGATTTTTCGCATCGAAGGAGAGATAGCGACTTGTTATTTGTGTGGCGTGTTGCGGGAATGAGAGATATTGATTCCTACGTTAATAACAAGCATCAAGCAAGTACACGTCAGCTTACAGGTAACATCTAACTTTGATGTTTTTCCCTTCGACTTTCCACATCAAACGGAGGGAGAACTTTTTTTTTTTCACTGAAATAAATATTAAATAAATAAACAAATTTCCCTTCGGCATAAAACAAAAATAACTCGAATCGAAATATTATTGAACAATAAAACGTACGAAATCGATATTGGCGCAGGAGGCAGACGAGCGAGCGAACGGGGTTTATTTTAAATAAATATGAAGAGCATCGGAGAGTGGAGCATAAAATAAAGAAATAAAATAACATTTTCCATAATTTGATAAACATGTTCTTCTCTTCTTCTTCCTTCACCTTTTCCTCCATTCTCGATACTTCAACAAGCCTTTCGCTTTAAACATTTTTAAGAAACATCTTATGTCGTTGTTGAAGTGAGATGTTCTTTCGAAACACTCAACTCTTCATCATCGTCTTCTTCTCTCCGTCATTTGACTATCGCTGTTCCAGTCCATAAATCTCAATAAACCTCAACTGCAATTGAATACGAAAATAGAGAGAATCCATTAATTCGCTTCAATAAAACAAAATTGCAAATCGCGATTGGAATTGAAAGCGGCGAAGTAGAGAGAGAAAAAAAAAATAACATTCAACTCGAAATTACATTTTCAAATGGCTTTTCAATAAAAACGAACGCGAACAGCTTTTGTGTGGTTAATAAATGGCGAATGTCGAAGCTGAGACGACGACGACGAGGATGGGGAAATTAAAAACCAATTAAAATTGTGTTAGCAGAAATTGAAAAGAGCGAAAGATAAGTTTTTATGTGCACTCCTCCTCCGACGGATCGAATTGGAGTTGCATCAAGCCACAGAGTTTTTATTAGACATTCGTTCTATTTATCGTACGATTGGCATCTTGGGGGAACATTCAATGCCGAAGCCGGAGACAAACACTCATTATCGGTTATCGCAGTTCATGTTTGTTTCCCTCTTCTCTACCCCGGAGTCGTCAGACCCCCGGTCAGAATAAATATTAACGAAACTCGTTAACATATGGAGAGAGAAAAAAAACGAGAACTTTGTTTACATTCAAAATGAGTAAACATTTTTCTCGAACATAAATATTATTATTTTTCCAACGATGACGATAAATTCTTGTAACTCAAACACTGCTATCGAATGTCAACGGTTTGCTTCGCTTCATTGAATACAATTTAATGGAGGTAGACTATTATGAAGTTTAGAGTTGAAGTCTACTCATTTTAGCATCAACACACCATTGCAGTTAACTACCTAACTTGCTTCCAGTAATCGTTATTCGTTGAACATTGAGCGTAGAAGCAGCACATGATTAAGGTGTTAAATCACGACGACTCTTGTGGCTTTACTTGACTCAGCGCATTACCGTCTCGGAAAACGACATAAAAACTTCAGTCAACAGTGAAAAGGAGAAAAGAGAAAAATTATTCTGTTTGTTCATCGGCCCGGAGCGACCTCCTAGAGTCATCATTGTGCACACAATTCATCGTGTTTGTTCCACTGTGCCTTAATAAATACACAAGACTTATGAAGAACGTTTGAAAGATTTAGTTTCACAATAGAATAAACGAAAGATGAGATGAAGGAGAACGAGAACAGACATCGCACATTCATCTCTTTGATAACACATTAGACCTCTCTCGTTAGCAATCGCGATGACTATAACTATAAAAAAATAAAAAGAAACCTTCGTTTAGTTTCCTCAAATAATTTCCAAACATTCTCGACACCTTTTTTGATCGTTTAATTTGTGTGATCCAATCGAACTTTGAAGTTTTGACGATCAGGGCTTCTGACATTCGAATGATTTTCATTTTACCTCGAGCGAATCAATCTGAACTTCGGCATCGACCCCTGTCATTCGTTTTAAGAGTAAAAGTAATTATTGAATAAACGACTCAACTTTAATAGCCACTCTTCCCATTGAAACTTCAAACAGAAAATTTTGTTTGAAATTGCTTTGCGCTTATCTTCGTCTTCCTTCCCTTTTTCTCATTCTCCCTCACTCTGTCATTTTCACTCTAGCGTTTCTTGCTTTAATGTCGCTCGGCGCTGTTTTTATTCACCCATTTATTCTTAATCTTCTTTGCCATGTTTCGGGGCGAGATACTCTTTCTTCCATTCACTTTATGGCGTAACATTTAATCGTCGTGTACGTTGAAATGTGGATCAGAGCTTGGCGATGATAATTCCTCTTCTTCTTTCATTCCGTCTTCCGATTCACGCACTCACTTTGAATGGTAATTTGATTTGCTTGTTGTTGCTTCACTGCGAGAACATCGTAGCCCTAATAAACGAGGAAATTGTTGTTGCTTTTATGACTCGCAGCGTAAATATTTTTTTACTCGAATAAACGCTTTGCCGACTCAACGATCGACTCTTCTTCTTTCACCTCGCGTTCTCAATGGATTTATTTTTATGACGATGAAACTTTGAGTCTCATCGAAAGCGAATTAAAAAGTGATTTCGAGTTGATTTCCTTTTTATTATGAAATGTTTTTTAAATCTAAATTAACTTTGATGACTTTGGGAAAAAAAATTATTTGTTAAATCGGGGTTAAGTCGCTGCAGCGCTTAAAAACTCATCGAGCTAGGGAGAGAGAGAGAAACAAAAAAAAATTATTTCTTAGGGAATTCTTTTGAAATCAATAACGATAAAAACTTATTCCACTCGGTGATTGATTTGACTCTCAAAGCGATCTATAATGACACTTCACTTAACCCACGGGGTTTCTCGTTGTACTTCAAGTTTTCTGCATTCGAGGTTTTTTCGTTTTTGTGTCGATGGAGACGAGAAGATCGAAATTGACAGGGCTCGGGGAAAAAAAATTGCTTAAATCATTCAACTGCCGCTTTCGTCTTGTTACGAAGAAAATTCTTCTTCGACTCATTGACATTCTCGAAATACTTTTTCGATTCATTCATCTTGCTGCTTCTGCTTGACAGTTTGACGAAATGCCAAAATGAATTTTGATTATTTCGCTTTCCTCTTGTTTATTCCCCTCGAACGACAGTTATGTCGTCTCAACATTCCCCAAATGTCTCTCTTATCGCAATATAAAATAAGCTTTGCCCACTCATCTACTTTTAAGCTGTTTTTCGCTGTTTCGTTGTTTCGTCTCTCACCGATCAAAAAGCAGAATTAATGTCGTTTAATTAGAAAATTATATTTCTCCGACGAAGCCTAAGCTTAATTTATTATGAAAGCCGCTTTAATATGTTCGCTTTAAACGTCTGATGTTTATATTTCTCTCTTTAGTCTCGTTTCAGTGAAAAGTGAAAACAAAAATATTTACGCACATTTTACCGCAGCCATAAATCCTGAGATCGAAAAGCGAAGGAGGTTGAGACATCTCATCGAGTTGAGAGAAACGAAGTGGAAAGGGTGCAAAGATGATGCATGAAAAAGTATGGAAAGCAATTACAGCCTTCCTCAATCGGCACCGGATGCTTCGTGGGATGGTGGCGTATAGCGTTCTGTGGCCAGGTTCGTGATGAAAGCTGCTTTAGTATTATTCATCTTCCTTTTCGACCAACGGCCGTTGTGAGATAGTTTATTCAGTTTTTTCCTCTGTCATAAATTTTCCTCTTACTCTTCTTCTTTCTTCGCCTCTCGACTCTATGCTGCAGTCGGATCCGCCGTTCAGCAGACTTTCGAAGGGAAGAACTTTCATGAATACGATTGGGGTAAGATATTAAGGTAAGAAGGAATTCAGGGCAACAAAATATTTTGTTGCAGTTTATCTTTAGGAAGCATGCAAGCGATGAGAATTTTATGTTTTATTCATAACAACTCTTAGTTATTCCGAACCATTCAGATGCAAAGTTTTTCTTATGAAAAATGTTTTGCAAGTTTCTTCAACTTTTCCCGAGGAAATCTTTTCAGGTTTAACTAACGAGAAATATGTAAAGCGCTGCCAGAAGCTGTTGTTGTCTCGCTCAGCTTGCTCAAGTTGCACGTTTTAAATTAAATTCTTAAATCAACTTTGAAAGAGCGACTCTTTCCATCCGCGAAAGAAAATTAATCATCGACGGGAAGAAGTGAGATGGAGCGAGATATTCGAGCGTGAAAAATTTCCTCATAATTCCTTAGAGCCGTATGTGATGCTTGTAAACATTTATCTCTCTTTACATTGTCTCGGGGAAGAAGAAGAATATTACGAGAAGTAACAAAAATTATGGAAATTTCATGAAAACGAAGGAGAGAGAGATAACGACGTTCATGTAAACAAGTTTCCTAAGAAATTTGAGTCCCGAAGGAAAATATGATAAACATTTAAATGAAGATTTACTAAAAGAGTCTTCTCGCTATTTGAATGTTTTAAAATGGAAAGTTTCGAGAACACTTCCATCGTCAAATGTATGAAGAAAAAAAAACATTGATTGATGCTTGTTTTATTACACGCCGCACATGAGCCGAGAGCATGAGAAGAGAAACGAAAACAAAAATAATAATTGAACCCCCGGCTTGTTGTCAGTAGCAGTGGGGGAGAGCAAGAGACGACGTGCGGGTTTCGTATTTACTCAATAATTATGCCAACAAAGCTATTTGTACACACGAAGTTTCCCTTCGCTTCAAGGATTTTCTCATTCCCCTCTCGATGTGTCTCCCTAGCTGCGATTTTATTATTCAATTACACATCGTTCACAATTTTTGGGAGTTTTTCTTCTCTGCCGAGTTGTCAGAGGGAAAAGTTTAATCTAATTTGACTAATCTAAATGATGCAGTAAAAGGGTGATACATTATGTTCGTGTTCGGTTGAGCGAGGAAAACACTTTTCTCGTCGATGATTGATTGTGTGTTTTCGTCAGCTTCAGTGGAAACCTCGAGTCATAAACTTGAAGGAGAAACGTGTTCAATGATTATTTTGAGGGTTTTCTTTGTAGTTCGTGGGGAAGTTTGATTCGCTGAACATGATTTTAATCTTCTCGTTCACAGATTCTGTCTCTACGGAACGCTCATTCAGGGACCAGCTCTATATACTTGGATGAGAGTGGCAAATCAAATGTAATTATTCAAATGCTTTTGACTTTGAGCTTCAATCAATTCGAATTGTGTGGTTTTCTTCTTTAGGTGGCCTCGATCTGACATTCGATCATCATTGGCAAAGGCATTCACAGGTGAGATTAACAAGTCATCATCACAGTTTACTTTTATTTCTTATTTTCCGCTTCAGAACAATTTGCATTTGATCCGTTTTCTATCACACTCTTCCTTTATGCGATGAGCATGTTCGAAGGAAAAACTTCTCAGCAAGCTCGTGAAGAAGTAAGTTTGACGATTACGATTCATCAATCATTCAATGAATTTAAATCGACATTTTATCTGATTAGGTCAGCAAAAAGTTCTTGTCTGTCTACACAATTGGCTTTGTTTATTGGCCAATTGCACAGACTATCAATTTTGCTTGGGTCAAGCCTCGCAATCAAGTGATTTACGTAAGTGCTACTCGTTGCAAAAATTCATTAGCTAACTGTGAGCTTCATTTACAGGTTTCATTCGCTTCTCTCATTTGGACGACATTCTTGGCTTACATGAAGGTGACTTTGTCCTATCTCTCTCTCACTCCCCTTTGTCCTATCAAAATCTTCATTTTCTTTCAGGCTCATCCAACAGAAGAAGGAAAACCACTCTTGTCATCGATTTTCCCCCAAACAACTCGTAATCAAAGCCAAGAGCTTTCCACTTGAAGTCTTGAATCTCAACATCAATATTAAACATAAAACTTTCCGTCCGATCCGGTGATAAAAATCTAATCAAACAAAGAAAACGAAATAAAAATGACTCGAAGAGCAGAGAACGAGAAAAAGTTTTTGTCTGCAGAATTCGTCTTCTATTTTGACCTTCTCGTGTTCATTTGATGAAGGATTGATTGTTCAAAAGTCCACTTTAGTTAACTTATTTACAAAAAAAAAATTGTTTCTTTCGTGACTTCGAGACCTTAGTGCCATCTGCTGACATTTTAATATTTTTCAGTCATTAAATAAAATTGTTGTAAAGTCAATTACAGGGCAATCAACGGATCATCAACAATTTAAAATGTGAATAATCATTGAATATTGATGATTATAATTACCATCTTCAATCAGAAAGCAATTCATTCTTCGTGGGCCAAAGACAATTAAAATCAATCAACATGAGTTTTAAAGGTTGAAATTGATTTCTAACTCACAACCTCAAACTATTTTCATCAAGATTATCTATTCATCCAATGAATCCTTGGTTGGGTTGTTCCCATGTCAGACCTAATCTCAATCTCAAAAACTTTAATTCTCCATCCTTCCAAACGTTGAAGATGTCACAGCTCATAACTTTTGCGCTTCCTCAGTGAAGAATGAAATTTGAAATTCAAATTTGTAAAATTAAAAATCTTTTCAAACTTTTGCCATTTTAGAGAAAGAGTGAGAGAGGGAGAGAGTTACTCGTTGTGCAAGTTGAACGTAATCTTGTGAAAGGAAAAACTTTTCGTTTATATCACTTGCAATTTGCATGTTTCTCTGTATCGAAACACAAAAAAAAAACGAAGGAAAAGAACTGAAATTTTATGTTCCGCTCTGAGGCGAAAGAAAAACTTTAACAGCTTCGGTAGAAGTAGAAGTTGTCTGGATGAATCTACATATCTTGTCTTGAAGTAGGTGAAAAAGCGAACATTTGCACAATTTCTTTAATGCGGCAAAAATGAAAAGACGAAGTTTCTGAGCGAGAAACTTTTAACGTTCAGTTCATGTACGCAAATATTTCATAAATTAGGAAATTCGTCATGTCTGACAGTGCAAAACGATTTTATTTTCAGTTGAGAGAGAAAAAAAGATTTTCTGGGTTTCTTTTTATTGCAAGCTCAGTGAGACGGATAAAACTTTTGTGGATCAAAAGAATGAAAAGAGTTTTTCTCTTAGGAAATAATTAAAAGAACTTTTTTCTCTCATCAAAAAACTTATTTCTTCTCATCGATAACTTCAATGCTTCATGAATGAAACAGATCACTAGAGCTCTTGGGGAAAGAAAACTTCTTCGTGCACATGTTAGACTCGACTGCCGAGGGTAATCCGATTACAGATTAATTAAGCTGCATAAGCTTAATTACGTAATTTGACAAAGTTTAATTCAGCACCTCGCTTAAATAGATTTAGGTCTTTCCTCGATTCTCATTCAATGAAAGAAGGAAATTAAGATTCCATTCCCTAGAATAAATGAGAATGAGATGTGATAAATTTATATTTGCTCATAACTTTACCCAGAAGATCCCTCGCTAACATTTCCCCCTTGTCTGCATTCCAAGTTATCCTTTCTTTCTAAATAAATATTTGCTTCTTGTTAAATTTCCAAGAAAAAAGTTTCGACGAGGAAATTTCTGCCTCGTTTGTTTGCTAATGTCGAAATGAAAATCCAATAAATCTTTGCTTCGAGAGAGAAAATGTTATAATCAATCATGGCTACTTCAACTTTAAGATTTCTTTTTGAAACTTAGAGAATGTGTTTCAATTCGTAAAAAAAATGTCGAAGCAAATTTGAGTGATTTCTTCCCGCAGGCTGTTCGATAAACATTTTGAGCATGAAAAACGAGAAGTTCATGACATTTCAGTCTTATTTTCTACTCGTATTGATAGAGCAAACACCTTGACTTTGTGATTAATTATTCTCTTGAAACCCATGACAAAGACCTTTAACTCATGTTTGAAATTGCAGGTTTTTTGTTTGCGTGTTGTCGAGAATTGCTTTTCGTGTCACCGAATAATCAAAAGTAATTTCTAAAAAAAGTTTATAATCTATTGATGGACTGGAAATTTTTCATTTGATTATCAAGTTCTATTCAAATTGGTCATTTTTATTTAGAAAATATTTCCAAGGAAAAAAATCTAAAAATGAAAATTATTCAGAAAATATTGTGGCTCTTGTTTTCTTCTTCAGTGATTTCCGTTGCTATCGCGATTCCGGTAAACTCGAAGTATATTGCGTTTCCGTAAAATTTCACATCTATTTTCAGTTAAAGGCTTTTGACGACATTGACAACGTTCACTTGATGTCAATAGTGAAGCCTGATCTGATTCGAATCAGTATCAAAAGCTTATTGAATGAGAAAGAGGTTTTGTTGTATTCAAAATAATGTAAGCTTTAGTGTTACAACCGGAAATCCTTTTTAGTCGAAGGATGAGCAACAGGTCTTATCGCAATCTAAACAAATCCCAGTCATATCGGACATCGAACGAATCAAAAGGATTGCAGAGATTCTTGCTAGAGTTGGTGAGATCATTGGAAGCCTTCCAGATATTCAACCATCTTCATCATTCATATCCGATGCTGAAAAGAGAATCGCTAGGAATGACACTGAAAGTGAAGTTCAAAGATCAAGCGAAACGACATTGAGCTCAACAAGTGTCGATTAGAAAGTTCACAGCTTACCAGGTGATGGAAACAAGCTTGCACTTTACATTCAATATCAAAACTTGCTTTATTTACGATGTAAAACCTTGAGTCTCTGCGAGATACATTAACAAAATTTTAATTTGGGATCTCACTTTCAGACTCTCATCTCGAATCACATCTGCTTCTTTGGATAAAATCTTTGTTTTCATCTTTAAAAACTTCGAAGCTTCGTCTAGTTCTAGCTCCAGATACACGTTCAGTCCAATGTTTATCAGAATCGGCTCGATTTTGTCGACTTTCGCCATCATAAACATATTTGATCCGACGTCAACTTTGGTTTTAAATCCATCAGGCTTATGCTCTTTCATAAATTCAATTGTCTTCTCAAGCTGCATGTACTCGATGAGTTCTTCATTAACTTTGTTTAAAGCTTCTTCCAGTTTCTCCAGATCTTTTTTAAGATTTTCGTTTATGACGTGATTAACTTTTTCCGCCGAATTCATTTTCCTTCAAACTTGTAAGGAGAATGCAATTGGAATTGAGTTGAATATCACTTCAGTTTGATGATGAACTACTTTAGAATCTTATAAATATTTGATTGAGCTTCAACCTTTGAAATAATTGAGAAATAATTAGATTTGCGACTTTGTTTACTTTTTTTTGCTGAACTCCTTTAGTTTCGTTCCCTTTCGAAAACCAAATAAATTACTTTAAACGTCTAACTGTTGAACGTTTCTCGCTTGTTTTGTTTGGAATAAGTTTTCTTTGGTTTTCATCGGTTTTACACGAAATTCTAATCGTTTTCCGCAGTTCATCGACGACTTGACAATGAACGCTGAACCAGAAGCACAAAATCAAATCGATATCGTATCCGTGCTCTCAGAAATCATCCGAAAATTCGAAAGATATAATTCAGCTGTAGAGACTAAGAATACGTAAATAATCTATTTATAATTTTTCCAAGTGTAATCTGCATCGCAATCTAATTTTTTTTGTTTAGGGAATCGCAGGAGGTTGCATCAAAAGTGCTTGAGCTTCAGAAGAGACTCAACGAAGCTCGTGAACAAGTGAAATTGATTCCAGGTAGTAATTTCATCGAAAGTTATGAAACAATTTTTTTTGATGAAAGTTCATTTTAGGAATCGACCAGTCGAAGGCAGCACAACTCGAGCATCTCGAGAATCTTAAAAAGCAACTCGTGCAGAAGCAGGAGCTCATAAACAAATACAAGCAGTACAACTTCTAAAACTCACAATGATCCGGACACTTCTAAAATTTTTAGCCAATCGGAACAGCGAGGAGATTGTTCATAAGCTTAGTGACAGTTATCTGATGCGAAGAGCTGCTCAGACAGTTGCTTCACTATTTATTCGATCGAAACACATAATTGACGAAGCAAAAGAAGAACGTCTCAAAGACATTAATCCACAGAAGCTGCGCTCATTACTAGATCAATTCCAAAATAATGTGAAAGAGGAGATGGAGAAAGTGAAAAAAGAACTCGAGGAAAAGTCAAAAAAGCCTTGAGATCTTCCTTTGCGATGCTTCTTTATTTTTGTAAATCGTGAATTTAAATAAAAATAGTTTTCTCGTTTAATTCAATTTGTTTTCTCTCGATATCCGTCTCACTTTCTCAAGGTTACAGGGAACAACTCAAACCCTTTTTAAGAAACTGTTGGCGTGGCAGCGTTTGCAGAGGACTCTTGGTCTGGAAGTTGCTGATTAATCCGCTTGCGCTTTCCTCCTCTGTTGTTGTTTTTAGAATTTCTCTTGTCCATCGAGATTTCTAGTACTGAGTCAAGATTTGCTTTGACTTCGTTTGAGCTTCCTGTAGCAGTTGATGATGATGATGTAGTTGCGCCTATATTCGGATTCTGATTTTGTTGATTTTGTGCGCTTCCTCCACGAGCTTGCATTTTGGTTGGCTTAGTACGATTGATGTTTGTATTCATGTGGGGCAGTGGCTTAAGTATGTTACCGACCTAAAAAAAATAGATTAGAACTTTTCTCAAGAAAAAATCATTTTCGAACTTACCGCTTTCGTTCGTCCTTCACGGAAAACCATTCGCTGTCCCGTTTTGATGTATTCGGGATGTTTGATGAATCTGAATTTGACTTTTGCTTTGTCACCAGTTCGTAGACAATCTTTATCCATCATGAGAATGGAAGCTGTTTGTCTTATGCTGCCGCAATGAACCATCGCTTGATATCGTTGGCTGATTGTTGTTGGGTGATGCAAAACAAGAATTTCTCCTTCGAACTCCCAACTTGCTAGTGGATTCAAGTCGGGATGGACGAGAACCATTCCTTTGCGGATTTGAGATCGTTTGACCTTCTTGAGAGCAAATGAAGCAGTTTGACCGCTTCTAACTTCTCGTACGTTCATTCGCTTACGATGTATACTTTTGACAGGGATGGAAATGAAATGACCAAGAGCATCAGGGCCAAGCATAAGTGCATCGTTCAACTTAATAACGCCTTGTAGGCAAGTTCCACTGATAACAGTTCCAACTCCTGGCACTGAATATGTTTCATCGATCTGAAATTCTGCTGGCAATTCATCCAAGCCTGTCACTCGTGTTGTCAGAAGATTCAGAAACATTTTGAGCAAGTCAAGGTTTTGTCCTGTGACGTTCGAGACTTGAAAAATTGGACACAATCGTTCAGACACAAAATTTGTTGCTGACAACACAACTTCGTCAGCATTCCGCACCATCACAGGAACTTTTCGGCAACCCTGTGACTTGAGAATCTTTACAAGAAGCTGAAGTGTTTCGTGAAGAATGTTTGGAGGACACATGTCGATTTTAGTGACGACAACGAAGACAGGAACACTTAACGCTAATGACAATCCGAGATGTTCCTTCGTCATACCGACAATTCCAGCATTAGCTCCAATCATCAACATCCCGAAGTCAGGAACGTGTCCAGTCATACCAAACACTAAAATTAAATTCCATTAGTTGAGTTAAATCAAAAAAATGATAAGATTATCAAGACTCACCTGTGGTTTTTAAGTAGCGCTCGTGTCCAGCCAAATCAATGAACGTTATCACTTTAGCACTTTGCTCGCAGATCTTTACCCAATCCAAATTTCCATGTTCAGCACGATTCACGACATTGCCGATGGAATCAAATCCCTGAAATAATTAAAAGCAAGATAAGCATTTTATTGCATCATCTAAAAGAAAAGTTCTTACCAAAATGTCGTTGCCGACTGAGCTTGTTCTTCCACTTTCGATTTCGTGCTTGTGTCGGAATAGCCGCTGTCGAGCGAATCCACGACCGTTATCAAGTTCCCCGTGTGTCAACACTCCAAGTAAAGTGCTTTTGCCTGCATCGACATTGCCAACTACAGCAACACGAATTTCCATGAAATCAGACTCTTCGACCTTTTGTCGAATCAAGTATTGTCCCACTGTAGTTCCTTTCTCGCCTCGTCGTAGTCGTAGCTCAACGCAATCAGCATTTAATGTTGTGGCCAACGATTGAAGAGTAGCAAGCGATGCAGCATATTCATCCTGATCCAATCCAGCGTCGCTGGCATCTTCTCCAATTCCAATTTCGTAGATTGTCTCTCCACGACTGTCGTTAATTCGATCCTTCAAACGCTTTCGTAGAAGTTCAAACTGTTCCTCTGTTGGACTCACTAGAACTGACTTGCTACGAATTGTAGAATAATCGATAGTTGCTGCTGGCAACTGAAGCTCTTGGAGCTGTGCGTTCAGCTTATTTACTTCTCCGTTTAGTTCCATCGTCTTTACATTTCCAAAGTTCCTAAAAGAATGAAGGAGTATTTATTAAGCTGATCGAATAACTGAAATGCTGATGCAATCTCATGCAAGTTTTATTTCATAATCTTGTCCAATTTGGAATCTCCCGCTTAATAACGACCAACAATACTGAGAAATACAAGAAGAAGAACTTCTGTCAAGAAATTCTAAAAATAAAAACAAATTTTGGCGTCCGAAAATAAACAGTTTTTGATAAACTACTCCAGAAGCAATGAAAATTCCATTACTTTAAGTCGATCAATCAATTGAGTAACATTTACTCTGTTTCTTCATTCAAGAGACATCGACGTTGAAGAAAAAATGGAAAGTTGGATCGAGTTGGCAATTTTCATTGTCGATTTTCTTTTAATTTCTTAAATTTTCAAAGTTTATTTAACATTCTCCACTTAAGAATAACTCTTATGCTTACCTTATCAGTTTTTAAATCGATAAACACTTCTCTTAGATCTTCAGATAAATATTTTTGTTAAGCGAACTTTCGCTTTTCTTTCTCAAAGTTCGAGGCTTTGTTTATGTTCGTTAAGTTTTATTTTAGAATATCAACGAAATTGAACGAATAATTTTAATTTTTAATCAAGAAGAAGTCAATTCAAATCAGAACTCTTCTCTTGTTCAAATAAAATTGAAAAATAGCTAATTTCTCAACTAAACTTGGTTTTATTTATTCCGTTTTAAAACTTTCCAACTCAAACCCGTCCATTTCACAAATGATAAACAAATAGGATAACTTAAATTATTATTCGACGATTGTGGCTCGATTTAGAAGAAATGTTGCCAGAAATTTATCACGAGAAGCAGTCGCGAATGCTTTGTGCAGTGCACTGTCTAAACAACTTATTTCAAAGTAAGATAAATTTGTTTTTAAACTTGAAACATTTTTCATTTATTTCATTTTTAGTCAATGAATTTACTAAGACGTCGATGGACAGTATTTGCTCTAACCTTTCTCCTGACGAGTACATCAATCCACACAAGTCACTGCTTGGATTAGGAAACTACGATGTCAACGCAATCATGGTGGCGCTAGAGACTAAATCAAAGTCTCTCGTGTGGTTCGATAAACGAAAAGAGATCAACACCAGTACCTTAGATCTATCAAAAGCATTCGGCTTCATCCTTAACATTCCCAGTGACTACACGTTCGGTTTCATCTCGTTACCAATCAAGAGCAGGCATTGGGTCTGCATCAAGAAGATGTCTGATCATAATTTTTACAATCTGGACTCCAAATTTGATAGACCAAAGTGTTTAGGAGATGAAGTCGAGTTCATCAAGTACCTGCAAAATGAAATGAAGAGCAACGATAAAGAATTGTTCGTAGTGTTCTCAAAAGACGAAAGCTGAGAATAATGAAAGAATCGCATTTGTTCTGTTCGATGGAGAGTTTTGCAAGCTCATCCATGAACAATTTTTTGTTTTTATTATTTCCAATATTCCAAAAAGAGATTAAAGTGACAAATCTCGAGAAAGACTTTGTTGAATGTTGATTAAAGATTGTTGTTTACTTCTTCTCCTTGCCAGCTGTGGCTGCTACTCCTGGTGCTTGATTATAATTATACAAGGGCTTGAAAGCAGTCTCCTCGCTGCTTTCATCGGAATCATCCGAATCGAAGGTGCCGTCGGGGATGTCGTAGAGGCGAATGACTGGCTTGTTTGGATCTTTCATGATAAGATACTTTCCGTCTTTCTGTTTCATGCAAATGTCAATGATACAACGAAGAATTCCCCAAGCGTTGTCCATGCTCAAATTGATTTGAGTGGCAAACTCGTGTGGTTTGAATTGTTGTGTTCCGAGAATGACATGTTTCGAGGAGTCACGGACATGAGCACGAGAGACATATCCGAACTTGATTTGATCGGATCCAGCAAGCAAGGCTTGAACTGTCCACTTGGCGAGTTTACAAGCATTGTTACGTAATTCATTGGCTAACACGGCACCACGCTGTGTATCCAACTTCTGTCTCCAATCGACTCCGTTGGCTAACTTTGAGTCCCATTCGTTCAAAGCTTTGATCGTAATGAATTGAGTGTCACCAGTTGGAGCAATCATTACAGCATCATGTTCGCAACGAGCAACCAATTCGATTCCATTTGCCAAGTTCCAGGTTCGGTAACGATATCCAACGGATGCTACTTCACCTTCTTCTTCCTCGCTCAGGAAAGGATTCGCATGTTGAAACTTGTGTTTCGTTTCGTTGGGACCATTTTTCAAGACTTGTTGGCTGAAGTTATGGTTGATGAATGTCGCTTCGATAGCAAGATTTCTTGGTGAGTTTAGCGAAGTTCCGTCTTCTGTTGGTGGATCGACAGCAGTCTCATTAACGGTCAACAAATCAAACTCAGTGTTGTCGCGCTTGTCCATGAAGAGTTTGTCTCCGATTTTCTCGATGACAACATCCCAACTGTAGCTACTGCGAGTACAGCACATAATCGTAGCCAAGATAGAATCCGTGGCATAAACATTTCCCTTCGTCTTTGAGAGCTTACGAATGACTGGATCGTCGGTAGTTGTGACCTTATGGAAGATTCTGTCAACTCCTTGGAGTGGTCTCTCGTTTTTAATATTAACGCGGTCGAAACCTTTGTCGTAATACTCCAAGACACCATAAGTCTCGATGTCAACGCCTTCTTTCACTCCTGGCAACATCAGTTTCTGCAAACGAGGGAAGTCCATGTCTTCAATCGCAACCCAATCAGGACGAACAGTAACGGAAGCATCGCGAATCTTGGGTGGAGCTCCGCGCATTCCCCACTTTCTGCCAGTATTGCCACGACGTTGATCGCGAGCCTTGTTGTTGTTGTTCATCTTGCCAAGCGAAGTCATGTTACCAACTTGAACGCCACCACGAGCACCGCGACCACTAAAATAAATTTTCATTTAGTAAAAAAATAAATCTTTCGGATGAAATCTTTAATCTTACCGGTTGTTTCTTGAGTTTCCTCGGAAGCGACCTCGTTGATGAGGCGGTTTCATAACACGAGCAGTGTCGACCAAATGGAAAGTAGTCTCATCCTCGTCGTGATAGTAAGCATATTGACTTCCTGATCCGAACTGAGACTGATACTTGTTGTTGTTATACTTCTTGTCAGTTTGCGCTGATCCAGTCCAATCGCTTATTTTGCCAAGACGATCGCTCTTACTGAAAGGTTGGTAAGGCATGTCCTTGAATGTAGCTGGAAGCTCGCATGGTCCCCAGCCTATTTGATTTTATAAAAACAATGCGGAAAATTAGAAAATTGTAAGTTGATAGGTTGGAAGTGAAAAATTAATTATTCTTCACTTAAACTCACCATTTTCATTCCAGTCGAGTTTAGGTGGCACGAACGGCACCTTCTCCGGAGTTTTCGAAATTGGAATTATCTCTGACATTACTAATCCACTAGCAGACGATTTTTAATTTTCTCCGTTTTAAAAAGTGAATAATTCACTTCCAAACGTGTCAAAAGAGGCCGGTTTTGAGTCAAGGTTTCATAAAAATTCGGTCTCCGAGAATTTGAATCTAACGAATTTATTTTTCTTTCATTTATTTCACATCGCCATTTATGATGATTATTTATGGTCTCATTTCGCTCTAAACATTCGAAGAGGTAACATCGTTTTGCTCGCATTATTTTTCCTTTTTAGGTAAAAATTATTGAAAAAACCGATCACTAAGCACACCACTAAGAAAATGTCATTGGAGCAAAGAAAATCTTTTGAGGTTCCAATCGTTGAAAGCGAGCCTGAGGTTACATCAAAAGCAGAAGAAACAGAAGTTTTAAAAAAAGTGGCTCCAAGCAAGGAAATCATCAAATTACCTGAGTTAATTAACATGGATCCATTGGACTATTTTTCACGTTTTCTCGGCATTCCTGAGATGATCTTACAACATTTTAACGGAAAAGGTTTGTTAGCGAAATCAGAAGTCAGTCCAAGTTGGTATAACCTCATCGCTTCGTCGAAAGTTCTCATGCAGAAACTAAAAATTGTTTTTGATCGTGATTTTTATTTCAATGGCTGCTTCTTAACCCGTTCGGAAGGTTTCGATTTGATGAAGAACAGCACGAGACTGTATCAAAACATTAAAGTTCGACTAAGATTTGATGATTCCTACGAACCGGATTTGTCTTGTATTAGTAAAGTCGACCAATTGACCGATTCAGAACTTGATTTATTTTATAGTAAAGCTCACGAATGGAAAAATGTTTCACTCGAAAATCTTTATTTTAAACTAACATCGCGTTTGTGGAAACTACTTTCATCAATCGAATCATCAGTCGAAAGAATTTATATCGCAGACCGAGGCAGACCTTTCTTTGTAGATCACAATTTAGAGATTGAATCTCTCGAAGCTTTAAAATTTCCAAAGCTGAAACAACTTGAACTGGTACTTTACTGGTCTAATTCTGTAAACTTTGGCGACATTTTGGCCAGATTTTTAATGAACTCTGCTGCTATCGAAGAATTTTATTTCTCAGACTTTTCTCATAAAGTTCATAAAGAGGTTATAACAAAAATGCTCGAAAGCTTCGATAAACTAACAATTCTTTCGCTTAATTTACCAATCATACATGAATTATTCGAAGACCAATCTTTGAAAAAGTTCAAATTCAAGCTAAATAGTTTGGCAATAAGGACTCATGTATTCTGTGACCTTGGCCCCAACTTTCCGAACTTCCTTCGATCACAAAGCGATTATCTCGAGAAGTTGGAGATCACACTAGACGATGGAGACAGAGCAACCTTCGGCGTGATCATGAAAATGCCAAAACTGAAGAGTCTCAAGCTCCGTTATTCTGAGCCTTTTTCCGTGAACGAAATTCCAACTAAATGGTCAACCTCAATTTTTGAACTGAATTTGAAGGGATTTGCTAACGCTTTCGGCATAAAATTTCTATTGGGTTCAATGCCGAATGTAACAAACCTTAAACTCAAATCAATGGATAAAGAAATATTTGAAATGTTGAAAACAATGAATAGAAAGTTTGACAGTTTGAGAGTGGTCATATTGAAAGGAGTTGACAGAAAGGAAATGGAAGAAATTATGATCAAAAATTACACTTCGCTAGAGATAGATCTAGTACAGTCAGTTTAAAATGTTTAAATTCAATTTCTCGAAATGTTTCCAAAAGCAAATAAAATTAAGTTTTCTTTGTAATAACAATTTTTTTTTATTCGACTTAAAAATATGAGTTAGATCCAAAATTTTCTTTCATTTCTTAGCTTTTGATCGACATACGACTTCTTTGTCAAAAAAGTCTTTGAGACCGTCAATAATGTAATAATGTGAAATGAAAGTTTTTCCTTTGCGAGGATGCTCAGTAATTGTTCCTGGATGCTCCAAAATGATTTCCTTAAACGATCGACGTCTATCTTTCTTTGTCAATACGCAGAACTCTTTTCCCTCTAATACTTTGACGTCATCGTATTCCGTTGCATGTCAAGCCTTGTTGATGTAACTGATTTTCTTTTACGAGTTGGAGATGTTAGATCATCTTTGTGGACCTGTCGCATTACAGTCTTCCATTGTGCATGATTCATCCCAGAGCTGGTCTCTTCGAATGTGAACTATTCTCGGTAAGCGAAATGTTAAATCACACATGAATGTCGACTTAGACAAACCGACAGATGAACCAACAGCTCAAGAGAGAAATGAAATTGCTGTTGAAAAAGAACTACCAGCTGTCGACGAAGCCATTGATGAGAGCCCGATTTCTCCGAATTCTCGAAGGGACTCAAGGAACAAATTAAGTACATAATTCAAGATTCAAAAAAAAAGTCTTCTCGTGCAAAGATTCGGAAAACTAAAATTGAAGAGTCTAAACAGATTGTTAAGAAAGCCATCTTCGACACAAAATAACTCATTCAACGGGTTCTTTCTGACGACAACTTGAATCTAGCGATTTTATTTTTCTATCAGGAGTGCAAGACATTTATTTAATTTTTGAGGTATTTTTCTACGCGTTCACTTCATTGATGAATGCTTTAAGATCTGAAATAGTTTCGAGACGATTGGCATCAATCTCTTCCGCGCACATTGGACATTCCTTCGTAAGCTCAATTATTCTGTAAGAAAATATTTTTTAAGATGAAATCTTGAGCTCTTAATCAATTAGCTTACTTGACAAGATCACTTTTCAAGGCTGGGAATAAACATTCTGGACACTGACAAATTTCATGCAAACTCGTCAAATGCTGACCAGTCGCGATGCAAATTGGTAGCGACGTTTTACACTGGGAGCATGTGATTTCCATGTTGGTCAAATCATAATTACAACAAGGACAAGGACTAGAATCGTTTGTACTTTTCCTCTTAGAGATCTCAACATCATCGTTGTCATCATTTGATATTGTCTCGTCGAAGTCATCCAATTGTTTAATATTTTTTGGAGCTTTTCGGACAATCGACTCAATTTTCTTTGCATACTTTGGATCGATTCGATCGCGATATTCTGATCGCATTAACATAACAGCGTAGTTGAAAGCCGATTTCTTCATTCCAGATCGTTGACATTCAATGACGGTGCTTGTGAGAATAGGAACGATATCTAAACGAAATTAAATTTAATTCAAATTTTATTAGAGTAGAATAAAATGAAACTCACGTGACGGAAATTGAGAAATATTTTTTGCGACTTCCACTAAAAGCTTTGCTGCCATTTGATGATCACCTCGTTTGACATGAGTTCTAACCAGAATATATCGATGCAAGAGAATTAAATTGAACTTCATATCGTTGCCGACTGTTAAACCATTCCGACGAAGCTCTTGATACATCGAGAAGAGAAGATCGTGAGCACTTCGATAATTCCCAGCGATTTGTTCTTGACTACTGATAATGACTGACGTCTTTGCTGCTTCCTTAAATTGTTTTCTTGCCATGTATAGTCGAAACAAAAGCTTTGGATCCTTAGGGACTCCATCAGTTTCACCAAGAAGAAAGTCAATGAGTTGAGATGCTAATCTGTCATCGTTTGAAGTCGCCACACAGTCAATTGCAAGTGACAATGCTTGTTGCTCTTCGTTTCCGAAAGTAGAAGCTTTCAGCAAAAGCTTTAAAGCTTTCGCATATTCTTTGCCAAGGAAATAATATTTTCCAGTTAACAGCGTGTACTTTTCATTCTCGAAATATTGAGCAAGAACAAGAAACTCGCTTGGTTTTGCTCCTTCATATTGCTCAAGCAACTCTCCGTAATGTTTCAATTTGTTGTACTTTTGAGCGAGTTGGAAAGCTTCACTGACGCATCCACAAATTATCAGGAACTGAAGAGCGCTCTCGTAATCGTTGATCGATTGATAGAACTTGGCCAACATCTTCCCTCCTTCAACTGATCTTGACTCCAAGACAATCTCAGAAGCACTGTGAGGATCTGAGAGATGATCAATATAAATACGAACAACGCTATCTGTGTCATTCGCGAGAATATAACTGTTGATCGCTTCGCGATATTTTCCTTCTGATTCCTTTGCTTTAGCATGCAAGGCGTGAAGCTTCAAACTAGTAACGTTTGGAAGAATCTTATCGACTTTCTGCCATTGCTTCAGTTGAATGTATAAACCACAAGCTTTGTCGTAACTCTCGCTTTTCTCATAAAATTGAGCAGCTTCCGAAAGTTGTTTCATCTGCTCCAAAGCTTCAGCACAATCGAGGAAAAGTTGTTTATCTTGAAGCGATAAAGCAATTTGAATTCCATTTGAGAAGTTTCCACATCTGATTGTCGACCGAGCGATTCCAGCTTTGCCAAGTCGCAAATGTTCTCTAAACGGATCATCGCCTTGAATGTCAACCGAGTCTCGGTATTCGCCCATTGACTTTTCATAATGAACTAAAGCCTCAATATAATTTCCATTCAGTTCAAGTTGCTGAGCGTATTCCCGAGCGATGAATGGCATTTGATCTTGCGAGAGATTATTTGACAAAGCCATTGCTTGTTCCCATTGCAAGAGATCACGACACAAGTCAAGTGCTTCCAAGGGTTGACTGCTCTTTGAGAAAAGCTGCTTAGCCTCGTCTTGTCGTCCGAGAAGCATTGCACAATGTCCTGCCAATAGATTCACGTCTTCATGAAATTTAACTTCTTCTAATGTTTGAACCATCGCTGCATCGCCAATCTTTCGATAAACTCGAATCGCGAAAATTATTTCGAGATCGTTGATGCATTTCTCGCCCAGCTTTCGCCAACTCTCATCCTTATTTATCGTCTTGCAGACATCCCAAGCTTCTTGATACTTCTGCAGATTTATTAGCTGATTCAATTGTTCGGTCATCTCCATGGACGGCGCGAATTTGTGAGTGTCTAATGAGATCGTTGTGAGTTTCCCTCCAGTGCTATACAAACATAAGTCTCCATCGTAAAGCATTAAAGGAATCTGACCAGTCAATATCTTCGTCTCTCCAATTCTTCGGACACATTTTCCATCAACCGAATGTCGAACGAAGATGTAAGTGATGCAGCTCTTTCCATCGAAGACTATAAAGACTGAAGGATGAGAGTAATCCCAGAGAATTCCTGTGACTTGCTTCGGCAAGTTTGGAATCGGAATTGATTCTTCAATGCACTGGAGAAAATATTTTTTAAATTATTCAAGAACTTAAGAAGAGTCAGCACAACTTACTGGCATGTAAACGAATCCTTGAAAATGTTCATCAATAAAAGCAACTCGAGTCCCTTCGAGGTCAGTGAAAATATTTTTGATTCCAATTGTATGTCGATATTGAATAACTGAGCTCCAATGTTCCAACGAGAAATGAATTAAGTGGCCAACCTAAGAAAGAAATTTTAAATTTATTTTCAAAACTTTCTTTCGAATGAACTCACATCAGTTCCAAAGCAAAGAAAATCGTTGGTAAGGTTCAAGCAAGTGATGATCGTATCGTGTAATCCTTGAAGTTCATCAGGAAATATTTTAGGGTCTCGATCTTGTGAAGAGACCATTGTCGATGATTTATCACTGACTGAAGCTTCAATCTATTAAGAAACATTTAATTAAAAAGGAGTTTTCTAAAAAATTTAAACCTTACTGGATGCAACATAATTTGAGTTCCGCAAAGCACTGCGCAATAATCTGTATTGAGCTCAACTTGTTTTACTTCCGCCATGTACTCTCGATCTCCAAGCATTATTGGAGTGTCTGTCACTGATCTTCCAAGATCGTAGAACCAGATTCTGTTGTTCATGCCACAAGCGAGATGATAAGAACCGATTGCTAAGAATGTCGGCTCGATTTCTAGTGAAACCATAATCGGCAACGTTTTGATCTTCTCGGGAGTGTAATGATAAATTGAGACTTCAGCGAGACTCGAAAGTAAAGCGATCCTTGGAGGTGAGATCGCAAATATCGATTGCAATTTGGTCACAAAAACCGAAACAGCTCCTTGATTACTCGTCACTGCTAACAATTGACCATCAGGACTCCAATTGACACTTTTTAAACCAGCTTGATCAGGAAGCGTCAAAATTTTAATTGTTTCTTGAAGATTCGACATTGCATGAATCTTCACGTTGTTGTCACCACAACTCGCCACCAGTTCAAGTTCTTTCGACACTGCGACGCACGACAATGAATCTCGATGATTTCTTACTTGCCAAAGTTCTGATCCAACTTCTCTTGGATGCGTTGAGATAGCCACGACATAGCCAAGAGAGAAGCCGAGCATAATGTAACCATCGCCAAACCACAAATGCTGAATGAGATTTCCATATCGATTCTGAAATCCGAGCTCAGTTGGATTGTTTGGTTCAGGAAGATGATAAAGAAGTAAAGTTCTCTTTCCTAAAATCATGCTGATTGTGCTTTCGCCTGGAACTCTCTCGTCAGTTTTCATTTCAGCGAAGTGCATGTCGCTAGGGACATCGCGAATCGTAACTGTTCGAAGAGTGTCGCCGTCATCGTTACTAATCGAAAGTGTTTTGTCTTCTCCTCCCAAAGCTAAAAAAAATCGAAAATAAATAAATAATTAAAGAAGTTTCAATCAAAATGGAAACTTGCCTAAAATATTTTCGGCAGACCAAGCACCACAAACGATTTGTCTCGAATGTTTTCCGAGAATCGGAATTCGCTTTGAAGTCTGATGATTGTAGAGAGCGAGGTTTCCTCGAGTTGTTGCGACTGCGAGGATTTGACCTTTCTTTGACCATAACAAACAACTCGGAGCGTCTCTTAATCCAGTGTCTACGAGTTGTTTCTTACGTTGATTAGCATCCCAAATTGTTATGTGCGAAGTGTTTTGAGTAATTATCGCTAAAATATCCCCATCGATATCCCAAGCAAACCCCGCGCAAAGCCCTTGAAGAATTATTCGCTCCTGAAGTTGTCCTTGTCGATTAAAAATAGCCACAGTTCCATCAGGACCAGTCGTGGCAAGATAATTCGTATTCGATCCACTTTGCCAGACGATATTTACATCTCCCGGTCCGTGAGGCTCATCATGACGAAATAAAACCTGAAAAATTCGCCAAATTACAATCTTTTCTTCTCTAAGATTTTAAAGAATCTTTTTGACTTACTTTGTCACTCGCCATTTCACAATTCCATCTCCAAATATTCACTAAATTGAAATCTTTAGAATTTTCTGTAATATCGGAAAATCCGTTTCATGAAAATTTTGTTTTGTGTATCAACAATCGCGTAGCTTAGCAACATGAATATCAAGAAGATCTTTAAGACGTTTTTTGTTTCTTGAGTTTTATAACAGGTGGAGCGGAAGATGAATAAGAATAAAAGCATAAATGGTACAAAATTTATTGAAGGGATGTGCTGCATCTTTGTGACTAAAGAAAATAAATAATCTTCATCTAAAATTTCATTGATTCAACCAGTGAGCAAGCTAATAAACTTGTAAGAACTTTGTCAACGAGATCAATTTGTTCTCGAGTTATCTTCAATCGGAGAAAAACCCTTGAAAGCATCAACAACTCGTAAATGAAATCTTAAAGCAACAAGTGTAAACTTATAAGAAAGGAAAAATCTTATGAGAGAAGAAATAATAATTTTTTGAGAGACAATTACTTAAAGATGAAGTTAAACCTCATTCGGTTGTTCAATTCATTAACTCATGCCGCCTAACTGTTCCCATGAATCGTCTCTCGAGCTTTTTTCTTTTTCTTTCGTTCCAAAATCAATTTTTCGTCTTTTCTCTTTTCAATATTCCTCTCGCATACAAGCGAATGTTATTTGGCCCGCGGCCTAAGACGAACGATCAGCATTCCATTCAACGCACACCAAGACGAATTGACTAAGAAAATATTTGTGTTAAGCTTTCGATCGCGACTACACCTCATATAGTCATGTTTGTTTATTTTCTCTAACGCTGTGTCAGTCGACGTCGAACGGTTAAAAGCTTAACACGCGAAAAATATTTTTTCTTCCATTGAAAACTGTAAGAAATTAAAGTTTTAAGAAGAAACCCAAGAGATTTTGCCATTTTTTCTGCTTCGTGATCAAAATTGTGGGCGTGCAGCGAATGATTCCGAATTCACATTTTCATTTACCTGGTCAAGGCTAACGTTCGCTAAGCGACTTTTGCACACCTTTCGTGTCATTCTTGAATTCCTTCTTCGCTGCATTCGGGAGAGGCGAAAATTGACAACGTGTTAAGGAATTTTAAAACATTAACGAACACCATCGATCGATTCATAAATAGTGAGAGGTGTGCGTGATTGTGAAAACCGCTGATGGAAAAATAGAAAATCGTTTTATTTATTCTGCTCTGTAATATCATGTTCAGTCAGTTCCCAAATAGATGAAAAGAGTTTCACTTTTTTTTCAATCGCTCGCCCTGAAGAAATAAGAGCACGTATGGAAGAGATATCAAGATTTTCCCGTTTCATTTCCCATCCGCGGTTTATTACGAATATACAAGACGGAAAAAAACTGGTTTCGTTTACTCGCTCACTCCCTGTTCGTTATATCAGCAAATCCGGGGCAGAAGACTTGCACGGCAGGTTGATAACGAACCTTCACCGGAATAAATGAAATTTCCCTTCGCTCAATCAGCAAAACGAAACATAAATCTTCTTTCTTTTCGGGTCTTGTCCCCGTTGATCGACGAAACATGTATTTCTCAATTAGAAATCTTATTTCTTCTCTTTCTCTGCCTTACCTTACCTACCTTCCAATACAAAGTCGTCTAGTGGAATTCAAAGTGAAAAATTTAAATTTTTATTTTTGTTTCTTCCATATGAACGATCCAGAGCATGATTAAAATGCGTAATTAAAGTTCTCACTACGTAAAAGACAACGACGACTACAGCAACGGTGGTTTAAGTGAACAAGTACGAGAGAATATTTCGTGAAATGACTTCGACATACGATCGGATTAAAAGTGAATGCAAGAGGAAAGGTCAATTGTGGGAGGACCCAGACTTTCCCGCCATTCAAACATCTGTTTTCTATCACCAAACACCTCCATTCACATTCCAATGGAAACGACCGCACGAGCTCAACCCTCAACCGACGTTTGTCAACGAGGCAAACGCATACTTTGATATTGCGCAGGGGAAAATGGGTGACAGGTGGCTCGTGTCTTGTTTGGGTATTTTATATCTCTCGAAAGGATTGTTCTATCGAGTTGTGCCAGCCGACCAGACATTCACTGAACCGTATTACGGAGTGTTTCGCTTTAGAATCTGGTGGTGCGGCGAATGGCAGGAAGTCCTTGTCGATGATCGTCTGCCGACAATCAACGGTAAACTTGCGTTTCTTCAAGCGCAACACTCCAACTCGTTTTGGCCGGGATTGTTGGAAAAGGCATACGCAAAGTGAGATTACAGTTCAACTCATATTTAGAATCAATCATAAAGAAAATAATCTTTTACAGACTGCACGGATCGTATGAAGCTTTAAAGTACGGAACGTTACTCGATGGCCTTGCAGATTTAACTGGCGGGATAACAGAAAGTCTTCAGATGAAATCAGACCAATTTAACATTCGTCCTCCAGTTCTACTTGGACTTCTTGATTGCACAAGCATCGTCACATGCACAATCAACACAACAGTCGTCAACAACAATAACAACTCCAATAACTCGAATAATATTAATAATCAAATGACATCGACTGGTTTGAATCCAGGAACGAATTATCGACTGTGTTCGTTGGACAAGGCAGAGACACTCATGGGTGACACAGTCCAGTTAATAAGATTACGTGATCCATTGGCTGATTCTTCTTTCGGACAAACGAGTGGATACAATGGTGACTGGTCGAATTATTCAAATCAATGGGAAAGAGTTTCACTTCAAGAACGTGATCGACTTTTAGGGCAACTCGATGTTGGCGAATTCTGGATGGCATTTGTCGACTTCATCACCAACTTTACTCATCTAGAGTGCGTGCATCTCGATTCAGATACGTCACGAGACGAACCATCTCTCGCTGATAAGAGCCGTCGATGGCTGATGAGACTTTATCAAGGAAGTTGGAAGAGAGGAGTGTCAGCGGGTGGATGTCGAAATAATCCTGATTCATTTCACATCAATCCACAACTTCAATTGGTTCTGAATGATCGTGAAGACGTGATCATCTCTTTGAATCAACACAGTGTCATGGAGCCAAAGGTGATTGGATTCACACTTTACAGTCTCAATCAGCAACTGCCGCAATCGAAAGTCACTGAATGTCTACCGAAAGCTTTCTTTAAACATAAGTCACTGCTTAATTCTCAGTATACAAATTCTCGTCAAATCAGTCAGCGATGTTCGTTGGAAGCTGGTCGATATATCATAATGGCAACGACATTTGAACCCGCAGAGGAATCTGCTTTCAGCGTGAGAGTTCTTGGTGGATCAATAAGATTATCGCTGCTAGAGACTCAAACGATGTTGCTATTGGATCCTTTTCAAACGATCGGGACAGGCTCAGGTTCACTGTCAGTTTCATCTTACAAACTCAATCAAGCTAATGATGATATGGCAAGTGTTACGAGTGGAACTGCGCAATATGAACCAGTGTTTCTTCAACTCGCCGATGATCACAAGTGAGTTTCTTTCGAAATTTATTCCTCCAACGATTGTTTAACAACTTCTCACCTTTCAGAACGATTTCCTGCTTCGATCTTCAGGAGTTGTTGGAAGCGTGTTTACCGAACGATTACATTCGAAGCTGTGCCAATTTAGATGTTTGTCGTCAAATAGTTTGCCTCATGGACAAACAGAATAGATCAAGAATAACATTCAACGACTTCAAATTGTTTATGATAAATCTTAAGACATGGCAAGGCGTGTTCAAGATGCATACGAAAGAGAAAACTGGAATCTTAAGAGCAGAGCGATTTAGAGACGCATTGTGTGATGTGGGCTTCCAACTTAGCACCGACATTCTCTCCATTCTCATTTTGAAGTGAGTGACATGATTAATTGATGATTTCATAATTTTTAACGCCCTTGGGCTTTGCTGCTTGAAGGTACATGAGACGCGATGGAACGATGCGCTTAGCGGATTTTGTGTCGGCGATCCTTCACTTGACGATGGCTTTCGAGCTGTTTAAAACGAAAGATACAAATCAAGATAATCAGATCAAAATGGGGTTGAATGAAGTGAGCTTGGACATAACGACAAGAAGTTGTCTTGAAAGTTTAACCATTTCCTTTCGTTTCAGTGGATAAAATCGGTTCTCATATGTTAAATATAAGTTACGAGTCGTCTGGTGACCATAAACAGAAAATAATTTCATACTAGATAAAGTGAAACTCAATGCCGTCCAAATGCGATGACAGAGCGAAGAAGCAACCAAATGACATTTGATTAAATATCTCTCGAAGCAGATTCTTCTACAAATATATTTAAACAATTTTGGTTGGCGATGTATCAAGAGGCGAAGAGTTTTTAATCGTTGGTGATTATTCAAAGAGTCATGGGATCGATGACCTGGTGCTTGAACTTTACGAAGCTTCAAAAAGTGTTAAATCATCAACTTTAAAAAATTCCTAAGCTTCATCCAAACCGCAAAATGTGCTGTAAATTATTTAATTAAATAAAGTTATTCCCAATTGCTCTTGTGGAAAAGTTTTGCTTTATTTAATCTTTAAAGTTTTAAAATATCGACATCATGATGTTTTTAGTTAGTAGCTCACTCGTTATTTTGTAGTTTACCTGCGGATTTGTCTTCTAATAAGAATTTAAGTGAAGCAAACGAGTAAAATGAAAACTTCGACGAAGTTACTTCGTCTCACTTCATTTATTTCACTCATTCGATAAGGTAACTCCATTCGCACTAGTTCTTCCGATTTGTCTTTTAATTTTTTTGAATTCTATTTTCTTTTTAGATAAACAATATTAAACATGGAGGGAATCTCAGAACAAGCTAATAAAGCATCGTTAAAGCGATATATTACCATTGAAGTTCCATTCGTTGATAGCAAGTCAGAGGATAAAAGAAAAGCAGAAGAAGCTGAAGTTTCTAGTGAAGAACCGAAGAAGAAAATCAAGCCATCTGAGTTGACTAAAATGGACCCGTTGGAATATTTTTCACGTTTTCTTGGTATTCCTGAGATGATATTTAAATACTTAAGTGGAAAAGAGTTGTTAGAAGCTTCAGAAGTTAATCCAAATTGGTATGACTTCATCGCTTTGTCGAAAGTTTTCATGCAGAAACTAAAAGTTGTCTTTGACAATGACGATTCAATGCATCCGGAAGGCATCAATTTGGTGAAAAATAGTTTGAGATTATATCAAAGCATTGTACTTCGACGAAGCTTCGAGATAGTAAATGAAGACTCAGAAGATAATGCTTCAGATGGAAGAGACCTTAACAACGAAGATTACGTTGAAACTTCGGAGCTTGATTTTTTTCGTGAAAAGACTCACGACTGGAAAGAAGTTTCACTCGATGAAGTTTATTTTAGAAATAAGTTAGATTTATTTCAATTTTACTCATCAATCGCATCATCAGTTGAAAGCGTTATTGTCAAAAACCAATTTAAAAAATCTGATGAATTTGATGACCTTACACCTTTCGAAGCTTTAAAATTTCCAAAGCTAAAACAATTAAAACTGCATTTCAAAGACATTTCCAGCTGGAATGTAGCTTACTCCCAATTTTTGTTAAAATCTGTTTCAATCGAGAAACTTTGGTATGAAGGAAATATTGTAGCAGCAATGATAAGAAAGTTGGACAAACTAACAAGTCTTACAATTTCATCAGAATTCATTTATACCTTGTTCTTTTACGAAACATGGAAATTATTTAATTTCAAGCTTAAGAGTTTGACACTGGATTCGCAGTGCAAAACATGTCCTCCACATGTTCAATATGCTCGCAAAATCATGTGGAATTTCCTTAAAACACAAATCGATCATCTCGAAGAGTTGTCGCTTACAATCGAAGAAGAAGACAAAGAAAACTTTGACATAATCATGAAAATGCCAAAGCTCAAGAGTTTATGCCTCACCTATTTTCGTGATGTCTCCGAGACAGAAGTTCCAAATGCAATATCTTCTTCAATCACTCATTTAAAAATGCTTTATTTGGTTACCGATGAAGCCCTAAAACTTTTATTGGATTCAATGCCGAATGTAAGGAAGCTTGAGCTCTACTCAATCGATGAAAAAAAGTTTGAAATGCTGAAATCTTTGAATCGAAAGTTTGAAGAACTGACAGTTTTTGAATTGAGAGAAGTCGAAATTAAGGAGCTGGAAGAAATTGTGACTGATAAATGTCTTGTGACAAAATTTTACGAATCTTTAAAAAGTGTTGAATCATCAAATTTGAAAAATTCCTAAGCTTCATCGAAACCGCAAAATGTGCTGTAAATTATTTTATTTAAATAAAGATATTCCCAATTGTTCTTGTGGAAAAGTTTTGCTTTATTTAATCTCTAAAGTTTTAAAATATCGACATCATGATGCTCATGAGTAAAGGCACTGAGTGTTGTTGTTCTAAAATTAATTTTAAACTTAGGAGATAATTTTTGGTTTGTGCAATGGCAACTAAAATTCGACTCAAAGATCACTGGAATCGTGTTTAACTTGTTGAAGAACATTATTATCGTTCAGATTATCTTCGAGATTCTTAATCGAGTCGATTTGGATTTGTCTTGAGTCTTCGGTGTCAGAGATGTAACCATCTTCGCCAGTGTAATGAGTTGGAAAGACAAGCAAAGGGTTAACGCTCCACGCAACTAAATTTCTTGTTTCGTAATTGAATTTCCATGAATCGTTTGGATGCTCGTTGAACATAATTGGAAGGAACTCATCAACTGGCAGAAGTCGTTTCATTGGCTCAGCAGCGAGAAGTTTACGAGCTCCTTCGAGACTAATGACATAGCCGAGTGTCCAGTAAGTGTAGGAAACCATAACGAAATTCTCACTTTCCTTCAAGTAAACTTCACTTTCTTGCAATCGCTTGCGACCGAAATAAATCAAGTCCCAGCCTCCGATTTGTCGAGCTTCTTCCATTAAATGCTTAGCTCGTTCGATGAAGAAAGGTTCGAACTTGATGTCATCTTCGAGAACGAGAACTTCCTCTTGATTCAACTCAACCATTTTCTGCCAGATTGTGTAATGAGAAAGGAAACATCCGATCTCGCCCATTGTCATTCTACGTTTGTGATAAGGATCAGCATACTCTGGCATCAAAGTAATTCCCATTTCAACAAGAACATCGTCGGTTAATGTTTTCCCATCGAAAGCTTCGAAATATGTAAAATCCAAACCAAGTTGCTTCATGGTCGTCTCCATTTTCTCTCGTCTTTCAGTTCTTCTCTTTAAATTAATCATGTAGATCTCAGAGAAACTCAGTTTCGATGGCTCTGGATAGCTCACGAATTTCGCAAGCTCTGGCAGAATGTTGACTTGATTGTATCGATTAATAATCGCGACTTTGGTATTAATGAGTTGCTGAATGTCTTTCGACAAAGGCTCATCGTGATCTAATGGAACTAGAATGTAACCGTAGGATTGTGAGTTGGAGATGACCATTTCTGTATTCGAGAAGTTGGCTGATATAGCAAAGATAATGATATCATCGATTGGACCATTATAACTTTTTCTATCGTGATAGCTATTAATCTTTGTTTTGTTGAACGTCAGCAAGTCACTGGAGATTCTCTTTAGATCAACTAAAACAGCGCTATGAACCATTGGAACTGCAAACTCGCCAACTGTCTCATAATTTCTGATTTCTTTGTACTGGTCAGTTCGTTTGTAATAATAATCCGAGGACATTCCACACCTAAAATGGAAGGAGTATGAAGTCAGATCAACGAGCGATGAATAATAATTAAGTGGAAGTTACCAAAAATTTGAGTAAAGACCATCGGAAGCGAGCATGGGAGCAATGATCGGACGATTGAGTGCAATCAGTGAGCTTAACGAGCTAGACGAGGTCAAAAAAACATCTGCGTCGAGAAACTGCAAAACATATGTTAGACAAATTTAGTCAAGAACTCCTTTCAGCAATCAAAGAAAATATAAACTCACGAATACGTAGTCAGCCCATGATCTTCTTCCAAAGTCGAGAGCAGCCTCTTTCATTCTTATCAGCTCCAAAAATCTCTCTTCCGGCCACGAAGTCAAGTTCGTTTCACCTTTTCTAAGTTTTTCGCTATCATCGAACTGATAATGCACGGAATGGTATAAAGAAGCTTTCGCTCGTTGCAGCCAAACTTCGAGGATCTCTTGAGATTGATCTTCATTGTGATCAGTGATCATCCATAGAGAAATTCGGTCTTTCGGGTAGTCTTGTTCCTCGAGATATGTCAAAAACAACGGCAACGTATGCGCCTTATTTCTAATCAAACTGACTATCAAAACACTCGGTCTCTTGTATAAATGACTGCTATCACTCAATAAACTCTGCAGATCTGAAGTGTATTCAGTTTTATCTTCACTTGCATCATCACTATTCGACGAGTATTTAAACAGAAATATTAGAATTAAGACGACAAAGATTTTGACACACTCCATTCTTTTCAGTATGTTGATTCGCTCTCCGGCTCGATTATTATTATTACAGCGTTGCCAAATTGATTTAAATGTTTGAAACGTTTTTTGACGATTTCCTGCGAATTTGATTAAAGGATTCAATGGAGATGAAGTCTTTTATCTAAATTAGTTCATCTGAATCAAATTTTTATTAAATCGCCATCGAATCGATTCCTAATCAACTTTTTTCAATCTAAATATTTATTTATTTATGCTTGAAAAACATCGAAAGCTTCGTTCTTTTCAGTGTGGAAGTTCATCTCATATCTGTGCACTTTGAACTTTTATTTAAAAAAGATGAATAAAAAATAAAATTTAGTTAAAAAATATTTCTTGATTTTGAATTTTTATTGAAAATATTCCTTGAAGATATTTCTTAGCAAATAAAAATCTTTATTCTTTAGATATTCCTGATGATCTGAATGAATTTTTCATTCTCAGCATAGAAAATTGTTTTAAAAAATCAATTTATTAAATTATCCACATCAAAAATAAATATTTAAAAAATATTTTATGTTTTATCAAAAAAGATATGAAGATTAATGTTTGGTGAAAAATATTTTTGCGCAATTGCGCACCTGCATGAACACATCCACACTGGCTTAATGTTTATAAGTATTTTGGTGTCTTCTTTAAATTCCTCGTAAATTCATAATTTTCTCTTCTTGTAAAATTATAAATAGCCGAACGATGTCAAATGAAGATGTGGTGGATGAGAAAGATCCATTTAGTTTCAACGATCAGTTCGACGACGAGAAGAGGTGAATATAAGTTTTTAAGTTTTAGTTTTTTTGATGAGAAAAAAACTTTATTCAGTGAAGTGGAAAATGTTTAATGATGACGATTTTGCGTTTATCATTGTGACATTGATTTGTCCAAAAACCTCGGGAACATGATTTTGAATCGTGTGCTCATGAAGAGAAAACCAATTTGGGTAGAATACAATGTTATTGATCAATCATAACAAACCTGAATCTCCCCCCATCTTATTATCAGCTGATCAGTGAACCCGGTGAACACTTTCTTAGTCGTCTGTAAAATATTTTTTTTCGGGTTTTCCTTTTAGTTGTGTAAGTCAAAGTTGTTTGATAACGCGCTCTTCTAAGACATTTTCACATTCACTCAGTCGCTCTTCGACACTCGAGCCGTAGAGTCTACATGAATACTTATTTTAAATCCGCGTTTTCTTATCGGCCTAAAAGTGAATCATTTCTAATCGTTTTTATTTTTCCTGCGAATCCCGCGGTCGTTCTTTACTTTTAGAAGACGTTTGTCAACGTCCGAGGAAGACACAGACGAGAATCACGAGGAGTTAGAACACATTTCGGATTTGTCGCACTTTGAAATATATGGTTCGACACCACCACGAACGCGAATCAAACATAAGAACCGCAGTTGGGATCGCAAACAGAAAATGTAAGAAGAACGCGAAAGTGAAGATAAGATAGACGTGTATTTCTTATCGTATATTTTTCTTTAGGGAAACTAATAACGTAAAAATGCGAAGTGGTCGTGGAAGACTTGCAAGGTCGCGTGCTGATCGCCGAAACACACTTGATTGCGCAATTCTCAATCAAATGATTATCGAGCCAAGCATTGATGATAAAGCGCGTAGTGATAAACGTTCAATTCAGATGCAACGGGACTTTGAGCGTGACCAAAAGATGGCCATGTCTATAAATGTTCACGCGCATCGACCTGTTGCCCAAAGAAGTTCGCTGAACATGAACAACGTAGACGACGCGATTATTACAGCAGAAGTAATGCAATCAGTAGCATCAGCTGAACACAAATGTATTGAATCATCAAATCGTTTCATGAGCGTTCAATCCCGACCTGTCGCAAATCAATGTCGGATCTCAGCTCCACCATCAACATTCGTCACTTTCAACTTTCCAAAGATCGCCACATCAGAAAATGTTCCACAAACGCGTCGCGAGTTCCACGAAACATTTTCCAATTTGATCAAACTCGGCTCGAACGAGAAACAGGAAAGAAATACAAAGAGCATGATAATATCTAAAGAAGAACAACTTTGGCAAACTGAAGTGAAAGATATGATTTGGCTCGAGCTACAAGCGAACATGGCTGATCGAAGTCTTGAACAGCAAGATAAATTTCTGTTCGCCGCGCGACAAAATATTGGCGAGTTATTGAGAGAGATCATGTCCTTTCGGTTCAATAGAAAGTTCAATCGAACTGAGAGCGTGACTCCGAAGACTGTTGACAGTGGCTTATCAAGTATGCCTTCGTCCGAAGGTGGTGTTTCAATGAGTGAGTTTGAGATTATTCTTTTGATCAATTAATTTTCAAAAACTTATTTCTGCTTTAGAAGATACAACAAACGGCTTTTGCTTTGGATGCTTATCAATGTATTGCAAAGACTGCTTAGATGCTCAGACGTCAGCTTTGCGTCAAGTTGAAAACTTACTTACTAGACTTGAAGCAGCAGAAGATTTATTTCCTTCGAACAAAGCGATGGGAGCTCACTTCCTTCTATACAACTCACCCGATTTTATCAATCGGATAAAGACAATGTGCCTTTGGTACAATCTTACAAGACATCATCGACTGAACTTAGTAATCCTGGGAAAAGTCCTTGCAAAGTTACAAGGAAAAGAGTACAAATGGCCTATGGTTGAATCAGACAGCAGTGGATCTTCCTCAGTTCAAGAGCATGAAGCTGATTCAGCAAGAGGCTCATCAAGTGAAATTAAATCAGCGGAAGCTCCAGAGAAGCCCATCAAGCCGAAAGTTCAATTTCACAGCACAGACGAAGTGGATGGACGAAGCACGACGGATAGTGCGAACAGTGATGAGTCTTTGAAGACAACAAATCAAACTGAGCCATTAGGAGAATACGATCGTCTTATGACATCGCTTAACTCATGGAACAGACTCGATTCAATCGAAAGTATTCAAAGTAAAGATCCAACATCGCCATACCGAAAATTTATTGAGAACGTGTTAAAGTCGCGTGGACTAGGAAAGTCTTTATCGTTTTTGCACCGTCTGCACAACGTGGTTTTGCGAAAAGCTCAAATCACGTTGGAGAAACCTGGCATGGAAGACCATGAACATGATTTGTTTGAAGACGATGAAATTGCGCACATTGAGAATCCATTGTCGCGTGAAGAAATTGATGAACTTCAAAGATATGGAATCTGGAGTGAGGAGTTTAAAGAGTTGGCGTTACCTTCTTACATCTCAGCGTTTATCTTTTTGTCGCTGATTCCGCTTGAAGTTGTTCACGAATTTCTTAAAATGAAGATTGAAACTAAACCCGCTCAGCCTAATCCTCTCTCGTTGGAGCAACTCATTAAGGAACTAAAAGAAGGTCTAACACTTGCTTTGATACACCGCGATCGCTTCAATCGACACATCTCAACCGCCCTTGTTGACCGAGAAAATGAGACTGACACTTACATGCGAGTAATTGATGAATTCGATGCGACTTTGAAACAGATCTTTGAACTTTATCTGGAGTACGTAGAACAGTGGATATTAGTTGGAGTGCCAGATTCACATCGGAAGTCCGCATTAGAAGATGAATGGAGATTCACAAAGCTCACATGTCCAATGATTAATGGAGAACATTCTGTGGCGGCCAAAAAGTTTTGTGAACTCATTCAAAAACTGCTCGAGTCGATCGGAAGACAATTGACTGAAAAAGTTAACGAGATGGAAAATTTCTCATACGAAACTCATATTCCGGAGAAGACCGATTCAGGAGAGCGCGAAGAGAATGAAGAAGACGACGAAGAAGAAGACGTGTCGACGATCTTAAAAAATAAACTTCTTACGATGTGTCGCGAGATTCAACAGCTGTTCACTGACGAAAGAGAAAAGTGCGTGAAGCTAATGACATTCACGAAATCACTTTTGAAGGACATCGAGAAAGATGATTTTCATCGCGACCATAACACAATCGATGACAGTCAAGTCTGTCTTCGCCATAGCTCATGCATGTGTCCAGATGTTCTCGAGACAATCAACACATTGAAGATCAAAACACTTTCCCTGCGTGAACAACTCACGAAAGTATTACAAAGAGTCCAAGAGCGTAGTGAAATGAGATTCATGGTTGAGATGGATGAAATCGACAGACAAACTGTGCTGACAAGATGTAAGGAAATTATGCACGTTGGTTACCGATTTGGCTTTGAATATCACAAAATGTTGTCTGCTCTGTTTGAGACAACGCCAATTCCAGCCAGAAACTCTCAGTGCGATCAAGGATTGGCTAAAGCGATTGTCGGTTTTGCTCGTTGCTGGATGAAGTTTGTGATGGAACGTTGCGAAAGAGGCCGAGGACTTAGACCTCGTTGGGCTGCCACTGGCCTCGATTTTCTTATAATTGCTTGTGATCCTCATAACACTGAACAAATTGGCGAAAAGGAATTCGAGGAATTGAAAAGTGCGATGGATAAATGCATCTCACATGTCATTGGCAGCATCAATGAACCAGAACGCGTCAGAAAGTCCCCACGATCGAGAAAATCTTCTCCCGCGCCAATGAGACGTCAAGCTCCCTCGAGAGCCTCAATCTCTTACACACAATCAGCTCAAAAAATTCTTCAACAACAAATGAGTCTTCAAGTTGAGAAAACTCGACTCTCACCATCTCCCGATCCACGCGATTATCCCGCCGATTTCTTAAGAAAACAAGCTTCTTGCGAGAACGTCAGCATTAAAGTTCCTGACAGTCCCAACAGTTGTTACACGCCCGAACTACGACAAGTTAGAATTCGTGATGCAGCTAATCGACTTGATCTCCTTCTGGAAAATAAATTACGCGAAAAGAATCTAATCGGAACTGTGAAAGAGCTTAATTCATGTGATAAAGTTGTGATTCGCGCTCGAAGCGTTCACTTTAGCTGGCATCGTGGAATTAAAATTGGTCAAGGTAGATTCGGAAAAGTCTACACAGCTGTGAACAACTCAACGGGTGAGTTGATGGCTATGAAAGAGATTGCTATTCAAGCTGGTGAGACGGGAACAATCAAGAGAGTTGCTGAAGAATTAAAGATTTTCGAGGGAATTCATCATCGACATCTCGTCAAGTATTATGGAGTTGAGATTCACAGAGTAAGTTGAACTATTCGCTTGAAAATCAATGAAGATTTTAATAATTTCGATTGCAGGAAGAGCTTTTAATCTTCATGGAGCTTTGTGCTGAAGGAACACTGGAATCACTTTGTGAATTGTCTGGAGGACTTCATGAAGGTTTAGTTCGACGTTACACGAGTCAACTTCTTAGCGCAGTCGAGGAGCTTCATAAAAATGGAGTCGTTCATCGTGATATCAAGTGCGCAAACATTTTCCTGACAAACGAAGGGAATTGTCTGAAGCTTGGTGATTTTGGTTCCGCTGTTAAAATTAAGTTCCATCAGACAATGCCTGGAGAACTCAAAGGATATGTTGGCACTCAGGCTTATATGGCACCAGAAGTTTTCACTAAAACAAACACGGATGGACATGGACGAGCTGCAGATGTTTGGTCTGTGGGTTGTTGCGTTATCGAAATGGCATCAGGGAAGGTGAGAAAAGTGAAATCTTACCAAGTGAGACTTCTAAATTAATGAAACTTTTATTTTCACAGCGTCCGTGGTATCAATTCGATTCCAATTTCCAAATTATGTTCAAAGTCGGCATGGGCGAATCGCCTGAGATTCCTTCTTCGCTCTCAGAAGAAGGAGTTGACTTTGTCGAGTGTTGTTTGTTCCACGATCCTAAAGAGCGGTGGACAGCTACTGAGCTTCTTCAACATCATAATTTCTGCAAGGTAATTGAATCTCAAGAGATAATTGAATGGATTTTAACTTGAATATCTTCACAGGTCGTAATTGGAGATGATTGCAGTTGCAAGGAGAAGAAAACACAAAAATAAGATCGAACAAACAAAATAATTTAATTGTGACTTAATCAATGCTTAACGCATTTAGTTTGTATCCACTTGACTACGTTAATGTTCATTTCTATTACCTCATTAAAAGGCAAGTTTATTACTTTGCAATGGTTTACCTTCGTATATTTGTTATAGACTCGATTTTATAAAGAGACAAATGTTGATGTTTAGTTAAAAAGGTTTGGATAAATGTTTGATTTGAATCATAATAAAATTATATCGGATGTAGACAGGAAAATATTTCAAATTTCTTTTGCTTCTAAGACTTCACCTTTACAGACATGAAACTTGATCCATTGCGAACTCTTCCGTTAAATGTCAGGAAGACGCCAAATTTACTTCACTAGGAGATTTTTCAATCTTACTCCATCAACAAACAAAATTCAACTGAAAAGAAAATGTTTTCTCTTCCAGAAACATTGTCATTCATTTCCAGCTTTCCACGTCAAAACCACAAACTTTTCCATTTGTGAGTCTCCATTGGCTGCGTCGACAACCAATAGTCGCTCTGCGTGATGGAAAATAATTTTCTTTTTTCACTTCGTTGCACAAGCGACGACAAAACAAATGAAAATTAAATGATTTAGGCTGATGATGAGTCTAATAAAAATTATTATTTAAATGAAAATGATTTCCGGTAGGAAATTGAGTAAATTAATTAAGGTCTGACATTAAATGACTTAATCGAAAGGTTTTGTCTTGTTTTCAAAAGTTCAATTGATTTGAAAAACATTTCAATCCTTCATCTGAAGTACCGCGATCTCCGAATCTACCCCGAACGTTCTTCATTGTTCACTCCTAATCGCATTAAATCTCTTCTGTCTCCCTTTAAAAAAATTGTTATTGATATTTGCTCGCAATTCAAAAAGAGGGAAAAGGAAGGAGGTTGAACATCCTCGCTTGTTGTTGTTTGCTTTCCATCCTTTGGTCAGTTGATTGCGGAGCTCAGTTGAGTTCGAAACATTGACGGTATAACATTAAGTGATTTTGATGGCAATAAATAATTTAAATAGCAATAAAATGGATATCAGTGATAAAGCAAGTCATCGAACTCATCACACGAGATTCTTTGAGAAGCTTTACGGGAATTTGGAATCATCGAGTGATAAGACGAAGAGCGATGAATGTTTAAGAATTCAAAGTTATCCACAGAACGACGAAGGAAAACGTGAAACTTTAAATTCTCCTTCTGAGTCAAGCGGAAGTTCATCAGAAATTTATGTTAATGACTTGAATGTTCAGAGGTGCGAAAAGTGAAGATTAAGAATTTCACTTCATTATACTAATTAAATAAAAATTATCGCAGGAATTCATTGTTCACTTCAAGTAGCGAAATCGGCTTCCCCACAACAATCTTGCCGCCACATTTTGGATCGTTGAGATTACCGATAGGATTTGCGAACGATCCCCACAATCATTTTGCGGCTTTCCGTGAGTTTATTTCTGAATTCTTTTGAAGGCAATGCTTGGCTTAGCGAAACGTTCCCCTATCGACCTCATTGCGACCTCCAAGCTCTTAAGAAGTAAACACATTCTTGTGAAAATAATGAACAATAAACTAGAACTAATCAGCGGACAAATCAGACTAGGAAGACTTCTAACCGCAAATAGGATTAAAAAGAAATTGCAAAACAATTTCAATTTACTCATACTCGTTTCGTTTGACTTCACCTGACATCGCATTGGTCAATGAAAGGAATTCAGGTTTCACTTGCTTATATCCGCCATAATTGAGACGACTCCTTTCCTTTAGTTCATATCGATGGGCACTTCCCGAAAATTTGTCACTGATTTTTTCAAAAAGAAGACAAAGGAGAATGCGAGGAAGTCGATATTTGATTGAGTTTGCCACATGTCGCCGTTTAAGTATCAATGAGTAAAGAAGACTCGACTCAGTTCTTTTACGCTTGGCGTAACTTGATGGAAATTGATATATTGCTAAATATTTTTACCACCGAGACATTAAAATCAATCTGAAGCCTCTCATGTGTAAACCAAAAAAATTCTAAGTCTCCATTCCCTTCCCAAATTCATTCACAATTTCACTCAGCAACACCCAATTACACGAAATTTTGCGCGATTGTTGAGCGATTAAGATCTCGGAGAAAAGTTTTAAAATCGAAAAGTGGAAAACAAACTCAAAAGCGAACAAAAGCGTAAATTCATTGAATGGAAAAACATCAAAACACATGTTCACGTTCACACAAACAGATCAACATTAAACACTTGAAAAAGACTTGAAATGAAATTATGATGATTTGATTTGATAGCGACGCAGACAATAAATCTCTCGAGAAAGCCACAAAAGGTATTTAAACTTCAATATCAACAAATCGAGGGGAGAGGAGTTTGTTTATGAACGCATCGTTTACATGATCCCTATTAATAAATCAAAACAATTTTGAGTATCGTGTTCGTCGGTGACAAAGCAGGACATCCTGATAAAGTAAAAATGCGAAATCGACATCCTTCGAGTTTATTAAAAACTTGTTGAAATTGCTTTTCGAGTGCCATATGGTCGATTTGTGGGAACATCGTTAATTAAATCGTTTACCTTCAAGTGCATTGAATTAAATTTTAATTTAATGTCCTCTTGAGATCTGTAATTAGATAATTGTGAGAGAATTTTCCGTTGCAATGAACCCTTCGTAATATTTTAATTTTTTGATTAGTTGCTCGAAGGAGACGCAAGGAAGGTCGTCAGAGACGACAGAGAACGACATTCAGCAGTGATCAAACGTTAAGACTTGAAGTTGAATTCAATAGAAATGAATATATTTCACGAGGACGACGTTTTGAGCTTGCTGAGAGTTTGCAGTTATCAGAGACGCAAATTAAAATCTGGGTGAGTTCAATGAAAGGCTAAAACAGTTTGAAACTTATTCAGCTTCAAATTTAGTTCCAGAATCGAAGAGCAAAAGATAAACGAATTGAAAAAGCTCAGATTGATCAACAATATCGGTAAGATTAACTTCAATTCAAAGAAACCTGAGTCGAGTAAGAGGAAAATCTTTTTTTAACAGAAATTTTGCTGCCGCCTCTGGTCTTCTTCCTTTTGGCATGGCTTACACTCAACAACCTTTCTTGCCATCACCAGCAACAAACTCAGATCCAAAGTACTCAAATAAAATTGAGACATCATAATTTCATTTAGTTTTTCAAGTTTCGTCCCCATTAGACAATAAAGTGAATGAATTTGTAGTCGAAAACGAATAAAGCCAGCGAATAATAAGTTAGAAAAACATTAATGTCGAGTTTACATGTTTCGTTGCTCCCTTTATTTCACGTCCACCGCCAACGTTTATCATTTTAATTTATAACAATAGCCGTTCTAATTTGAAGATGATTGCTGAAGGATAAATAAACACGCAATTGGAAAGAAATCAGCTCGTTTCGTTTAGGGCTTTTCAAATGAGTAATAAATTCTTGTTTGTTGTCTTCAAGGAGTCGAAGAGAACGCGAAGTAAAATTTTCAATCTTAAGAAATTTCTTTCGCCAAATATCTGAAATTAAAGTTCAACGAACTGTTGGATTTAATCATTTTCAATCTGAAAGTAAAAATCTTGAAAAAAGGAAAACTCTCGCGATTTGTAAATTTTGATTTGTTTTTATTATTTTAATCAAAATAGACGTCGAGAGGTGAATAAAGAACGTTTACAATTAAAATAAATTATTTCAAAGGATTGTAAAGAAAAGTACAAATCACAAAATGAGTTACAGAAAAATATTGCAAGTGAAAAACCTTTAAAAACCCGAAAAGAAATCCAACACCGAAAATGTTTTCATGCAACAACATTTTTCTCGCATGCAGATTTTCCCTGGGACTTTTAAGAGAAATATAAATAGAGAAGCTAAAGTAAAATAGGATTGTCAAACCTTGATGAGAGCTTACGAGAAAATATTTCCTTTCACAGAGCAGGGAGAATGCAAAGACACTTCGGACACAACAAATTCACACTTCGATGATCACCAGCCAATCAAACACAACTCGTCTACTTATGAAAATTGGAATCGATGAACTTACCTTAGTCTCCAGCCATTCAATTACTTACAGCAGCTTTTACGAATTCGACTCCAACCCACGCATCATCGAGACCCTCGCGATTCAACTTTCAAATTTGCTTTATCAAGAACAAAGCAGAGAAAGTAAAAAAGAAAATTCATAAAACAATAAGTTGGAAAGTATTTTTTCGTTATGAATAAGTTCCTGTGACAAGAAAATTATTTGCAAAAAACATATAAACAACCTCGCACTCTCATTCGACCACAAGTTGCAGAAAATTCTCGAGTCAATGATTTTGAAACATTTTTTTTTGCCCAAACCGTTCGTAAGGTGTCTTAGAGAATTATCTGCTTTATGTCAAATACAATATTTTCTCGATTCGATCGTGAAAGAACATAAAAGAAAAGAAAACCATAAACGCGATTTGAGATTGTCCTTGCCTCACTCAAAACTTCTTTCCCTTTCCTCTAATACTTGCCTAAACATCTTTGACTCTCATCTGCTGAAGGATTTTTCTTCTAAACTTTCTAGCTTCGCTTTGAAAACCTAAAGTTTTAATTTTCATTCGCTTTCAGTTTGTTCCGTGTGAGTGTGAATGTGATGATGTGAATTAAACTACAACAAAATCTGACTTTTCAATTTTAAATTTTTTACAGCAAAACTCATCAATTTATTCATTTCTCTCTTTTCTAAACGTGAATAAGTTCTTTTTGTGGTTCTCAAACATCCAAGAAATTGTGGGACGAGAATATTGATAGTACACAATAAAATTACATCTCTAATTGGTTCTTGATATATCTAATCGCTATTCAGTTTGCTTTTTGCCCCTTTCAGCACCCCTCTATGCGATAAGGTTGCCTCTAAGCCCCAGTATCCTCTTTAAATCACTTACTAAATAGTTTGCACATCGAAAAAAAGCTAAACAATCATTGTCTCATCAGATGACTGCCATCATTCCAAGAACTCAACCTTAAAGTCTAATGAAAACTTAATCCAGAGCGATTGGATAATTGTTGAAGTATGTGAAATGATTATCTGGCTGATTCTATCGATTATCGTTTGTGGTTTCATTCTGACTTCTGATTGAACGTGTTTGATTGATTGCAGGGGACGAACGAAGGGAAATTTAAAAGTTTTTGCGAAACTCTTTATTGACTATCATCTCTTCATTCGCTGCTATCTTAGTTTTGCCTAATCTTCCTCTTCCTAAGCTCTCCCTCTCTCTCTCTTCTCATCTTCTTCAGGACTCTTTCTCTCGCGCTTATTTTCTTAAGGACATATTGTATAATTCATTTAACTTGAGGGGGAAATTATTCTTGAAAAACCTATAAAAAGAAACGATTGAAGGAAAATGTTGAAGATTTTTTTAAATGTTTTACTCTAATTTAAAAGTAAAGATATTTTCCGCGAAGGTTCTGACCTCAGTTTCGTAGCAAAATGACTCGAATAATTTAACTTAATTATTTCATTACTTACATTTAGTTGCTGACAAAATTCGAGCAGCTTAATAGCGTCGGTTTGTGCCTTCTGCTTGAAGTGTTGGAAAGGGAAGTCACATAATTAGATTTCAATTCGAAATGGAATTCAACGAACTTACTTTGATTGCTGTATGGCACCATTCGATTATTGCCTGAATAACCACGTTGAGAGCCTCCATTGTAGCTCTGTTGATAGCCTGACCCGAAAGAATCATTTGCCCAGTTTTGATTGTAGCCTCCATTGCCCCAGCCTTGGCTTTGTCCATTCTCCCATGGACTGCTCCCGCCATTCCATTGCGAGTTATCACTATATGAATCATTATTCCAGCTATTGTTCCACCCGTTATTGTCATGACTCATTCGATTCCAATTGCCTCCATTATTGCGACCACCATATCCGCCTCCTAAAAAAAGAAAATTAAATTAAAATCTTATTCGTCGTTGAAATTAGAAATGATTCTTACCATAGCTTCCGTATGACCCGTATCCGCCTCCGCGACCTTGATCGCCTCGATGACGATCCATTTCTTGTTTGCTGATTGCTTTCTTCACATCAAGCAACTTATTCTTAATTGTGTGACTCTTCTGTACTGAAAGGAGAAATTAATTGTTAATAAAGTAAAATCTACAAATGGAATTTGAAGCTTTTTGAAGGAATTTTAAAGATTGTGCATTTAAAGCGTTTCTCATAAACTGATTTTTAAACAATTTACAAACATGACTTGCCCAAGATACTCATAGATTCATGTTACAGTCGTAGAACGCCGTTCTTTCATCAGGGTAATACGATGAGATCGGAGCTGGGACTGTAAACTTTTAAATAAGCGAAATAATGTGAGACTTACAAACAATTTTGTCAACAGGATCGTAGTCATCATATTCCACAAATCCAAAGCCGCGCTTCTTTCCACTTTCCTTGTCAGTCACGATAATCACAGAGACAATGCTTCCAAAGCGCGAGAAGTATTCGCGTAAATCTTCTTCCTCGAACTCGTCCTTGAGACCGCCAACAAACAACTTTTTGACCGAAGACCCAGCTTCAGGTCGATTGATGTCGTTACGAGGCACAGCACGTTTTGGTTCGACCGTTCTAAAATTAAGTTTTTGGTTAGAATTGTAAATCGTAAATTATGATTTGAGTTTGTAGCAAAGAAGATGAACACATTCCCAGCATTAGTAACTGGAACTGCAAGAAATCCCCAAAGCTCAACTTTTTTCTAACAGCAATGTAACGGCGAATCTCTAATAAGGAATCTTAGAGTCGTAGCTGGAGCTGTATAATTAAATTATTTGATAAGAGCTCTTACCTTCCATCAATGACATGTGGACGAGCGTTTTGAGCATCATCAACCATGCTCGATCGTGAGTATGAGATGAAACCGAATCCTCGTGATCTCTTCGTTTTCGGATCCTTCATCACAACGACGTCCACAATCTTTCCCCATTTCTCAAAATATGCTTTGAGAGTCTCGTCGGTTGTTCGATAATCCAATCCCCCAATAAAAAGTTTACGAGTGCACTCAGGTTCTCGAATATCGTCCTTTCAAGAAATATGAATTATTAATTTTAAATAAACATGTGGCTACGTGTGCGCAGCTCAACAACTCAGAACGAAATGAACGAGTCATTGACTTTTTCTCTCTCGAGTTTAAGTTTCTTAGGATTTGTTCACTCATCACGTAACCTACTGACTTAGTTTGTCATATTTTCGTAGGTGTATTATGCTTAGCCCTACAGCTAGCTACGTGATAAGTGAACACTCCCTTCAGTTTCTTATCTGAGCCAACATGGCGATTCGCGCACTAACACAGTCAAGTAATTTTTTTCCAAACTTTTTGTCTTGGAATACGATGACTAAGTGTTTCTTACGGCGCAATTGTTTATGCAAATTAAGCTACTTACATCTTCTTCATAGTTGTGCTGGTCTTGATGTTGATTCGAGCCGTTTCTTCCCATCATTTGATGATTTTGATCGTGAGACTGTTCATCGCTGTAATCCTGATTTTCGCTCATTCTGAAGCAATCTTTTGCCGCTCGAAGACGTTTTATTCTCTTATGAATAAATTATTAACAGTTCAAGATGCGATGCAGTAATACTTCCTTTTCTTTTCCAATATTTAAGAAAAATAATCTGAAAAAATTTACCGGAGCTCGCAGTTTGATTCCCCTAGAGTTGCCAGATCGTTTTTGTTTTGAATTTTTAAATCGCACGCTGCGAATAGAATTGAATTTAATGGAAAATACGATCAATGTCACACCGGGCTTCTGCCCAAATTGTGGTTCAATCTTACCGCCGCTTAAGACAAGTGGAGGTGTCACTTGTTTCCTTTGCTCGAAGGATTTCGAAGCGAGCGGTGAGTTTGGATTAATTATTTAAGTAAATTATCTTGAATTAATATTTGATTGTCTTTTTTAGTTTTTGGAAATATGGAAGTTGAGTACACAGTTCACTTCAACAAGATTCCAAGCACGAACAGCAGAGCAAAACCTGAACAAGTTGATGAAGCAGAAGGACCAGTCATTGAAAGAAAGTGTCCAAAATGCGGTAATGGGAAGATGAGCTATGCAACGCTTCAATTGAGATCTGCTGATGAAGGACAAACAGTTTTCTATACTTGCACAAAATGTAGTTTCAAAGAGACAGAGAATTCATAAAAAAATAAAACGAAGTTACTCTGGCAACATTCAGTTTGTTTTGAATCTTGATCGAAAGCATGAGTGAAGAAATTAATTTAAAAACCGAGAATGGAGACGAGACTACTTATCACAAAGCAAAGAATTATTGGGAGACCGTTGAACCAACGGTTTGTGGGATGCTAGGAGGACTTCCCGAAGTAGGATTCATTGGTAATCGTCGAAAATAAATTTTCATTCACTTTGTTGTCATGGATTTTTTTTTGTTTTAGATATTCAAGCGTCTGCTAATTTCCTGAAACTTCTGTTCAAATACAAACCATCGCCAGGCAATACTCGAGCATTAGACTGTGGAGCTGGAATCGGTCGTGTCTCTAAAAATCTTTTGATGAATGAATTTAAAACTGTCGACCTTGTTGAGCAAGACGAGAAATTTTGTGTGAAAGCTCGAGAGGCTCTTTCGGGATCAGGACATTTAGGAGAAGTTTTCAACGTAGGACTGCAAGATTTCGAAGGCGGCGACATGAAATACGACGTCGTCTGGTCTCAGTGGGTTCTCGGACACTTAACTGATGACGATCTCGTTCAGTTCTTCAAACGAATATCAAATATTTTGGATAAAAACGGCATTATTGTTGTGAAAGAGAATTTCACGAAAGATAACCAGACAATTCATGACGAAACAGATTCCTCCGTGACTCGACCGCTATCTAACTTCAAGAAATTAGTAAAATTAGCAGGTCTCAAGGTCATAAAAGAAGCTCGTCAAACAAATTTTCCAAAAGCTCTTTTTCCGGTGTACATGATGGCGATGAGGCCAATTACGAAATAAAATTTTATTTACCAAACTCCACTGTTTGAGATTGTAACATGCTTTGGTTCAGTTGATTTGAGAGTTTTGCTACGAAATAATGATATTTGGCGTTTGACTGGATCGAAACGTTCTCGGAAGCGTCGTCGAAAATCGTGAAAGTCCATTAAAACTTTATGATGCGGGACATTCTCCCAGAACTGGCCTAGAGCTGGTTTCAATTGAACATATGTTGAGATTTTCTCAGAGTCAGGGCTGTCACTTTCGGAGCTTTGTCCAGATGGAGTTTCTATTGTTTCTTGAACTGCGAGGTTTGTAACTAAAATCTGAGAAAAGTTATTTAAGTAAAGAAAACTTTAAGCACAACTAGAATCTTACAATGTATTTTTGCACTGACAAATTCTGCAAAAGCTGAGCAACTTCTGTCAATCTTCCGATGCAATAGATTGGTTCGCCGAGGTATAAAAAAGTTGGAACGGTGATCGAGTCGATTATGATGAATTTCAAGTTCTCGTGTAGAAATGAATTGTTTGCAATGTGTGTCAGACTTGAAATAATATCTTCAAGCGTTGTGACGTCTTCAACGGAGATTCTTCTCATGATTGCTTCTTGTTTTGCTTGAGGAATCTCACGTTCATCCATAATGATCTTCAATCGCAGTGCATGGAAATCTCTTTTCGTGTCAATGAATAAAATTTTGTCGTTTTCCTTTATTTCAAGGAGTCCTATCATCATCGTGTTCAGTAACATTGTCTTCCCCGACTCTGCAAGTCCAAATATTTCTATAATATCTCCGCTAATGATTCCGTTGGGAAAACATTCATCCAGTTGACTAATGCCGGTAATGAAGCATTCGCTTTTCTCCAAATAATTGTCAAAGAATTCCGTTCCACTGATCAATTCAACTGTTTGCTCCTGCTTAAGTTTATACTTCATTTCTTGAATAGTTTTCATCGACACCTTAAGAATTTTTCCAAGTTGATAATCCGAGCGTTGAAGGAAACTTCTGGAGCTGTTTATTCGAGCTTTCATCAAACTTTCCATCTGTTCTTTATTCAACAACAAGAGATTTCTCAATCTATCTTCCATTTTTAGGACGAAATAAGATGCACAATCAACGTAAACAAACTAATGAAATCGTAAACAAAACTGACCAGGGATTCGGAATATCGTCGTTCATAGGTTACGTAGAAAGATTTTTTCTAATTAACGAATTTTGAAGAAGCTTCGTTTTTCTAGAGCCATCTTCTTAGCGTCAAGTTTCGTGTCTTTGATTATAGGATTTCATGACTTCAAACCAGTTCAATCCAGCGTTAATTATAAAAATGGCAGTTATGACTTAACGCCACTTAGTTTGATTGCTTCTTTATTCGCATCTTATCATCCAGAATTAATGAACTGTTGACACACAAAACGATAGCAGCAACGTTCTTAATTCTCAAACTCTCTTCTTCTTCCTGTACATTTGATTGCCATTCATCGCTTTTCATCATCATCACGTTGGCAATCAGTTGAGTTCATAAAAGTTTAAAAATATCAATCAAGTTGATAACTTTAATTTAGTAAATTTTGAGAGAAAGTCACCTTCACCTATGAACTAGTCTCTATCCCATAATGTGTTAGTGGCTCTGTTTTGACAACTAATGTCGTCTTAAAAAAAACTAGAGAAGAAAAACAAAACAAACATTTAGAGGAATTTAGCGCTTGGCTCAGTTTCTTCCGTTATCGGAACTGTGGCAATTAAGTCTTCAAGTATAAAATATATCTGATTTTTATCTTAACTCGAATTTCTTTATTGTTTTCAACTGAGTTTCACATTTATCTTATCACGAAGTTGCTTGATAGCGCACAAACATAAATAATTTGCAATAAACCTAACTTAATACGAAACTACGTAATTCGTCGTTCTTGAAGGTCGAATGGACTGACGATGCAAATTTTTTACTTATTTACAAAATAAAATTATCAAAAAAATGCGGTTTGGTCACGTTTTTCACTCGATGCGGGAAATTACGTCGATGTTTACTTCGAGAAAGAATGGCTCTTCTCTCTCTGCATCAGGAAGATTCCAGCATTCATCCCGACCGTTCCCCACTTCACGGACTCAGAGACTTGACGCTTCCGGAGCTCAACTTGTTCGCCATACCTGCAGTAATCTGTAAAACATTTTCCATGTGAAAATCGAATTTTTTCTCTCATGATCTTTGATGTAACTCACCTACGAAGTGAAGCGAATTGTGAAAAGACGTTTTGTGTTTCATCGCGTAGGTGATTTGGTTTTTAATTTCTTTTTCATCATTTGCTTTCTTATGCTTGTCGTTGATGTTGTTGATCCGAATTTTATAGCTTTGACTCCAAAGTTCTGCAATGCTGAGCTTTATCACTTTCAAGCGGTTTTCGACTTTGTTGACTGTGTAGACGAAAATATCGCAGGCTGTGGGCTTTTTGTCTGAAAAGAAAAGTCGGGAACCTCGTGAATAAACCTTCGTGTTACACGTGACGTGTTTTGAATTCGTCAACCGAGCGGAATACTTTTCCTCACATGTCAAGAATCGTTTTTTATCCCGAACGATAAGAAAGATTTTGTTTAATAACAAAAGAAAAACTCACTTTTCTTAGTTTCGACGCTAACGACGCCGTAATGTGATTTGCTTTCTTCAATCGGCAGATCTTTCAACAGCAATTCAACGATGAATCCAGATTCAATGACCGCGCAGAAAAGTCGCTCCTCGTCTTGTTCGAACCACTTTGATTCTCGAAGCTTCTGAGTTGCCACTGTGTGAATGCTTCTGTAGGTCGTTGTAGGCTTGAGCTTTGAAGTCAAAAACCACCAGTGACTCTTTGGCGGCGACTTAGATGCGAGCTCCGGAGCATTGAATGAATTTCGCCGGGGTGGGAGGATTATTTCTGTCGCCAACACCATTTCTTTTAAATTAACGACTCAAATCTCAATAAAAACGTCTAACTTTTGTAATCGCAAATTGTTCGAAGCCTCGAACGCGTTTTCTTGGTCACGAGCAAAATTTCACTTTCAGAATTATTTATAAATAAATTTATTTCGTTTCTCGCAAACTCCGGGATCACTTTTGGTAGTAAAAGAATTTTTTTTTATCTGTTTGAGCGCGCACGGGAAATATTTATTTTCACGAGTTCTCACAACGACTGTCGCTGAATGAATGAAACTTCGACGAAAGCCGAGCTCTCGAGATTGAATATTTGCCTCCAAATGCAATTGTGTTCATATTCGCGGGTTATTTTCCTCTCGCTGAGAACTTCGCGCCTCGAAGTATTTGTACAACTTCTTTTTCGGGCCTTGATGATTTTATGATATGTTCAAGTAAATTGGACGTAGCGAGTAGTTTTCACACTTCGTCTTCTCGCCATTCAATTCGTGTATTTACATGTCAATTAAGCAAACAAACAATTAGACGGAATGCGCTTGTTGTTGTTGATGCTCTGAGGTCATTTCAAGTAAAATTATTATTAGTCATTAAACGGGCACCAGCGGGACGCTGCCTCAGTTACTCACAAATCATTCAAATACGGAGCCAACAATCAACTATGTATAGACCTTCAATGCAATGTTGATATAACGAACAAAATGTAGCTACGTGATCGTCCACACACATCATAAAGCTGAATGGAAATTTAAAGCGTCGAAGTGACGAAGTTTACAGAAACGCTCGTCTTAATTAAAAGCGACCAACGAATGCAAATTAATTAGCGACGAGACGCGCTCAGTCATGAGTTCACTCTTTAATAGGAAATTGATTACCAAAGCCGGCAAACGACAAACCGGTTTAAAGAGAGCAACATGGCACGTGTTCAAGCACGGAAAAAGGTTTTTCATCCAATTTGGTCTATAAGTTATCACAAGTATCTGGCGAAATCCGAAAGGAGGCCACTTGTCTATACTCTGTGGATATTTCCTTATCACGTCAAAAAATAAAATACTCGAGGGGGGCCTCGCCTGTTATCGCTTTGTTTACTTACAGAGTGCATAGCGCTTTTGTTATGTCAATTACGCGCAGCGTCATTAAATTCCCTATCAGCGAAGTTGACATAAATCTGTTTTGTAAACATTGTAATTTTTGTGAGTTGCACAACGTTTTAAAATTAATCAATCATTTTTTAAATTTGATAAGTGCATTGAGTGAATTTAATGACGTCCAGTTGTTCGTGGAACCGACTAAAATAGATAAATGAACACTCGATGAACATGTGAACACCTTTTAAATGACACTGACGTTATTGACAAGAGAAGAAGTGGAAATCGATAATGCGCAAATAACGACGAAAGATAATCGCTTTGCAGACACCTCGATTCGCGTTGATAATGATTCGTGATTTAGCCCTCGCGACCAGTGACTAAGTTAACTAGTTGAGCTGCTCGTTGATTTTACGTAATATATATTATATTTAATTACATCTATAATATATTACATATAATATATTTCACTTTTCTTTTATCTCAATGAGAAAGTGTCTGTGATAAACTTCAAAACAGCGTTACAGACAAACTTTCCCCATCAACGCAATTTTTATCAGAAATCGATTAAAAAAAGTGTGTGAATGAAATCAATGCCGACATCAATCATAAGGAAAGCCGGCGTTTAGTTTGTTTTCATTACTCAATCATCAAGGTCGCACACACATCTCACTGAAGTTTTATTTATACAGAGACAGACCCGTTTGATATTTTTATTTTTAGCGTTTGCTGTTTTTCTTTCGTTCGTATCTTGTTTCCCATCAATTGCAATTAGAATATCTCGCGAAAATCGTTTTCCGGGACTTTTATCGCTCGACCTGCCCTCGTTGCAATTAATAATTATTTATCTAACCCAGTTGCCGAAAAGTAAAAAATTGTTTTGAGGAAAATCGTTGGCTGGAAAAACATTTCCGAATCATGAAGTTTCCTGGAAGAAGATTCTTAAGGCCGCGGCTTTTTTGAGTAGGCTGATGATGTAAACATTATCAAATGAATTTGAGCGCAGTTTTCGTTTGGATTGCCAGAAGCTCTCACGCTGACTCATCAACTAGAATTACTCAAGTAAGATTGACGTAAATCAGGTACTTCGCGGCTCATACTACAAAACCCGAGATGACTGAGTGAGTCGAGCCCCGAAACGTTCCTCGGTTGTGTTTATCACAGTACAATGAGTTTGTTATGGTTTTCCACACTAAAGTTAGATAAATTGAATTAATTCGCTTTATTTTCATTTCGTCTGATGTTGTAAACACCCGAGAGAAAAATTGCGACGTGAATGAAAGCTTGAACCAGTTTTGTTCGGTTTCTTCGTTTGTGTCGAAATTCGAGCAAAAATCTGTTTTCGCCGATTGAATTACAGACGGCGAAATATTTTGGCGCGCAGTGATTCATTGCCGAGCATGTGCAGCTATCAGGTGGAAGGAATTCGCCTCATGACGAATCCGCTGGCTCTCGAAACTTGCACTTTCGTATGCAAATGCAGTCGATTCGTTCTGGTTAGAGAGGACAAAAGAATTTTTACTGCTGCACGAAAATGTAAATTTCTTTAGTTTGACCACGACGATCATCATTTTCGACTGTAATTGACGTTTAGCAGATTTTGGATCGGTCGTTCTTGCTTTCCTTTGGGCCACCACAAGATTACAGCCTTCAATGAATGGCTCGTAATGAGAGTTTGGATGGAGAAATTAAATCAACATTCATAAGTTTTTATGAGTTTTGTGGCGTCGCTTTGTGCGAGTGGGATTTTAAAGAAATGATGTCAGGGACTTGATTGAGATTTCTCTGATAAAAATTTCAATTGAGAATTTCCAAAGATTTTCTTGTGAGTAAATTTATAATCTCCCCCCCAAACTGTTTATTAAGATTACAATGTCACATTTTGTAATCAAACAATGTTTTGAGTCACGAGCAAGTGTACAGAGATTAAACGATCGTTGTCATGAGTCTCTGTAAAACTTCCTACGCACAAAGAATTCACTGAGATTGCCAAATCTTCCGCCAATAATTCGTGACAAATATTTTTTCGTTTGACAAGAGTTAAGAGAAAGAAAACATTTTCTGCATGAGTTCGTCAGTAGCTCGCGAATGTAATTCGTCTCGGGTAATTTTCAATTAAAATTGTTACAAATTTTTAAATGCTCGTAGGCAGGCGAGAAGAAAAGAGCACACACAGTGACGAAAGTCTAGAATTATTCACGCACACGTTGGCTCAGGCAGAAACTTTTTTCACGTCGACATTCAAGCGTTTGTTGCTCAAATTCAATTACGAAAAATTAAATATTTTATCCGCTCGATTGGCTGGCTAATTTGTTAAGAAAACTTGTTTTGATCATGTAGAGCCTTTGATTAGGGATTTTTATCCGAATTTTTTTAAATTTATTTTAGGGCTTTCATGCGAAGTATAAAACCTGACGACACTGGAAAGAAAGTGGTGAGAGTCCAACAAGTGTGCTTTGTCTTCAATTCTTCGGTGAAACTGTAGAAATTTATTGCAGTCTCATTCAGACGTCAAATGATATTTAATCAAACGCTTTTTTCTTTTAGCAGAGCTCGCCCATTTAATCATTAATCTCCTTAGCTGAGAAGCTAAACGGCAGCGACGGACTTTCAGTGGTTGACTTTTACAAGCTAACTGTTCGACACGAGATGCATGTGAAGAGATAATTTCGTTTTATACGTTTTTATGACAACAAAGTGGCACATAAACCCGGCCATCGTTCATCTTTATGGCCTTATCATTGTCGAGAAGTTTAATTTGCTCGTCACAATGTCTGACACGATCATTATCAGATTAGATGATATTTAGCCTTCTTCCTTTTCACATTGTTAAGAGAAACTGCAATCGTTGCGTGTTTATGTCCACAAAATGACGTAAAGATCTTTCAAGCATGTGTCTCCGGCAGCCAATTTGATTCACAGCGAAAGGGAAGAATAGTTTCTTCATGTTAATTTCACAGATATTAAAAAAGTCTTTAGGGGCATTTGTCGGAGTAACAAAAGAGTTTGTTGAACTAGCGAGAGACACTAAATTTAATTGAAATAATTCTGAAGACTTGAAAATTAAAATTGATTTCGATGTAAAAAATTCTGTTTTATGTTCATTTGGCTCTATAAACATCAAATTAATTCTCTGTCTACTGTTTTTCATTTTTCGCTCGAGCGGCTCGAGCACTAAATTATGCAAATTCTTCTTTTATGACTTTATACTGGTTTTTGAGGTGTTTGCGAACATTGTCTTTATCAAGAGTGATTATTAAGTTAATTGAAGTGTTGATGCAGTGAATCTGCCGACGTTCCATGCTCGCGCTTCGACAAATAATTTTACGTTGTTTGTCCTGAGAGGAAAAAATATTTTTGGGACTTTCCTCCGAAGGTGAATACTTTCGTTCGTCTGTGTGTCTGTTCCTGACGAGCTACGCGAAAGGCCTTCTTCATATTTAATTGAGAATTTCACTTTGCTGAATACAATTTTACCAAAAAAAAAATTAATTTCTTTTCCAAACTGATCGTAGAACTCATGTTTTCAATTAATAAGTTTTAAATACTTTTAAAGCCTTCCCAGGTAATTTTCCAATTTCCTGATGTTAACTCGAAAGTCTACAAAAGACTCGCGAAACTTCTTTAATCACATAATCGTGTTATCCCCGATTTAAGATTTGGTCGGAGGGTAATTTGCGTGTTTGAGTCAAATTTATCATTTCACAAAAGGAACGAGGAGAAAAGAAGTGAACATAAAGGGCTGTTTAACGTTGTTTTATGATTACCTTGCGCTGTCTTATTAAAGCGTTTTTGGGCACTTTTCAGACACCTTTTCATCCAAATGATGAACAAGATTTATTGTTAACTCGTTCGCCCGAAAAACATTTTTTTTTCTCGAGCAATTGTTGGAAATCATAAATAAATAAACACAATGAGCTCTCGCTAACAATATGCTGTAATCCTTTTTGAGGCTGGTTGCGGTTTGAATCGCTCGAAGGAACTCTTGTTGTCTTGAGAAATGTTTCATTTCATTTGTTTTGTTGACTTTTCTATTTTAATCACAATCAATAAAGTTTTTTCTTTTATTTTCATTTCTTTTTACACAATTTTAATTTTTCTTTGTACAATTCGAGGGAAAAAGGTTTTTCTTCAGGAAGAGACAGAATTAGCATAATTAGAGAGTTACTCGATGAACTTACGAAGCCGTGGCGGATCGCGCTCGATTAAAATGAAATTTTAATAAAGATCACACCTGAGATAATTTAAGTTGAAGCCATAATTAAATTATTTCTGCATAAATTTGTCTGCGGCTGATGGATAATTCGCTCTTCTTTGGCTTGCGGTGGAGCTTTCGCTTGTGAAAATGCCGACGACTTGCACGAAAAGAACTTTAGCACACTTTACAGAAATATTTATTTGAAGAAGATTCATTGACACTAGAATTGAGTTGCGATGAGAACAGCCTTAGAGAAAGATTTTCACTAGCGAATGCTTTAGATCAATCGAAGATTCGATTGCAGCTGATGAGAGCTTGTCGGTGGATAATAATTGTGTTGGAAGTACGATGAGGGCAGCAAAGGATTCATCATCAGAAGCGGATGAATCGGCAAATCGTAGCCCATTTGACTAAGAGCAGCTGACGCGTGTGGATATTGAAAGAACGGAATGCCACCTGGCAAGAGAGTCGATGCTGGGGGCAGTTTCGGTTGATGTGGTATCATCGTTGGTGTCAACATAACTTCGCTGTCATCTACATCGATTGTTTCTTCAGTTTGCGTTTGAATCTTATCTTTCATCAACAAATTCTCGATCGTAAAAGCCTTTTTCGGATTTGTCTTCTTCTCTTCGTCCTTCTTGCTTCGAATTTTTGGCGATTGAATTGTAGTCATCGGAGAGATTGGACTTCTGACGGGTGAATTAACTATTTGATGTTGAGGTACTGAAGGTTCTGATGGGATCGGTGGATAGTAATTATCGTTGATTGCAATTCCTTGTTGCTGAGCAAGGAAGAACCGATTTATATTTGCTAGAGCTGCCAACTCTTCGTTCAGCGTGTCTTTGTCGTTTTTCTTGAGCTTAAATCGTCTTCGTCTCCTCAACAAACTTCCATTCTCAAACATGTCAAACGCTTGTGGATGAAGTGTCCAGTAAGCGCCTTTGCCTGGTCGATCAGGTCTTCGAGGAACTTTAATAAAACAATCGTTGAAGCTTAAATTATGTCGCAACGAGTTCTGCCATCGTTGAGTGTTCTTCCTGTAGTAAGGAAAGCGATCCGTAATGAATCGATAAATATCACTGAGTGGTAACATTTTTTCTGGACTGCTCCAAATTGCCATTGCCGTTAACGAGATATAAGAATACGGAGGCTTCTGCTCGCATTGTTCTCGCGATGGTCTTGGCATTTCCTCACTTTTCTTTCTTCACTAAATATTTTTTCCTTCAACTTTCAATTCCTTCACATTTTTCACATTATCGCGAAATAAATTGTCCGTCAGCTTCTACTGCTTCGAAACCATTCCACGCTTAAACTTCGAGTAATCCATAAAGTCACCGGAATCAATGTCCAAAAAAAAATATTTCGCGCTCCGCAAAACTTTTATGTCGTTCGAGATTCGATTGTTTGCTAAGACTATTTTATCAAATCAACAAAAGGTGTTGAAATTTTCGATTGCATGTTGCTGTTGTTGTGCTCGATTCCATTCTCAGCTTTGAATATTTTTTTTTCGCCTTTTTCTTCTCTTTCGCCGCTCGCTCGCTCGCCTTTTACCAATTCAACGGCAGAAAATCTTTTTAACAAATATTTAGGGCGGAACTCTGGTAAGCTTTTTATTCAATTTTCCTCCGAAATTGTACACGAGTGTTTAGTAGAAAATGTAAACAGTGATTTATTTGTTTAATACAGACGCAAGTTGTGATTTTAGCTCTTGCTGTCCTCAACACCAACTGACATCACACGATGAACAGCTGGGGCCCATGAAACGCGAGTACATAAGAAGGAAAGCTCTATGCTCTCTCTCTCCGCTTTCATTGGCAATTGGTTACGTAACAACAATGGATCTCGCTTTGCTTGTGATTGTACAAATATTTATGTTTCGATCACAGCATAATGTTGGTATTTCGTTATATACTGCGAAGGAGAACGGGGCGTGTTTTCCACTCTCATTGGTTGGATATTCACTTACACAATCGTCTGTTGAGTTATATGAAATTTTTCGCTCAACAAACTCAACAAGCTTTTCGGCTGATACAATTTATTTCTGTACAAACATTTGCTGCCTCGACGGAAAACGATGTTGCGACTCTCATTGCAACGAAAAAGAAATCAATTTTATTTTCTTTTCACTTGTGTAGGCCTTTAATCATACAGAGACGAGGCGAGCGAAGAGCATTAATAAATCAAATTGTTTATTGAAAAACATAAAATAATGTTTGAGCTTTACGATGATGGCTCTGGGACTGGTGTGGAGGCTTTCTGCGCTATTATTATTGCACTTTGTGTGGATTTCATTGATGGTTCGTAAGATTTTTATGTCGGCGTTAAAAGCGAGCAAGGATAACAATGTGTTGAAGCGTTATTTATGTGATGTTTCTTATGATAACGTCGCTGGGATGCCTATAATCACTCGCAAAGAAACACAGCGCGGAGGTGCGAGTTGCCTTTCTCCTCACAGTTAGAGGATTTGTCAAAAATGCCAACGTTGCTGTTAGAAAGAAGATGAGTAGGAGGTGAATCATTTACCGTTAAATTGGTTGGATAATTTTCAATGGTTTGAGCATATAATAAATATTTTACCGAGAGACGAGCCATACACAATTGCCTAACTACCTACATCCCAAATGAAGCGTCGAGCCGCCGACGACGACAAACAATGGACGATCATCTATTTAAAAATACATTTAGAGGCAACATCGACAACAAAACAATTTTAATTAGATTCTTGTGCGAACGGGGATTTTAATAACCAACCAAAACTCAATTGTTTTCCCGTTGATTCAGTCATTTTTCAATTTAGATTATGAATAATTTTCCCCTCGCTACTCCACCATTTCTTTCTAAGCGTTCGTCGTTAAGCGTTGTTGCCTCTGCCACGCAAAAAAAAAGCCGAAACAAATTACGATGAGTCAATAATTTATAAATGGTGCTTTAGAGATATTAATGTGCAATGCTCACTGAGCACTACTGGGAAATGATAATTGATTCGACTTCTCTTGGCTATGCGCGGCTGTTGTCTAACAACATTCCTTTTGTCTTCTAGGTCCGTGAAAAAGTTAATTTTAATTTTGATGGGAATGAAATATGTTTATAAGTAGTCGAGAGAGCTCCTTCAATAATTTAAATATCATTTTCTTATGTCTTAAGCGTCGAACAATTTTTTGTAATTAAATTGCCATTGAGCGAAAATAAAAATGTGTTTAGCGCAAAAGAAGAAGGAAACGAGCTTCTGTAAATGGTGGACTGAAAGGTATGAATTATGTTTTGTAATTACTCAATCTACTAGCAGAAGTCTAAAGTATCTGAATGAGAAAAATTACACGCACATTAGCACTTGGAGGTTCGTGACGACCACTCAGCCTTTCGCTAATTATTTACTACAAGGAAAGCTTGCATTTTCAATCAGAATTTTGTTCCGTACGAGAATTTGAAGTTTGCCATCGTTTAATGAAATAATGCCGCGCACATTCGAGGAAGTCATTATACATTTGTAAAGGAAAATTGCACTTTGATTAATATCCCTCTGAGAAAGAACAAACATGCAGCGATTTGCTCGCGCAATTAACTGAGATGGAAAATGCAATTTGAATTCTTTATTATAAATATTTATTTGATAGCATTAAATTGAGCAATTTCACTCCACAATTTGTTTGTCTTTCGTGAGTCGCTTCGTTGAAGATAGAAGAGCTTAACGGCAAATCGAGTTCCTCAACCTCGAGCTGTTGATTTAACGACGAGCACTTCACGACATTGCAATAAAAAAAATGAATTTAAAGTCGAGTTCATGCTTTCGTTTCGTTTTGTCACCGCCTCGTTTCGAAACTTTCTTTGTTTGACCGTCTGCTCGTCGCCTCGAAGTAATAATTTTGAGCTTGGCCACTGGACATTTGCATATCAGCTTCTTGTTAGCGAATGATTTGCTCAACAAATGCCTTTCAACCATTTGCTTTCGCTCCTTCGCCATGGCCACTTATTTGCTCCAATTTTCCACTTCTTTCAAGTTCTTCGTCTGCTGCCACTTGGCATCAGCATCAAGAGTGTTATTAGCTTCTTCGAAAATATTAATCAGTCGTAAACTTAAAAGGTTTCATTTCAAGAGATAAAGTTTAATTCTTGCACATTTTGTGTCAAAATTGCAATGCTGGAAGCGAAATAATGAACACTCAGAGTTTCACTTTGTGTTATTTTTTCAGACTTTGTAAGAGAACGTTTCTCTAAAAATTTTTTTTGATAAGTTAAATGTTCATCAAATTTTTACAAGCCGAGCATGAAGTAGCCGTTTTGATTCAATCACGGTATCAGCAAAGGTCAATCATAGACTTGCAGCAAACTAACTTAAAAAACTAATCACGAAGCCAAAAGTTGCTTGTTACGAATTTTTCTTCAACAAGCAATTTCAAAGAAAATTCAGCAATTTTACAATCAGATCGAACAATTTTCGTTGAATTCAGTAAGCGAGTAGTTTAGTTTATAAGAGCAACTAGGGCATACATAAGCTCAATCTGTTAACTGGTTTCAATCATTTTAAAGTCTCTTTGAGTTGCAATCAAAAACCGCTTAAGTCTCAACCAAGCCTTATCATTAGCGTTCACCCAAAACGATCGCTCGTAAATTTCCGGAAAATTAATAGGTAATCGACATTTAATATTCTTATGAACTTACGACGGTGGATTTATCACAAGAGACTAATAACGAATTCACAAAGGGCGCTTTTATGATTGAATGTTTGAATATTGATAGAGTCGTTCGCTGAGATTAAACGGCGAGCTTCATTGTCGATTTGAGCAAATATATGTTAATTAGCAATGATTATGCAGATTTCTTTGGCAGCTCCACGCTCAAGTCGCTTCTCTAACTGAGTCATTCTCCATTGAGTCAAACCATTCAGAGCGTGCAGTGGATCGATAGAAAAAACTCGCGGTGAGGTCCAATTTATAAATAATTCTAGAGAATCAAAGAGAAAAATCCTTTTACGGTCGATTTGATGCGATCGATTATCGAAACATTTTATTGCTGTCCGTTATTGACAGAAAGAGATTTTTGAGATTCCATCACATCAAAAAGCTTCGAAACACTTTTGTTGAACGAATTAAAATCGTTTAAGACGCTCGATGATATAAATTGATGTTGAGCTCGTTCGGTGAACAATGGGAAGAGTGGCCAGGGGTGAGAAGAAGGAGAAAACCATTTCACAGCATGATTATTTGATTTGGTCAAATGAATTTGGCTATTGTTGCGTGGCTCTGACTCTAATGTTGAACAAATTTTTCACACCGCATTCCTTTGTGCCATTGCGTAGTGAAAAGGGATCCAATTTACTGAGCGGTTCATCGGCTAAGAAAAAAGGACTTTTTTTTGCTGAAAATAAAAAAGAAATGAAACGAATTTCGACAAACAATTGAAAGTTGAACGAGAAGAAATCGTTTAAGTCACTTCGCAGTGAGTGAGTGAGTTTGTTGTTTTTTGCTGTTGTCTACCTTTGAGGTATGTCGGAGAGCAATGGGTGGTCGCATTATATTTCCAAAACGAAAACCGACAAGCCTAATGTGTGAGAATAGTCAACTCCGCCGACACTTACACGCCAATATATGAATTTAATGAGACGACGTCACACTTTGCTTGTGACCGATTATCAAACGACTTTCAAAATGCAGAAGAACAACAAATTGACTCGAATAAACACTTTTTGGTTACTCATGTAATTATTATTTTTCTTCAAGTGATTGCATCAACAAAAACATGAAAGCGAACGCGTCCATCTAATGTCTTTAAGTGGTGACTGATGACTTAAAATGAATGAGTGTCTTTAAGCGGTGAAGAGGTAAAATGTTCAAAACAAATTAGAGAGAGAAGCTAATCGATTTTTTTCTTCTCCAAACGAACGAGTTGTTGACGAAGTTTACGCAGAGATTCAAACGAAAAACAGTTTGAGGAAGCTTTCACTTCAAGATGACTTGAGTGAGATTGCTCTAAGCAGCACCTGGAATAGAAACAAAGAGTCAGAGATGGGCAGGGAACGTGTTAAGACAAATTGATATTTAAATTCGATTTTAAATTGATCATTCTCGAATCTCAAAATCACTTCGGAGCCTGTTGATCGTGGCATCACCTGCACAATGATGAGTTGGAAAACAGAGCGAAGTTAAATCAAATTAAACATCATCGCATGCTGAGCATTCAAAAGCTGCTCGCTTCATCGTTTGTTTCATCGTCGACGTGGAAATTACAATAATTTTGAAGTTTAACTCTCGATAAATATTGTTTTAATGGGACTGGCTACCCTCGCAATGTGTTCGATTCCTTGAAATGCAATAAAGGCAATATTTGAGGAGTGAGAAAGATATTTAACACTTTGTTATTATCTCCTCGTTTTTCACTAAGAAAACTTCATCATCTCAAAGCTTTCGACTCTCGTCCCGTCCATGTAATCATGTCAGGTGTTAATTGTTTTCTGGAACTCGATGTAAAAAAACATAAAAACTAATTTCGTTATTATGAGCCGTGTCAGAAATTTCCACTAAAATTTTTCGTTGTTAAAGGAAGATTAGACATTTGTGGGTCTGTACAAAAATTCGGAAAGTCAATAAAACATTTAAAGAATTTTATTAAAAGATTTTCAAACTTTACGAACAATCCCCTAACCCAACAACTTTTCGCATGTTCCTCTCATTTAGCGTGAAACTTTGAAGTGTTCGCCAAACAAGCAACACTCGTCTTCTTGATACACGCAAACGACCGCGCTTGTTGTTCATCTCTCGGACATAAATTATCTTGACCCGAGCCCAAAAGTGGCCGATCTCTGACAGCTGACAAAGTAAAAGTTAATATTAGTTCAATAGCTTAGAAAATTTATTAGTTCGATTTAGTTTAACGATGTTTCTGCGAGGTGAAACATCATATGTTGTTATGAAGAGTCTTTGCTCTGTAATTATTTCGAGTAGCGTGTGCCAATTATCAAATATATTTAAGGCAATCGATATTTGATCCGACAATTAGACGTCTTAGGACTTAGAGGGGAGAAATCCGATCGAGGCGCTTCTTCACCTGCTGAAGCAACGTAAGCAATAAAGGAGATTCTTATCGGCAAGAATTCTAACACCTATCGAACCTCATAAACTAATTATACGCTTCCAGCCGAGAGGCGAATGATATCGAGCCGAAAACACTCGAAAACTTAGAATTCAAAGATCGGAGTCCCCGCTAAGATCAAATTCAATCATCATAAATGTAATATTTGTAGTTGCCTTAGTCTCCAGCTGGGTTGAGATGCTTTTGATCTGTTGCCGTTTGAAACGCCGTGGAAAGCAACACCGCAAATAATAAATGAACTGGGAGACTGTTGCTGGTGATTTTTCACCTCGAAATGGCTAATAAATGCATAAAGTTATTAATAATCGATTTCTCGATTCAAAAGGAGTCTGGAGAAGCGATTTGTTTCTCGTTCCTTTAAGATAAATGAATTCAAAGCTTTAATTTCTAACGCAGAATATTTTATTGTTCGAGCCTTTTGTGGCCTCTCACCGCATTCTAAACTGTTGTGCTTAGACATTCCTGAAAAATTATGAAGTCGAAAATCGATTTTTGTTGCTGATGTGGTTTCAGGGTTGGCAGAGTATCAAAGGCGATTAGCTTAAGAGAGATTCGTTAAAGCTTCTGAAGACTTTAAATCTAATAAAGTTTGTTGATATTTCGTGGTCGTGAGACACGTTTGAAGTCCAATGACGCCGCCTTTGATGTAAAGAGTTTTTAATTAACGATCCAGTTTTTATTTTGTAAAGTCAACGAGCGATCACGCAACTCACATAGCGAGCCCTTCAAGCAGACAAACCTCATTTACTCTAAGTACACTCGCTTGAGTGGTCAGCGAGCGTATCGAATTCAATTTGTTAATGGACCTCCGAAGCTCGATTAATGGAATCTTTGATAAAGATCGTGACACTGGGGGAAGTTCAGTGTCGTCTTCACGATGACAAGGAAACTTTTGACGTCTCGGATCTTTGATCCCAACTCAAAACTTTCTTTCTTCTTCGTCAAAATTCTCTTTCGTGTTTCGTTTTGTATATTTCTGAGCAAACAGAAAGACATCAAACGCTAACTTTTTTTTTCAACTTAATGAAACAAGAAGTAGATGAAAGCCACCCAAATAGCGTAAAATGGTTTTGAATTAAAGCATTTCAAGCACTTTTCCTTCTCGACCCGAACGCCTGAGACGGCTGAAATCAATTAAAAGAAATAAAAAGAGTTTCTTCAACAGTGAAACGCGTGAATTTGATGTAGAATAGACACACATTGTTGTTTGATTGCTGATGTCACTCGACCCTAGACTTCGAGTTGTTCTTGTTTCATCATCAGCGAAACATGAGGCAGTTGATTCGAGAAACACCTTCTGCTTCAGATATTTACCGAAACCAAATTAAAAACACATTTAGAATTTATTAGACGTTCCTGTCGGCTCCGAGATCATGCAGCAGGTAAGCGAATGTTACAAACTTGCTTTAAAGAGAGTGAGAGAGTTCAATCTTTGTCGTCGATGATGATTTTTGCTTTTAATTAACCCGAAATTTAAGTGAAATCTTTTCTCCTACACAAAGGGCTAACGGAACCGTTCATTCCTTTTCAATAATCTCGAGGATTCTCACGGATCAAACTTTTTCCATTAATTATTTCTTAAAAGAATTGCTTGACACAAAGGGATGAAAATGCTTCGATCAAAAGCAGAAAGCTAATAAAGCATTTTAGTGTCCATAAAAGAATTCCCTTCAAATGCCGCTTCTCTCTATTCCCACCTCAAAGTCAATTTGATATCACGAGAGAATCATAAACGTTCGACCTCTCGCTCCACAAACAAACAAGAAATTACAAAAATCATAAAAATCAACATTTAACTTTAATAATCTCAAGCTTGATTTCGAACTTTTTCATAATTTAAGGTGCTTCAAACGCCGCTTGAGCCGCATAGTGAGTGTGTTGAGTAGATTATGCCTGCGATGAAATCAAATCCTCGGAAAAAAGAAAAAGAAACTAATGAAATTTAAATTTTATTATCGCCGATGGCGGATTCTTAACGTTTGATCTCAACGCAGTTTTAAAAAACGATAATTTGTGATCTCTTTCGAAGCTTTTTTGAAGCTAAACAATCAAAGGAGTTGTCTCTTGAATTCAAAAATTTAAAGGACGAAACGTTTTCAATGATTTTGTCATTCTTTCGAGTTCAAAAGAAATCTTCTTCTTTTCGTGGCTCTAATTTCATTTCGTTTGTGTGAACAAAAATAAATATATAACAAATGATTATTATGATTTTTGATTATTAGCCTTCGCTGTGTTGAGTTGAGTGGATGCTGGGTCGATGAAGAAAAGGAGCTATTAACTGTGTAGAAGAGAAGAAATGAAACTTGTAATATTAATTACCTGAATAACACCTTCGAATGTTTATCAAAAGATACCGACTGGTTGTTTGAGAGATTTCCAGGCCTTGCGTCATAAAATCGTTTCAAGTGCCTTTGAATTCAAAACCGTTGAGCTGGACAAAAGAACTAAGCAACACTGGCTGGATTCTTCTTTTCATACCAAAGACCACGAGAACTCATAGAACTACCAACAATATTTTCGTATGTCGATCCATTATATCATCGTTCTCATCAGTGCCGAGCGATACAATCGGGAAAGACAAACGAAAGCCATTTGTTAGACTCTCTCGACTAATTTCCATCTCACCTTTGCCATTGAGCCGAAAAAAGAAAACTCATAAACGAATCTCGAGAGAGATTGATTATTTTAGATCAATAAGTGAGGAGTTTGCAGGACAATTACTTGTCGCAATTGATTGATTAATGACTTTAATCGCTTGTTTGAGCATTAATTAGTTTTCAGATTGTTTTACAAGCGAGACGAAGTAACTTTATGAAAAATGCATTTTAAATTAAAAATTCTTTGGGCTCTCAAAGAACAAAGAATTAATCTGCTTGTAAGCCTTCGATAGTTCTTGTTATTCGCCTTCGAGAGGAGAGAGAGAGTCATTCATCATCATAGAAATCATTATAACATAATTTGTTAATTGTAATTTAAAGCTTTGTCTGCGTCCGCTGATCGACGAACAGGAGGCGAGAGAGCAGCAATAGAAAAATCAAATAAAAGGAGTTAATAATTTCATCATTAATCCGGATTTTCTCATTGTGAGAATCAATGGGCTGATTGGATTGAAGTATCTATAAATAGGCTTAGCAGCTTTCAATGTCCATCGAACACCTTTCACGATCGACAGATCTCAGTGAAGTTGATCCATTTAGTTAATTATAATAGGAAACGATAATTTATCTCGCGCTCTGATCCCATGTCGATCAAATCAACAAGAGCAATCAATATTTTTGAAGAAAATCCGCCTCGAATCGAGCGAACGATGTATTTCTTCGTAATCGCTTATAAGTGATTCAGAGAACGATCGCTCAAGATTCTTTTGCTCGAGAGTAGAAATTTTTAAAAGATTATTATCGTGACTAACTCTCAAGCTTCCTAAGCCTTAGAGAATCTTTGTAATTCAATATCACACGGGTCGTTTAAGAATCAACGATGATGTATGTCGATAGGAATTGTGTCGGGCTAATGAGATCCTCGCTCGCTCACAGCTTTCCGTCAGCAATTCGTTTTTGGCATTTAAGCAAATCGCTTTGAACTACTGAAAGGCAATTTGCTCGTAGTTCATTTCAATAAATATTTATCTACTCTTGTTGCTTTCTCTCTTGCAGCCCTCGATTATCTTCGGAAACATATTTTCGTTTGCTGTTGATGATCGTAAAACTCTTTTTATCTGATTGCATTAGACGATTCGAGTCGCTTCGATGTTTCGAATCTGTTTTTAGTGGAAATTCTCAAAGAACTTTTCCTGCTTTTTTGCCAATTTAATGTGCGAAAAATGACATGTGTCTGACGTCGGAGTAGAAAGGCTCAGCGTCTAATCGACGATAATTTATAGCTAAGCTTGAAATTTGCTTTTCTACTCATCATCAAAGAGAGTTAACGGAACATTAAAAAGTTTTCTTGCTAAACATGAGAAGACGGACGCGTTCAGTGTTTGTTGGTTAATTTATGGAAAACGAAATTTCATTCAATTTGTTCATGAACAAACGAAATTGAATAAAGAAGCGCATTTCGTCATGGATTTACAGCTTACACCCAGAAATTAAATGTTTCAGTTCAAGCCTCGCGTAAACAAAGGAAGACACGAAACGAGAGTTTTAAAGCGTGAAATATTCTATCAGGGAAATGTATCATCATCATTTGTTATTCTTCCTGTTCACCCTAAACTTACATGACGATCAGAAAGAAGGAAGAGACGAAGCCTCACGACGACGACGATGGTGTGTTGTTGTTTATTGTGATCACTATCTCCTAACAACGACAACAACTGCATTACATGAAGCTTCGCCTCGGCAAATTAAATGCTTATTAAAGTCTAATTTATATTTCTCTCTTCACAGTCGCTTTCAATTTGTCATGAGTCGGAGAGACAGAGAGTTCGCTATTGGACAAATATTAATTGTTTATTGTTGTTGTTACGAATCTGACTTCTGTTTGAACGCATTGCGTTGGAAGATTTATTTACTGTTCTAATGCACAACAACGACATGCCTTGCTCTCATTTTTTTTTAGGGTTGGCTTCTAACAAACTGTGACGACAATGGGTGAAAAATATTTATTTTTCCTTTCTAATTTCAATTATTGTTATGTTCATTGCTTAAATCGTTTTGATTCAAAAGCACAAAGTGTGAGAGGAGAATTTAAATGTAGTTTTTATGTAAGACAACATCCCAGCTGAATGAGAAATGATGAAGAGGATTTTAGGGATTTTTCTCCGTGAGATTGTTCTTAAAGCAAATCGTTTCTTTAATCGAAGCACAGAGAACTTAAAGACCTACAGAAGGACAAGCCAATTGTTTGCGAATAAAAACTAAGTTACCACGCTTCTCTGGGCGAATTGCCTTGTTCTCTCCTTCTCATTGTCATTTGCCGTGTCGAAGCGAATGTTCGTTCTGCAGCATTCGATGTCAATTCAAACACACATCGACTCCTTGCTCATATTTATTTATACATCATTTAACTTAAACGAATTCTTACCCACATCGAGTAAACCTTCTCGTCAGGGCAATTTCGGGAAAGCATGCAAACGATGCATTTTAAAATATTTTGATTGTTAAATTCTTCATGGTGACAAATTTGATTTTATGACATTTTTTCGTTTTTGTTGTGCCATAATTTCTCATCGAAGGGTGAGTCGTCAACTAACAACATCAGTAGCAATCAAAGCGATGAAAAATGACTTCGCAACGGCAGAAATTCAATGTTCTGGTTCCTTGCGTCGAAAGAAAGCGGAGAAAGATACGTTTCACTGTTGTTATGCTACTCCGGCTCCGATTATACCGCATAATTTGAGTTTCGCTAATAAACAACTTTTAAAAGTTTTTCTATGTTTCGCTAAGAATGAACCGATTTCAATGGCAGGAACAACAGAAAAACCGTCGATTCATGCAAAAAATGGTTTGGATTTTTTTTCCGCTTACACAAATTATGCATTCATGCTCTAATTCAATAAGAAAAGTTCCATTATTCGTGGTCGCAACAATTGAGATGAATTTTTCCTTGTCATTCTATCGAGTTTGCTATTAAACACGTCAAGTCTATGGGCAAATATTTTTATAAAAGTTTTCTATTGTTGACGAAACTTCTTTCAATTTATTGCCAATTTTCACAGATTTTTTTCTTTCTTTCTTTTTTCGGCAACTCGAAAATTGATTGAGTTTCGTGACAACATTTCGTCATCTCATCGCCTTTGGGGTCGATGACGAAAGAAAATAAATCAAAAAGCAAAAGCTTTTGCGATGAGCTCTCACGTGTTTGAAGAAATCATCAAATCGATTATTTAAATTGGTCTCCGCAGTGTCTTGAAGTTCACGCCGCGGCGAAGAGCCTGACTCAAGCAGAGAACGAGAAAAGGGCTGAAGAGCGGCTTATTTGTTGTGGATCGAAAATAATTTATTCCAAAAAAAAAACTCCAAATCTTCTCTCGTAAAAAATCGCTTTAAAATGAATCACCTGAGGCTAAATCAACATCTTTTGGATTCTTCTTCTACTCCTCCGTATCAAACGATTTGCGTCTTTAAGAAATGTTTATGTACGAGAATAAATAAATAAGAGAAAAAATGTCTTGGAAAATTAATTTTCATTAAACACGAGCGTTTTTATTTTGCTCTTAATCAAGCCCAAAAGTGTTGATAATTATAGACTGCTGGTGATCGAAAGGCTTTGAGGGGAAGCTTTACCAATTCCGTGACCTCAATTGTAACCCGTACAAGCTCCTGTCTTAAATTGCTGTTACAGAACTTGCTCAAAATTGCTACCGCGCCAGCCAAAGCCAAGTCACGTAATCAATGAACATTCTCCATTCTTTTTATTGCTCCAATTCCATTCAAAGAATCTGAGACATGCTCTGCGGCCATGGAAAAGTGTTTTCTTTCATGTTCTTTTTTTGGCCATCCACAGCTTGAGCAATAGAATTATGATTAATTCAAATTGAATAATGAATGCAAACAGCAAATAATAAACGAGAGCTGGCAGCGATTGGGGCCATGGCGGGAAGCTTACCATAAAACCAACTCAATTCTTGTGTATAATTAACTAACATCAAAATTATGGAAGGAATCTTGACATCACAACGAACTCGGCCGCGCTGAATAATGAGTGGCAACAATAAAAAATTAATTATAATCCAATAAAAACGCCTCAGCAACTATTTTTATACAACCAACAACGATTATAATTCACACCAAGAATTTGAGGAGCTTTGCCAACGCGTTCTCATTTCTCGCCCGCGAAATGAATTATTATGTTTTACAACGCCGTAGTTGGCATAACTTAAAAAAATATTTCTTTGCGTTATTGTTTTTATCCCAGCAATTAAGCTTAATATAATAAACATTGAAGCGAAGCCGTTGAAATCATAAATTTGATGTTTACGAGAGTGAAAATCGTAAAAGTATGAAAGTTTGTTTATTGCTGGGTTAAGTCGCGAGAGAAAATTCAGCGATAATAAGGGAAAAGGAATTTTAATCGTTCGCCGTGAAACAATGTTGCTTAAGGACAAGTTTTAAATTTGAAAACTTCTTCTTGCGATTTCAGTTCAACATCTCATCCTGCGAAATCACTTTCAACAAATTTCTTGATGTTCTTTTAACGCGAAATTCAATTCCCCGGCGAGAGCATTAAATCATTCTTTGCTTTTCGTGTTATGACCGTACGTATTAAGCAAACGATGATGCATTACTCGAAATATAAACCCTTTAAGTATGATCCTACCGACAGTTCTGCACGTTTCGTCAATGATCGCGAGAGCTTCAGAAGTTTGATTTGCAGTTTTGTCGAACGATTCGCATCGTGCGTTGAACAGCAAAAAGAATAATTCAAAAGCACAACGAGAACAGCGCGAGAGGAGGCAATTTAATGATTAAACTGAAAATACGCTTGAAGAATACACGAGAACAGAGAAGAAACAACCGACTCACTTGGTACCTTTCTGTCTGGCAGTTTCGTTCTTTAATATTAAGAGAAATCATCATCTTGATAACGTGCAGGCTCGAGAACGTTTAAGTGGATATTTAAACGAAACACTCGAATCATTTCGCTTTCAGTGATGTTGAGATTGTCGGACTTTTCCCTTTTGAATTACAAATTACCTGATGAAGAGTTCGGAGAGGTGTAATTAACAGTTTCTAGAGAAACGCACGAAGAATGTGAAGTCTTCAACGTTTATGAATGAAAACTGCAAACTGCAAGCGATCGAATGTCTTAAAGAGTCCTAAACAAACAACAACAGGCGACAAAGTCTTGAGGAAAGAGGAAACAAGTTTTATGAATGAACTACGAGAGTCTCATTCAATAAACCACTCGATGTTCATCTTCAAGGAGGAGGGGCGGGCAGTTTGATTCATAAAAATAATTTATTTCTTATTAAAAACATTCCCTCGTTTATTGTTTTTCGTTTTGTGTTTTTCTTTTTCTGGAACTTTGGGAAGAACGCCTTTTTCCTGGCTGGCAAATCCATTGTTTTATTGCTTTGCTTGAGGATTTTTAGGGATTTTCCTCCGTTATCTGTCATTTCCTTTCTAATTTCTTGTAAAGAAAAAAAAGCCCTTCTCGAACTTCAAACTCTCTGCTTCGCTCTTTATCGGAATGCGGGCATAATTTTGCTTAGAAAGTAACGCGTAACGATCAAGATAGCGGAAGTTCGCAAGCACCAGGTCGCTTTTACGATCAAATAAAAAGCTGTTCATCTGATGGCTGATAACGATAGGCACATTCGCTTGGCTCGTTGAGCAACCCCAAATATTTAAATACTTACCATCGTCTGCTAATAGCACTTTATCACGACAAATCATTTACATAATTTCGCGCGAGATATTAATAATCATTCTCGGGATGATCACAGGGCGAGCGAGTAATCGAGAGAGATTTACATTAGACATGAAACAAATGAATAAATAACGCGCAGCAGAATCGAAATTTATAACTCGCGGAGAATTTATGAAATTCAAAGTTTTTTCGTAATAAAAAAAAACAGTCGAACATTACCACATGAAATGAATTTAACCGCGTTCAGCACAAAAGGTGTGAGATGATGACTTTTTATACTCGACAAGAAACATGTTTGAACAAATTTTCACAGCATGGGGCTTGGGTAGATGGGGAGCGGTTCGCTTTGATTCTTCATAAATTTCATATAAAACCATCGCTCGCTCCGAGGTCTCTCGGACTGTTGGCAGCCTTTTATTTTCGACTCTTTATCACAATCCGAGAAATGTTGTGTGTATATCTTTTCTCTTCTTTCTTTCTTCTCGTGCTTTTATTTTTGGCGGAGGTTCATTCATTATTTCATTATGCTGCGGTCTTTTAAGCCAAAGTTGGAGAGGAACATGAAAAATTACTTTGCAAGCCGAGAACTAATAAAAGATTGATTTATAATAAATGATATTAATAATTAGATTTCTCTGAGGCTGACGCTTACTTTGAAGAGAGGCGACTTTGGTGTTGCATCAGGAGCAGGTACTTTAGCGTTTTTGCCACTTTTGTGAAGCCTTCGAGAAGGATCAACGCCAAATGAAGTGTAATCGATCATTTTGAGGATGAAGTTCATTAGGAAGTGCCAAGATCATTAAGGGAGTTTATAACTACCTGAGAAGATCAAGGGCGAAGCGCATTAGAAGTTTTCCTAGATCGAGAGACTTGCCAACATGTTGATGGTTGTTCTAAGAAAATATTTGCCTCGGAAGCGAGAGGATCTATCCAAAATTAGGAAGGAAAGACTCAGGATTAAGAGAAGAAAGAATAACAAATCGATGAGCCACCACCCTTTCATAATTTATTCATGTTTCCTACTTCGAAGGTACAAATCGTGACGAGCTTCTATTAATTTGAATTCAAAAGGGGGAAATTCAAATTTTCTCTTGTTGTTTACATTTGTCTGCCTTTCGTTTTTCGAAGGTGGAACTCAAGCTGAAGTTTCCCAACACGAACTCAAAATTTTCACCATCGCTCTAACTCTTCGGATCCATTGAAATGTTTACACGTTTTTCCCTTTGAATGAAAGTGATTGTTGCGAAGCATAAAAAGAACATCGTACAAGGCAACACATTATGGTCTTGCTCTTCTGTTGTTGTCGAGTACGAGGTGTAAGCACATCATAATGAAATGAAATATAAACGAGCCTCTATTTACCGCTCCGGCTGCTTTATCTTCATCCTCTTCTCTCGCTCTTCAACCGTCATGTACTCATCAATCTAACATCAATTTCGATTCATTTGTGTATTAATAAGAATCATGAATTATGTTGCGGTTATCGTATAATTTGCTTCGTGAAAAATTGCTCGCTCGGTACGTTTATCCACACAAAGCTTCTCGACATGTTCCTGCAATTGAATTTCATTAAAGTTCATCGATAATCATTTTCTGTGTCAAAGTTTTTCTTTTTTCGGGACAAGAAGAGCGGAAAGCAATTTTCTGAGAAAAATTCAAGAAAACGGTTTCACGATAAAAAAAAGAGATTTGTTCGACCACTGCCGCCGACAATAAACTTACACTCAAATCGATCAATCATGCGTGAAACGACTAAAATTAAACGCTTTAATTAGATCATATTGAATAAATCTCATTATCGTGTGGAATTCAGTGAGAACCGATTTTCTCTATCGCTCGCTTTTTCTCTCTGGTTAGCGGTTTGAAACGAATTAACGAATTGAAAAGCACTTTAAACACATGAATAAAAACACAAGAGGAAAAGAAATCTTTTAATGGGATAATGGTTTGTATCAAGCATGTAATCATTCTCTTAAGTCCTCATATATCACAAACCGAAACGATCCGCGTTGTTACGCGACTGCACACAACTCGATGGTACGTGTCGCGCCTTCACAAGTTACGAGGACAACGTTTTGTCAACTTTTAATTCACAAGAAGGAAGTTAAGAAATTTCTTTCTTCGATGATGTTGAAACAAAGTCATAAAGCAACAACGAGCGAGTTTTCCCTTCAGCGACCATCATCAATTCACGAAGAAGAAGGAGAAAACAAATTCAATATAGTTATCGATTTGTTCTACACGAATAATTCAGTATTGAAAAAACGAAACATTAAGACGAGGCGAAGAACGAAAGAAAAACATTATTAAACAATAAATGCCGCATTAACATTTGATGTATTATGAGCGAAAAAAAAAATTGAATTACTTTCTTAATAGAATTTTAAAATTCTTCCACGTTCGAAATTGTATTTTTAGAACTTTATTTCTTGCCCTCGCTCGCGCTTTCTTCGCATTCTGTTCGCTCATTTCTTTTGTGTGAAGGAAATCTGATTTTATTGGCCATTAAACATATTTATTATGGAAAGCCAGATAAAGGTTTTTAAATATTTGGTTTCAACGTTGTTCGTTGGCGAACGATTCTCAAAAGCCATTTTTACCGGATTAGTTCTGGCTGCATGATCGCTGATATGGTTATTGGCTAAGTAATGTAATGCTCTCGCTCGGCTCTATATTTTGAACCTCGTTAGGAAGATGAGATACAAGCTTCCATGCATTATAAAAATTGCTTTAGAAAATTTATGATTTCGAGCTTTTGAATCGATAATTCGCTTTTTTTGAATAATTAAAAGCCACAACCTCGATGATTAATTATTAATCCAACTGTAAAGTATTGATGTGAACTATTTTGTTTTATTAAACGATATTTATTCAATAATTCTGACGAGTTATGCAGCAATGCGGGTCGATAAGGCCGAGTGCGATTAATAATTGAACGAAGAGACGCGATATCCCATCGTTAACTATTAACTCATTACCTGAATTCTGTTTGGCAAATTGTGGTTTAAATATTTTATTAAGCGACTACATGTTTCAATAAATTATCGTCTTGTTTATAATATTTAAGAACTCATTCCATCTTTCTTTCTTATTTAATTTCATTAGCAATTTGCTTACAAAGTATGCGTGCTTAAAGCTCTTCCGTCTCTCTAAAGAAATTTCATTTCAATTCAACATGAAGCAACTCGATTCACGATTGGTTGTTGGACGATGTCGATCCGCCTCAAGTGCGCGCATACAAATAAATGAACGAGGTATATAGAAGCAAAACGAGTTTATGCTTTCAGTGTGTTGATGAGACTTCGTTCAAAACATTTTTCGTTTGTCGCTAACCATTTTTTATTTTCACGTTGAACTGATCGGACGGAATAAATATTTTCTCGTTTGTCGAAGAGATTCATTCAATCACAGGTGTTAAGAAGTTAGAAGAAGAAAGTGAACAAGTTTTTTGAGAAAAGAAAGAAAGAAAAATATTCGAACTGTTGAAAAGAAGATAAATTGTGATTCAAACAAATAGTGCAAAGAAGGAAAATAGTTTTAATTGAAAATCATGCCGAGACCATCGCGTGAACAGTGTGATCAGAAACCGCCATATTCGTACATTTCATTAACGGCGATGGCAATCTGGAGCAGTCCTGACAAAATGTGTTCATTAAATGAAATTTACAAGTAAGTTTTATCACTTTTTAAAACGTTTTACGACCAAAGTCTGCTTTGAAATCGCTTTCGTGTGATTCAATTTGATTTGACGATATCCTTCAATACGATTGTTTGTCTTTTGCTTAATAAACTTTGTTGTGACAAATTATCGACTGTCATTTGTAAAAGCCATTAAAACGAAACCATTAAACTTCAAGTCGATCACGACAACGTTAAAAGAAATTTCATTTGACACAAAATGCTTTAAGCGATTCAAATGTTTGCTCTTAATTATCGACGTAATTAGTTGTTGATTGATAATGACAGAATAAATTTTCTTGATCAGAAATGATTTCACAAAAATATTTCATGATCCTTTATGTTAAAAAAAATCTTAGAATTCAATGAAAGTTCGCAAAAATAATTTGCCGCCGGAAAAAAATGTTTTCTAAACTTCTTGAAAGAAATGTTTTTGCGGCAACCTCAAAACATTAAAACAAGCCTAGATCAATCAAACTTCAGACTAAATCTTTCTTAATTTGTGTTCAGTGACTCATCAATTTTCTCTCCTTCTTTTCTCACTTTAGATACATCACAGACAGGTTCCCTTACTACCGAACCAACACTCAACGGTGGCAAAATTCGTTGAGACACAACTTAAGCTTCAACGACTGCTTCATGAAAGTTCCCAGACGCCCTGATCGACCAGGCAAGGGATCATATTGGACACTTCATCCAAAAGCATTTGATATGTTTGCGAATGGAAGTTTGTTGAGACGTCGAAAACGCTTCAAGCTTCACAAGACCGATAAGGAATATTTGAACGAAGAGTTTGCTGCTCTCGCAAACATGAACAGATTCTTCACTTCACCAAATGAGTTTTATCATCAGTCGCCACTGCAACAACATCCGACTGTCGTGGAAATCCCTTATAATACCTCATCACCCCCGATCCCTGACCAAAACTACCTGCGAGTCTCGCCTCCGATTATATACGAAGAGGAACTAAAGATGTCACCAAAACCCATCTCACCACCACCGGTAGAAGAAATTACAGTCATCGAGCCCGTAAAAAAACCAAAGCGAAAATTCAATATCGAAAGTCTCATCGAAATTGAACCTGATGAGAATCCTAGCAAAAAAGCTAAAGTTGAAAGACTCGAAAGTAGTTTCACTCTTCTAAAGCAACAGATCGCTGCGACTGGTTTTCATAACGCATCGATTCCTTTTGATCTCCATCATCACCAACAGCAACTTCAACATCATCATCACTTACAGTTAATTAGACAATTCTCAAACTACGAGCTACCACCAATTCATCCTCTGATCATGATGTCGCCTCTTGCGATGAAACTTGCCTCGAACTCAATGGCACCACCTCATCATCCTTATCTCCACCATTACCAAAATTCACTTCGATTGGACTCACTGACTAATCGTATCAGTCTCAATCCGTCTCACATGGCAATTGTTTAAAGCAACAAATCGGCAAGTAACGAGATTGCTTATACGCTTTAGCTTAAAAGAAATGTTCTTTTGTTGTTAGTTATGTGAAAAATGCACTTTCACTGTAAAATTTTATTGAAGGATGTGCAATCGAGTCGACGAAGTTTTGAGTTTCACGAACACGGGTCATTAAAGTTTATTTTGCTCTCGCTGGTCATCGCTCAGCGTCGCTGTCAGTGAGAGATTGAGATTCAAGTTTGCAATAAAAAAAAAAGAAAAAATAAACAAACAAAAGGTGCCGACCAAAAGTTTGCTTTAAATGTCCATTAATTAATCGCTTGTAAGAAAAATATTTGAGAACGTGGGCAGGACAGCGACTCGCAATTTGTTAATTTTCGCACATCTCACAATCCGCTTGCATATTCTCGTTTAATATTTATGAGTTTTATTGAAATTTATAACCATTTAAAACAAATAAAAGATGAAGAAAAATATTAAATGTTTAATTAAGCAAATGATTGTTTTACTCGCAACACCTCCGACGGAATGTTGTTTCAATTACAGTTAATTTTGCGATCAGCTCTGTGGAATATCGTCGAATGAATTAAACAAATATTTCTGCTCGAATGTTAATTAATTGAAGAAGCTAATTTCCAGTTTTTACGATGAACGGTTTCGCGGAAAAGAATCGACGGTGATTTCTAAAAATCCAATTTAGATTCATTTGTTTGACGATGGGTTTCTTATGATAAATCGAGCTCATTAAACAGCTTGAATAGAGGCTGCTCATCCAACAAGTTGGAATTAACAAAACTGCTTTTCTGAACTTCATTTATTATCAATATTTTTAATGGTAAAGCGACAGGTCAGCTCGTTCAATTCAGAAGTGTCAGAGAAGGAGCGAGAGAAAATGGAAAGAAGTTTAATGATTATTTGCTGCCTAATTATCTTAAGCTAACTTGACCTTTTTCGTTATGGCTTCGCATCATTAGCCAGTCACTTACGTTATTAATGCGCTTCTCAAGTCATCGATCGCTCTCCGTTAAGTCATCGATAACTATAAGGAACTTCCTTCTCAAATCGAAAGAGGGAGAAGGGGAGAGCGACACAAATTAGTTAGACAGAAGCAGGAAACTATAAAAAAGTTAACTGATATGCAAATTTAGCCGCTGCTTTCTCAGAAGACACGTTGCGCAACATTTATTTACATTGGCCGAAGCAATGAGCTGTTAGCTCTCAGGTGTAAGTTAGTGTCCACAATGTTGTTCGTGTGCACATTGCATGTACCAGATTAAATGATTTATAGATCATTTATGCAAATAAACCTTTTATAAAGTCAGCAATTACGATTTTTATTCGAACGAACACCGGTCGCAGCTTGTAATTAAACTATTTTCCTTATTGCAACGATCGCCTCCACCGTGCAAGTGAAGTGGCGTTATTAATTGCAATTTAAACACGAGATTGTCCGGCTCTCTCGTAAGACGATGTTGTAAATAAATATTGTTAAATTGCTAAGTACAATATTTGCATTAAACATTTAACGCAATAAGCGCTTTGCACGCAGCTCCGTCACATGCAAACCAATCGAGCTGAGGCTAAAGCGACATTAAGACTTTCCGATGAGATCGCTGATAATTTGCATCTTTCATCTCCGAGATTTTTTTTTCTTTCTTTTTTGCTCGAACGGAGCATCAATTATCATTCAACTTCTGTTTTTTTTTTCGCTCGCACGGCGAAAACAAAAGTGCAATTAAACCGGCGAGTTATTTTAAAAGTTTTCGTTTCATCCTTTGGAACGTTTTGTATAATGATTTGTGCAACATGCATGAAGGTAGAGAGAAAGAAAGAGCTTCCCAGTTCGTCATGTCTGATCGTTAGCCCCGTCGCCTTTTCGCGCGACTTCAAAGCGAAAAGTTTCAACCTGGGAACGAACGAAGAATCGTGAAATGATAACTCAAATTATCCAACTGATAACGAGTTTCTTGCACATGCACGTTAACATCGGCAAGTTTACAAACAACAAACTACCAGCTCGTAACAATAATCAACATGTAAGTGATGCCTGTGTGTATGTTTTTCTCTCTCTCCCTTTCGAGACGATCCAACCAGCAGGCTTTCAAAGTTAATATTTTTACGCATATTTAACATTCATTAAAATTATTTTCGAGCATCTTTGGCTCGTCTCCTTTACTCGAGATCTTCGCCGATCCATCGAGATGCGAGAAGAATCATGCGTTTGCTAACATAACTCATTCATTTATTATTTATTATTGTGTATTATTAAGTGCTCCTCGGACACCTTCTTCCAACACTTTAAGAAATCAGCCGTGGTATGTTAGCGAGGCTGAGAAAATTGCATAAGTGAAAACGGAATATGCAACAACAGAGGAGATAGCGTTGCCGAAAGTTTGAGAGAAGAATTAAATGAGTTGATAAATTGACTTTGTGTTGCCATCTCTGCCATTTGTTGAGATCTTTTCATGAAGCATCGTGTAAGCCTTCGATTTTAATTTGGTTCTTAACTCAGACGATGCTACTTGCAAGATTTTGTTTGAAGTCAAACGCGTTCAAAAGGAAGTTCAAGCTCAGAAACATCGTTCGTTGTGCCAGCAAACAAAGTCAAATCAGATAATTAGCATCGGCAAATTGGAATTGGTTTCTCTCCTTTCTGTTGAGCAATGTATTTATCCAAAGCAATTTATTCAAAATATCAATTTTCGCTTTCAGTATTTCGCTGTTTACTCAGTGGAAGGTGCATGCCTGACTCCGTAGACTCCACTAACCCAAAAAATTGATTTTCCCCTCCGCGGTATTGATAAAATAAATTCATTCCTCCTTTGCACATTTCAAGTTTTCTACTTTTCATTTTCCAATGCGCTATGCAAATATTTGATTTTCGTGATTCTCTCCCGCGAGCCGAGCCAATTCAATGTCTTTTTTTCAGCGCTCGTTTCGTGGCTGTTCAGAAAATAAATCAGCTTTGATAGTTTTTTGTTTTGCGATCATGAACGAAACATTCGAAGAAGTTTAATTTATAAAATATTTTTTGTGCGAAGTGATTGAACGTTTATAAATCGAAAAAAAGTCAATGGCTTATAAAATTCAATTGGCTTCTTCTATTTAAAGAGGAGTGAAAAGCGGAATTACGAATTCACGCGGATCAATAAGCGAAAGCAAACAAAGCGATTTATGTTTCACTGGACTTGATTTTCAAAGTCTTCTGTCGAGTGTAATTAAGCATTTTCATAGCAATTACGATAGCGAGAGAGTGTCAATTTACCTTTGAGCAAACAGCTTTAAATTGTAGAGTCGAGGCGAAAGCTTGAACACGCAAATTATGAATTATTAAAAGTTTTAATTTAAAACTGAGGTTTCCTGATATTCGAGTGATCACCTGCTGTGTACATCGCGAGACGAGTCTAACCTTGTCCAGCTCCATCAACGTCTGACTTGAGTAATCTAGATTTCGTTATTGACATAAATAGATAATTTCACTCATTTCAACGTCGCTCGCCTAAACAAACAACAAACGAATGCGCCAAAGTGACGTGTTCAAATTCAATGTTCAAGCCGCGATAATGAATTGAATTTCGAGGGAAAGAACAATTGATTTTTGTTTTATGTTTAGCTTTTCCATTTGTGGATTTCAAGGTAATAAAACTTGCTTTGGATTGTTGAGCTTTTACGACGACAGCAAAGTCTTTTGATCAGGTCACGCTTTTCTCTGTCTCTCGAGATATGTTACAAAATGTCTCTTTAAACAATTAGAAATCGAAGTAAATTCAAGTCTAGTCAGTCAACTCCAAACCATGAAAATGTTTGAATTTAAATATTTTTATGTTTGTTTGTTAAGAAAATGTTGGTTTGATAATTTATTTGAGGCATTTTGTGGTCAGATTTTAATAATATATTGAAAAATCAAATAAATAATAATCCCGTGAAGCCTTTCGAGAGGCTGACTCGTTTATCGGGTCCACAACCAAATTAAAATTTATGATCTTCATGAATACAAAATGAGCAAACAAAAGTTATTAATTTTTCTTTTAATTCTTCGAAGAATCGAAAAAAATATTCTCGATAATGTTGCCGGAGTTCTGAAAGAAACCGAAAGGAGAACTGACGATGAGCGCGAGTTTACACTCTTAATCCTTATTTATATTATTTATCTTGAAGAATTTATTGTGAACTTAATGCGCTTTGAAGCGTTAATGCCATTTTTATGGAATGCTTAAGAATGTCAATATTGAACTTCTCGTCTTCTTCTTCGTTTTATATTTATTTAATTTACACTTGGCTCTTCGTGGAATTCAATAAAGCAGATTACTCCACACATTTAGTTGAATACTTTGTACGCAATTTGTAACTTTGTTGTTTGTTTTATTACAATTTATCCCGCTTATCTCTCTTTGTTTTCACGTCCATGCATCAGCAAACACTTTTTGTTCGTTACGTTCACCGTAAATAATTGGAAAGTGCTTTTAAACAAACAACCAACGTCCAACGAGTGAGGTGCGTGAAGAATGGCGAAAAGCACTTGAAGGGAAAAATATGTTTGTGCATTAATTAACGTAAAATTAAAATGAGTGCAGCAGCTTGACGAATATTATTTGAGAACTTATCGCATGCAATCAGCAGCTTGATCGAAAATGAATTTTCCTTTAAAAATTTTAAATTTTCAATTTGTTCTTGTCGTAAAATGAAATCAATTAATTCTTTTAAAGAATTTTTTGACGGGTTCTCGTCCATTGCTTCGTGTAAAATAATATCAGTCTCATTATGTCTCTCACTCAATTACACTTACGCAAGTTTCTAACATTTTATCGTGAGGTTGTTCCCGCCATGGCTTTTGACTTACTTAATGACATTATTTATGATAATCATTGAATTGTTTCGTAATTACTGGACGTGAGTGAAATTTTATTAATGATCTCAGCACAGGTTGAAACACATTCAAGAGTGTCTGGTTGATTTATTAGTTTACTGCCTGGCTTCAAGGGCGTCTTCAATCGAAGGCCGAGCCAGCAACGCAAAACGTTAATTGAAGTTGCATTTTAGCAAACAATATCACTTCAGATTGAATTTGATTACTTTGATTAGTGCCGTCCTTAACATTCCAAATCAGTTTCACTTGAAGGCATGCGATCGAAGAAGAAAACCACCCCCAAAGTGTTAACTCTGCACAACACGTTTCTGCTATATTAGGCGAGACGAAATTTACAGCGCATTCAATTCCAATTTTGTGGGTGAACCATAATGTGTTTATTATTTCGATCCTTTCTGAAAATGTTTCTGCGAGAAAGTCATTCTCGAAAGCAATAAATATCTGTGTGCACGCCTCGAAGGCGAAGGGTTCCTCAGCATTAAAAATTAGATTCATTTCTTTACCGAAGGGCAAATCGACCAGAACTTCAAATAAATCAAACATGTTGTGCTAATATTTTCATTGGATTTGTTTTCTGACTGACGACGATGACTTGTAATCCACGAAAGGGGAAGCGAGAAAAAGATGTTTAAGGTGATTTTTTGTTGAAATTTCAAATTTGCAAAGCAGCCCATTAAAATTAACCAAATTTTGTTTTCCTCTTCGGGACTCGAAAAGCCGTAAAACGATATGAGTTGATTTGCGCTGCCTTTTTCGGCGAAACAAAAAGCTGTTAAGTTAGCAGAAACTCGAGGCATGATTTATAGCATCAGGCCATTAATAAACTCAAATATCCGCGCTCGAAGAGAAAACTATTTAACAGGCAAAACTGAATCCTAGTCTTCTCTCGAAAGCCGTGATAGGAAAATTAATTTAATTTTCTCCTTCTTTCTTTCTCATCCGATGCCTCATCGTGAAACAACAATGAACCTCGCGCCGATGGTGAACGATATCGTTGGAAGTTGTGGAGCAAACTGTAATAAGCGATTTTTAACATTCTTGTATCGCAAATCATAAAAGTGATTATTATTCTTATTATCTCTTGTGCAACACTTTTGTGTTTGTTATTATAAAACGATTTTGAGCAGCTCTCTTCGTTTCACTTTGTCCGCCTCATCAGCGAAAAGAAAAAGTGTTTGCAAGCAGCATCAAAAATATTTGCCCGGGGTGAAGATTTGTTTGAAAGTTTCATCAAGAAATTTTTTGATTTCAACTTTAGCAACACTTAGCGATCAACCCTCTTGCAACCAAATCCTCCACAAAAAATATCTTACAAAAAAATATTCACAAAAAACCTCTTCAAACTCAATAAAAAAAATTTCCCGAAAAAGCAAACAAACAATAATGACTCGACGTATAATTTAAAGGATTTCTTTTTTTCCAGATTGGTGTGGACTCAAATTATAGTTTCACTCACGTCTCTTGAGTGTTTCCAGGCAAACACCAAAGCGATCTTCAGCATTTAATTATTGAAAAACATGCGAGCCGTTGTGTTTACTTTTGATATAAAAAGCGAGATGATTAAAGGCCGGCTCGTCCGTGAGATGAATAACAGTTTAAGCATTAATTCATCGCTGACCGATGCATGTATCACCGTAAATCTCCGCCGTGGTGGGACGTCCCGAAATCTATTGTAATTATTATTCGAAAAATTTAATTTAAAGGCAAATCGAGGAGAATCGAAAAGCTCTTTGAACGCAACTCATCAGACAAAAAGAAACATTTAATAATTTGTTTGTTGTCGGGAAGAATCGTAAATGCCCTTAAACAAACATTTTATAATTAGTGAGTCGAGTTATTTTGTTGCTAGAAAATTGTCTGAGTGATTAATGTCTTTTCATTTGAAGTCGGGACGAGTGAGATGGAAAGACGAAACTCTATTAAAACTTAACACTTTGAGAAAAATACGCCGCGCGCTGTCGTGGGGATTTGCCTTAATGATGATTGTGAAACCATAGGAAACAAAATGCCAGCGTCTGTCGATTCCAAAACACTTTAAACCGATCTCTTAACCGCCACTGCTCGAGAGCAACAACCATCGAAAGTCATTTATTGCTCTCTCGCCTTTGGTTGTTGCAATTGAATGCAAATATTTGCTCAGCAACAAAATCAAATTAATTTAATTATACGTTTTGCATTTCCATTAATTTCCTCTAGCGTTTGGCTTCATTCAAGTCACTTTCAATCACTCGAGCTAGCTGTGATTAAAATAATAGCACAGCCGATCGGAAAATTGAATTGAAATTGTTCGTTTGTCGCAAAGTTGCAACTTTTTATTGTCAAGCGAAGCATGTGGTTAAGGAATGTGCAATTTATTATGAATAGAATTTAAAAGTTCTTGAATACAAAGCCAGCCGTCACCCGCAAGGGAAAGCTCGTCATGCAAATGCTGTCGAGTTGAATCAATCTCATCATAACGCTTTGTGCTTATCGCCAAACCACCCCGGGCGAGAAATAATTGGAAGCACTTTGCAGAAACATTTTGTGCTCTAAGAAAATCGTCGACTGCTTATCACACTTCTAAGTAGCACCTCGAGTGCTTAAAATCGCTTCTTTATAATATTTTCGATGCAATTTTGAGGTAATTTTTGTCGGCTGATGGTACTCGCATGTTCAATTTTAGTTTCGCCTCAAATCATCTTTAAACTCGACCGAAAATGAATTGAAGTCGAATCACGTTTAGGCGTCAGAATTTCCCCTAATCACGAACATTATGACGGGAGAAGACTTAAGTGGGGAATTATGACATGTTTAAGTTCTCAATTTTCCAATTAATTCACGCTAAATGTTTCCAATTTTCGGTTGACGTACCCGCGACCAATTACTTGCGAATTTCAATCAGACGATTGATGGTTTCAATTAATGGCGAAAACATTAAAGAGAACCAAGCGCTTCACTGATTCTCTGCCGGCAATTTCACGAGTTATTTATTGACTAATTAACTCACCACGATGCTTGTGGATTGAGAAAGATTTTAAAGAGTTCGTCGAATCGGAAATAAAGATTGTTGAAGGACTAAACATCGAAAGCTCAACAAAGTCTTCACTCGCTTGAGTTAACATGCAAATAACAGGAAAGCAAGCAGAAAGAACAGTAACAAAAACTAATTACGATATTGAGAGCTGTTGGATGACGGCGTAATATCAATAATAAATATCTGAGCAATTTTTCTTTGAGAACGAAATCTCATTTCTTCTTTCTTATGCTTCGCCAACAAGCAGAACTGCTTTCTTCTTCGCCGATGATTTGTTTAGTGCACATTCTTGCAAGCGGTGATTTTTATCAGTGATGTAATGTGAGTCAATGATACACGCGCTTCCAAGCTAACATCACTGCGGGAAGTAATTTGATCGTGCAGAGCAGAAGTCGAAAGAGAAATAAGTTAGCGAATTAAGTTTCGCTTGTAAATTTATGATAATTGAAAATGTGTCATTGATGAGCGTTGCATGAACGTGGAAATCGAGGCTTGAGACGTTAATTGATTGGAAATTCGTTAGCAGAGCTGAGCTCAAAAACAAACCGACTCAAAGTCCGCAATTACACCTCTGACACTGAAAGCAAAGCATTTTTCCGAAATCATTTTTTATTATCGCGCTCGTTGCATCTTTTTAACTGCTCTTTTAATACTTTCCTTATTATAATTTTAAACATCGCCTTTGTATGCTGCTTCGAAGCGCATTTTTTTCAGTGAATCGCGCTGTTTCTCTTTCATTTCTGTTTTTTTTTCGGTGTTGAGGTGTTAGCTCAAGACAAATAAGAGTCTAATGTAATTATTGGTTATGTATCAAGGTTGCCTTCTCCTTTCGATGTTATTAATTTCATTCTTCGCCTTCCTCCGCTCTTTATGCTTTGCGCTTTTTGCAAGCAATCCAGTTAAACATCATGGAGAAGGCAAAGATGTGAAGGAATTCTTACTGCGAGCAAAGAGAAAAGTGGGAATGAAAAACTGTTTATCGTTGAGATTCTGCTGCAGCTTCTTTTACATTAAAAATGTGCCGAAAGACCGAAGGAAATCTTGGGCGAAACTCATTTTTGGGTGAATTTTTTTAATGTATTTTATCATTCAACATGAGCCCGCATCGGACCGAGTGTTCTTTCGCATTCCTCTTCGACCATCTCCTTTATTGATGCCTACAAACCAACAAGATTATGTGTTTTCTTGCTTTACACTTTGAGTAAAACGCCCGAGGAAATTACATTTTCGGTTTGTTTTTAACGCTTTAAATTATAAGGTGTCTGTCAATATAATGCGAATCTTTTCACTTCATATTTCTTCGTCGTGTTGAGTGAGGCTTTCTAGTTGAAAAGATCAAGAGAGTGTTCAATAGAAAATGATGCAGGAACTGTCTAAGAACATTTGACGAGTTAGCCGAAATGTTTTAACAGCAAAACTTTACGATTTTAGTTGATTGTGAGAATTTCGACTCTCAAAGAGTATTTAAAGAACAGGGTTCGAATCCCAGAAATTCTGGGCCAAAATTTTAGATGCGTGTGCAATAAGATAGATTTTTTTTGGCGTTCTATTGATACAAATTATTTTTTAGAGTAAGCTCATTATCCCATCTCCTGAATGGTCCAGAGTTCAATAGAAATTGATGCGTCGATTGACAAAAAACATTTGGGGAATTAGCCAAAATGCGTTTACAGTAAAAATTGAAAGTTTTGCTTTATTTACAGAGCAACTCTCAACGAGAGAAGAGATCCTGGGTTCGAATCCCAGCGTTTCTCCAATTCTTGGCATTTTTTCTTTTTTACAAATTTTTTTGAAGTGAGTTCATTTTTGTCCCTCATAAAAGTGTAGCAAATTTAAATTTCTTTGTCGTGTTCAGTGAGGCTTTCTGTGAAGTGATTTCGCTGTTAAAATTGACGTTTTCAGTTGATGTAAAGAGTAGCGACTCTCCAACAGAAAAGAACTGGGTTCGAATCCCAAAAATTCTATGCAATATTATTTCATCTTTAAAAATTTTTTTGAAGAATTTTGTCAAATGAGCTCATTATCATCCTTTCGAAGAATATTCGTGAGAACACAGTAGCTCATTTGATTTCTGACTCGATGTTGATAATTTTTTTCCACAAAAGTCAAACACATACCTGACCTGAGTGCCTTGTGTTTCAAACAAAATCAAAACCTGTGAAGAAACTTAGAAGTTTATGTTCTTGTGAAAATGATCGCTTCTCTTGCCTTCCCTTTTCACAATTTCGGCAAAGAAAAGAGAACAAAAGGAGAAGAAAGATTTAAGTTGAAGCTCTATAATTTGAGTTAAAATTGTGTTATAGATTTTAGAGATTTTGGCACTTTAGTTAATTATGGACTTAGCACATTGCAACACAAAGCTCTTTCGTCCCTTTTGCTTTGTACGCTTCAGGGAGGATAATAATTTAATTGAGTAACGTGCCATTCTTCTCCGTAAAGATGTAGGTTTTGAGATTGAAGTTTGTTTAATTATAGAACGAGGCGAGAGAAGCTTATCAGATTATGACACTTGAAACTCCAGGAATCACTTGAAAGCAAAGCGATATTCACTTCACGAGCATTCAGATGAGATCGTAATCTGAATTTCAGGAAGCAATCAAATGCTCATCAAGCATGTCGCCAAAGCAATTTCGAACGAGCGGCATTGAACTAACAAATTTCCGGTGATGATCCTTTTAACAAAATTAAAGACTCATCTTCCCGCCTTCTGACCACAAAACTTTCTTTTTCGGGATCAATGAAAACGAAAATTGTTTAATTGATGGTTCACAGTTCCTTATTTGATAAATCGACCCGGTCTTCACGCCAACCATCGAATGCAATTTATAAAATTAATGTGCATTGATAGAAGTTGAAGTCTTTTAAGGTTTGCCGACGGAGCTTCATCTCTCAAGACGAAGTGAAGAGAAGGCGAGAAGAAAAATTTCATCAAATTTACATGATAATTGATGGTGGTTAAATGAAATATGTGAAAATTCGTTGAAAACTTAAGAGATTTTTCCACTTTGCACGAATCTCTCGCTCTTTCTGTGTTTGTACATCGAGTTAAACGAGAAGTGAAGAAGTTGAGAAGAGGGAAACAAGAAACTTCGTGAAAAACGAAACCGCCCAAAACGTGTCGAGGGAATTAAAGAGAATAAAGCCGAGCACAGCGAAAAAGCCATCGCCAGAGTGTCTGGCTTCAACTCTTTTTTTCAATTCTTTCTCCGAGAAGGAGAATCGCTGCGTTTCCATGATGGAAGAAACGATCGCCGCGGCCACAAATGCGCAATCATGTTTTTTTTTCTTCTTCGAAGCTCCGCTCTTTACTCTTCTTATTAGCGACAGAATGGTAAAGCTATTATCCATTGTTGCTTAACAATTATTGAAATGAATCTCAATTAGAAATGTCTTCTTGTGATATTTATGAACCGACGCAGCGTGAGATAATCTTGAAGGATGATTATCTACGACTCGTTGGTAATAATAAGAAGAAACTGTCTTGGCGGCTTCAAGTAGTTGATGAATATTCACTTTACTTCTCTCCCCACGATCAATGAGGCGGAAAATAGGCAAACAAGCGAAACACAGAGAGAGAGAAAGAGTGCAAAGAAAAATCAATTAAACTTTCATTTCATTAAAAATGGCAGCGCATTTCCCCTTCGACAATCGATCAGCGGCAAAGCAGATATTGCAACCCCTTTGAAATCAGGTTATCCAAACATCAAATCAATCAACCGTCGAATTGGAGTTTGAGAAATAATTTTCCCACACATCCGCGTTAAACACACATAAAGCTCCTCAACAAAGTTTGTGATACAATTTTTTTATGTTGCTTAGCTACGGTTTTACGCTTGGAAGCCAAGAGCCGAGCTCATTGTTTATTATTTATTTAGCCATTGTATGTTTGTTTGCTTTTGAAAAATTGCTTTTCTGCGCATTTTATGAGCTTCGTTTGTGTGTTGAATACTCGGCCTGATTTGCTGATAAAATGTTGCACGTTTGTTAAAGCCGATTCTATAAGTTTATGTGAAAAGGAATTCCTGAAGGAGAAAGAACTGTGTTTGTTTCGGATGCCATGAAAAATCATTAACAATGGCTCAGAAAACACATTTTCTGTTTTGTGACTGACGTCGGAGGTAAAGAGTCTCTGACGTTGACTAGAAAAGCAAGTCCGTGGTGAATTATTGTCGGAAGAAAGCAAATTATCGCATGCTCGAAGGGAATTCGGACTCACATGAACAAATATCAATTTCTAGGTGAAATGTTCTTGCCTTTTCTGTTCAGATCCGTCTCGGGCGATAATGAAAATACAAAAGCCCCGTAATTCAGTGAAATTAAATAAAAATCACAAGAATTTCTTGACCGCAAGAATGTTTTCGAACGGACGAAAAGGAAATAAATTACAAGTCAATTTTCGAAGCGGGGCGAGAAAAAGAAATCAAATATTTGAATAAAGGCTGAGATTGATGTTTAAATGACTGAGTAACTGATTTATTAAAATGTCGAAACACCAGACTTACGTGCCACAAACTCTCGAGCATGAGAGAGAAAAGCAGTAAATATTGATTTTAGCTCATAACTTTTTCCCTTCGATTAGCTACAGCGCAGTTTCCGAAGACATCTCAGTGAGCCTTCGTGAGACTGCATCAGAAACGACACAGAAAAACCACAAAAACCAATATAATGCAATTTAAAATGCTCTTTTTGTGGAAGCGCAATAAAAATCAAGAGTTTAGTTTAAGAAAACAGAAAAACTTTCCCAGCCATCATCGATTCAATCAAGGAATCGTGTGAAGATCGAATGAATTTAATTTGTCAACTTACCTTAAAGAAAAAGAACTTTCAACAAAAGCCCATCTCGATCTCATTAAACAATAAAGCTTTTCATCTAACGAGCGATCTGTTTGATAAATTATGAAACTCCGACTGAAATGAAATCAAAGAAATTCACACCGCAAATGCGGAAAGTTGAAAACAACAAAAGAATGAACGGAGCATCGGTTATTATTTTTATGCCACGATCTGAATCTTCCTCCTTTTCGGGTTCATAAACAGAAATTAATAAGTTATTTATAACCTGAGTAGAGTGAGAGGTGAGAAGAAGGAGAAAAGGCTGTTGAGGCGAGCATGAGAAGCATAATTTGATCCGCAGCTCAGTTTTTACAAGACGACTCATGTTACCCCGGAGTAAATCACACCTTCTTTCACATTACAATTTTACATGCATTTTTATATTTTTATAAGCGTTTTATTTGTGAAATGTGTTGGAGGATGGGGACTGTTCGTTTGTTAAGGAGCAAAGAGTTGAAGACAAGTCTCGAGTCAAATTGGAAGAGATTTTCGTGACGAAGTCAATAGTCTCCTCCCAATTTAAATGAACAAGTGTTGAGAAACAGTTTGAGAATGAAGTTAGTGAAGGGCTTGCTACTCTCAACTGTCGAAATCACTGAAACCAAAAAAAAACGCTTTCATCCTCCAAAGAAAAATCCATACAAACTATGAAAAACAACTCTCGACTAATAAACAATTCTCTGTGCCTGAGCGGCAACTAACCGTTGATGGCCCCGATGGAGATTCGAGAAAGAAAGAAAGGAATCGTTTAATGGCAATTCAACATTATGAGATTAAAAAGCCTATTTACATAGATAATTTGATTTTTCTCTCTTCGTCTTCACATGATTCTTATGTTTCCAGCTCGTCGCTACACTAAGAGACTATAAATATTTCATTGTTGATTGGATTCGGTTGGAAGCTCTTTGAAAAGCATCAACACTGTTGGGGGAAATTGTTTTCTTTTCACTTCTCCCGACGCTTCCACGCAAACTTCGAAGTTCGAACACAAACTTGATTTTCAATTGAGAAAATGTCGATTTGCTGAGCAGAAAAACGTGGTTGTCACTTTTTTTTAGTCACGAGGCGAGGTATGACGATGAAAAATGATCATTGAAAGCTTTACGACACTTTTTTCGTCTGGTTTCTGTTGGAGGTAACAACTTTCAGAAAGTCTTAGACCGTCTCGGCCTCTGCAATTGCTTGCATGATTTATGAGCTGCGATAGGCGGTGACTTTGAATCTCAGTGCTGTTGTTGCCGATTGAGAAAATCGATTATCGAAAATAAAACGATTTTTACATGAAGATCATGAATCGGAGATCAATCTGAGCATCGACCTGCAACTAATCCTCAATTAGATGAACGATAAATTATCAACAAGAAAACGTTGTTGCATTTCGCGAACAATTTTATTTCTAAGTCTTTCGTGTCTCGTGCAAAAACCTTCAACATTCGCTAATAAATTGCGAACGTGTTACGACAAACTTGCTTATCTCTCGATCAGTGACCATCAAATTGCACAGTGCTAGCCGATCTTTTATTAAATTCAATTAGTAGAATGCGTTCAAAGGTCTGCACACGACTTGCCACACACGGAAACCTTCATGAACTCTCGTTTATCCTTTGCCAAAAAAAGATATTTTCGAGATTTTATCGTTCGATGATACAAAGTGAAGTTTAAACACTTTTTTGATCGAGTCACGACACCGACAACAAAGATATTCAATTAGAAACATGTAAGGCAAATAAAAGTAATTACAGATTGCGAAACAAGCCAACTAAATTTTCTCGTTCGAGCGGATGAGTTGTGATAGTTTGTAAGCCATTGACTTGAATGTGTAGTTGAGCAACAACGTCTGTTGTCATTATTATTTATTGAAACGCGCTTGAAAATTTAAATGGAAACGATGAAATATTTCTACGGCGAGACATTTTGTGAAACAACAACTGAAAACACAGCGACGTAATTAGAAAGTAAATAACGAGTGGAAATGTCACTCGCATGCATCGCGGGACAAAATGGCGATACAAATTGCTTTGAGTTTTATTACTATTTCATGTTCTACTCGTGTTGGTCGTGTCTCCGGCTTCTTATTTGTCAAATGACTATTAAATGTTTTTCATGAAACGCCAATGCCGTCAACAAATGAAGTGTGCTTTGAGAAGGGTTCAACTTGTCGTGAAGAATGGGAAAGAGACTTCTCGATCGAAACATGCGACAAGTGTCAACAAGTTATTTGATTAAAGTTAGGATAACAGAACAGGAAACAAAATAGAAATCAAACATGATGGTGAGGGAGAAAAATAAATATTTTTAATGAAAATGTCAAAAGTTTTGTTTCGTAAATAATTACTGTTCAAATTAAAATTGTTTTTCGAATTAGGAAATGGATTGTTTTGTCTTAAATTGAATTAACAATTCGAGGAAATATTTGTTTGAAGATAAATTGAAAAGCTTTGATGATAAAGCAGAAAAAAAGCTTTCAATGCAGAGCTTTTCAAAGTTCAAACTCGACTGAGTAAGTGAGATGGGGCTAACGTAGCTATAGAGAAAATAGTTTGTCTATCAATGAATCCAATAAACAAGGAAAATAAATATCTCTAAGTAAAACTATTTGATAAACTGATAAGCCATCCCAGACAGTGATTGAATTACGACGAAGTCTGTAAACGAAATTAATCAGAAAATTCTGAAACAAAGAAAAAATGAGAAAAAATTTAGTTTTACTTTTTTCTTTTCATTTATTTACTCATCATCATGATCTCAAATCTTAAATTATAGATTTAAACTAAACTTAAAGCAAAACGAATACTGATTGAATTTGTGTTGATTTTCCATTGAAATTTGTTTTGAATCGAAAAGGAAAAATGTGGAATCATTTAAACGATAATAGTCGAAAAAAGAAATTCTAAGGCCAACATTCAACACCCGAAAGTTCAATCAATTCTTTCTATCCACGCGCTCAATGTGAGCTATTTAATATCGCAAACTCTTTATCAATTCTTTGATCACGCGGCGAACGACACAAAAATCTTTCATTGAAACTTAAATGCTCAAACTTTTCTTGTTGCAAATTTACTGGAAACTTCTGACGAAATTTTGCGCGCGACTAACTCACTAAACCAAATCGATTTATTGCTTGAGCCAAACGGAAAATCTTTCACACCGGAACACGAAGCATGTCGCGCCTTCGACCTATCCTCACATTTCTAATTAGTTTCTCGTGTGATTCAATGTGTGTGTGTGTGCGTCAGTCTTGATTTAAAATTACTTGAATTATCATTAAATCTAATTAGCTAAAAGTTTTTTTCATCTGCTTTACTCTTAAACCTCGTCTTATCACTGTTGAATCAGAATCCGATTTTCTTGAGGAGATCATTTTCATTCAGGAAAACGAAAAGCGCGGCTTGCGTTGAATCTCCAGCAAGCCAATTGGTCGATCTTGTAAATTAATGACTTTTTCTTCTTTTTTTGTTTTTGTGAATTCTTAATTATTGGATGTTAGGCTAAAGTAATTCCAGAGCAGTGATAATGGTCAACTCCTCCTTTTCCTCCTTAGTACACGTAAATTGTTTTCAGTTGAGGTTTCAATTCTGGTGGAATTACGATGGTTGGCTCGGGGGATTTCCTCGACACAAGACGCTTAAAGCGTCCACTCAGCTGCTTTCGGAAGCCTCTCAGTCCCAGCTTATCATTGTGGGCTACTAACGCATCCTAAAATAATAAAAATAGAAGAAAAAAGTTAATTTCGTAATCAATTAATGTGTCGCAGACACGAGCGAAGCATTTAAATTGCACAAAGCCTTCGACGTGAACACAAGGCTAAACCGATAATTAAACTATCGAGCTTCGAACATCAACTTGTTGTATGTACAGATAATTAGATAGAAAGAAGGAAGTCCCAAGCGAGGAGACTCATAAAGCGCGATAAAATTTTTCCATCATGTACTCCGCACCTGCTAAGACAGTTTTGCATTTTAATTGTTCCTTCGAATGTCGCTCAAACGTCACTTGCATTATTTAGCTCACGACGATATCATTAAGTAAACGTTTGAAGCGTGACTCATCAACTTCTCTTCAGATCTCTCTTTGAACCAGTCTCAATCAAATTCGCGATAATCCGCGAAGAATCAAAAATGAGTCATCGAATGGAAACTCCCGCAAGAGAAGATGTTCAAATACACGTTTCGTTGAGACTTCACGAAATTTGTTTTAGAATTAGCGAGAAGCGTGTGCGCACTTAGAATGATTTTCTTTGTTGTGACGGGATGAACTATGACTGTCCATTACATAATTCGTGTGAAGGTTGTGACGTGCGTAGTTTTCGGATTTCTTGTGAAAGAGAAAAAGAAACTTTCGCTCACTACGTCGAAAATTGTGATAACCTGAGATCGTCTTGTACGTAACAATCACAAGACAGACTCGGCTCCATTCGTCTCACTCGATTGTATTTTAAGGGCGACGAAAGAAAACTTTGAAGCGATTGTTTTTTTTTCGCATTTCGCTGCCAATCGATGATGAGCCAAATGTAGATTGTCGGTGACATTTAAGCGAGCGAAGCGCAAATAGCTCGGCAAACTTTCCATCGAAATTATGTTAATTGAACATTGAGCAAAAGTCTTTCACGGTCTCATCGTAACTCGCGAGTGTTGACAATGAGTTTATTGATTCAAAAGGCGTGAGTTAGTTTAAGCTTCCTAGCCAATCTTTAAGTGTTATATTCAAATTTAGTCGTCAAGGTGAATTGCGTGAATTTTTTAGAAGAAATGCGGAATTCGCTGTTCAAAGCAAATCGACGCCATCGAAATAAAAAATTCAACGTCGCTTTGAAATTAAGTTGAATGAACTCGGACCCTTTTAGTCTCGTTTTCCCTATTTTTTATTTAATTGTTGCAAAAAGTCGCTTCTCATGCTGAACAAAGGGGAGATTTGTCGTTGCATCCAGACAAACTCAATTAAAAAGGAAAGATCAGCTTAAAACTTTTTCTTCTTTTTTTAGATTGTCCCTGACCGCGTTAAGTTCAGAGCGTGAAGTTGGAAAGTAATTTTCGAGCTGATAAGATTTTTTTTTTGTGTGTTCACGTCGATCAGCTGAACTTGAATGAAATAAAACTTTTACTCACTTGACTACTAGCGTTGTAGATAAAAATATTAGGCTGGGGCGGTAGCGGCGGGAAGTGCCAGACACTTGATGGACTTTGTCTGAATCCTACTGGCTCAACCGATGACACGACATGCGTTGGTTGCGATGCTTCGGTGTTGTTGACAACATGAGACGACTCCTCACGTTTCCTTAATTTGCTGCGAACAAAACGCATCGAAATTATTGTTTCGTTTCTCATTCCGACCATTCTTCTAAACGAGTTTTTGTATATCGAAAAAAAAAATATTTTCTTTCTTTTGCTTTATCACAGTTTAGTTCTTTCGACTTTGGCTTTCGTTTTTATTTTCTTGCACGTATCACAAAATGTCAGAATTTTCAGAGAATTTTTCTCTTTTAGTTCACAAAAGTTTTCATTGTAATTTTCCAATGCTTTTTGTTTTCACAAAAATATTTTTTAATTGCTCAGACCAATAGATTGTCAAACGCAATGGCACAATCTGAAGAACGACCTTAGACGGTTCGCTGTTCTTGCTTTCACGACGAGTTGTAACGATTTGAAGTTTCGTTCGTTCCTTGGCAGATGTTTTATAAGCCTCGCTCTATTCTCGCTCCGAAAATTATTCTCTGGCGTCATATGAGAGTCGACAAACAAAAACCCGAGCGCACGAAGCTCTCTCAGAATGAGTTGCGAGGAAATATTTTTTTTTGCTTCTACGATTTCTGATGAATTACGAAGATTGAGATCGATCAGATGAGATGGAAAACTCTCTTGCACAAGATAATTTCTCCTTTTCATCTTCCAAAGTGAATCTTGCGTCTCACTGCGGTTAATGGACTTTGGAACTTTGTAGGTTTCAAAACTAGAACGAACATAATATTACGCATCCATGAACAAATCTGCATTTTGAAACGACTCTCTGACGTCAAGCGAAGAAAACATCATCATATCGCAATATTTGGAAAACAAAGTTGTGTCGTCATTTTTCTAGGAAACTTCTTCATTTCGACTGCGATCATTTGTTTCTCGATAATCAGTAGAAAAACAAACGGATACGAGAATAATAATCAATCGTTTTGACGTTGTGATTCAGAGGGAAATAATATTTTGTGTGTTAACTACGTCTAGAGATTAAATTAAATTACGAACCAGCCCTCACTTCAAAGAAAGAGAGAAGTTCATTTCGAAGCCAAGAACCACCCACACTTTTGGGATGATGCTTGACCAGTGATCTTTCTATGTTTACAAACATCGTTTAAATCATTCGACTAGAACATGAGTAAGTTGAGTTGAATCAACCAACGCTTCACTTGCGTCCTCGCTTTGCAACGGCTTTGACTCGCATCGCGCCCTAATTTCGAGGAAATGTTTGCGTTAATTGATCTAATTCAACACATGATGCAACACAGACAACGGAGAAATCTCTCATCTTGTTTGAAGATGAAGAGGAAACGAGATGACGACTGCGAAAATTTTAATGAATCATATCTAGTTCAATCAATTAGCTGAGTAGACGAAACGAAGCACTTCAAATAAACTACTCAATCATGTCCACTGGAGTCAATTGATTGATAACGAGCAGACTTCGTTCTCTCTCTTTCTGCAGAAGCCAAACTTTTGCTGAATCATCAGACAGAAAGTGGCTTAACATAACCAGAAGTTTGTTTTGACGACTAGGAAAAGTTCTTCGCAAAAATATTTTGTGCTAATCATTGAAACGCGAGGAACAACAAAAGAAGTCAAATATCATTCTTATAAATCAAACTTCCTGATATCTCACGATTTTATAATCAGCATGCTTTACGGTTTTTTGTTTATGTGAGACGCTTCGTTTATATCGCGAGCCAACATGAGTTGAATCTATTTTGGTCTCGAGTCAATCTTTAAAGTTTATTTATAGAAGGCACTTGAAGCATATCAAGCGAGAATTGTATTTTTAATTTTTTAAGTAAACGAGCATTACGTTTAATGAGATTAGATTCTCTTGACTCGTTTAAAGTTCAGATTGAAATGAGCCGACCTCTTATCTAAAGCGACATTAATCAATGGATTTGGTCTTCCTTTATTGCAAAATCGTTGTCTTTGTTATTCTTGGAATGAAACCGAAAGTGCCCCCGAAAAACAAAACGTGAATCGAGAGCGTGAAGGCGAGCTAAACCTACATGCGCTGTTTTCTGCCAACATATCTCATTGAAATTAGATCAAGTCGTTGCATTGTCAGGGCAGGAAACTCATCGGCTTATGACATAATCCTAAACTTTCGCTGGATCGAAGCTGAATGGATCGATGATCCCAGTTCAATCCAGTTTTATGTAGACACACTACAAGGTTTTTTTGTTTTTTTCTTCAGATGTTTCTCTTTATCGCGTCTACCTGTCGACAACTCTGTTTACTCATCTTTCGAGTCGCGTATGTATTTTTCATTAAAAACAGTTGATTGAAAACTGTTTGGAACGGAAAGTTTTTTTCGCTGAATTTTATCAATTTTACTAATTGATTTCAGTTAAGTGAGTCCCCCAAATAAGTTGAATGGAACGTCCAATGAATCGTCTTGCCATCTGTTTGACCCACAATGAAGACGAACAAAATCCGTTGAAGAGGCTTTCTTGTTGTCAAGCGAACGATGTGAGTGAGAAATCAGCTCTTTCTTCTTCTGTTTCTCTTCCTTCTTTTTTCCCAGACATTCGTTTCTTCAACCATTCCTTGATCTCGTACGAAGGACAATGACTTCCAAAAAACTCGCAAAGGAACAAAGAGAGCGTTGCCTTGAGACATAAACCAACAAATATTCAGGCGATTCTGAGAGCTAGACGAACGAACATAAGAGAGCAACATAAGACGCGTCAGCCTGAGAATTTGTATTGAATTTCATTTGAGTCGAGTAATTATTTTTCGGGGATTTTGATATGGAAGAGTTCGCGGGGAATGTCAAGGGAGATCTGACGAAGGAAACGAGATACGAAAAATTCAGAATAAATTTTAAATTCAAGTTTTGATAATCAGGTTAGATAATTTTGTCAGAATCTAAAAAAAGATTTCGCGTTGACGCTACTTTTAATTCTCCCTTGATGATTGACGAAACCAGAAAAGAACTTGAGATGATTTTTTTTTCGAGAGTTCACGAGAGTACAGAAAAAGTTGTTTTAGTCTCAATGCCATCCTTGCTTTAACAATAAGATACAATACAATCCCCACTCACGAAGTGATAATCATTATGCTCACTTGCCAATTTCGTGTGACGTGAATCGTTGCTCGCCTTCGATCGAAATAAAACTGAACTTGGATTGTTTCAGCTCGAGCTTTGATTTGTGTGTTTCTCATTGCACTTAGCAATGGCACATTTCTTCGTTCGGTCGAGTGAATGTCGAACATGGAATGAACTGTAAATTGTGCATCTCTCAAACCAGTCGCAGAGATGCGTGGACTACAAACGGTGTGTGATTGATTTCCGTGATTAACGATTTACATGCTGACTCAACACTTTCTCAAAGCTTTGTTGCGAAAAAAAAGAGACTTTTTAAAAACCAATTTCAAAACTGTTTTGTGATTGATCGGGCTTAGTCACATCACAACTTTCTGTCTCCAAGCGAAACTTGTTTCTCGTTAATATCGATAGAAAGTGTTGATTGACTTATGGCATTTTCATCATTTGTTGGTTCTCAGTCGCGTGCACTTCTGGGTTTGTCGAGTAACTGCTTTATTTATGTGCAATCACACTTATTTTCCGCAAGCGACACGAGCCATTGACAGAGAGCTCAATCAGCAAAAATAGAAACCGTTTCATGCTTCAATCAGAACAAAGTTTTTACCTCGTCATGTAGAGAATGAAGTAAATTTCCTCCATCTTGCTGACTGTTGGCTTGAGATTCCACAAGTGGTTTAAATTTTAAAATAAAATTTTCACTTCCAAGTGGACTTTGGATAGCTTAATGAAAAAGCTGGCAAAGTCACTTTTACTTTGTTTTATTTTGATTTTTTTTTCGGTTGAAGTTCAATCATTGAACAAATGAGTTTTCAATTTTCTCACGTAACACGATTTTTGACGATAGAAATTTTGTTATCACTGCTAATTCACGAGTCACTGATAAAATCTTTTACAACTCTCACTTGACTCGACCAAAAGTCAGCGAATCGTCGCGGATGCGACCGTTAGCTCAAGAACTTTATTTTTTATCTCGTTGTGAGCTCAACGACGATCTGCAGCGGATTGAAACTAAACTTCAAATGCTGCTTGCTCGACTGCCTGCCATTGAATTATAAAAAGTGATCGCGTTGAGTTGAAGTTGAGTTGAAACAACGGCAAAGCCTCACATACACGCTTAAAAATATCCCAAAGAAACCGACAATTCACAGCAACAACACGTTCATGGATGGAGCTTAGCGAATAGTTTGTGTTGGTATGTTTGTTCTCCATGTGCAGCCATGTTTGGAGCATGCTACATCTGAGTGTAAACTCCATTGCAAAACATTCGTTATCGTCACGTTTCATGGATTTTATAACATTTCAATGTGATCATCACAGCGACGAGCACGCAAACTAGGAGGCGATTCAACCACCACAACGGGAATTCCAGCAGAATCTCGACAGAGCGTTATGATTCATCTGAGCAATCACCATCGATAAGTTCAAGGTGCTAAAAAAAAGTAAAAACCCGCTCGCGCTGCTTGAAACCGAAAACCACCAGCGGACAGTCGCAAGAATAATTAAAAGGAAATTAGAAGATTCGTATTAAGTTGTCCAGCGAATGATTTATTGCCAAATTGATTCTTCACCTCACAAAACAAAGTGACGTCGATTTCGCTTTATTCGAAGATCACGCGGAATTTTTTAGTGATAATAACTTCGATAATTTGCACGTTCATTAAAAGCTTCAAGCGCGATAATGATTTAAAGTTTTGCTTCGCTGATTTTCGCAAAGAGAAACTTTTCGTCAATTAGCGCAACTAATGTTTTAGTTTAGAACTTTTAAAATCTTCCCTTCAGGTCAAAGTCACGCGCGTCGAAACGATCGTGAAATTCAATTCTGTTTATTGTTGTGACTGAACTTCAATCGGGGTCTCGTCAAATTACTTTCTCACATTGTTAATCAGCGGTGAGTGGTGTCAGCGCCAGTTTATTCCCATGAAGAAGAAAGCGAAACTAGGCTAACATTTGACTCCCTCAGAAGTGCAATGCATAATGAGGTCGAATTGCTTTTGGAAAATGTGCATAATTGAATTTCCAGACGATCACTACGGCTTGACGTGACTTTTGGAATCAGAATACAATCGAATCGAATTAAGTCTGCACGCGTATAATTTCATTTCTTGTATTGACGTCAAAGCAACTGGATCACGTTTAAAATAGTTTTCAACTTTAAGCGATCGCCTCGTTGTCTCGCAGAGCATTTCCTCGGAAAATGTCAACGCGGAAAATTTATTACGACGCACGATTGTCGTAATATCAGGAAAAGTATCAACTTTTAAACATGTGTTCTCCATCTGATTGAAAGACTTACAATTGGGCACGCAGCCAGCAACCGATTCCTCGGAAAAAGTCTAATTTACTGGTCGTTGCGCATTTGTAGGTGGAAAGAAAGAAACTTCAGAAGAAAATCAGTGATCGCTTTGTGGTAAAATTAACTTGCAGACGAAAAAATCGCGAGAATCAATTTCAAGTCAGACGCTTGAGCTCATCAATGTTTAGTGACGCGAATTTACTTGAAAATATAATTTTGTTTTACGCCTTGTTTTTACGAGAAAGCAACTTGATCGTCTCATTTGGGTTTCAAGCTTATGAGAGAGTTGGTCACAACGTTATTTGGACGTTGGACTATCACGCACCACTCGCCGGCCGTATGATGATCGTAGAACGAGTTTTATCAAACAAAAAAGAGCTGAAATCCAGAGAGAGAAAAATACATTGCGCAATTCGCTGTGAATATCAAATAAAAGTTTTTCGTCCGTTGTCAAGCGTGGAGCCTTCACACGAGCCTCGTTTGTTAAACTTCCCCGAACTAATGTTGTTTACTTACTTCCGAAGACGTTGACTTAACAAGAAAGTCCCCGCTTCGGGTGATTTCATTCGAAACGGAAATTCTGTCTTGAAATCGCGACGTTCGATAAATTGATAAAGCAAATTGTGATTTCTCAATCGAAGTTTGCATTTCCTATTAAAATTGATCTATTTTTAGCGATAGCTATTCAAGTTATTTCAAGACTGCTGTTCGATTACAAATGACAAGCTCAGAGTCGGATCGATTCTTTATGTTGTTTTGCGACACTTCCTCGTTTCATCGAGGCTTTCGTTTGTTAATTACTTTAGCTTCTTAATTAGAAATTCAAATCGTCGTTGACAGGAAAAGATGTTTTACAGTTTTCATCGCGAAACACGTCGCGCGACTTCTAGAGTAATCAACTTTTGTGTTTTATTGAGTCTACATCGAGGTCTGAGTATAAATCTTTTGCAAAACATTGACAAGCGCTAGTGGGAGTTCTCAGCAGCGCAACACTGCGATCTAATCGAGTAAACAAAGGAAATTATAAACAAATGAAAGAGATTTCAAATATCGCTCGAGATTTCAAGCTCTTGCGTAACAAATATAAGTCAAGAATCTTGACGAGACACGGAAAGTCTTTTCTGGCTCCAGAACTCTAAACCGCGAGCTTTGCTATTCTGTTATTCTCAATAAACGTGCCCAAGGTTAGTTTTATTTTGATTTAACGAGTTTGCGATATTTTTTCTTTACTCGACGTCGTTCAATTTCCTCAAACTTCGTTTGTTAGACTTGCCCATGTGGCTGCAATTAATAATACAAGTTCTAGTCCGTTGGATTATTTTTGGCCGCAAAACTCCCCCGCGAATGATGACTCAATGACCCAGATCTCGACAACTGCATTTGATTTGAAATGTCATAATTTTCTTGCACAAGCGTCTAAGCACTTTTCGTTGCCAAGAAAATGTCTTGGAGTCGGGGAGTAGCAAGCAGAACGTGTCTTAATCTTTGATCATTAAAAATGAATTAAGTCGCGCGCTTTTCGCTGGGCGAAAATGTTCAAAAATAAAATTTTCAAGTTCATCGACTAGAAGAGATCAAAAAGTGTGAAGATTTCTCTCGCTTAGCAACAGCAAAAATCTTTTCTGATATCAGGCGATTGAGGTTGCCGAGTTTAAGTCTGTCGCGATAGGCGCGAATATAATTGCCCAATTGAAACTTGAGACGACAGTGAATTACAATACTTGTACAATCTAAGCATGTCATACGTTAAGCCGCGTGATCTCTAGACTCGGAAGGAAGTTTTCCTCTCTCGACAGGTAATTGATAAACCAACGAGAACATTCAATCACGGGGAGATGATTTCATTAAAATCAACAAATGTCAACTTCTCTCTCCCACCTCTTCCACGTGTGCAATCATTCAAATTTTATTTTTAAAAAAATCACAAACCAAAATAGATCAGTCAATATATTTTGCAACGAGACTTCTTTGTTTACAGAATAAAAAAATTAAATGGGTGGAGTTGATTGGCGATCCCCTGAAAAATCCTTGATTAACTCGATGACGATCTTAGGTCAATAGAAAAACAACAAAGTTCCCCATCCTTCGTCGTTGTCATTAACCGCTTCTCGGTGAATGTATTAAACTTATTTTTAAAACAGATTATTACGTTCTTATCAGTCTGGAGTTAAACGGGTACGTACAAGCGGATTTTTATGCCACGACTTAATTCATGAATGAATTATCATCACATTTACTATTTATGATTTCCTTGTGAAGTAAAGTAGGTTGACGCGTTATTTGCGTCGCGATCTCTCAGCCGACGGGGGGTCAATTCGATTTCGATGACGTTCTACCGTTTGTTTTCTTTTAACGTCGATAAACATCTAAGTGACGCTGCTTTGTAGCTAATCAGCAGGCAGAGATTTGTTTTCACTTATTTTTGGATCTTTTGCGTCATTGTCTTGAACTAAACTGCGATACATTTTACGATTTTGACCTCATCGCATGCAAAGGAGAAAGAAGACGACACTCACCTGATTGTTACTGCTACGAGGATAATAATAACTCCCACCGACACCATGGCGATGATGACCCCGCAAATAATGTACCAGACATTGTTTGGATCATCTGGAAATAAATTGAAAAAAGAAGAAATTTGAGGTAACAACGTCAATTGAAAAAGGTTCAATGTCTTATCGCTGACAGTTGCAGAAGTTTCAAGTTATCACTGCAAAAAATAATCGTTCATGTTATGTCGACTTTATTTAGTTTGTTTATAAGCTTATGCTTCAGCGAGGCCTCGGGTCAAGACCGACAATATTTTTTAGAAAATCTTCTTTTAAATAAATAAATGAATTTACGAACGATTGACGTAAGTTTCCAAGCGTAAGCTTCATTCACGAGAAAAGCGATAAAGAGTTTGATTGTTTTAAATTTGTGGAAATGAAATATTTAATCGAATTTGCTGATTGATGAAGTGAAGATTCACAGAAGCTTTTCCGTCTTTGACGCGTCACGAGCTTCGAGTTAAAACAATAAAAAACAGATTCAATTTGCTTTGAATGATTTTGTCCTTTGCCTGTATATGCAAATTATAAATTGATTAGTGTTTGATTGCATTTAACATGAATTCCTGTCATTATTGAAATTATCTTTCAAGTCAATGACTCGACATTGAAGAAACTCGGTTGAGGTTGATTCGCAAAACCGTTATCACAACGCGAAACGGAAATTTCCAAGAGATAGCAAAAGAGCGCTTCTCTCTAATGATGAAGCATGGAAGTGTTCCAGTCTCGTCAAGGCACATGGCAAATCTCAGATTCATTCACATGAAAACACTGATAACTCTTTTGAGTCGTTGCTAACCGAGACGATGATGAGAGAAACAAGCCCACGAGCACAGCTGTTATGAATTATGATGGTGTCTACTAGCTGTTTATTTATTCAAGTTATTGATCATTATTCGACGTCACTCACTGCCACGTAATGCAGTAAAAACTCTGTGATAAGCTTGTATGAACGAGAATTAAACTTGAGCTGGTCTCTGGCGCCTCATTCGAGAGCAATGATTCGTTAAGCAAATCGTTTTGTTGTCAAAGGTTAAACGACATTCGTCATAAATTATGTTGCCTTTAAACAATCACGTGAAGTGCTGATGATATTGACAAGTAAGTCAAGAGTGACATGACAACCCAGAAAAAACACACACACGTGATCCCATTTAAGATTTTAAAATAATTTGACTTTTTATCATCGAGTTTCTTCGTCATGCTATCACTAAGTTGATTTATTTGTATGCAAACTTGCCAATCTCTCTCTTCGACAGAGTTTGTTGAAAACAGATCTGTTTGCTTTGGAAATTTTGTTTGACAAACAAATCGTCGACATTTCATTATTTCTCTTTTTCAAAAACAATTTTTGCCCGGAAAAACATTTGCACAATGTGACGTTGAGAACAGGTGTGAGAAGATATCTCTCAAAGCAAACTTGTATAAAGTTTATGTGAAGTCTAGAAACACAAAAACTTTATTTTATTGAGAACCCAGAAATAAGATTCGCCAACGCGAGAAGCACAATGAACTCGCGGCAGTGTCATTGTGGCACATTTCCTGGTTAATAGTTTCTTCCGAGACAAGCCACCACCATATGCCGGGTGTCAGATTGACGTTTGCTCGCAAGAGCAGCCTTGTTCATGTCGTGCACCGAAGGCAACACGACTCTTCGCGCGGTCAATGCAACTCTTCAAAAGACGTTGTAATTTGAACGTTTTCTTACAGCTCGTATTTTCAGCAGACGTCAAAACTTTATGGAAAGTGAATTAAGTGCATTAAAACGTCAACGATTATGTAAATCGTCAACCTACATTGGCGAAAAAACTTTCGTCTGTTGTCAAGGAGAAATTTGAGATTGTTTTAAATTTTTTAAAACCATTAAAGACAGAAACAATAAACAGTTAGTGAATATGAAGCGACATAAGTGTTAATAACAGCAAGAAAGCCTCAAACTTACCAACATGTGAAAGATCAGAAAGTTCGGAATCTGCAAAAATAAAAAAGTGAAGAATGAGAAACCTTAAAATGTTGCATGAATTATCTAACAAGATTTGTGAGAGATAAAAAAAGAATTTTCTCGAAATGATAAACTGAACATTTAAAAAAGCTTTTTGTATTTAAGCTTTTGCGATATATTATATATATAATATATTATATCGTCTGATATATATCTTTGATACAAAATAAAAAAGCTTTAGAAAAGCTTTTGAAAAAAGCTCAAAGTAAGCTTTTCATATTGAAACTAAAAGTCCGTTAAAAAAAGTTTTAAAAACGCTAAGATTATTCAACAAGTTGAATAAGCGATTAACAATCGATATTAGTGTAGGCGGAGTATTACTTACGTTCATTTAAAAGGTCTGTGAAATTGCTAGAGTCTAAGTCACTCCCTGTGCCATCAGCTGTAAAGAAGAACAATAATGATGACTATTATTAAAATTTCCAGTTCAATTAAATGTAGCAAAAGATAAAAAGTTGCAATAAAATTCACTGACTCTTTGTTGAGAGTTGTTTTGCATTATAACATTTAAATTGCTTGAACGTTTACTTGAATATCAACACTCAATCAATGGATTCGCGGAAAGGAAACAGTCGAGAATTCTAGAAAGAGCATTGAACGATGCCGCTTGCAAGTTCGATGTCTTTACATAAATAGCTTGAGGTAGTAAATGGCGCAAGGTCAAGTCGCCTCCAACACTATCAAGTCTCTGCTTGTTCATGTTATAGCGGCTTAAGAGAAAGAGCGAGCGAACGTGCAGATCTAAGCAATCAGTCGCTGCTTGCTGATACTTGCAAAACGAGTTCGGCAAGACTTTTTTTTTCGAAACGAATCTTTCACCAGACATTGCGGTACCAAAAGACTCTAGGATTGTAAAAGCAACCACGAAGCTTACAGAAATGACAAGAATGATGATGATAAATACTTCGCCTTCGCATTGGGATCTATTTGCATTTAACAATCACAACACAAAAGGTTTTGTTTGCAACCTTCCAAGCCTCTCTTTTTGTCTCACTGACTACAGTACAGTGCTAATGAGTTCAATCTGTAACATGTGCTAACCACTCGCGCGACTCGAGGTTGTCTCAGCCAATTGTGCGTTCATTATTCCCCGGAGCATGTTGAGGTTTCAGTCTTAACGCAATTAGTAAATAAATAATCAATATTTTAAAGCCATAATGTGTGAGGCTTATGATGTCTTGTGGTCAGTAAACAATAAATATTATCTCCGCTTTTAAAGAACGGAAAAACCCGCGTTCTGTTTACATTTCTTTTTTGAAAACTTGAATTGGCGAAACTTCTTTTAATTCCCAGAAATCCCCGCGACAAAAAAAGTAAAAACAAAAATGAGTCATCCTCGACATATTTCTCCTCTTTGCAAAGTCGTAAAACTTTTTTTAAAGTCAACACAGGAAAGTTTCACTGATAAATATTTGCGATCGTCATCATCCGAGCGCCGAAGAAACTTCGTGGCATTTCACACCTCAAGCTCACATCATTGAAGTTGTTTAACTTTCAACACACGACGCTTCGTAATAAGGACACGCGAGTTTTTAAAACATTTCACAATTTGAAAGCTTGTCGGAGAGTTTTTGGAATCCCCCCTTTCGAAATAAACTTACTCGCGATTTCCTGTTAAATCAACTTTCCTACGACTGAGTTTGTTTTATTTACGAGCATTTGGCAAACTTAACAAGCTTCGCACAGTAATTTCCATCAATTTTCCACGCCAATTTTTCCCACGACAACTCAACACACGGCTCAGAACTGTTTTTTGTGCTAAAATTAACTTCGCAGTTTGATGATCTTGCTGTTTAATTTTAAATCAAGCTCTTATCAACATTTTTGTTTGTCGTTCGTCAACACCAAGAGTCAAGTGTTTTCCACGAGATGCTCACATGTCATTGACAGTTCAACTAGAACTCAACAATTCTAATCAACTAACGTACCAGGAAGAATCTCTCTAGATCCAACTCTTGAGTTATTAATTTATTTACATACTAAGCGCATGGAATAATAAACGCTTAACGAACTTTGAGTCTAGCTATTGACGATGTTTGATGCTTGAGGCTTTTAATTAATTGAAGATAATTTATATTTACTAAGCGATAAAGTCGTCAGATTGTTTCCTGGTGGCAATTAAACGATATCGCTTATCATAATCAAATCGGTCACCTGCTGATATGATGAACGATCGTGTCGTTTTGAAGTTACGTTGATAAATTATCATAAAATTTATTTAGAGATAAAAAAAATTCTCGACGTAATTCATGAATAATCTTCGGGGGGACTATTAAAATATTTCTACGTAGTTTTCGAACAATCTCTTATCTTCATATTCCATCATTTACTCTATCGAACGGGATTAAAAATTAAAACATTTTAATCTCTTCGATACCATCGACAACAAGCTTCTTGCCGATTAAGCAATCGACGTCGGAGGAATTTTAATTTATTGCACGCTGAATATTTCATCGCAAAATTACATCACATGATCTCATCTTCTTCTCATCTCATCTCATTAGCATCGCACACAAGGAATCTAAATTGCCTTGCACCTCAAACAACTCGATAAATCCTTTGTTTTGCGCATTTAAATTCCCTTGAGCTCCCGATTGCCGAGCAGTCACTTTGCATGGGAAACGAGTCGAACTTTTCCAGGCCAACTCAATGCTTTCCACTCAACTATCACCAAGGTCACATGATCGAGTGAACGCAGTTAATTTTAAGCACGGATGGAAGTACCGGGTCAAATAGATTGACTATAAAGATAGGTCAGTTTCAATGTTCGATTGAGGTTCTTTTCAATCACGGATCTTTTAATAAAAACGTTTGACATCGATTAAGCTGTCAACTTTACGCTTTGAAAGTAAATTTATGCAGCACTGCCAGCTGTTGCAATCTGGAATTCTCTTCGAAGGGAAAAAAAGCTCGCTCGTGAATACATTAAATGCCAATTAGCGCATTTTAATTTATAGTTTATGAACTTCCAGAAGCGATTGTTAAAAAAAACTTTGCGAACTTCCTAAACTGCAATCGAAAAATATTTAAATCGTCGAGAATAAAAGAGTGTGAAGGAGAGAGAGAGAGACTTGCCGTTTAAGCAGTTAGAGTTCATTTCCTATGTCAGCCAAAAAAAGCGCCGCGTTCGTTGGTGTTCGTTGTCTGCCATTCGCTGAATGAATTAAGGTCATTTGCTGTGATTGATTTCACTTCCTATACTTAGTTAGTCAAAGCGTTCTGTGCTTTGAAATGCAATTTGAATGAATCAGAATTGACTGTTGCGTGCGAGCTTTGGCATCGGAAATTTCAACTTTCTTTTTCATCCGCGGAAAATCTTATTGCGCAAGACAATTTCCATTTAATTAAATCAGTTAACACCTTCAAAGCATGAACCATCCATCTTACAGCATTCATTCTCCGATTTGCAGTTTCTGGTAAATTAAATTTAAAAGGAAAGTTTGTTGCAGATCGATTATGCAATTGATTTATTCGTCAGTGAAATCTTTAATTGGTTTCTTCTTAAAATATTGCGGAAGGAAGTCGCCATCATCATCATATCATCATCATCTTCGTCGATCGTGATCTTCTATTAAAAACTTGTCCCAAAGGAAATTAAGTTTTCATGCTCGCTCTAAGCGCTCTAAGCGCAAGCGTAAATCATCATGGCACTCGTTCGTTGTCGACAACCGTGCAAGACACAACCTTTCACTTTCGCGACAAACTACAAATGGTTCCATTGAACTTTCGAACAATCCCACAAGTTTTTATGCCGCTAACAAATTTTTTCGCATGAATTAACATTGCCTTAAGCAGCTCTGACACTAAAACGTCCAACACAGTGTGACCTTAAGTCCCAATAAATTTTTATTTTGAAAAGGTGCATCTCTTCATCAAAGTTTGAACAATAAACATAAATAATTGTACAACCAAGTCGTCCCCAATTAGTTTATCTTATATAACAAAAGATTCATTACGATCTACGCCAATAACTTCAAATAAAGTCGATGACGAGTAAACGATTGTTGCATAAGATCTGGCTGACTTACCCACATTCGAGATGTTATGCATGTGGCGTTATGCATGAAAAAGCCTTATTAGCAATGTGATTAGAAGTAACTCGAAAGCTAAAGTGTCCAAACATATGAATTATCTGAAGTAATTTGCGCTTGGAGACTTTTTTTTCTCTCTCGCAGATCGCCAGTGACGAATATCTTTCGTCGAATGCTAATGCGACGGCTTTTGTTGAAGCTTTGAATAAACAACAGAAGTTGAAAGCTTAATTAACCTGTCGTCAACGAAGCCGAATGGAAATTTTTGCCGGCTTTTAATTGCTCGTCGTAAAGTTTTTGTGTAAACGATGAAAAGAACCAAGTTCAACTTTGATGATGGAACGTGACAACTTTAAAAAAAGTTTTATTCGTTTTCAAAAGTGTGAAGCTTTTTTAATTATCCTGCAGGGCAAATGAAGCTTATATCGCAGTTTTTTTTCGCAATTTGATCATGAAACCACGCATCGAGATAAACTTTTTGTGTAAAGCTCATTGAAGAGAGAGAAATTGATGAATGAGTTATTCGCTTGACTTGGAAACAACAAGCACATCAAGTAATGCTTAACCTTGATTCACCTTGACACATTTTTATCCAAAGCAACAAACGGACTCGAGATTCGAAACTTGTACGCTTCATCGTGAGTCAAACTGTGTCAGAGTGATTGAGTCGTTGATCACAGGGAAAAAAAAAATCGTCGTCAGCTGATCTTTGTTGCCGAGCAATGGAAGTTAACGATTTACAAATCGAAATGATTTGAGTTAATTGCTGATTTCGATTATCAACGATTGCAAATTTAATCAGAACTAAACTAATGAGACTATTTCAGATAAATTGCGCAATTAAAAGAGAAGTATCGATGATTAGATTTGCTTTCAGTTGTTAACAAACATGTTTGCGGGTTAAACACTAATCACGTCGAGAAAAAAAAAGAATTTAAAGACAATTTGCATTCAAGTCAAAACCTTCCTCTCTAAGTTGACTGTTTCTTGATTTGACTTTATAGTTTTATCAATTAGATTCATCTTGAGATATTTTCTTGCACGACAACTTCGTCAATTATCGGAAATCTAAGTCATTGGTTGCAATGTCACTTCGCTGCAATAGCGTAAGCTGAATTATGAGTTGACTTTTATGTAAGCGACGCTTGCGAAAATCCTCCAACCAGCTTAGCTACATTTTTTTTTTCATCAACAACTCAATTATTTTGCCATAACCTGCGTTAAGCCAACTTTAAGAACCTCTGCGGAGTCTCAGAGAATAACGGAAATCACAAGGTTGTCTTACGAACCGGCAGAATTGATTTGCTCCGGGTGCAGGAGGAAAAAAAACGCAAACGATTGAACGAACGAAAGACTTTCAAAGCAAACCGAATCTTGTTATTGATATTCAGAGAAACTCGTTCTGATAATTAGTTAAGTATCCGCTGCGTGAATTAAGTTCGTTCGCATGCAACTTCGAGTTAATTCAAATCGACGGTGCTGCAAGATTGTCTATCAAACAACCTGAGAACTTTAAACCTAAAAAGCTTTGCCTAATGAGGATTTATGTAAATCTCGGAGGTTTCAAACGTAAGTCTGAGAACTCTCTTGATTGATTATTGTTCGAACGTCTTACGAAGTCTCAATCAAAAGCAATTCAATCAAAGTTGAAGGATGTTCCGCGTGATTCGACTTTTCTCACTAAAAAAGAAGCCACTTAAGTGATTCGATTTCCAATTTTGCGGTAATGAGATTGGCTCACGAACGATTGACTGAAGCGCGCTTGTTAACACTTTATTAAGTTTCTCTGGTCTCATTTAAAGCGAAATATCAATTAACAGGAATGTGATAGTTTAATTAACTTCTACGGTTGTTGTTTCATTAACCAAATTTACTTGATTCATTCACGTTGAATCATGATGTTGTTTGTTATTGCGAAGACCACAACGGTTTCGTTTAATGTCGAAGTCTCATCGTTCTAGTCATCAGCTGTTTAAGAATCACGTGAAAGATTTATGTTCTTGAAGGTGAAACTGGCTTAGATAAAAATCAACGCCAGTGATTCAAAGATATTCTGTGAAGACGAACCAAAACGGAGTTCAAGGGAAGACGTGCCATTCATGGCGTGTAAACAAAGCAGAATAAACTGGTTAAGCGGCAAGCATGTGATCGAAGTTATTTATTTTGAATTGATGGCTGACGAGAAGAGCACAAAGCAACAAATTTGAGAAAACCGCAAAGCGATCACCGGGCACAAAGAGGAATGACTCTTTAATGACTTCGAACTTCTTTCAGACGCTTCGATGAAATGAAACTAAATTATGACTGAGATGCATTCTGCAGGCGAAAAGTGATCGACGTTGATGGATTTTTCTCTTTTTATTTTGGACAAATCATTGTCGATGACGAAGCGATTCAATTTTGATTACAACTCAACGCAGCTGAAGCAATTATTTTCATTGTTGCTATGCCAAAAACATCCTTGAGACAATTCTTCCTCCACTCGAAGACTCGTCCAAATATTAATTTTAATCCGCAAGCGAAAATTCATCGACCGCGCGAGTGAATGTCATAAAGTTGACTTTGAAAAATATTTCATCGGGAAAATTACATACACGAACACAAAAGAACGATTCATTCAATTCTGCAGACATTATCGTTCAAGTTACCGAATAATAAATTCAACATGAACATGATGATTAACATTCTTCCGATTCAACGACACTCGCTTCACGGTTTTTCATCGCAATGCTTAGAATCAAAATATTTTCCAAAAAAAAACCCACAAAACCTGTCACGGAGACTCTTTCGAACATAACAAAAGAATTAAAGGAACCTTCTTCGTGACTCACTTTGTTAGCTCGTTTTAGAGCTTGTATTGAAACTTCTGATTTACATCACGAACAATGAACCAAATTGTTTGCATTATGAAGCAGGAAGCTCAATGTTAATTGTGATCGAAAATGATGGTGCAGGTAGTTGCTTTTCGAGAGCGGCCCTGACGACGCATCAAGCTTTTGTGATGTAAATTTCGAAATTGCAATCGACACGAGCCAATGAAATTTTTCATCTAACCTTTGCGATTGTTTTACGATTCAGAATCAGAAGACGAGAACCGGCTTTTGGGGGAAAATTTGTTGATTTGGATCGAATAAAAATGTCTTAGTTGTAAACATAAAGTTACAAAAGCTAGAACAACAACGAAGGACAAGAAGAATCACCTTCGGAAGTAAACAAAGTTTCAGGAAGTGTCAGTTTGCCTCCTCCGCTAGTCTCGATCATTCTTTAATCTAACGGTGATTATTACTATTCACTCTCGTGCCCTTAAGTCGCTTAGCATATAATTGATTTCGCACACACAAAACGTTCCGAGTGTTTACATAGCTAGCATTGATCTTGAGTCGATTTTTCAGGTGCGAGATGGAGAGAAACAGAATCAAAAGTCGCACGCGTTGTTACAATGTTTATTATTTGAATGTTTTCAAAGATATTTCGCTCAATCGAGGAAATAAAAACCGTTCCGAATGCAAAATCAATGACAGCGTAATGATTCGATCTGTTTCGTCTCGGAATCGTGGCACAAATGAATTTAGCAATGGCCTTCACTGTAGTCGATGCTGTCATAGCAAAATATTTACTTCGCATTTGTTTTAAGTTTGGCTGAAGTTTAAGGGTCGATGGCCGACAGGTTTCTTTAGTGGAAAGGTTCAAGTCAAAGAGAGATTATGAAAGAGATCTTTGTTTGAGGGTCATGAATATAAATTTATAAGATAAGAGCAAGGTGGTCTTCTCATCTTTAGAAACTATCGAGTTTGTTTTAGCAAAACTTCACGCTTCATTCACAATTGGCGCGATTGTCGCATTCCAACCATCAATTTTCAAGCTCACTTATTGAACGAAAGTGAGCTTAGAACTGCGTTCACTTAATTGCCATCTTTTTTGTGGCGTAATTTGAGGTGACTCGAAGCTACTTAGTTATTTGCAATTAGGGAAAATTAAATCTTTTTTCAACGTCGCCATTCAAACAGTAACATTCGTCATGAAGTTTCAGTTCTTCACATTAATATTCCGAAGTTAGAAAGGGAGTGAGCGAGTGAGAGGGAGAAAAGCAATGGAGGTCGATCGTTTGCTTGTTTGTTTGTTTCTGATGTCACATGACTCAAAGCGGTTGCTCGAGTCTTATCGCGATCTTGAACTTGACAGAATTATAAAACAATGTTATTTAAAAAATATTTTGAAGATTGATTGTTTAATCCCAAGCACAACAAATTGCTCGTTGAGATTAATTCGATTGCCATCGTTTGTCGTCAATGTCGAAGAAGAGAAAATAAATTAAACTTCGCGTCGTTGTGAAGGATTTAAAAAGATTTAAATTCAAAAGATTTCGATGCAATGACCAAGCACAAGTCATTTCATTTGTTTATTATAAATCAGAGAGTCAACGTCACTCACCAATGGATTTGACAGTTGTCGACATATTTTCCACGCGGGCATATCCAAAATAATCCAGATTTGATTGCTATAACCTTCGGTGCTTCCCTTAAACTAAAAAGTTCTGTGTATCGAAGCAGCAGTTTAACCAACGGAACCAGTCGGCAATGCGCTCATAACACAACTTCTCTATTCACTGTAATCACTCTCAATTCTTGTGTTGTCTGATGCCATAAATTGCTCGCTTTTTTGTCTTTCCTGATAAGACTTGAATGATTTATTGACTAAACACTCTGCGAGTTTTATTTAGTTGAGCTCTTGACGTCTCTATGTGCACGCACATAAAGGACAGAACATGACACACACGCGATTAATTGGAATCACCTAATCATTTCGAGCAAAGCTCAATCTGAAATTAACCCAGAAATTTTGCTAATTACGCTGAAGCTTGACACTTTGTTGTTGAAATACACTGAAAGCACATCGAACACCGCGGACAGTCAATCAACATCTGACAACCTCTCGCAAGTTTCACAAATTACTTTACTTAAAACCGCAAAAATATGAAGTTCGCGATTTTGGCAGGAGAGCGCTTTATCAGATAAAAATTAACACACTGGTACTAATTGATAGCGAGAAACACTTCTCGTCGTAAACTGGCTTGTTTGCCATTTTAATTCACCTGACAGATATGGGATGTGCTTGGGCTTTTTTTCTCTCCATTAAACTGAGAATGTTTAAAACAAACATTTTGTTTCAACTCTTTATCATCGCGAGTTGGAATTCAGCTCCGGTAATTGACGAACGACTGGCGTCATCAACCGAATGAGAGCTTTCTGAAACAACTTTATCTACTGAATGACGAACCGCAATCGAACTCATGTGACATGTGTGATTGCCATAAAGCGATTATAGGAGTAATCAATTGTCAATTGATAATTCAACAAAGCTCTTATCGACCGCAATTGAAAATAAATTTGTAAGAGATAGCAACTTTACTCAAGAAGCTGTCACACGGGCAAACAATTCCAGAGCTTGTTTAAACATCTGTTTGGACGTTCTCGATAAACGCGAACCTTGAAAAGAAAATTTGTTTGTTTCGAAATGGAAGTGAAGCGGAAAGAAAGCGGAATTTCCCTCAATTTTGTGTGACAAAAGTTTCGTTTGATAATAAATATTCTCCCATCGTTCTCCCGTTTCATTAAAATTTCAAAAGCTTTTGTGAATCTTATCGTATTAACTTCACGTGTGCTGTATCGTGGAAACATTTTTCATGCCGCTCATTCACCCGCCACAAGTATTTTTATGCGGCAGTGAACCTTTCCTTGAAGGTTGATTCGACGTCGTCGTCAATTATTTACACGCGTAATTGATCACTAATTCAAGAAGCCATCTTATCTATTGAGCACTCGATTGTCAAGGGCATTCGTTGGTCGTTAATGAAATATTTAGCAGTAATCGATGACTTTCAATGCATTTCTTAATACAAAGGAAAAGCTTTCAGTGTTTATTACATTTCTGTTGTTGAGAACGTTGAAAGTTTGATTATCACACTTGGCACGATAACTTTCTGTTGTTGGTCGATTTTCGATCACGATTCGATTTTCCTTTGACCTTCGGAGAATCCCGCGAGAGAAAATCGGCTTCAAAGCAATAGAATAATTCACTTCTCTCGAGGAGAACACGTCGCGTGCTTCATCTTATCGCAAAGGCTCCAAATCAACTGATGTGAAAATGTGAAAAAACAACCACCGAAGCGCCGCTAGGCATGTAAGTTCTACCCGATCGTAAAATATAAAACTTCTCTCGTTTGTGTTCAATATTTTATATATTCGAAACGAAATGCGAGGAAAAAAGTTTCAGCGTCTGAGTATACACGAAATAAATTTATTTATGTGCGATTATGAGCGAGTGTTTGATATAAAACAAAAGTTTTGCTTGCAATTTTTTAGAATTTCTTGCTCTCACTCTTCTGCGTTTGTGTAAAGTGTTTGCTTCACATTTGATTCTCATATAGAGCAGTGCAATGAATACACAATCGCCTGGACCTAAGTTTCGCAATCATCATGTGCACCTGACAACACACGCGTGTCCGTATCAATACACAGAAAGCGGTTCTACAAGTCCAAAAAGGAAAACGGAACCTTCACGACTTATCAATCAGCTTCAGCTGTTTTTGCGACGAAAATTTTTTCTTCTTAACTTTTATAGTCTGCTCGTGGAGAAACCAGAAATGTAACTGACTTAACGATAAAGGAAATGTTCTTCTATTATAGCTTTTGGTTCTCTTCTTTGCAGTGATCTTTGCTTCGATTCAACATTTTCTATTCGTCATTCGATCAAGGTTCAAGCTCTTTCCAAAATTCAAAGTTCTGGTTCACATATTGTTGTCTCTGTTCTTTGCGAAAGAAGTTCTGATGAACTCTGGACTTCTGACGTCAAAATCGATTGACTTTAGCCTTGATACTGTGCGATTGCGAGTGAGCGTAACTTGCTCATTCAAATGCGTTCAGTGCGTCTTTCAATTTCACCGACACGTTCATGATCTGCAGTCTCGACACGTCGATCGTTGTTAACTTAATTTATAAACGGAGCTCTTGCCGATGCCAGTTTGCATTAAGTTATATTCAATTTGATCCTGAAATGTGATAGTTTATTTTGTTTAGTTGCTGTTAAATAGTCGAGACTGGACGGAGCGAATTAATTAATAACGTTTCAGCTTATTAAACGCTCTGCGGCGACATCGTATCAACTTATATTTCATTTCGTACGTCATTGAAGCTTTTTAAACATTTATCTTTAATTAAAAATCAAAATGAAAGTCATTTGAAGTTGTATTATTGAGTTGGGAGATCGATTAGCGTTCAGAACTTTGCCTCGCGAATTCCAATCAATTTTTTTTTCTTTACTTTCAAATATCTTTTGCAACGAGTCTTTCACTCTCAATCTGTTGCAAGCTCAACTCATTCACATTTTTTTTCTTTCTTGAGCATAAGAGTGCGACCTTCAACGCTTTTTCTCGCATCGCGTTTTTAGGCGATGAAATTTAATGATTCGAAATGAAAGTCGAAGTGCTACGACGAGTCGTTTCTTTCACTTTTGTTTTTTTTTGTGGTTTTCACATGAAATTAGCTAATCTCAAAGTGAAATGAATTTGAATCACAACGAAGAAACAAATTAAATCAATCAGATTTGTCAACTGCAAAAGGATTACGCAATGATCATTAGATTACAACATGCGGTTAAGTCGCTAAGTAAATTTCTTCATTGACGAGAAGCTTCACTTGCCGCTCGCAGCATAAACTGACTTTTGCAAGGTTTTTTTCATGCGACGATCAACAGCATTGAACATCAATAAAAATACCGTTCCAGCCATTAAATTCATTGTCTCATTGTGTTCCCCTATCAACGTTCATCGTCTAACTTTCACATTCTCCATGCACAATTTCTTCCAATTCAACGGCTCGTTGCATAATCGCTCTTTTTTGCTAGCTTGCACCAAATGAACCAAAACACGATCGAGACGGATTTCGCACGAGACTCTTGTATCAGAGCTCCAGTTTCGCTTTGTTAATATCCAAAAACTCGTTGTTTATCGATAATTGAAACGATCGCACGAGGTCCAAAGTCATTGCCCTACATTCGGCTTATGCAGATCTCGCCTTAAATCAACGCACGATTAAAATCCAATCAACAACTTGTCTTTGAACTTCCAGCCTCTCCTCCGACTTCATTGATATTCAAGTCTTAGCGTTTTTTATGTTTGAAAAATTGCAACAATCGTCTGATCCATCATGGATTGATCGTCAAGCATTTAAATCATTCACAGGCGACCACGACATGTGTATTGAATAATGATTTTCACAACTTTCGAATTTTTCGAGTTGGTCTTTTCGTTGTCGGTGGTTTCTTTAAGCAATTACTGATAAATGTCATTTAATTGGAAGAACATTAAAGACTTTTTATGGCACAGTTTGTGATGACGTAATAAATTGTATTCTCAAACAGAACAAAATGACACTTACCGTCTTCTTCTGACTCTTGAGGATCGTGATGGTCATCCAGGTGCCTTTTGAGATGATGAAGATGCGCGTAGAAGTGATGATGATGAAGGACACACGCGAGATCCGTGCAATTCAACATTCTGAGATTTCTGCAAAAACACTGTCGACTTGAACTCTTGAGTCGTAAACACTTTCAAACAATCTTAAGGTTTTCTTGGACGAATCGGAATGTCGAGGTAAGTTGAAAAAGAAGTTCTCAGTCTTTGTCATAAGCTTAGAGACAACACTTCCGACATTTTTCTTGTTCTTTCAATTGAGTCCATAAATCAGCTAGGCTAAGTCTTCGCCTCAGCGTGAATCCTCTCACTTTAAAAAATCTTTCTTTCAGCTTGTCTCACGACTTTATTTCATCATCTATCAAAGCAATCATTAGCATTAATAACAAAATTGGAGGGTCAATCGATCGATGGCACAGATTCTGTCGAAGAAGATCGATTATTCAATCGACTGTTGGCATGCAGAAAACTTTTTGATCATTCGCTTCACGTAACAATTCGCTGATGAATCAGTTTGACCTTTCTCGACTTATACATCGACTGGGTGGCAAAACAAAAAAGAAAATTATATTATTCCGTTGGAAGCCACTTAGCTTATGCGAAGCTTTCAAGTCAAATTGGTCACAAGACCAAAAGAATTTGACCGTCGAGAGGATCGTAAACATTCCAAGTTAGAATGAAGTGAATGTTATTAAGTAAACAGATTGAGGCCTCATAAAACTTCAAACAAGACTTCTTCTTTTTAGCATGGGAAAAAACTGGAATGATCTGCTGTCGTTCAGAGAATATTTTTAAATAATTATCAAGCGCCGCAGCTATCGAATGTAAATTAATTTTGCTAAACTGTTTTATCGAAAGCTGTCGGATTTCCCCTGAAACCAACTCAACAGATAATTGCTGGCTTCTTTTCAACACTGTCAAAACAATTTTAAATAATTGATGGCTTCGCAGAGTACTTGAGAGGCTCATCAGCACCAAGTTTGCTTGTAAAGACGTCGTTCGTGACCGTTTTTTTTTTCTTTGCTCGGTTTTTGCCATTAACTAAAAGATATGAGTTGTTAAAGATTCCTACGCGAATGAACCGCGAGATCATTACACAAAATTGCATTGAACCATCGGTCAAATGAAATAAAACTATTCGCCACACCTGACTCGTCATCGTTGAATTGTTGTCTGTGCACGTGGTGATGCTGACAAAAAAATAATTTGAAACAGATTCGATCGCGCGCTAATTGTGTCAACGTTTATTTGCAATTCAATGACAATGTCCATGTTTAAGCTTTTATCATTCACTTGGCAATCGAGAGCTGCTAAAAATTGTGTCACACTTTTCTTTATCTTCTCAGTGACGCAATTGCGTTGTGTGATATTCGTCAACGACAATTCAACAGAAGACGACCGCTCATGAAATCATAAAACATTGTTTATGCAAAGCTAACGGAGTTCTCACCCAAAAAGCGATTCATCGTTAGTTATGAAAGGAACGCTTTTTAGTTAAATAATGATTGGACGGAATGTCTGCCGCGAACGAAGAAAATTGCTGGCCATCGATCAACTCTCTTGGTCTTGTTAATTAAACGCACGCTTTCTTTACGAAAAAAAAAACTTCACTGACGATATCGAGCGGAATGTTCACTTTGTAATTTTCACATTCATTCAATTTCTCTGTTGATCTTCGCACTGCTCTGTTACTTTCGGCAAGATCTTGAAGTTTATGAAATGAAGCTTTAGATAACCGAGATAATCAAACGATTGCACAATATGTCTTCTATAAATAAAATGGAAATCTCGACTCTTTTTTATCGATGAAAACGAATAATTTAAGAAAAACAAACGAAGTTAAGTGATCGCGAACCTTCTGCGGTTGAAAGTTTGTCAAACACTGAACGGCACTGCTGTGGAAAAGCGAACAGGTCTGTAAGCAAATACTAGCTGAGAGTGTTTGTGGACATGGCTTGGTGTGGAGTTGATCGTACATATAAAGAGCAAAGAGTTAAGACCACGGCGTGTGCAGCTCCTAAAGTTCGATATTGATGTGTAAGTGAGCGGGTCAATGAGATTGAAAGCTCTTAAGTTGGGGATGACGCGAAAGCTTTTCTAATTCCTCAATATACAGTTAACCATTTCATCTCATAATCAGCGGCTCATCTCAAATATCTCATTAATAAAGATTTTTCCCTTGCCACTCTATTCGCATTGCTTTCACATCGAGTTAAACTTGTTTCGTTGTTCAAAGAATGAAGAGAGATAACTTGGCTTCGTACATCGTCGATGTGTTTGTTGAAGTTACCATGAGAAGCGAGCTGATTGATCTATGTAAATATTGACTTACACTGTGCAAATTGAGAGAGAGAATTGACTCAATTCAATTGAATTAATCTTGTAAACATTGCTTTTAAAGTTCAAAAAACGAAAATAACATTGAAAGCTTTTTATAGAAATATTTTTGACATTTAAATTTCATTGTGCGCAGTTTTTGCGATTGAACAAAAAAACTTAAAGTTGTCACCAAATCAAAATAACATTCGAACTTTTTAAAGTGTCTGCAAAAAGTTTTGTTCCACGCTTTTAACTTCGAGCTTTTCGACGATCAGAATACGTTTGAATGTTTTTTAAAATACATAAGAAACGACTGTAGCTCTATCTCATCTTCAGTTCCACGGTTTTCAACATTGCACTAAAGCTTTTTGACTCAGATAAAAACTAAGTGAGCGACGTGAATATTCTGAAACAAATCTTTTACCAAGTCTGAAATAAATAAGATAACTCCAACTTTTTCCCAATCAAAAAGAAAAATTAATACTTTATTTCGATGAGTTCTCAAAGTAGCATTTCATTTCAGTTAAATTGTTTTGCTTAAGTAACGCGTCATGTTGATGCCCAAAAATTTCCGATAAAATTGATTTAGACGGTCTGAAGAACATTTATTTCTGTGAATGAAAAAATTAAACTTTAAGTTCTTCGAATGATCTACAAGCTTTCATTTAATTACCTGTTGCGGTGAGTTTTGAGGCTGCGCAACCGAACCACCAGGATTTGGCGATTGTTGACTTGTTCCTGGACTTCCACTTGCGTCAATCGTCATTTGCTGCTGAACATTCTGTTGAGGCTTAGCAACAGACATCGTTTGAATTCTCCTCTGTCCAAGAACTTGTGAGACCGCGATTGGAGGATTTTCATTGCCAGAAATCATTTTCATTGTTTGTTGGAAACGAATGTTACTTGATGGAATGCCTCGAGGAGTAACAAACTGAATAAAATAAAAAAATTAAAACAACGATTCTAAGAAATTTCTTTAAGAATTTACCTGTAAAGTTTCTCCGCGAGTATTTGTCGACTGAGATACTGAGACTGGTATGACACCGCCAGGATTACTTAAAAAGATTTGGTTGGATGTTCCCTTCATTGGTTTGACCTCTTGAAGAGTGTACTTTCCTTCGTCCTTTTGATGTAAAATTAAACCTCCTCTAGCTGCCACTTGCGCAATTCTGGTAACCTTTGGAGCTGCTTTACGTGCGCCTTGAATTCCCATCATTGTTTGAGGAATCGCAACTTGTCGAACAGTTTGGTTTGGAGTGAATCCTGCGCGAACAGGGGAAAGCTTCATTCCAATCTGACCAGCACCAGCAACTGTTGTTATGCCAGAAGCTCCAGAAGTTTTGATTAATGTTGTAATTTGTTGTCCACCACTTGTCGATTGCAAGCCAGATGCAGGCTGAAGTTGAATGTTCCCGGGTGCATATGCGATTTGAGTTTGAGTTGTAAGTTGCAATTGTCCCGTTTTGAATTGTTGCGGCAACTCGTGCTTAACCATAACTAATTTCTGATTTGAATTTTGCCCCAAGCCTTGTGCACTACTGACTTGTTTAATAAACTGCGCTCGTTGTTGTGTTCCAACTTGAACAGTTACGCCCCCACTACTTGATGACGCTTGTGAGCCATCGCTAACATCAGATTGTCCGACGATTTGAGCTTGAGTTGTTCCAGGATTGATCGTTGCAACAGTGATTTTTTGTCCACCTTGAACTGTTTGTCCGACACTTGATGGAACAAGAGTCGTTTGCGCAGTTCCAGCTTGTCCGATTCCTGTATGAAGGAACCGAATTTTTGATCGCACTTGCTGTTGACCGTAGATGTGAAATTGCGGTGTCCCTGTTGTAACGAGCTCAAAGCGTTTCGGCCCCTGAGTAACAATCTGCTGTTTGTCTGTGGTTCCAGTTCTCAAGTTTGTCTGATTAATGTTCGTGGCAAATCGAAGAGTTGCATTTTGTAATTGCGATAAATTCTGTCCAGTGAGTCCACTCAGAGAGATTACTGTTGGATTTTGAGAACCCGGACGATGTTGGAAGACAACTTCCTTTGGAACAGATCGTTGTCGAATCTGTGATTGTCCAATTCCCGCTCCTTGAGCTGTTAAACTTGTAGAACCAATAGCAAGTTGTGAAACCGAAACGACTTGACCTTGTCCCTGTGCTGAGATTGTTTGAACAACAGAGCCTCCAGTGTGGGTCACAATTGGTGTCGATGTGGCAATTGTTGGTTGAATTGAAACAATTTGTGGCTGGACACTTGTTACCGTAGAATGAGGTGACGTCAGCACTACAGAAACTGATGATGTCTGCATGAGATTTGATTGATTGTTTTGCATTTGTTGGGGTGTAATTTGCTGTATGATTCCCGTTAAAAGAGTTGCTTGCTGATGACCTCCCCCAGGAGAAGCAACAATAGCTTTCATGATCTGCTGTTGTTGAGAGCTGTTTTGCGATTGCGTTAGGTTGATGGTTTGAGTTTGAATCCTTTGACCTGTTCCATGAACAAGAGCTGTGATTGACTGTTGACCTTGATGTGATTGAGATGCATTAGTAACGAGACCAGCTTGCCCAGGTTGTTGAACAACGATGGTAGTTTGTTGCATCGATGATAATTGATTTTGAGGCGACGCTTGTGGCAATGGCGAAGATTGCTGTACTTGCATCGGCGACAACTGATCAGGCATTAACTGAGTTGTGTTCATTTGTGGTTTAGTTTGCATCTTCACTTGCTGTTCCATCTTTTGTTGAGCAAGACTTCGATCTTGGATCAATCGCTCGAAACAACGATGCGCAATATCAATCGGAGATGGTGGCAGATCATAATTAACGATTCCGATATCATTGAGCACTGCCAGATGTTTCTGATTCAATGGCGTATTACCCATGAACTTCTTCAAGTGCGGTTGCTTTTTAGCCATTGCTGTCTTGATTGCATCAAACTTCATCTTAGTAAGCTTTGTAAATGAATTATTATTATCATTCTGATAAAGCTGAGCTGTTCTAGGAGTTCTCGAGTTCTTCATCGCAGTTTTCAACAAGTTTTTACTTTTCTTTTGTTTCTTAGGGCTATCAATAAGCTTTCCTTCCTCGCGTGGAACGATAACAGCTTCGTATCTCCATCGACATTGTTTGGGAGAACGATAAGTTCTTGATGTTTGATTTACAATATCAGCAACCAAGTCCCAATTCGGCGTATGGCCTGGTGAGATAACCATGAGATTGAGAGGCAATCCTTGAAGATTTTGAATGACATTTAAGATTGCTCGATCTTCAAAGATTAACCACTCTGCCATTCCTTCAGGTTCTGTCAAAGGTTTGATGGGAATTTGCTGTTTAATGTTGGCCATTGGCATTGATCGAATCAAGCCACGATTACGTTGTAACTTCAGATCCTTTCGCAACTTTGCAACAGCTGGCGATGGACGATCGAAAAGAGATCTTGGAGGAACGTAACCATCGTCTTTTCTTATTTTCAACGGTCGTCGACCATCCATGTAAAAGCCATCATCCGTTCGAATTCGTTTGTATTCTTTTCGAATGTAAACAGCTGGCAATTGCGTGTCATCCATAACTGCGCTGGTGTCGTAAAGGAATGACAACGAATAGTCGATGTAAATATCGTTGTGATCTTGCGGAGGAGTTGGCGGGCACCACATCTAATGAAAATAACATTTTAACCTCAACTCGGACATAACAAAAATTGCATTCTTACCGGCATCTGTTCCATTGTGTTGCTCGAAATCCAAATCTGTAATTAAAAGTTTCACTTTAACACAAAAAAATCGCGGGAAGGTGAAGTAGAGTGGAGAACAAGACGAAGTTGTCATTTCAAATTTCTCTTGCCCACACACTTTCCTGTGTTGTCAATTGAACGTTAAAAATATCCGTTTCGTCATCAACAGAAGATCGAGTTTGGAAATGGCAAAGCTAACTTGGAAAACTTTATGCTGTTTTGGTGCCAACACAACAAGCGAAACTAATTTTAAAAGGAGAGATCCCGCATCTCTCAAATAGCAAGAAACCTCTGCCATAACCAAACGATTTTTTTTTTCTTGCAGATCTTCCAGTGACAACACAACCGAAATTGCATCAGATATTTTTCTGCCATTCAATTAAACCAAACACATTTCAAGAGGTGTGGCAAGAAATTCTTTTTTTTTTGTGACACCAAAACAAGGGAGCGAGTTTCCGTCACTTTCCAGACTCGATTATCGTGAAAGACGAATATTTTTTTTCAATCATTTCGTTCAAAAAACAACACAAAAAAACACCAACCAAGGATTTTCTATTATGTTTCAACTAATTTCTTCCTGTATTCATCTCATTTTAACAAGATTTTAGTGAGTCGGGGAGCGAATAAGATAAAGTTGTTGGAACTTAAACTTTCTCGAATCTCTCGAGTACGAAGTCAGTGTTTTTCGTTATCAGAACTAAGTTTTGTCAAGCTTTTAATAAAGAATGAGGTTGATATCGTGAGAAAACTTCTTCTTAAAGTTCCTCTAAGTTCCTCTCCTACTCACGATAATCAACTTAAACAAATGATGAAGCGATAATAAACAAAACAAACGAGATAAACACTTAAGATAATTACATTAAATTTCAGAAGTTCTTCGTTCATTTAAATTAATTTCTATCTTTTTTTTCTCTCTTCAGCAACTTTTGAACGAACTTGAGAAGCTTCGTGCAACGGAATTACAATGGCAGCGAAATTATGGATCTGACGAGACTCATCAAAGCGTTTTGTTCATGAGAATTGTTTGACGACGTGGTCTTGTCGTTGAGATCTTCTCGGGTTCACATTTTGAACTCTCATTTGAATCAACAGAGTTGACAGCTTGCTCTGGTGGCTTTTCGAGCCATTGATCGAGTGTGTGATTTTTCTTAACGTTAAAAAGTTTCTTTGATACTCGAGGTTTAGGCGATGTCTTCATCAAAGAACTTTCTGCTTGACGGAGTGATCGGTTTGTTGATTTTATATCAACAATTGAAACTTTACATTCTTTGACTCCGAAGCTTGTTCTGATGAGCTTTTCTTCATTTCGTTTGCTTTCCGAATTACTTTTGGATAGCTTTTGTCGTTTCACTGGTAGGATTGGACTGCTTTCATCTAAAGTCCATAAATCGACATCTACCTTCCCTCGAGATCTTGTTCGAGGACTATTAGCCAATTTGCCACTAAAAGAATTCTTCGCCAATTTATGAATTGTTGTTTCATCACTTAACGTACTGTCATCGTTAAGAATTGGCTCATTGTCTCTTGACGTCGAATCTAATCGACTGCGTATTTTCTCAGACACATTGTTCTGATTTGAATTGGAGTCAGAATCATTAACATCATTCGAATCAATCATAACGTCTAAACTACACTCGCTGGCTGAGTCATCTGGACTTGCATTTGTTGACGATGTTTGTCCGTGGCTCATTGAATCAGCTGTGGATCTACTTGTACTCTCGCTTGTAGAACGCATTTGACTCTTTCTAGATTGAATCGATGTGCTCCGATCGCTTTTACGACTTGTTGCTCTCTGTGGAGTAACTGATGGCGATGGCTTCCGATTTCTCAGATTCTTTAACAACTTGATGTCGCCATCTGATCGATTCAAGGAATTTCTAGTATTCCTTCGTGGAGCTTCGATAGCATTGGATGTTGTACTAACTCTAGTTTTTAGCTTTTCAGTCTTTTTACAAATCCCGTTCGACGATAATTCCGTGCCATTGTTTTTCTTACCGTGCTCATTTGATTTAGGAGAGTTATTCGCGGATTCTGATTTAAGTTTACCTAACTTTAAGCATTTCTTTTTTGTTATGATATTAACCTTATTCATTGCATCATCTCGCGAGTAAGTAAGAATTTCATTCTCATCATTCTCGACGCGTTGTTTTTCAAGCTCCTCTTGTTGTCTTTGAGCTTGACGTTTCTCTTCCCAATCTCGCTTCTGTTGTTCAATCTCCATCTCAACTGCTTTCATCTGTACTGCAGCCCAGTTTTTGCCTGTGTCTTCAAGGAACTTCATTGCGTAGCGTTCAATCGGACTCAACTAAAAATAAAACAAGAAAATAAGCAATTCGCCAAGTCTTTTAATAAAAGAAAATGTCATGAGATTCTGATAACGATCAAATTTAATAGAATATGAAAGTAGTCTGATCCCAGTTAAGTTTAATCTTGCAAATTAATCTTTAGCTTTTCACGAAAATATTCATGAAACATTTGAAATAGAAAAACTTGCTAAATGAAATTGTAAATATTTTTCTTACCGTCTCAACTAGATTCTTGATTTCTCTCTCCTCCTTAGATTCTTCGTTTTCTCGATCATCTGTTATTGGAATGTTTTCGTCAAATTCATCGAGATCTTCAGCCATTTCTGCTTTAGCTGTTGTAGCTGCTTGGACATCCTGTTCATCTTCAGCTTGTGCAAGTGCACTTTCAAATGCTCCGACGACAGACTTATCGTTCTCGTTGTAAGTAGCTGTAGATGTCGTAGCAAATGACTGTGAAAGCTTATCGCGTCTATCTTTGTCACGATCGACAACGTCAGCAAGTCGTGCGGATGCATCGTCACTTTGATCGACATTAAACAGATCTTGAATCGTAGAATTCTTGAAATAAGCTTCAGTAAAGTTCCCGCCTTCAATCGCAAGATCTCCGAGTAACCTCTTCTGATTAGCTTTCTTCAGAATATTTTCTTCAATCGTTTTCTCGCTGATAAGACGATAAATATGAACATCACGCGTCTGTCCAATTCGATGGCAACGATCTTGTGCTTGAGCATCGCAAGTCGGATTCCAATCGCTATCATAGAAGATGACTGTATCTGCTCCCGTTAAATTGATTCCTACACCACCAGATCTTGTTGAAAGAATGAAGACAAAGATTCTTTTATCTTCGTTGAAACGTTCCATTAACAGTTGACGCTGTTCCACTTTTGTCGTACCATCGAGTCGTAAATAAATGTGACCATGGTAATTCAGAAAAGCTTCAAGAACATCCAACATCTTTGTCATTTGTGTGAATATGAGAACACGATGACTGTCTGTTTTCAGCTGTCGTAGCAAAATATTAAGTGATTGAAGCTTGCCGCAGTCGTACTGAATCAAGCGTGGATCAGGGAACTGAAAAACGTTAAAAATAATTAGTTTCTTTGTTTGCTAACAGCTTCAGAAGATCTATAGTTTTAATAATAATATGCACAAAGTTCTAGAAGTAGAAGAAATATTAATCAAGAAATTCCACTTGCTGTACAATGTACGAATTTGTTCTGGCTCTTTTGCAAAAGTACAAACGAATATTGAATACTCGAATGAACCGATTTTTGAGCACTTAGCTTTGAAGTTTATAAAACCATAGATTTCTGAATTTAATTCAAAGTAAATATGCATAAAGTTCTAGAAGTGGAAGAAATATCAATTTAAAGATTCCACTTGCTGTACAATATACGAATTTGTTCTGACGCTCTTGCAAAAGTACAAACGAATTAGGAAATATTCGACTGAACCGATTTTTGAGCGTTGATGTTGATTTGTTTTACTAAAAAATAACTTCGATCTTACCTGAGTCGTCATTGCTGATGCGATCGGATGAAGAAGATGTGACATTGGCGCCACTTCCTTCGAGATGATTCTATCACGAAGTTCTTCTTGATTTCGAAGGGACGGATGCATGTGGCTGACTGAGAGCGATGGCTGACTTGCAGTAACAGCAGGCACAACGAGCGTGAATTTTTCAAAAGTTTCTTTTAATTCTTCAGCTCGTTGATTGATTGATTTGATAGTTTTTCCCAAACTCCAGCCACTAGCCTGAGCAATTTGCTGATTGCAAGCTGTATGACTCTTCACCATGAACGACGATTTCAAATCTTCGCCACCAATTTCAGCAAATTTGAGAAGAACAGCATTTCGAACGTCTTCGCCATACATCGGAGTAGCGTCACATTTTCGTCGATTGGATTTGCTAAGCAACTGCAAAATATGATGTCGATATTCTCTCTGTAGTTCTTCCATATCCGCAAGATGGAATTCAGAAACTGTTTGCTTCTCTTCAATGCTGATAGTGTTGGTCGAACAAGGAGTATTACGAACAGCATCGATGACAGCTGTTGCAAGAGGCTGACTTATGTTGGAATTATTTGAAGCTTGATTGACGATCATCATCTGATTTCCTGGTTTCGTAAGATAGCTTTGAAGATAGAACTGCCCTCCTGGCGTTTGAATTAGTTGATGAATTGGCTTGTTTCGTGATGCTGTTGATGGCACTTGGAGCGATGTGATCGAAGGTTTATCGTCGTCGATAATCATTGGAGCACTTCCTAAGCTGTTCTTTCTTGCCAAAGTAGAAACAAATCTAGTTCCATCAGATCGAAAGGCTGGACTTGTTCCAACTTTGATCTGTGAGTCAATACTCGAAACAATACTTTTCTGGATGTGTGGCCGAACTCGCAAATGGATTTTACACTTCCCAGATGGACATTTAGGAGGAAGTTCAGGAGCCGAGTCGATTTCCTCAATCAGTTTCTTCGGAGTGATTAGTTGCTTCATTCTATACGCGATGAATGCACTGAGACAGTTCTCCAAATGAATTAGGACGAGATTGAGGGCTACAAGGTCCACGTCTCTCAGTGGATCATATTGAACAATATTATGGATCATTGACGGAACTTTGATGTCAATCTGATCCATTCGAAAAGGTGACACAGTTGGGCGAACTTCAAATAGATTAGGATGATTGCAAACCTTTCGCAGTTGCATGAGAACATTGATAACGCTTAAAAGATTTCCGCTTTCAAGTGTCTCTTTCGTCTTGGCGCGACTCATGAAATCGTCATAGAGGAATCTTTGACGTTTAGATAAGCGACACATAACGACGTGTTCGTATTTCTTTGGCATTTGTTTTTCGACTTCACTCTTCAGTCTTCTCAGTAGAAAAGGACGAAGAACTTTGTGAAGTTTAATGATGATTGTCTCGTTATATTCGACGTTTCCTTCGACCATTCCCGTCATTGGCTTAGAGAACAGCTCTTCAAACGCTCGATGCGACTCAAAGAAATTGGGCATAAGGAAATGCATCAGCGACCAGAGTTCCATCATATTGTTTTGCAATGGAGTTCCAGTCAGTAATAATCTTTGCTCCGTTGAGAAATTGAGGAGCAACTGCCAGCGTTGTGACTTGAAGTTCTTAATGTTTTGTGCTTCATCAAGAATGAGATACTTCCACTTCTTTCTTCTGAAGCTTTGATGATCTTGAATCACTAACTTATAGCTCGTGATACAAACATGGAAAGCATTTGGCTTGGTCCATCCTATTCGCTTTAGCTTTCTCTCCTTCTGTGATCCGTAATATGTCATGATTTTGAAGCCGGGACACCATTTCTTGAACTCCATTTCCCAATTGAGCATAACAGAAGAAGGAACAACGATAAGATGAGGTCCCCAATGTCCTCTTACGCATGCCAAATGAGCGAGGAGGGCGATAGTTTGAATTGTTTTGCCCAAACCCATTTCGTCTGCTAAAATTCCATTCAGCTTTCTGTCATGCATAGTTACGAGCCAGTCGAGACCAATGTGTTGGTATTCGCGCAGCGTATGTTTTAATAGGAATGGAATAGGAGTAACAACACTTGTTGATGACAATGTGTTTCCTTTCGGTTGAATACTTTGCGCTAGAGCCGCCACATTGTTTAGGAGAGCGTCTCCGTTATCACAGTTTTTGTCAGCATTGGCAGACTGCTGATCATTTAAAAGATCTTCGAGACCGACTTCTTCAGTCACTTGATTCTCATCAATCGACTCTTCAGATTGCTCATCAGAATCAACTTCCATTGGGTCCTCTTCATCACACTCAGATTCTTGATCGTTAACAGAATCATCGTCCGAATCCATTTCTTCGTCTACTGCTGGTTTCTGTTTGTATTTTGCCATCAATTCATCGATGCTCATTTCACCTTCAGCCTATAAAAAAGTGCGGAAAATATTATTAAATAGCTGTTCAAGACTTTTTCAAAGGTTATCGGTTCGTGAAAAGAAAATTATCAGACAAATGCCTCGTTTGTCATCTTGGGAAGATCATTAAAAGCCTCAAGAATAGAGTCGGAAAACGAAATCAGGGAAAATAGATTTTGCGTCATCATTTAAATTTATTTTAGAAAGAGAATTCGAAAATATTTCTTACCTTCAACGTGTCGATTTCCGCTTTGTGATCAGTGCCCTTCTCAGTCTCTTCCTCTTTCATTATTGTATCTTCATCATCTTCTTCATCCCCTGTAGCTTCAAACTCTCGATCTGAACTTTCACTTCCCGAGTCCTCCGGCACAACAATTTGATCTCGATTCTGGAGATAATCTTTAGGTAGAGTTTTAAGGAAATCATCCAGATCCATTTCAGATTCTTTCTGCAGGGCATCAATCTCATCATTTGTACCGCTAGGAATTTCAGCTTCAGCTTGTTCAATTGTCTCTTCATCATCATCGGAATCTTCGTTAGGTCGAGACCATTCGTCATCATGACCTCCTGATCTTGGAGATGGTGAAGATATTCGACTTGAATTGAGACTCGTTGCTTTGCTGGCTCCTGGCGCTTTGTTCATTCCTTCAGCCACTTGCTGTGAGTATTTTTCTGTTTGGTCAACAATAAAATTAAGTTTTTCATTGAGAGCCTTCTTTCGTTTTGCCTCCAATCGAGTTTCTTGTTTGTGTTTAACAATCTTCTCAGCTGCAGACCAGAAAGATTTGATTTCTTTAGCAGCGAAAGCAGCAATTCGCTTGAGATTTTGCTCCTGCGCTTTTTCTGCTTTCTGTGCTGCCATTTCCTTCTCTTTGAAATGTTTCTGAACCATATTTGCACAACGCTTAGCAGCAGCTTTCTTCCACTTTCTTTCGTTTGCAAAATCAGTTGCTAACCATTGCATCTCTTCAAGTAGGAAATCCCAATGAACTTTGTTACGTTGCGGCTCAGCGAGCTTTGGAAGTCGTGTCCCCATCCAGAGACCTTCTCTCTTAAGCTCTTGAACTCTCTGAAGAATGTTGACTTCCTCTTTGGCTTTGACCGAAAATTGATCATTGGAATTATACTGAGGCGGGAGAGCTGACATGGAAGAATTGTTCGCAGATGTCGTCGAAGCGCCATTTGTACTTCCAATTACAGAGCCTAAGGAGATAATACGTTTCTGGTCAGGTACAAGTGGCGTTCCACCTAAAATTAGCAAAGAGAAGATTCTATTAGCGATTGGAGTTTTTAAAATTGAATTATTTTTTAATGAAAAGTCAGGCATCAATTGACCACGAATAAAATACAAAAAACCATTGGATTTAAGCGTCGGAAAATTAAACCTCCTTAGCCAATAGAAAGTCTCTCTCTCTCTTTTGTCAAATAATATGCGAAACAAGCTACATGCAACTTTTGAACTTTATCATCTACGAAGGAGGATTAAAGTCTAATCATAAAAGTTTAAGAAAACAAAAACACATCGAGATCATGCAAATGAGTAACCCATAAAATTATTATGAGAGATCTCTCTTTTGGTGGCCAGACAAAAGGAAGAAAAAAAAAGTTTCAGGTCATTCCGCAAATCTAATCCAGCTTAGTGAATGGAAAAATTATAATATAAAGGACTAAAAAATGTGTTTCAGTGCTCTCTGACCTGGCACCAGTGGCTTTGGGGGAGAATTTCCAATTGTGGATGAGCTACTGATTTGGCCAAATACCATTCCGTGGCGGCCGCCCTGCGGTTTGCCGGGAATTTGACCTACAACGAATTTGTTTCGCTAATATAAGTACAAGAACGTGTCTCGAAAAATGGATAGATGTGAATAATTATTGAGATAAGCGAAGTTTCTTCCCCATCAACATTCATGGATAACGTAAATAAAATATTGGAACTTTCTAGGAATTGTCAGATGCTTCAAATTGCAAATTTCGCCTGTGACTTTCAAATCTATTCAAAGGCTGAATAATTTTTTAATGCAAATTTTGTGTGCTATTGCCGATGCCCCTTCGATTAAATGATTTCCTGAGTTAGTGTCACAACGATGATGTCAGCCACTTTAATTCTACAAGAAGCTTTTACTTGCTCACCTTTTTGACTTAATTGTACAACAGCGGCCGGCAGCTGAGTTGAAATCGCAATTGGTGTACTTCCAACTCCTGGAATTTTTATTTCAGTGCCTTCGGGAAGTGACTGTTGGTAAGAAAAAAGTTTCTGTTAATTAAAAGTGATAAACATTCGAAGTTGTTATAAAGCAGTAAACAAAATAATCAGACAAATGCCTCATTGTCATCCTCAAGTCTATAAAAATTATAAACCCAACGCTTGGAAGATTTCAAAAATAGAGCTCAACTAGCTATCAGAATGTGATAATCATCATTTAAAAATCGTACGAAATAGCCTAGAAATTATGAAAAACAAACTTACCGATCTGAAAGATTCGGAATCGTCAAGGACAGACTGATCAAGTCGATAATTCTTCTTGAACAATATGAATTGCGGAGCAGGTGGTTTCTTTCGCCATGTCGGATAATCCATCATACTTCCGCTTGATGATTGAAGGTAAAACAGTTCAGCTACATGTTCAGTGTGTCTAGAAGATTTTCATAAAATAAGTTTTTTGATGAAATGATAAAAGTTTTAACTACTTACTTAGCAACGATTGCTTTTATCCGTTGACTTTTATGATCTGTAATGCGGGCTTTGAGAGCGACGAGATCGTCAAGAGCGTTCGTGCTTCCACAACTGCTTGAGCTGTCGGCAATCTCCAACTTCAGTCGCTTCTTTGCAATTGGCGACGTTGGGTCTAGATGAGACGTTGGTGTGGATTGTGACGAGACGGATACAGCATTTGCAGTAAGAGTTTGATTTGCCACGTTTGATGGCGTTGAATAACAAATACTGTTTTGGATTGTATTTACAACATTTGAAGGAGTGCGAAGGATGCCATTGTTAGCGTTCGGGTTGCTGTTGATAATGATGAACGTTCCACTAGGTTGGAGCGTCAGAGATTGCTGTTGCTGTGGCGTTGATGGGTTTCGTATTGGCTGAACGGGTTGATGATTCTGATTTAGTTGCTGCGGTTGCTGTTGTGGATTTCTATCGCCTGTCAATCCGGACATTGATGATGATTTTTGAGACACGACAAGGGAAAGTTCTTTCCTGTTTTTCGTTGGTTCTCGGGCGTTTATGAACTTTCTCTTGGCTGGGAATCATTAACACGAGCTTATCTCTCTTCTAGTTTTGTCCAATTCTTTACGCTATAAAAGATGCAAGTTGAATTGTGAATAAGAAGACAAGGAGAAGAAAGCTAAAGCTCGAGATTCCTTCATTCTCATTTTTTCTGTTCCGGGTTTTTTTTTTCTTCAGCGAGAGCGCGACGAGAAAATATTTTTTCGTCTTTCGCGTTTGAATAGAAGTTGAAAGAAAAAAAATGAAAAACTATGCCGGCAAATGAATAATTACAATCTAATCGAAATAAAATGAAAAAACGGCTTGACTTTGTCATCGGCAAACTTGCGAAGAAAAAGCGGAAAAATTAATTTATTTAATAAAAGTGAGTGTTAGGAGCCCACTCCTCAAAATATTCATTTTTGTCATTCAGAAATAGACGAGTAAATTACGAAATCGAGCAAAAAAGAAAAATCAAAACGAGGCGTCGCATTCGATCGCCCAGAATTAAAATGGCGTTTTTTTCACAAACCTCATGGAAATTTTTCAAAGCACTAATTTTGCAGTTAATGTTTGTATTCACTTGATTAAAACTACGGCATTCAATAACTGGTTACTCGTTTTATGTATGTACACTAATTTTAATATTAAATACGCAGTTTAATGGCTAATTTCTGATTATTTCTTTCTCTCTGAACTTTTCTCTTCAATTTTTTTCTTTATGAAGTTATTTGAACGCGTCATGAAATTGAAAGGCTCTCGTTTCGAATACCCCTTCGACTCAAAGCTTGTGACCCACCAATAAATTAGAATGGCTAAATTAGAAATAAACATTAAATCCTTGATAGGGACTTGCGAAGAGCTGGTAAATGATGAAGAACAGAAGTGGCGATTGACTCGATACATCAAGAGCTTGGATTCCATGCTAAAAGAGTTGGAAGACTAGTAAGTTGACTGATTTCTCTTGCAACTGACGTGTAGTAATATTTTATTTGTAGTGAAACCGTCGATAGGAGCAAATTGAATAGTTACTATGAAAGAATACGAGATTTGAAGAGTACGATCAATTACGTTGAACCACCTGAGCGATTCCTGAAAAGTAAAACGAGAGTAACAGAAGCCAGCGATGGAATTCTCAAAGAGATCAAGCAACTTAATAACGCAAAGTATAACAATGAACTTCGTAAAGATCTTTTTGATGGCGATGACAACTCAGGACTAAGAAGACGAGGTAACAATGACAGCGCCGAGAACATGGAGAAATATTATGCAAATATTCAGGAGAAACTAGGAGATGAAATGCTCGCCCTTACTCGCAACTTGAAAGAGCAAACACTAACAGCTAGCAAGATTATCAAGAAAGACACAGACGTCGTTACTAAGTCAGCTAAGTTAGCACATCAAAACACTGGATCATTAGAGAAAGAATCTAAGAAATTAGACGAACACAATAAACGAGCTTGCAAATGTTGGCTGTGGATGATGATTGGACTTGTCATTGCTATTTTTATCGGTAAGCTCATTGATTCAAGAATTATCATGGAAAGCAAATTAATTTCTTTAATATTCACAGGTATGGTGCTTTTTATGAAACTGATGAAGAAGAGCAAATCAGGTTGATCTCAACGATATTCTTTCCACATTCCTTGTTTGTTTGTCAATAATCAAAATTAAATAAAGTTTTAAAGACGTTGGCACGTCATTTGTTAAATTATCAAAACTTTTTTCTATTAATCTCTCAATTTGCAGAAAGCCGCATTTAAAAGAAGTCAAACGATCAAAACAGGAAGTTCCGTGCTGCTAAAATATCTTATGACCAAAGAAATAAGAAAACTGCAAAATTTCTTTGTGATTTAGAAAATAAACATCCTGTCCTCGTCCTTTTGTGACGAACAGCGAGACGAAGGAAAATCAACAATGAGCGTGTCTATTGACTATTCGGAGATGCATCTGTTGTAATCGCAGTGTCTTGCTTATTGTCCAAGCCTCTGCAACAGAAATCAATCTTTTTCTTCCTCTTTCCGCTTGCAATTTATCACTATTTTAATTTTCATTATTCGATTATTTGTAAGGAGGGAACTTACACTGGGATTTGCTATTGTCATAGTGTGAATCGTCTTAGGTAAGGAATTTTCTGGGTTTGATTGTGCAGTAAGAAAGCGAATAATGGATTTTGGAAATAAAAACTAGAGGAAGTGAAAAATTACTTACGCTCGGTCTTAAAACCCGAGAAATTTTTAAAAGATTGTTTATTGAAAGTTGATGTGTGAACTCAACACCGTCCACAATTATCGTTTAAACGTTTTCGACTGGATATTTGATGCTTTGGGTTGTTTAAACGTCTCCATCCTTGATATGAGAAAAATGTTTTCGATCGCGTGAAGAATGTGAGAGTTGATCAAACGATCTAACCAACATACCAAACAAAATAATTGTAGCTTGTTGCACTTATGAGCTTAAGAAATTAGCTTCAAATTGTAACAACTAGCTCACGTTCTCTTTGCTTAACGTAAAGTTACTTCAAATCAAATATTTCAACAATCGCTTCGTGATTTTCAAATTCAAGTGCAGGTGGAACGCGAGAATTAAAGTTTCATTTCTTAAGAATTAAATATTGAGGATGCATCTTAGTGCCCAAGAGCCATGCGATGTTCTTCACGTCTTTCATTATTTCTCATTCCTGACAAACGAATTTAAATTATAACTCAACTTTATACAGCGGATAAGCAGGTGAAAATTTCATTGCCAACCGAGAGAAACAATAAAGAATGAGATCGAACGTCGAAGTTGCATTCAGACGGCGATACTTGAAACATGAAAATCATGCTTTGCGACTCTTCGTTTGATCAGCCAGGTGAAAAATTAACGAGAATAAATTTGTTTCTGAATGCAAGACTGAGAATTAAGAATCAGTGAGCCCCAGCCCACAAATTATTGGCCACAGAAGCAACAGTAATGAGTTTTAAACGCTCCTTTTTACAAAAGAAGATTACGAAATGTTTGGTAACAAGAATCGTCTTAAGCCTTAATCCGATTAGTTGAAATCTGCTTAGAATGTTTTGCGAAACGTAACGAAGTCGATTGTAAATGCTCAACAACCAAAAACACCATCGGAATTCTACAAACGCCGAAGAAGTCTTCTGTCTGAACAGAATGATTTGTGAAACTTTTTTTTTCGGGCTGATCATTAAAGGAGAATTTATGGTCGAAAGGTGCATTTGAAGAAGAGAAATCAAAGATCAAATGAAAGAGAGAACAAAAGGAAAGCAAATGTGCATAAAGGCAAAATTTGTTTGCAAAATATTCAGCTAGCCAAGTTCGGTAGCCCCTGTGGGGATGAGCACAGCGTGAAGAGTGTTCGAAGTTGAAGCGTAGAGAAGAGTGAGAAAGAAATTAGCTTGAAAGAAGTATCTCCAACCGTTGGTTTCAAGGGAAATTGAGCCAGGTCAGTTTTCGCTTCGAGTTTTGTTTACGAGGAATCATTTAAGCAAACAGCTCAAGCTGCTCGCAAGGGTTAAGCGCATAGCAAATTTAAATTTTCATAAACACATTTTTGACAGCTTCATTTATCGCATGAAAGAGATTTCTCTAAATAAAGCAATCTCAGATGAAATCGAAATTTTTCGGGGACAAAAGAGTTAATCCCTGTTTTCACATCCTTTCTGAACACTTTTTCAATGGACAACGACAAAAAAAGGGAAAACCATTTCACTCTTTGAAGAAGAAAAAAAACATTTTACGACAAAAGAGTTTCAAACCAAATCAGTGAAGGTTCAGGCGATTTTTGATATTTCTTCTTAACTCCTCGATCTTCTCTGTGATCATAAAAATCCTCTCAACTCAGCCAACAACAACAGAGAGTTCTCATTAACATTTACACCTGCCCGGTGCATCAAAATGAAAAGAAAGAAGAGAAAAAGATAATTTTTGAGAAGATTTCAAATTCAAATTCCACCTGCGAAACAAGAAGAGCCGAACAAAGAAAGATGGATTGATACTTTTTGCCTTTCGAACAAGAAAAATGCATTAAATATTCCTATTTCACGAGCGATCTGCTCCGATTGAATAGCGGACTTATCATGAAAGGCTTGAGTGTTTGGAAAAAGTTTATTTTTTTGTAGCAACTAAGACCCTCCGAGGGATTGTTCGACAATTACGGAGAAAAAAATTTATTTAGCTCAGACATAGCAAAAATGTTTTTCTATTAAAAAGTGAACAATCAATTTTCTGAAATTAAGTCTGGTTACTAAAATGTATTAGAGTTGTTCACGAACTACAAGTTAGACACATTGGGTTTATTAATGATTCCTTTATTCAACGACGTAGACTCTGAACAAATCATGAAAAAGCTGCGGATCGTTGGTAATCACCTTTCGGATTGAAGCCTGCAAGCGTTCTCGCTCTGATACCGACAACAATTTATTACTTTTCAGCTTTATATGCTGGCGAAAACAAAGTCGAAGAAGACTCGGAAATAATTTTTTTTCCTTACGCACAAGAGCAGCTTTCATCAAGCATCACGACATAATCGCCCTCACCCGAAGACAACGAAATGTTGAAGAACTGACAGGCGAAATGAAGGTCCAACTCTGAATAATTATACGCAGCGCTTGGAGAAACATGCATTGTAATCATTCGAGATCGAGATGAATCGTGACGTTCTAGGTGGGCAAACATCAACGAGAAATCAATTGAAGTTATTCTTGACCTCCTGAAACAAACGAAACAATTTGGAGATCTCAAGAGAATGAGGCAGAAGAAGACGAAAGAAATGCTGGTCGATTTCACGATTCTTAATTTTATTAAATTCTTCTTTTACTTTTCTAATTTGTACACGAATCTAATTATTGGCGAAGCTTGAAAAAGATTAATGTGATTCATCGCCTTAATGAGCTCATAAGTTGCGGTTAGAGCAAAAGAAAATCGTTAAATACTTTTAAATTACCAAAGTTTAAGAAAAATCAGACTAGACAACAATTTTCTCTCTCCTGACCGGGCGTTCAAGTTGAACGTATCCGGATCATCAAATTTGACTTTGCTAGCAGCTCAGTTGATTAGCGTGATGGTGAGTCGAGTATAGTGGAACAGTTTTTTCGTTGTAAAGTCCCGTTGGTAGGTAAATTGGTTGAGTGACAGCCCGTACTTGGAATGGATATGATGACGTCCCGAAACTGTAGATGTTACTATTCACATGGTTATTGTGATTCATTATGTTGTTCATGGTTTCATTGTGCTTCGAATGAATCTCCTCGTAAATGTGATGCTGCTCGAAACTACAATCCGCGTCGTTGTTGATGAACTGAGTTTTTCTTTGGCATTTCAGCCTTAAGTAGTCGCGGTTCTTGTAAATTAAGATGCTTGAAAGTGGAATGATGACAATCAAAAGGCCGAAAACAGCGCTCAGAGATGATTCGTTGGTGCAGCCCATCATGTCTTCTGAGATGTCTTGCAATCGCTCTTCGGAGAATTGCGATGGAGCAGAGCATACAATGTCGTAGTTGTTTTTCTTCTGCTTCTTCGATAACAATTTGTGGAGCCACTTCATCTCACAGTCACAGCTAAGTGGATTATCAGAGACTTCGAAAGATTTCAATGAGTGCCATGGCAACCATTGCTCGCGAATTGTCTGGAACGCATTGTCACGTAAATCGACAGATTTGATGTTTGGCAAGTCACTAAAGACTCCGTCTTGGATATCAAAGAGAAGTTTGTTTGATGTGATTGTAATTGACTCGAGGTTTGAATTAGCGAACGCTCCTGGTTGGATTCGCTTTAAGTTCTTGCAACCACTGATGTCGATTTTTCTCAGGAATGATAAACCAAAGAACGCTCCTTCTTCAATAATTTCGAAATCGGTTTGACCTATTTTAAGGGTTTCGAGACGTTGTAATGTGCTAAGAGCTGCTGTTGGCACTTTTGTCATAGGATTATCGGATAAGTCGAGGCTCTTTAAGTTTCTTAAACGATAGAAAGCTGCAGTTGAGATGTTTGTTAACAACGAGCCGCGAACATCCAAAGCCGCTAAGTTGATTAAATGTCTGAAGGCATCGTTCTCGAGAGTGTTGAGTGAATTCATTCCAATGAAGAGTTCGGCGAGATAAGGAATGTGTTTGAAGGCGAAGTTTGGAACTGTCGTTAAAATGTTATCGTCGAGGTAAAGCGACTTCAAATTCTTCAGTCCATGGAACGCCTCTGGTTCAATTGTCACAATTCGATTTTGTCCTAAATTTAAATATTCAACATTCGGGATGCTTGCGAAAACTCCGTTCTTCAGTTCCATGATGTAGTTGGCGCGAAGATTCAACGTTTCCAATCTCATCAAACCTTTGAACGTATTGTTGTTCACATCACTAATTTTGTTGTTATTCAAATGAAGCTGCAGGAGCTTATTTTGATAGATGAAAATCTTATCTTCGGCCAAGAAGATCTGATTGTTGCTGAGATCCAACAGCCTCAGTTCACTGTAAAACTGAATGGACGAGTCAATTATCTTAATTGAGTTAAACTTTATGATTAAGCGCTCGGTTGATGGGTTGAGTGTGATCGGCAAGATATCCAAGTTGTTTCCATCGTGACATCTCACGAGTAATCTTTCGTCTTCACATGAACAGCCATTTGGGCACAGCATCAGACCAGCGGTCCAATTTGTTAGAGTCAATAGCAATAGGCAGCTCACGATTATTCTCTCCATTTTTCCAATTAAGTTAATTAATTCAACGGAATAATTTTTAATAATTTTCACTGTTCTCCTTCTCTCGTCGTAAATTCACTTTGGTTGGTTTCTTTTTATTGGATTTAGATTTGTCTTTGATTCCGTGAGCAGCGAGAAGCTTTTTTTTTTAATGATTCACATAAAATTTTAAAATATTGGAAAACTATCTCAATCAACATAAATAACTTGAGAACATCGTTTCGTAAAATATTTCTTTTTGACCTTCGGTTGTTGCTTCTCAACGATCTTAACACGACGATGGCTTGAATGAGACTGAGAAGAGCGGAAACCAAGTAATTCTGTTATATTGTGAACTCGAACAAAAAAATATCTGAAGATTTCCGAACTCAGGTAAACTAAAGTTATTCGATTTTACTTTACTTCTCTTCACATTCGTGTGATCAATGCTTCAGCTTATTTCTTTTTCGGGAGATCGAGTCTCTCATTTATTTTTCTCTCCATTTCTTTACATCAAGCGTGGTCTACGATAAGAATCCCTTTCAAGACGCGAATGCACTCGTAAGAAGAGCTGTGTAAAACAAAGACGACAAGAGATATTTCTGAAAAGCAGGTGCAATTCTCACGGCTCAATATTTGGTTTTTGTGGCTCTGACTTTTATCGAAAAGGAATTTTTTTCTTCTCGTTGCTCGGGATTTCTTAGTAAATGCTTTACCTTTTTAGAAATAATTTTCGGGAGAAGTCAAGGGAGAAGCGGTAAATTGGTCATTAATCGTTTTTGGAGGCGAGTCGAAAGCTGCATTGATCAGTTATGTTGAGAGAGAGACTTTTTGCCACTTGAAATGAGTCTAGGAAATAAATTGAAATGGACCCAATCATCATCAACCCTCAATTTCAAGGCAGTTCAACGCTATATTTTATTAAGTCTCATCGAAGACGGAGTCTCATAATTTATTTTTAATTATATTTCTCAAAGCAAGGCTCCTGCAAGCTCTCCTTTGACTTTCTTCTCTTCTTCAATGAATGACAAAAAAGAGGCTAACTCTGAGGCGGGTCACTGCAAACTATTCATTACGAAGCGGTTTCATGGCAGCGATCAACTAATAAATCACGCTAAAAATAGAAGAAATCAATGAAAGGGAACTTTACTTTATCCAAAAGTCATTCAAAAGAACTTAAACAATGATGACGATGACATTATTTAATAAAGCGAAATCTTTCTATTAAAAGATCTTTTCGTGTGAGGTATCGTGATCGTTGAGAATTAATTTGTGTAATCTTTATGTTGATTCCATTTAACTCTCACACTTCTCGCGCATCTGCCAAAATATAAAATCAACTGGTTTCGAAAATATCAGAACGGCCAAGCAAAAATATTTCTTCAGAAGTTAAATTTGTCTTGAAATAAAGGTCCAAGACTGAAAGATGGTAAAAGGGTGATTGGAAGGAATATTGCCACCTTTACCGATCTTGATTTATTGACACCTTTTGTTCGATGTTCAAACAAGCATTTTGCAAATGAAAAGATATCTCAGAGGAATCCATTTGTTAAACTTTCATTTATTTGAAATTTGAAGAAAATTATCTTTTTCCGAGGAATGATTCGAATCAAATCGAAGAGACAAACAATGGATTTCGACCGTCGTTAAAGGTCAGTTAATGCTAGACAATTACAAGCAATGAAGGCTCTGCTTCTCAGTTGGTGATTTCTCTTGTTTTTGTTTAATATTAAGAAAAATTGTCTTCTTTTGTGGATCCTTTTGTTGGATGAGGCATTGTAAGTGTTGCAGTCTTCGCTTTTTGTCAAAAACGGCTGCGTGAAGGAGCCATTCGGCTCTTTATAGTTTCAACGCATTTGCAAAAAAAAAATCTTTGTTCCCTTCTTTTCTTTAAATTTAAAGTGCTCCCTTTTACTAATAAATTTTTAATTCGTCGGTAAGTGCATTATTTTTGCGTGAACGATTTTGAATAGGCTTCGTCGGTAACGATTCTTCTTATGTTCGTTGAATATCAACAATACGTTCACCAATTAAATCGAGATGGGCTTTTCAGAGTTGGGATATTTTTTTCTGAGGAAATTTTAATTGAAGCGACAAATGGTTTTAGCGAATTTTCTCAGAGATCACGAGTTCTCAGAGATATTCTTTTAAGCGCCAATATTTTTCCGAGCTTTCAATGAATTAGCGTTTGCATTAATCGAACACTAGATGTCACTTTCCGAACCGATTATCCGAAGCTTCATATAGCTTTCGAACTTTAACAAGCTCTGACATAAAATGACAAATTTTCATTTTTATTAAGTAAATACTTAGTAGATAACGCGTTACTAATGAAGCAGACAAGTCGGTTTTAAGTGCAATTTGTTCCACATCAAATTTAGTTTGTTCGTAGACTGTGAAGTGCTTTGATAATGAAAACTAGAAAATCAAAATCGTAAAATTCATGGAAACTATCAGCATTCAGTCAAAATTCAGCTATGATACTCGCTTTAATTCGTCGCTACAAACTCTTCTTCCTCATCGGCTTTGCTATTCTAGCAATTCAACTTTTCCTTGCTTACAAATCGATCACGATCCCAATTGGCTCAGGTCATCCAGCAGATAATAAAATCGTAAAAGAAAAACTCGTAGGAAGTAAACAAAAGCAATTGGCGAAAGATGACGATGAAGATATCATAAATTCTAATATTCAACGACAGGATGTTGCTCATAAAAACGAAAAGTCCTCATCGTCGTTGCTTAGCGAGCTGGAGTTCGAACCCAATTGTGATATTTTGCAAGACAAAGAAGTATTATCAGCGGTACAACGAGCTCAGAGTCAAAAATGTAAAGAGACGATTATTGACGTCGCTTGTCAGATTAGATCAAACACATTTTACCCATCAAAGTTGCCTAACACATGTCCCAGCGGGAACTACATCGCGAATCGCTCGCTGGGCTGCTTTCAGGATGAAAAGAAGCATCGGCTCTTGCCGAGCTTCTACACAAATTTCAAAGAAACAAATTCACCAAAGAAATGCATTCAAATGTGCTTACAATCTGGTTATCTCTACGCGGGAGTGCAATATTCGACAGAATGCTTCTGTGGCAGTAAAGAGCCGCCACAGTCATCGAGGCTTCCCGATCCAAGTTGTAACATGAAATGTCCAGCTGAAATAAAATCAGCCTGTGGAGGCTATTTCACAATAAATATTTATGAGACTGGTATAGCGAGTAAGTAAAATCGAATCAACTTAAAAATTCATTCAATTATTTAATCGTTTTCTTCTTTTCTTTGTAGAATATTCTTCTCAACCTGTTGACGTTCAGCCTTCGCTAGGTGGAAAGAGAATGAAGATTGTTTTTCTTTTGACCCTCAATGGAAGAGCTGTTCGACAAGTTCATCGTTTATTAAAATCGTTATATAGCGCCAAACACTTCTACTATATTCACGTCGATTCTGTAAGTTCTCTTGTAATATTTTAATGAAGTTTACTGAAGATTTCCTTTATTTTAGCGACAAGATTACCTTTATCGTGAGCTAATCAAACTCGAGTCGTCTTTTCCAAACATTCGTTTAACTCGTAAAAGATTCTCTTCGATTTGGGGAGGCGCTTCATTATTAACAATGCTCCTAAGTTGTATGAGCGAGCTTCTTCAAATGGACTGGCAATGGGACTTTGTGCTAAATCTTAGTGAATCTGACTTTCCTATCAAGGGTATCGACAAACTTGAAGACTTTTTGGCTGCGAATGCTAACAAAAATTTTGTAAAATCTCACGGACGCGAAGCACAAAAATTCATTCAGAAGCAAGGGCTTCTTAAGACTTTCGTTGAGTGTGATCATCACATGTGGCGAATAGGAGATCGCGAATTGCCCGTTGGAATCCAAATCGATGGTAAATAATATTTACGACAACATTATTCCTAAGTTTCTTACATTTCTATTTTAAGGTGGATCCGATTGGGTTTGTTTGTCAAAAGATTTTGTTAAATATGTTACTGCGCAGCAAAAAGACGAACTCATCACTGGACTCCTGAAAGTGTTCTCATATACTTTGCTTCCTGCGGAAAGCTTTTTTCATACAGCAATTAGAAATTCGATTTATTGCGACTCGTACATTGATAATAATCTTCACATCACAAATTGGAAAAGAAAGCTTGGCTGCAAATGCCAATACAAGGCAGTAGTCGACTGGTGCGGATGCTCGCCAAATGTTTTCAAGACAGACGACTGGCCACGACTTCAGGCTACAGGTAAATCTTGTAAAACATTCCATCAAAAATCAAAACTAATTAGAATTTTTCTTTAAGAACACAAACAACTGTTTTTCGGCAGAAAATTCGAGCCTGTCATCAACCAATTAGTTATACTTCAACTTGAGGAATGGCTCTTTGGTCCCTACACTCCAGGTTTTAAAAATCTGAACAGCTACTGGCAAAACACTTTTCACTACAAAGACAATAGTCCGACACCAAATCAAGATTTGCTCACGGTTGCCAATCGAATAATTCAAATCAACTCAAAATCGAACAACATTGAATTCTATGAACCAGGAAGAATTCTTGAGATTACCGATTACTTTGTGCTTGATGTTTACAAAGGATTTCTTATCAAACATGAGGCGAAGGTCAATGGAAATCTCACAGTTGAAATGGAGACTTGGGCACATCTTAGTAGTCATCACGCTCAGGTTTCAAAATCAATTAAACTTGCACAAAAGATTATGCAACTTGAAGTCAGTTCCGATTTGGATCAAAAAGAGTTGGTGTCGCGAAACTTTGCGAGAATATTAGGCGTAAAAGCCGAACCTGTTCTAGTCTTGAAATTGTCTGGAACGTCTCATCCGGAGAACGTAACTGTTACCTTGACAGTACTTTGGGTTGATCCCGAAGGAAAAGTCGCTGAATCGGCGGAACTCACAATCGAAGACATCACAATCACTTCTGTTAATTTCGCCAAATCAAATCTTCATCATCCGCTGATGACTGGTTCGTGGACTGTTAAAATTTTACTAAAGAAGTCACTCATCGGTCAAACGAAATTTCTGATCACGCCATCCTCACCGAACTCATCAGATGAGAGCCATAAGAACTTAGATAAATTGGTTTCGAGCTTCTATTTAATCAAAGACAATTGCATATCGTATAATCAGAAAATTATTCGCGATATTGTTGCTAGCTATTTAAGCACGAGCGAAACGAAAGCAAAGAAATCATTTTTCAATTTCCCCGAATGCAAAACAACTCTTTGGAGCTCATCTGCTCCAGACCCGAAGGGCGAATTAGTTTACGATAACTTTGACGGATCATCGTAGTAAAAATCAAATAAACTCAAATAATCGCCATAACATCCGAGATAATGTTTTTCGTAAACATATTTGACAAATGTAAGAATCAAAGTCAATCTATAAATAAATTATTTTGTATCATTTGATATTTTGCTTTATTAATTTATGGTCAATGCTGATTTATGTTGAGATTTATGATCAGTGCTGATTAATCTGACCGTTGAGCATAAATATTTTGAAAAAAGATTATTATGAGTTTCAAGTGGACACTGCAGTTTTATTCGGTGCCAATCGATCATACGCTGAAGTTGAAGCAAAAAATGTTTTAAGCTTCGAGTTGGAGCTTGCAAAGGTTTGAGGAAAATTATTTCAAGTGATTCTTATTTGTAGTTTCTGGAAAGACGAACGACAGCTTCAACGATTTGACGATGGACGATTTCACGAACGACAACACGGGCTATCGAGCCTATCAAGCCCGCAAAAACTGTATTTCTCTTCCGGACAAAATCAATAAATGTTTCTACGCGGAAACTACCCGAAACTATCTCTTGGAGGAGTATGATTGTGTTGTTCGGTCGCTTGAAGTGATCAACAGGGAAATGCGAAGCATCTTGAATCATTACGGAGGTAAGTTGTTTGTTCAGGATATATTTAAAACATTTAAATCATTTGAAATCTTCCAGCACTTAAAGAGATGTACATGGAACGTGATACAGAAGAATGTGATCTTCTATCCCAGAAGTACAGAGAAGAGTAAGATTGCTGATAGTTTTATTTACCAGTCTTTAACTTTACCTTTACATTTGTTTTTAGACAGCGGAGCGTTGCGGAAGGAGCTACAACAGACTCAGACTCTGAGAAGTCTCAAACAAGACTAACATTGCCCGAAAAGTTAAATGAGATCAAACCGAAAATTCGTGAGAACAGCTCTTAATGGATATTCTTCTGAAATTGGTCCGAGAGCAGCAGCAAATCAACGAAAGGAGGGAAAAGAGAATTCAAAGGAAAATAAAGACGGATCATCGGCAAAAACTTCAGTGTCAAAGTTTGCAAAAGCAATTTGTTTTTTAAGAAGACTGTTTTGAAGAACTCGAATAGCTCAAGCAAAATCGTCAGAAAGAGAGCTAATCCTTTCTCGAAGAAGACATGTTATTGAAACCGATAACGAGAAGAAGAGCCCACGCAAAGTCATTACTATCGATAAGGAGAACCAAGATGTAAGCGAAGTTGAAAACAATGCCGACGTTATTGACGAGGAGAGCGGACTTTCAGAGCAATAGTCAGCTGGCCTTTAGTTTCGCACAAGGGAGCGTGACGGTGCTTCACAAACCAATATGGAATAGAAATTGAAAGAATAAAGAATTGTTGTTTTGCATTTATTTTGTTTTATTGAAAAATTTTATGTGTTTTAGCACCACCAAAGCATTTTGGGTCTCATTGAGTGATATTTTCCAAACCATCGCAATGGTTTCGGATAGCCATCACCTCAAGGATTTTCTGGTCAGCAAGAAATTCGATCAATTTAGTTAGATATTTTGCAAATATATGTTTTTCTAAATCTAATAAATGTTAATATCCACATTCAAGAACTCTACTTTTCTTGAAAAACTCCATTCTTCAAAGACTCGATCAATGTTTATAACCATCAACAAGATCTCTTGGTAAACGTTCTTCGCTCACTCAACTTTAAAATTTGAATCTACCGTGCTCTCTAGTTTTGCTTTATTAATTTATGCTGATTCATGATCAGTGCTGATTAATATGACCGTTGAGCATAAATATTTTTAAAAAAGATTTTTTGTGTTTCTTGAAAACGTTTTAAAAACTGACACCAGCGCCTCTACCGGTTTTTTTAAATACGAAACGAAAACAAAGTATCTTTCAGTCTTAAATCTAACTTTCAACAGGAAAGAAGCTAAAAAAATACCTTCTAAAACATGGCAAACAAAAACGATCTCTTGGCAGTTCTTCAGGTGTTGAAGAAATATAATTTGAAGGTAAACTTATCGAGTTTTCATTTAAAATCAAAAATACTCCAATAAATTATTTTTTAGGGAACTGAAAATATTTTAAAACAAGAAGCTAATCTCTCGGACGTGCCGGATAACTTTTCTCATGATGCATCAGATAGCGTTCTTCAAGCTTATCAGAGCGAAGGTGATCCCAACTCGTATGAATCTTGTTACATCGAACTTCGGAAGTTTGTCGATTCGGCTCTTGATATCTACAAGTACGAGCTCAGTATGATCTTGTATCCAGTTTTTGTCCACATGTACATCGAATTAGTCTACAATGGGCATGAGGAGCAAGCAAGAGCTTTGATGGAGAAGTTCGGTATTGAGCAGGAATATTATTATCAAGATGATTTGAAACGGCTAGCAATGATCACGAAGCGAGAGCAGATGTCAGGAAATGATTTGACCGATACTTTCAAGTCAAATGAATTCATCATCAGAATTTCAAGAGAGTAAGTTTTAAATTAATTTGAAAGCTCTAGAAGTGTCTAATATATTTTATTTTTAGTACTTTGTCATTGCTCAAACGACACCTCCAGGAGAAGAAAGCTAGTGTCATTATGAATATTGTGAACGAACATCTCTACTTTGATTTGTATGAAGGGGTTGCCAGAAATAAGAAGCAGTGCGATGCAACTGCTGGAGCAGTCCTTGGAGAAGCCAGAAGACAAGATAACAAAGTCAAAGTCTATTTTGGTTTATTGAAGGAACCAGATTATCAACAAATGACACAAGCGCCTCCAGAAGAAGATGACGAAGAAGGCGGAATTGATGGTGACAAGCCAAAGAAAAAGAAGCAGAAGAAAGATCCGCTGTTTTCGAAGAAATCAAAAACTGATCCGAATGCTCCAGCAAGCGATCGCATTCCACTTCCGCAATTGCGAGACAACGACAAAACTGAAAAGATAAAAGCATTGCGTGAAGCTCAAAAGAGAGTCAATTTGGGACCTGACAATTTACCATCAGTTTGCTACTACACTCTTCTCAATTCCCTTTACACTGTCACATGTGCGGAAATCAGCGAAGATTCGAGTCTACTCGCGATTGGCTTTTCTGACTCAACTATCAAAGTCTGGTCGTTGACTCCAGCTAAGCTTCGAGAATTGAAGCCAGCAGATTCATTGAAGGAAATCGATCGAGATGTGGATGACGTTTTAGTTCGAATGATGGATGACAGAAAAGCTGAGCCATCGAGAGTTTTTACTGGCCACACTGGACCAGTTTACCGTTGTTCATTTACTTTCGATCGTTCTTTGATGCTTTCATGCTCCGAAGATTGCACAATCCGATTATGGTCGCTTCAAACATGGACTTGCTTAGTGGTCTACAAAGGTCATTTGAATCCAGTTTGGGACGTGAAGTTCTCGCCTCATGGACATTACTTTGCCAGTTGCTCACATGATAAGACTGCGCGTATCTGGACAACTGATTCACATCAACCTTTGAGAATCTTTACTGGTCATCTAGCCGACGTTGATTGCTGTGTGTTCCATCCAAACTCCAATTATATTGCGACTGGCTCATCAGACAGAACTGTTCGTCTTTGGGACATTTTATCAGGCAATCATGTTCGTCTCATGACTGGTCACAAGAATCCAATTTATTCGCTAGCGTTTTCCATCGATGGACGTTATCTTGCATCTGGCTCATCAGACAATCGAGTTCTGATTTGGGATCTTGCTCATGGTCACTTAATCGCATCCTTAGAAGGACACACATCGACGATTCATTCTTTGTGCTTCAGTCGCGATGGAACTGTGTTGGCTACAGGAGCTCTTGACTGCAATCTAAAACTCTGGGACTTTTCAAAACTTTGTGAAGACTTGAGTGGAGAAAATGTAAATGTTTCGCACAATCCTGATGTCAGGAGTGGCGACGCATACTTGCTTAGAACTTTTCCAACTAAGCAATCTCCATTCCTTACACTTCATTTCACTCGTCGGAACCTTCTGTACGGCGTTGGAATGTTTGAGAGCTCATAATGTCTGGAAATGTAATGATAAGTTTGAAATAATAAAAATCTTTTTTCTTTTAAAACACGATTCCAATTTTATTTCTAAATAATTCAGGGAAAATTCACACAACAAACTCAATTGAAAACGAGGATGAAAAGTCATAAAAGCATGAGAAATTATAATTGGATTAAATCTTGAGGACCTTGAACAATAAAATAAAAATGATTCCTAAACATGATAGGCGTCACGTCGCTTATGCAGTTTCTCTCAGGGTTTGTCGAGGCATATGGATTCAGCGATGAGGGTTGAATAATTTTTAAGTCGTTGTCAGAAACTTTCAGAATTCTTTGAAGATCCAATGAAGCCTCCATCTCATTGCAAGCTGTTACCACCACAGCAGCAGATGAATTGATCGCTGCTTTGACAGTCTTCGTCCAAGTATCGAATCCACGAAATCCTGGGCGATGCAATGAAGCGTTGAAGAAATAAATCAAATCAGGCTTAGCATAAGACGCGCTCGTGCAGTAATCGTGATAAAACATTTTACATTGAAAGTCGAATCTAATTCCTCGACAGTTATGACGACAATCGTTGCACATTCTGAAGAATAAAATAATAAATTATTTCATGAAAAGTTCATTCAAATAAAATTTTACCTTGTTCGACTGATGATTTCAATCGGAAGCTTTTCAGTATTCAACTCGGGTCCAATAAAAACGATATGAAGATCTGAAATTTCTGGAGCGAGATGAAGAAAGAAAGCTTCCCATTTACTAAGTGAATCGCCTTCAAATTGAAGCTCAGCACCTAAAATCAAACAAAATTATTCTCTAGCAACTTAAGAAATTTTAATTAATTACCAACTAAGTGAATGACAAATTTTTTCGATAAACTGACTCCAGACTTTTGTTGAGTGTAATAAGCGGTAAGCGGAAAAGTTGAAATTTGCGTTAGTGCTGCGTGAACACAGTCGTCTTGAAACGCGGTGACATTTTTGTATAAAAGCCCAAACGTGTCAGTGATATCTTGACTAAGAATCGGCTGTTGCTTCAGTACTCGACGAGGAAGTGTAACATCAATTTTTCCATAAGATTTTTGTCGTAAAATAATCTTTTGGAACAGTGCAAAGTCTCTACAGAACAAATCGTGCTCGATTGATGGCAGTTTGTGCACTGAACAATGTGAAACCTAAGAAGGAATTTCCCTTCAACTAAATGAACTTCTACTAAAGAATTATTTTTGTTTACCTGCTCGCATTTCTTGCAATCGATCAGCAAATCATTTCTCCACTCTCGACATGAAGATTCATGACAAAGTCTTGGAAAGAGGAAGATTTCGCGTTCAAATGGTTGGAGGCTTCGATTCAAAAATTGCTCGCAGAGGAAGATTGTGTAGCTTTTGAGATTTCTGAATTCCATTTCACTCAAGTTCTTTGTCATATTGTAAACGTGACCACCTGCAATCCAAGAAATCATTTGAATCGATGTAAAAATATTTATTTTCATGATTTACCTCTTCGCTTAGCGATAAGTTGAATTGCTAAGCAAAGACCTTTGTGATTCAAATAATCAACTTTGAGATGATCTTCTTTGCAATATGAAACCATTTTACATCCGAGACACAGAAAATATCGACTGAGATTGACTTTGCATACCTGAAAGAAATATTTTCAAAAGAAAATTCAGATTTTAAATGAAAAACTTCTCACATGACAAACTGTTGATAGAAATGTTTGTCGAGGAGTTTGTTTGTACTGAGCATATCGATTATCTTCATCATCTTCCTCTTGAAAAACTTTTTTCAAATCGATTGGAGCTTTGGCTGCTAACGAAGGCTTAGCTGCTACTTTTATCGAAGGTTTTTCTTTAGAAAGAAAATTTTCTTTAATCGTTTCGCTGTTTTCTGTTTTATCATCGCATAAAATAATCTTGATTGAGCCATCACTTGTTAGAATCGCTTTCATAGTATTAATAGGATTAGAGCTGTTGGGATAAGGATCGGTTGACTTTTCATCCAAAAAACGGCGGCTAAATGCTGGTTGACTAATATAAATGAAATTATTTCTTGGCTGCACTCGCCGTAGCCTAAAATCAAAAAATATTAAATTCAATTTCGTTTAAAATGAAATGACATCTACCACTGGCTTAGACACTGATGGCTTTGGTTTCGCTGTGTTTGGTTTATTTGCTGTTGAGGTGGCTGGTTTTGAAGTAGCCGTTGGTTTCGGTTTGGCAGTATTTGTCTGTGTTGCTGATGGTTTATTGACGGGAGAGTTTACCGAGGGAGAAGGTTTAGGAGAGGAAGGAACAGGATTAGCCAAGCTATTACCTGGTTTTTGTGGGGTACGCGGGGGAGAAGATGAAGTAGATTTGGAGCTATTTTTGATAACATTTGGTTTTTCAGGAGAAGACACAGATGCGACAGGTTTTTCTTCAGAAGTTTTTTCTTGAACGACGCTTGAACTCAGAGGTTTTGGTTCTTCAGCTTTTGCAGTTGTAGTTTTCTCGGGAACAGTTTTCGCAACAGGTTTCTTAACTTCGACTGGTCTTGTCGTTGCTGGTTTAGGCTTTGCAGCAGTTGGAGCTTTAACTGGAGCGGTCTTAGTAGCAGTTACAGGTTTTGGCGCTGCTGGTTTAACTGGAGACTTTGGTTTTCCTGTTGCTTGCTTTTCATTTTTCCTAAGCGGCTTCACGTCCTTTTGATCAGCAGGAGACGCAAAACCGCTTCCTTGCACGTTTTTTGACTCCGCGGTTTGTTCTTTTTCGATAGCCTCAACGTCTGCCTTTTCAACAATCACCATGTTCTCATCAATCTTCACGGAATCCTTGGCCGAAGCTTCGGGTTTTGCTTCCTCAACAGATTTTACTTCAGCAACGATTTCCTTTGGTTTTTCTGGAGCTTCATTCAACTTTTCTTTGACAGGTTTTGGTTCTTCCAAGTTTGGTTCAGCAGCGGCAAGTGGAGCAGCTAAAACTGCATCGACCGGCTTTGGACTCTCTGGCACAGGATCTGGAGCGTTTCGAAGGATTTCAGCCATGCTTGGCTTTCCCCAAACATTTTCAGTTGAAGCAATTGGTTTGACCTCTTGCTTCGGTGGTTCAACTTTGGTAGATTCAATTTTAGGAGATTCGGGTTTCTTGTTGGGCGGTGTTTGTTTATTGTTCTTCTTCGGTGAGCCTTTGGGAGATTCTTGTTTATTCTTATTTTTCTTCTTATCATCATTTTCCTTTTCTAAAGCTTTTGGAGCTTCAACTGGTGCAGCTTTAGTTTCTTCAACTTTTTCAATTGGTTTCTTTTGTTCTTCAGCAACTTTTGTTTCTGCTTTTGGCTCAACTTTAACTTCTTCCTTCTTTGCCTCAACTTTAACTTCAACTGGTTTTGTTTCCGGAGCTTTTTCTACGACTGGTGCTGGCTTTTCGACGACATCAGTCTTCGGAGATTCTTTTTTGAGATCATTTTTAACTTTTTCAGTTGTCTTCGCTACGGCTTCTTGAATCGACTCAAGAACTTTTTCGACATCCACAGCCTTCACTTCTGCCGAAGGAATCTCAACAGACTTTTGCTTTTCAATAACAATTTTCGATTCGGAAGTTTCTTCCTTCTTATTTTGCTTTAATGCTTGAGCTTCTTTGAGTTTTCCAACATTTGCCATTAAGGCATCAAGCAATGAGGCGCTCGCTGACGAGGGTTTTGGAGGAGGCTTCAAATCTTCTTCAGGTCCTTCTTCGTCAAGATCGATTTCCATCAATTTCTCTCCAATCTCTGCTTGTTTAATTTTGTGTAACTCAGTTTCAAGGTTCGCAATAATTTTCTGTTGCTTCTGAACCTTTTCAATTTCAGTCTTCGTTGTGTCCAAGACTTTGCTGATTTCTCCCATTAATCTGTCACGCGATTCAATTTCCTTCAAGAGATCTTCCTTCTTGCGAGGCTTGTTGTCTTTTACTGGTTTGATTTCACGTGTTAACTTCTCAATGTGTTCAGGAAGCTTCGGAACGTTGCTGGTGGAAGCTTCCGAATTGTCACCGCGAAGATATTTATCCTTTGATTCTTTAACTTTAGCGAGTTCTGTCTCAAGTCGTCCGACGAAAGCTTGTTGGTTCGCGACGTTCTTCAACTCAAGCTTTGTGACGCCAATAACTTGTTCGATTCTATCAACTAGATGCTCGTCTTCTGGTTTGGCTGCCACTTCTTCTGGTTTCGATGGCAAAGTTTCTTTCAAATCTTTCAAAGATTCTTGTTGATCCTTTGCGAGATTAGCTGCATTCTTGTTGCAGTCTAAAACCATTTCAATTTTCTCTAATAATTTTTCACGCTTTGCAATCTCATTCTTTAATTGAACGCGAGCTTCTTGCTTTTCACGCTCTTCTCGCTCTTGCAACTCATCAACGATTGATTTCTTAGAATCATTTCGCTTCTTGTTTTTCCCCTTGCGATTATCAGCTTTCGATGTTTCTTGAGGGGGCTCGAGTCTTGAAGCTTCTGGAGTTGGTTCAACAACTGGAAGTTGAGTCTCAATCGGAGGAATAATCTCTACGCTCTCTCTGTTCTTATTCTTATTTTTGTTGCGCTTCTTCGTATTCGTTGGGTTTTCAACTTCGTTGCTAACCGGAGCAACAGGAAGAGCTTCCTTTAAAATTTCTACAACTTTGTCCTCGACATTGTCCTTGACCTCAGCTTCATCATTTTCTTCAGTTTCACCTTGTGCATTGGACTTCTTCTTATTCCGTTTTCTTTTCTTTTTCAAGGTTTCAGTGCCAGCGTCCACTTTTTCTTCTTCTAGCGATTCCTTGATTGGAGCTTCTTGTTTTACTGGGACGACTTCAACAGCTTTTTCAGTTTCAACAACTTCGTTATCAGCATTTCCTACATTGGATTGATCTAAAGGAGAGTTTAAGAAGTGAAAATCTTCAAGAAACTTTTAATGGTCTTACTTTTCTTCTTTCTGTTGCGCTTCTTCTTGGACTTCATAGTTCCTTCTTCAAAAGCTTCCAAATCTTCATCATTAGCAGCGACAGCAGCAACAACTTCCTCTACTTTAACTTCAGCAACTGGTGCTGGCACTGGAGCAGGCAATTCACATTTTTTCTCTTCAATTTTATCTTCAAGCTTTGGTGATGCTTCATTAACACTTATCACTGTTGTATTTTTATTTTTCCCCTTCTTTCCCATTTCGATTCAATCTACGTACAAACACAAATGATTACAATAAATGTTGCAGAAAGAAAAGTCGCATTATGGTAACATAAACGGATTATAAACAGAAGAAAAAATGGTCAAGTCTATTTATAATATTATTTGAGTTTAACTTGCTTCTCCCTAGCAGTGTTGTGTAAGTATGATGATTTGCTTTTGTTTTTGCTAAATGATTTTGGCATAAGATGTCTGCCAAGAAAAATCATGAAACATTGAATAATTTTTGCATCGGTGTTTACCTCGAAATATTTCTACCCTTGAAAAAGTCAGGGAAAAAATTTTCTTCACCTGGAACGACATGTGCGTTGTGAGATTGAAAAGAATTTTCATGGATGCACACAATGCATTGAAATAGAAAACTTAACCGAACTCTATAATTAACACATCTCAAAAAGAAGTCTCCGAGAAGCGAGAGATATTATTAGAATTTTAGGGCGATGACATCGAGATCTCTTCAACAAATATTTCGATTGCAAATAAAAAATTCTTAATTTGATTCTCTATTATGAAAAGTTTTAAAGTTCTTTTTGTTAAAAGTCGTTTCAACAAATTTATTTTTACACTCGAACGTGTAAGTGAGAAAGAAAATTTAGACGCGTCGTCGAGTAGCGAGAAAATAAAATGAAAATCACAAATTATTGTAAGATTCAGACACTTTTTTAATCTAGACGGAAATATCTGCGATCGCTTGAATGTAAATTTGTCGATTATGAGACGAGAAAGTCTCAAACAAAAGATTTTATCTTGAAATCTTCGAAAATTCGTCTCAATTTAAATTCCAAATGATTCGGCTTTTCATTCGAATCCATTTCAAAGAGTTCCCAATTTTAAAAAGAGTTATGTAACCACAATGACTTTTCGGTAAAAGAAATTCATTTTCATGGCAGTAGCCAATGATTTTCTTTCATCGCGAAAATATATTTCGTTTCCACTTCTTACTCGATGGTTCTCTCAATTGCCTACGATTTTATGACTATTTGACTTTATACTTTTTACACAAAATTATTTTCTTGGATCTCCGCGAAAAGTTTTTACGTTTGATTAGCCTAAAAGAAAAACTCAGACTGAAAATGAAAATTTACGTTTTCTCAAAGATCCGCTGAGAGGATTTTTCATTTTCTCCGAACGATCATTGAAAGAGAAACATGATCATTATGTTTATCTTCGCTCAAGTAAACGATAGCTTCTCCTGAAAGTAAAGAGTCTGTTCACAGATCAAGTAAATTTGTGTCTCAAGTTTATTTATTGTCAATTTTTTTTTTGATTCAATCATGAAAGATTAGAAAACATTTTTGTGTAATGAATCGAACTTCTGAAGTTGAACTGTGTTGGTTACATTTAGATATGCGATTTCAATGATAGGAAAAAAATTGTTTTATTTCGAAATATTTTTGTGTGAAAAGCTTCTTTTAAAAAGCTCGTTAATTAGTTTTTCTTTCACACGCAATGTAAATTGTTGAGATTAATTTCTCTTTGAAAAGAAAGATTGCAATTCGAAATTTCGAAAAACTTTTGCGCAATATTCGCTTACTTTATCAGCCATTTGAATTAGTTTAAGACATGCGTAACTTCAGCATTTACAAGTAATGTAGTTAGACTGAAATCAGTTTTGATTTCGAGTTGTGATTAATTTATTTTGATTTACCAAACGTTTCTATTTTGATATTATTTACATCAAAAGTCGTTTCAAAAGTGACAACGTTTTTTCTTTCTTGTTAAAACGATTAATTCTTTCCAATCAATAAGTTTTAGAAGAGAGAGAGAAAGAGGTTTAAATGGAAAACAGAACAATAACGAACAAAGTTTGACTTGAAACTTATCTAGCTATGCTTAATAATTTGTCTAATTTTTTTCTTTTTGCTTTCTTACAAGACATGTAGAGTACAAAAATTAAAACTTATTGTCTTTTCTTTTTCATTCTCACTTGTAAATTGTCGAAGGAATTCAATTGTTAATCATTAGATAATATTTTTATTGTCATTATCGTTTTGCGAAAATTTAAAACACTTGTAAAATTGACATTTTTATTTAGCAGAACTTACTTAGTGTCAGAAATATCATTGATTTCATTTATTGTCAATCATGATTTAGAAAACAATTATTGTCTCATTCTAGTTTCATTGATTATTGTCTCAACATGAATCGAAATGTGTTTTTCTTTTCTTTTATAATAAATTCTTCCGAATAATTTCTTTGAGGATAATTTCTGTTAAAATTGATCGTAAACCAGGATAGGACTAACGCTCATACACGCACCCAGTCAGACACTACATTCACACAGATATGTTTTCGTAGATATCGCATGGTTGTTTCGTTGCATGCTTGCAAGATCTTCTTTCGGTTGCGCAAAGTTGTTAAGTGTGTTATAGTTACTTTGCGAATCACGGGAGCTTGATGACTCCACTTTAAGAAATTCCAAGTTAATTGTTTGAAAGGAATCTCCAGCTACAAATTATTGTAACTTGAACTATTTTTTAAATTGACCTCATGTCAATATCAATTTCTCATTAACACTCTTGAGCTGATCCCAAGATGATTTATTTGCAAATGCTACTTGAATGAAAAATTTTGATCGCAACTAACTGTGTAACTATAACAAAAATCTTTTTATGCGAAAAGCGAGGAAAACCGAAAGAAGTTGAATAAGAATCAACAACGATTGACCAGAGATAGAGCTACTTACACCATTTCTGTGTATACTAGTGACGTCGTCGACAACGTGAATTTTCCATCCAAGATTGTTGTGAGTGTAGCACTGAGAAGAGAATGAAAATTAGTCAAATGAGTTTTTAAATTAGAAAACTTTTCTCGTACTTGATAATAAACCAAATCAGGAGTGTCGCTTGAAACTGTCCAATTCATGACTGCAGGTTCTCCTTGCTCACACTCAAGTCTCAATGATTTCTTGTAGTCCTCAAATGTTTCAATTTCATTTGCTTTATCGACTGTCAAATGTTGCCATTCGCAGTATCTTCCAGCAGCTGTTGGTCTTGGGTAACCGTCTTCTTCAAACTTGACACCAGCGTAAACAGTTTGTCGTGACTATCAAGAAAGAATTCTTTTTTGCAACAATTTTTCAAATAAAAGTTATTCAAACTCACTTGCTTGACCTGAGATTTCTGTCCATAGCCACCTTCATCAGAGTCGCTGATGTAAAACGGATGATACCTCGCAGGTTGAGTTTCATCATTGCCACCTTCAACTAAGAAAGTGTAAGTCTGCCCTCGCTCGACGTATAATTCCGGAATCAGCAAATCATTCAAATACCAAGCGATTCCCCAGGATGGATGGCCTGTACACATTCACAATTGATAATAGAATCAACGTCATTAAAGGAAATCACATTACTCACCAGTAATTGCAGTGTATCCTCGTTTTCCTCCAGTTGGTCCTATCCTGACAGTAATTATATTCTCACCGATAATCTTCCTTCCTTCCCAAGGCTTCACTTGGACTTCATCCTTTCTGTCATAAAGAGAAGATGTGCATGAATGTTCGTCCTTTGATGAAAAGTCAATTTTGACATCATCCGTCGTGTGTTCTGAGCCTGAATGAGAATGAGCGTTTGCTTCGCCTCTTGAATTTAGAGGACCAATAGCTCCAATGACGCTGATCTCTCGGTCAGTTGGGATAGCTTGGTCGTTAACTGGTTCATTGGTTTGCAAGAATCTTTTGTACTTGATGTATGTCACTCCATTCTTTCGATCTCCAGCCACTAAAAAATGAAAAGATTGTGAAATACACGAACGAATGGGAAAATAATTTTCTTACATAAAACTGCATCATTCTTTCCGCCAATTCTTTCATCTGGACAAACGCCTTGCTTGCCATCGCACTGAGATAAATGCGAAAGATAATAATCTTCCACACGGAATCTCAATTGACTTCTGTCATAGAAAGCCACGACGACGTCGCCATTCACCATTTGTGATCGTCCATTCGCTCCCGAAATTCCAAACGCCATGTACTGCTCTTCAGATATTCTTCCGTACAACTCAATGATGACTGAATCCTTTTGTATCTCCCATTGAACTTGCAACTTTCCGTTAATTATTTCTTTACAGTTTCTTGCTTTTGGTCGTTGAGTTGTTGTCGTTGTCTGAATTAAGAAATAAAATTGAAAGGTTAAAGATTGTCGCTTGTGAAATTAGAAGAGATTTAAAATTGTTAGTTTCACTTACAGGATTGTACCACCACTCAGGCTTCATTAAGTTTAAGCAGTCAAATGTTAGTAAGTTAATAAATAAAATCTAGAAAATTCTCAATGTGACTCACCGTAATCTTCGTTTGACCTGGAAAAAGATTGAAAAGTTATTTAACAAACGAAACCACATCAAAGTGAAATAATGCGAACCTAAAGCTGGAGGAACATCGAGGTCTTTCGGAATGAAAACATGGCCGAAGTTGTGTCGATATTCAACGCACCAGACAGCAAGCCAGTCGATATCATAAACAGTTAAATTTCCAGGAAGTTGGATTTCGATGTCTTCCCCTTGATAACCTCTGAGGACATCATAACTTCCGAGTTCATTTGGAACTTTAACTCCCATGATGTTAGGCATTGAGCCATTGCCTACGAAGAAATACGCGTCGGGACCAGCTCCGTCGTAGTGAAGATTTGGAATGTAAAATGTTTTCGCATCCAAAACGCTGATATTGCTGGATCTCAGACCATGAGCGAGTCTCTTGAACTCAGGCAGAACTCTTGGTCGCGGAACATCGAGTCCTGGTGGAATAAAAACTTCACCGAAGTCGACCTACGAAAAGAATTTTTTTATGCACAGTCAGACGAATTCCCCCAATCTCATTCTATATCTGAACGAATCAAAACTAAGATTTTGCGCACTTTACGTCATGGCGAGACATCGTGTCATCTCGTTTTAATTTTCATTCTTTCGACATTTCTCATATTTACGAAAGTTGGGGAAAAACTTTTTTTCTCTACGGAAAAACTTTAATGTTTGTTCGATCTCAATTATCGATGACGCGATAAATGAGGAAGTTATGTTGAATTAATGAAAGTTTGACACGTTGATGAATGATTAGAGTAGGAGTTTCCGTTAAAGTTTTGACTGTTCAGCAAAGCAGAGCGGAAATCCTGAGTCTCTTGAATATTGGAATATTCTAAATTGTAAAAATTTCTTTTTCCTTGTTAATCCCGATTATTTGCAAAACGACAGACGCTCATCATGAAGAGATTTAATATTGTTGAAGAGATTTGAGCGGTTGCTCCCTCTCTATTTACACAAAGCAATGTTTCTTCTATTTTTCTCGAACCAATCAGGATTTCTACATCAAATAGATCACAACAGGTTGTAGTCTCTTGTATCATAAATAAATTTTGATTATTAGATCACTGATGGATTGTTCCTTGTTATCCGCAAACATTTTGAAACTTTGATAATTCTCGTTTTATTGGAAAAGGGAGCGAATCACTTCTCAATACTTGATTAGACTTCTAATCTGAATTGCTTTGTTTACTATTGCGGTCAAGCTTATCCTCGTTAACGCGTTTTTATTTGGTCGATTGCTTTGAATCGACTTTCATTAAAATGAAATAAATTGGAAAATGTGCGTCAGCGCTTTTCATCGTGAATGAGGGGAGACGCTCATTTCTAATTTAAAAAAGTCCTTCTTATCCTACTCACCGTGAATCTTCGACACCAAACTGAAAGCCATCGGATGTCTCGAATTCGTTTTCCCATTGGAAGTCGAAGAATGATGTCTGTGCTGTTGTGAGCTAGAAGAACGGGCGGTTCTCTATAAAAAGGAAAACAAGAAAAGAATTGCAACATCAACAATTTTCCAATGAATCCCCGAGACCACTTTACGCCTCGGTTAATGCTGAATCGCATTCTTATTCTGTGCAACCCCAAAAAATTTAAAATCAAGAACCTTGAATAAAGTTATAAAAATTTCATTTAACGGTTTATTAATTTTCTTGAAAAAGTGTCTCGTTTCAAGCTGAAAGCAGACATCATGAGCTAATCATCGTGATGGAACGTAACAAAAGGCGACAACACAAATTCTACATTTAACGCTAGGGTGAAGACTTGTAATAAAACTTAATGACAATGTGAGGCCACGTGCCATAACTAATAGAAAAATGCACTTTATTGACTAGGATACGATAAGGGAGCTGGTGAAGGGCGACGGTTGAGTTATGAATCAAAAAGCAGTTGCTTAGGTGACTGACATTATGAAAGAAGAGAATTGTCGTCAATCGAAACGGAAGCTATGGAGATTTTCATCAAAATTGAATGAAGAACTCATCGTCTCCTTCTCTTCTCGGTTTCAACGTTTAATTATTCGATCATCTTCCAATTATGCTAACGACAGTTTCCTTCAAATGATATAATCAGCATCGAATCAATTCCATTTTCGTGTTCCGATGATTGCCTAATGGCTCTTCGCCCTCCCACCTATCGTTTCGAATTTCTTTTTTTAGTTGTCACGAAATGTGAGGGAATGAACAAAAGACCCGGGAAAGGGTGAACAACTTCTCGCTTTCTAGCTTGATTTACATCTCAATGTAAATAAGTTTTGATTTTCCTCGAAAAGGAAAAATTCCTTCTGCACAACCCACAAAAATTTTCAAATCTTCTCAAAGGGAAATGAAAACTTACACCAACTCAGAATGTGCCAGTGCACAGAACGAAAGAAGAATGAAGAGCGTAATTGAAATGAGATTTAATTGACTTCGAAAAATGTTTTCCGCATTACAATGAAGGCGTCGAATGAAAGAAACGTTGGATCCCGTTCATGATACTAAATCGAGGGGTTGACATTTATTTTAATTTAATTCATCATCCAGAGTTTTTCCACTGTAATGAATGACAAAAAGACGAATGACAGTGAGAGGGTGCATTTCAATTTTTTTCTCTTCTTCTCGTGAGTCCTGTTGCTTCATCCTCGTAAATGGATCGAGAGCAAGTGAAGTCGTCATCAACTTCACAAGAAATTCGAGAAATCGTAACAGAATCTCCCTTGAAGTTGACGACAATATTTATTCGATTTGAAATAGAATCCCCAGCAAATCCTCTCCTACATTATCGCAGCTTGAATAAGAAAGTTTTTGTTTATTTTTGCTTCTTGAACGGAAGGGATTTTAAGCTCTCGACTATACACGAACAATAATGCTTATCACTTCTATAAGTATTTTGCTTTGAAAAGACATTATTTTTGATCAAGTCGGGCTCTTCCCACGAGCGAGAAAAACAATTTCCTTTTTGAATGCTAGGGCGTTTAATAGTAAACCTGTTGTTGTTCTAACGTCAAAAGTCGAAATTCATTGAGCGAGAAAACCTTCCTAATGAACCTTCCAATCAATCGGAACTCGTTTGAAGTGGAAGAGCATGAAAAGGGTTTCAACATAAATTAAACGAGGAAAATCAAGAATTGTGGTTTGTCGTTTGATCGATTTGCTTTAAAGAATTTTAAATATATTTGAAACTCACCGTCCGCTGTATTCCTCGGGGTAAGGGATGATGTATCCTTCGGGAGAGGGTCGCGGTGAATTTCCCACCCAGAAAAATGCGTCAGGACCTGTTCCATCATATGCGAATCCTTTGATGAAGAGAGTTGACTCGTCAACTGCATAAACAGTTCCCTAAAAAAAGCAAAAGACATTTAGTCTTTGACTTTGTCGAAAGAAATGAGTTATTACCTTAATTCCGTGAGCAAAATCAGTGAATTGTCCGATCGCTCGTCCGAAGTAAGGCTCAGGTGGAGCTCGAGCGTTTATACCTGAAAGAAAATAAATCGAGTTTTCTTGTTAGGAAATAAAGTTATCATCAAATCGATTCATGTAAGCGTATGACCAGAAATGTCGACTCTTTTATAATAAAACACTTTTGAGAAAGTTGAAAAACGCAATTTCTCTAAAAGGATTTTTCCATTCATTGCACAATCGTAAAAAAATGTTCTGCAAGGTAATTTTTATGCTTTCGAAGAGGGAAATTTCAATCAGAAGGATTGTTACGGTTTCCCTCCATTTAAAAGTTGCAGCGTGATGTGAGTTTCCATTTGAATCCTTTCTCAAATAAAATGTTATTTAAAAATCGATTTTTGTTATGCAAGTAGAAGCTTTGTGAGCAGAATTTCCTGAATGAAATTATTATATCTACAGCCACTGGCAATGAAGATCATCAAATATTTTTCTTTGACTCTTTTGACTTGAAATACTCGAGATTGAAAATACTTTCAATAAAGAGACTTTGAGTTGCAGTATTGACATGGAAATGCATCGTCAATTTTAATAAGGAATTGCATTTTTCGGTTACACACAATTTCAATAAAAAAAATTCTTTCGAATAAAATTTGAAAAATGTTTTTGACAGATTTGCAAGTTCAACTTCTTCACGGAATTCACAAACGACCGCCTCAAGCTTTTAAAAGAAGTTCCATCGCATTATTTAAAAGGATACATCGCATCCTGTGGTGGAATAAATTGTGAGAGAAAAGATTTCATACAAATTTTTATTTCATTTTATACTCGTTATGCTCGTTTCCTCCTCTACGCCCTTCGTCTCGATTTCATAAGGAAATAATGAGAGAAAAATGATGAGAGGGGAAAGGAAGGAATTTAATAAACAGGGTGGATGTAATAAAAGAAGTGTTCGTGTGTGAATTTTGTGATAACGATGATATTCCTGAATGATAAAGATGAAGATGAGGAGGTGTCGAGTATTTGACGGAAGTTGCGAGAATTTATTGATCTCATGCTTTGTGCAGCAAGAACCTGTCAAACTTTTCTTTCTAAATGAAATGTTTTTCGAAACATAAACTTTCGGTTGTAAATAAATAAATTTCCGTGACATTGGCTTATCTCTCATCACCCTTTTCTGTTCTAAGCTCTGCATGACAAAAAAAGAGGAAAATCTCTTCATCGTTCGAATGAAACTGCGAGACAAGCAACCCAAATAAATTTACGGACTTAAATCTCGTGTCTGTTTACTTATGATAATCAACACTGATACTTTCATCAATGTTATTAAATTAACAGAGCATTTAGATGGTAAATGTCTTATGCTGATAATTTCACATTAAGAACCATCAAATCACATTTTATTGTTGCTAGGGAGCTTAGAGATTTATCTTTTCACTTCAAGGGATAATTGTTCGACTTCCCCTTGCGCTTTACTTTTCGTTCATTGAAGTAAATGTTGAGTTCATCAAGAAAATACATTTCTTCCAATAATATTACGATTCCTAAGAAAAACTGAGGTAGACATCGCTTTACGAAATTAAAAACCATCGATTTTCAAAGTTGGCACGAGGAGACGGAGAAAAAAGTCCCAAGAGATTGATATTCATCATTTTTACTTCATTTCACAAATATTTCAAGCATCGCTTTCTAACTTGTCAGCGTTTTAAAGCATAACGACATCATCAGCATCGAATGAATGATGAGACTTTGGGGTTGCTATCCTCAAGAGATGAGAGTGAGCCTACATCAAAGGGGAAGAGGAGATTAAATCCTTTTGAATTAAAATTTATTTTGGACTCGCTTATTAATGCCAAACAAATCCTCGAAACTCTTTAAATTGAAGGGAGTTTATAGAAACGTGAGTCGCGAGCGATGTCGAAGATAACAACGAAGAAAATGTATTGAAATTAAATTTTGCCGAATGAATCATTCGGAAAACATCACGTTTTCATGGCTTAGATATAAAAGTCTTCATCACGGAGACAAGAAAAATCGATAGCGATTAATTTACATCAAAAACAAAAAGTCTGAGCACATTCAAGGTGAAGCATCATCGGCTCGTACTTAAAAGAATGAGAAACTCGATGAATACGACATGAAAGGAAAATCGACTTCAATCACTGTAATTAAATCCCATTCCGCGAGTTTCCACTTGCTTTAACTTGCAGGTAACGTAAATATCGTCGCTAAGACGACAGAGCGAGTGTCTTTGATTTCATGACCTGATAAATAAATTTATTTCAGCCTCGTAAGCTTATCAAGTGATTTTTTTCAATCGATTTTCTTGCATAACACTCAACATCACATGCATTGCGATTTATAACGATTACAAGTCTCTTTAGTTTAATGATAGGGTGTGTTCATAAACGAAGCTCGTAAATGAATTAAATCGTCATTCACACAACAGACGATTCCATCCCTCTCCTCTTGAGAACATTTCAAGTGATTAGGCGAATAGAATTTTACGTTTTATCAGCTGGTGCATGTTCGTCACATTAAATTATCATTTTGTTCACCAGATTGGTAGGAGGAAAATTATCTAACGTCAGCCACATACATGACGACAATTTTCTCCTAAATCTTGAAGCGGATTACGACAATCACCATGAACGTTAATCGTGTTGAGGGGTTCTGTGAAGTCTTGATTGTTCTTTAGCTTCTTTAATTTATTTTCCATTCACATCAACAATATCAGCGAAGTATTAGTAAAGAAAGGTAAAAGCACCGTCGACGAAGATGCAAGCCACGAGTGGCCTAGATTTCATTTTCATTTCGAGCCAAATAAAATATTAAAAGAGCGAAAGTCGCGCTGTGGTCAAATTTGATATGAAGAGACAATGAGACGACTTTGTTGGATTGTTTTTTGAAAGATTCATTCTCAAGAGAAACCCACATCAAGTCTGAGATTTCTAATTTAGCGTCCAACCTGTTTTCGCCCAATCTCTTTATGGCCCGATGATGATTTTTTGAAAGATCAAGATTAAGTCCGCGCTTCTCACGTCATGCTATTCAATCATTATCTTGATGAACTTACCGTTGTTCTCAATGGACGACAATCCAATCAGTAAAACGATGTAAAAATCCCTGACCAGTGTTGACTGCATGTCTTTAGCGCTTGTAATCCAAAATGAAATGTAAAATTGTTCTTGATGAATCGAAGTGGTGATTCATTCAGAACTTTATTTCCTTTTTAAGGAAAAGCTTTCTCCTTAACAACAACAACAATTTTATTCACAAAATGGCTCCCCAATTTTTTTCTCTCCTCGGTTCCACAAATTTTATTATTGAGAACTGTTTTAAAAGCTTTGAGTAACAATTAGATTATGTTACTTGTTTTCCATTTGTATGATTTTTTTATTATTGTCTTCACTTCAGTTATCACAGACAGAAGTTTATTTTATTTTGTGCGATGAATTGGGGGCTTGGGGATGTTGAATGCGAAAATGGCCACTAGTTTGGAAAATTATAATTGAAAATTTTCCACTAATCAGAACTGTTCATAATCAAAAGCATAAGCGAAAGCTACTTTTAAACTTAATTAAAGTTTGGATTGAAAGTTAAACTTTGCACAACCAAATAACGCATGATTTACAACGCGTGTCTTTACGGTAGGGATTTTAATCTCGGACTGAAACTTTTCTCCGCAAAAATTTATGCGGCAAGCTCCAATCTCGTTTTCCAATACGAATTGTGCCAGCTAGAGAGAGACGACGATTGTTTCTCGCAACGTGCCGACAGTTTTCATGCTTCAGACAAAATGAACAGACATTCATTGGAAAGCGCCACGATCTCTGCTGAGAGTCTCGCGAAAGTAGAAAGCTTCATGAATTTTAATTTGCCGGCATTACCAAACCGAAATGACAGTTTTAAACTCATCACGATCGAGACGTTATTGATCAAAAGAGAACTTGTTTCTTGAAAGGGGAGCCATTATTCATTTCAGGTGGTACAGCGCATGTCTTGAGGGGGAAATATCAAGACAAGGACAAGAGATAATATGCAAATAGGCGGCAGGAGCAATAAAGTCCAGAGTCGAATTAGGAGAAATCGTATTAATTAAAATTAATGTCAATCAAAATCAAATTATTTCGGTAAATTTTAAATTCTCACACAAATTTTTTTCTCGAGCAAGTGTTGCGAACCAATGCTTCAATTTGTTGTTGTGATCAAAACGAAACAATCTGCAGCATTGAAAATATTTCATTCATTGTTTTCAGTTTGCTTTTAGTCATCGAATAATGTGAACGTGCTTTTTGTTCCTCCTCGCGTAATATTTTTTTTGTTTGAAGAGAATTGGTTAGTGATTACTGATAAGAACTTGCATTTTAAAAAATATTTAAAATTGAAAGTGAGAATATTAAAACAAAGCGAGACTCAAAGTTGATTTTGTAGTTTTTTAATTCGATGTGGGTGGATTAGTTTTATTGGTTTTTCCTTGAAGTTAAATTAATTAAAAAGCTCCAGATTTGGATTAAATGTTAACCGCGAGACGCGAATTTTTCTTTATTGGAATGTTGTAAGATTCGACAAGTGCTTGTCCCATTTTCTCATCGAGAGATGAAGACGACGAGGAAACGAGGGCAGGCAGGAAAAAGCAAGAACTTTCATGTTTCAAACTTGTATTCAGTTGGGTCACAAGTGAAATAGAACTGAGTTCAAGATAAGTTGGATCAATTCAAAAATATGACTGTATGGAGTGAATGTGACTCACACACATCGCAAGTGTTCAGAAATACTCAAAATAATAACAAAACAGAAAAAAATAATTCCAAACCAGTTTTGTCTGCAGATCCAAACTTTATTTCTTTCCTTTCTTGAAGAAAACGTGTAACAGATGGTGATGCACATTGCAATTCAACTTCTTCCGTTTATCATAAACGGATATCCGCGTGTAATCATCTTAGCGATATCAATCATAAAGATTTCTTGCGAATAATTTCTTAGTCATTCCTTCGGGAAGTTTTCTTACAAACACTGTCGCGAATGAAACGGAAGAATCTTGTGTAGGTTTACGATTGTTTACAAACAATCCGTTTAGCGACGACAGCTTGTTTGTTTTACCATTCAACAATCAAGATTAATAAAGATTATTTCGTGTTGGCCCCATCATAAGAGTCATAAATTATTTCTTTTCAATTGCTTTTAGACTTTCGCTGAAGAATTTGCAAACAATCGAAGGAAAGACCCGCCGTGCACGATGGAAGACTCGCCTACTCGTAGAAGTTCCATTCCAATTTTGAAGCAGACAAATAAAACGAAATCATTCCAATCGTACGTCAGTCTTAATTTAACGGAAGATAGTATACAACGAAAGAGTCGTTCACCATCGTCAATGACTTCAATGTCTCCACCAATTTTAGAGAAGTCTCTCAAACCGCCACCTTTACTTCTTCCTATGACACAATCTCTTCATATCGATAACGATATCATTATAACGAAGCTTTGCGATGAGAACAAGCGATTAAAGGAACATCAAGTACAATTAGTTTCTAAATTCGAAGAAGGTGAGACCGAATTAACGAGAATCATTTAAATCAAAAAAATTATTCTCGGACTTTCAGCGCTACGTGAAAATATGGAAATACAAAATAAGAACGATGAGTTGCAGAAAGAATTAATTCATGCGAGACGTGAAATCTCTGAAAAAGTTTATTTGCAAAAAACAATCGACAAGTTCGTAATATTTGCTTCCTCATTGAGCCAACCTTTAATTTGCATTCCTCGCTATTTAGTTTACAGAAACTACAATTGGACATGGTTGAGAAGAACAAGAAACTGCAAAAGAAACTCGAAGAGATTCTACCTGAGAGTTTTAATGGTAAAGAGACTTATCGACAGGTTTAGATGAATATTTTTGTTTGATATTTACGTTTCAACTTTGCAGACAACGAAGAAGCCAGCCATACCGAACCGAACGAAAACCTTGACCTGCACAACATCATGAGTGAGCTCGAAAAACTCAAATCCTATCTCAACAACGTCGAATTGCAATTGTACGAAGCGAACGAGCACATATCAGATCTTCTTGAGAAGGTAACATGAAGGAACCTTGAATTCTTCAGTAAATAAACTTTTTTCTTCTTCGTTATAGAAACAAGAAATTGAAGTCGAGAACTTGACTCTTAAATCAGAAAATGCCGAGCTAAATAATCTGTCAAAACTCATGCAAGCGAACATGTACGAAACTCTCAGCACAAGCAAAAAGTGAGTAGGTTCATTCAATTTTAATTGATCATAACAATTTGATTACTTCGAATAGAATGGAAGAGACTTTCTTGCGAGTGAAGACAGAACGTGATGAGCTTATTAAAAAAACGAATTTGGATATAACTGACGGCCGAGGCAAACATGGCCATGAGTCTGATGAAATTGCACATCTCAAAACGGAGTTGAATCGACAGAAGAAAGCTTATGAAGCTCAGTTCATCGAATACGTAAGTTCTTTCGGTTAAGGATTAATTTAAACTTTAATTTGGAATTGGTTCTATTCACTTTAACTAATCACTAACTTTTCTCTTCACGTTCACTGTAAATATTTAACCATCAATCGATAAAGAATCTCAACTTAGAGAAGGAAATTGAAGAGCGTGTGAATTCAGAAGTGGAATCTCTGAAAATTCAAGTCAAACTTCTCGAGACTGAACTAGAAATTTCAAGAATGCGTGCGGCGAGTTGTGAAGACGAGCTTCGACAATTGAAGTCTCTTAGTGCCAAAAATATTGGAGAGATAAAAATAGTTGACATTCCGAAACCGCCTCCTGCGCCACCCCTTCCCTTGTTCTTGTTTGACTCAAAACAAAGTTCATTCAGGTCACGGTCAAACTCTCAGTCGCTGAATGATGCCATCAACGATGCACAACAGAAACTGCAACAAGCTAGCGAACTAAAAATAGAGAAAAAAGCAACAGGTAGGAATGAACTGATGCGTTGTTATTGTGCTTGCCGTTCGCTTCCCCCTTTTCATCTCAATAAAACACAGCGAGGAAAATTTATCTCTTCATAAAGTTTAAATTAATCCAACGACGATTGTTACTTTCAATTAGAATCAACTTAGTCGCAAGCAACGATGTATTTTATTGATCGAAAGAATATTGGAAAATTTAAATCATTTCCTCGTGAACTTTGCTCTCCCATGTCAAATTTATTTATCTGGCAGTACAGAAAGGCCTCTCCATCCATTAAAAAGGTTACGGAAGAGCAAAAAATTTCGTTGTGACCTAATTGAATTTGCACATTTTCTGAGTGAAATATTTATTGACGGTAAAATTTATATCCTGTCGATTGGCTTTCCTATTAGTTATCACCTTCGAAAGTGGAGCGAAAATATTTTTTAATCAAATTACATGACTTTTTTTATGTTGGAACAAACTTTCCACTAACGAGTTAATTTCAATAACAATGTGCACTAAAAAAATTAAGCCAAACTAAGCCAGCGACACAACACCGGTAAATGTTAAAGCAAACTGTTCGTTGATTGCAAATTGCCGCTCGAAATCTTCTCCAGTTCGGAATACCCGAAGATGCTTCCGGCGATATGCGCGCGTCAACTTTTTTCTCAATCAACGAGATTTTTGTCGTTGGCTTCTCGTGATGTGATGTTGATAAAGGTGATGTGGAATGAACTTTGCATGTTCGAACACGGATCGATAATGTTCGACTTAGTAACTCAATTATGGTTGAATTTATTTCACATGCACTTTAGTTTGAGAGCTTCAATAACTTTAGGCAGCGCTTTAAAGTTTATGACTTGCGGTGTTTGTTTGTGAAATATTTTTTTTAATTCAGTGACTTGACAATTTTTATTCTGTTTATTTCAAAAAGGTTTAGAAGCTGTTATTGACGATTTAAAGAATGGTCGTGTGACTCTTAGAAGACGACATAACCAACCTCGAGTTCCCTTATCTCCGAAAGAGAATTACACAAGCATCTATCAACTTCTCGAGAAAAATCAAAAGCAAAATCGAAGCAGCAAGAAAATTTTAGACACCGAGCTCTCAACAGTTTTCAAAAAGTTCAACATAGAAATCTAATCTGAAAATGACACAAATCAAAAATTCAAAATGTTAGTTATTAATAAAATTTTATTTAATATTTTTCCATGGTAAAAATGATTGTTTTCTTCACCTTTCGTTCAATCACATTCTTTGGCAAAATGAACCTCCTCCTTTGTTCCTAGTTTTGATAAATGCTCCTGGGCTAAGGCCATCAAGCTAAGGCACTAATTTACTTTATACTGTCGAACTCTTACAATTAGAGAGCCAAATATTTGGCGAAAACATCTGGATAAGTAGGACAGCGTTTTGTACATCAACGAATTTCTTGTAAATATCTCTAGTTATTGCTCGACGAAAAAATTAAAAGAATTTACACTATCTCATAAAATTAAAAGAATTTCTTTTTAGAATTTAGCTAACTCAAGGAGAAAAGGATCCTCGAGAAGCCCGATGAGGCTTTGGGGGCGGAGTTGGTGGATTTTTCTTCGACGCATTTGATTCCTTTGCGTAAACAACTTCTCGATTTTTAATTTCGAGAAGCTCGTAATGAGCATTATTAACCGTGTTCTTCGGATTAACTGGTAAAGCTCTGTTCACTGTCTGGTAACAGTCTTCTGCATCAATTGCTGCTCTCAAGCTTGTAATATGTGAATCGTCGTTGAGGATGTTTGATAATTCACTGTCGCGATTCTTTAAAGGCAAAGGCGGTGGTACTGAGTCCTCTTCAGATGTTTGTGAGTCGGTTGTGACTAAATGATTCGAAAAGTTTTATTTTCTATTCATGTTCAAAGCGGGATCAATTAACTCACTTATCGAGTTCCTACTGTTGCTGCTCTCTCCAGACATCGAAGCGTTATCAACCTTTGATGAAGTTGAAGCCACAATGCTTTGAGTTCGAGACAAACGTTTTTCTTTTTCAGCTTCCGATCGTAAAGGTCGCTTTGGTGTTAGCTAAAATAATTTTATTTCAATAAAGATTTTTAAAAGATTTTTCTTAAAAAGTCTCACCTCTTCAGTTAACTCAAATAATGGAGCGCTAACCGATGTAATCAAAGGAGCACTAGCAGGTGCTTGAACAGTATTGATGGTGAAATTATCATTCTCTTCCTTCTCAACTGGAGCCTGCGCTATTGGACTTAACATGCTTGCTATCGATGACACTGCTGCTGTATAGAACTGACTATTTGCAACTGGAAGACTCAACGTTTCTCGATCCAACTAAAATTTTAAGTTAAATCATCAATCATTTAGCGCATAGTAAAATCAATTTACCTTTCGGCTGTTTCTTCGTTTCTGAGGCGCCACTTTGTCTTTTGCCTTCTTATTCAGAGGAGACGAACCCATTGTTTGTCTGATGTAGCATGATAGTGAAAATTGACGGTAAAGCGATCAATCAGAAACCACACCAAACAAAGATCGGAAAAGAGATAATAAAATGATTAGTTTCAAGCGTTAGACGAAGACGAATCAATAACAGATAAAAGAAGAGAATAAACGAAGAAATTATTTATAGAAGAACGTGAGAATTGATCGATGGAATTCTTTTAGTGTCCCTGTACCTTGTGAAAGATGTAGGTGAGTTAAAGTTCAAGACTTTGTTGATGGCAGTTGTTATTTGTCGACTCGGACCTGCTGCGCGTGAGATTCCGCTGCTAAAAGTCCAATTTTGTTAATCAAGCAAAGATAAAATTAGTTTTCGGCAACTTACTCTGATGATCCCATCGAAGTTTCGCTCAATCGATTGTCAGTGCTCATGTGAGGTGTGCTCAGAATTGTTTTTCTCAGAATCACCATAGGATCTCTCTCAAACTTCAAGTCAGTTGTTCGCTTTCCATACTTGGATTCAACATGAGTTTGCATTTTTGTGAAACATTCTTCGAGTCGATCGTGAAGCGGCAACAAATCCGATGAAACTTTCATGCGATGAACACTGAGTGCAACTTCGAGTATTGGAATTTGATCTGCGAAAAGATTTTTAAGTTTTTCAACAAGCGCGACATCATCTGGATTTTTCTGAAGATATTCTTCGACAAGGAAAGCTTCCTCATATTTGGTTGTCCCTCCATTCACTGCTGCATCGACAACTCCTTGAATCTTCATTGTCAGTTGGCTCACGACCAAATTTGGATCATTCTGATGCTCCATCAATAAGTCATGCATTGTTTTATTGATGTTCTCCATCATTTCGATCGCGCACTCAATTGGAGAGATCTAAAATAAATAATTGACTTAGAACTTGAATTCAAAAATGTTATTTTCATTAACTTACATTAAATGTTTCAGAGTTTTCAACTGGGAACCATTTCAAAATTCCTGGAAGTGGATATTCGGTCTTCATGATTGTTCTTTCAAGCCATAAATTCGCCACATTGTCTGGATCACTCGTCGTCATCCAATTTTTCACTGAATCACGGAACGGACGAGAGAACTTGAATTGATCGACATTGTTGGTTCGATAATATTTCACGATGGATTGTGTTATGTTCTTGTTGTGCGCCATTGAATGAATTTCCTTGTTTCGTTCGCTGACGATTGGCTCAACTTTATTTATCTGAATGTACTGTCCTTCGCTGTTGATTACCTCATCACTTGGCTTCTCCAATGTTTGCATCAACTCAGCGCGAGGATGCTGGTTCAAAATCCGAGCACTGAACGATGGCAACTGCTCGTATTCTTTTCCTCGATAAATAAACGTTCGATTTCTTAACAATTCGGGGAAACCAAAGCCGTAGAATGTTACTCGGAAATATTCCGTTTCATGGCGCATTTCCGAGAATATTTTACGATAAAACTGTGACATCTGAATGTGTAGTTGACTCAGTCCGATATAATTGTAGGTCTCGTACTCGTATTGTTGTGCAAGCTCTTTACAAACTTCCAGTGCACATTCCCACATCTTTCCATCGTCGAAGAATCGAATAATTTCTTTGAAGAGTTCTTCTTTCAGGAGACGATGTGTATGGCAGTGAGTGTGACGACATGATCGCAACAAAGGCGATAGCTGAGTATCATTCCATTGAAGGAGTTTGCTGTGAAGTTTCAAAGTAAACCCAGCTTCGGGATAATTGTCAAATTCCATGTGCAAGTCACAAAGCTTGTTTACGTATCGAATGTACATTTCTTTTCTGTTTACTTCAGAGTAGAACTGAAGCAAACTCACCGTGCAGCTCATACGATTTTCCTTGCTCTCGTCATTGATTAGGAAACGATATTCCAGCAAACGTTCCATCAATTTTGTTGCCATGTTGACAAATATTGTTCCATCATGTCGCAACGCAATGTGCTTAACACAAAGGTTCATCATGATCTCGTTGAAAAGATCTTTGTATTCATGATCACCACGACCACCTTCAACCAAAATGTCAAGCTTCTCAATCATTTCCTTTTCGAATTCCCTGAACGATCCTTTCATGTGGGAAATGTTTCTTTTAGTGTCGCCAAAACTTTCCGAATGAAATTTCGACGAAACGTACTCGCAATGCATCATATCGAAGAAAATTGGAATCGTCGACTTCCTTAGTTCAACCTCTGGAAGCATCGACATCTCCAACAACGGCCCAACCATTTGTGGAACAAAAATTATCTTGTGTTCTCCAAGATTATACCACATATTGCAAATTTCCATTGCCGTCTCTCGTCTGATGTCGCAATATCTCGAAAGAATGACCGAAGTTTTGTTTTTAGTGAACTGGTCAAGTTGGAGAGCTGGTTGAATCAAGAAGGCAATTGAACAGTGAAAGAAGTTTGACCAAACTTGCTTCTCAAATGGTTCGAAGAAGTTTTCCATGATGATCTGAGCAAAGTTTCTCAAACTTTCGAGAATTACCTGAGAGAGATATTCAATTACTTAAGAGCTTTTTAATCAATTAGTGAGGTACTTACTGTATTTTGATGCATGATCATGTCAAGCCAATCAGCTGGGAAGACTGGTTTTGAAACAAGCTCTTTGAAGACGAGCAGGATCTCGGTCAAGAAGTCTTGTAAGTCGAATCGCGTGTTGAAATGATTAACGTACATTTTGTAATGGGTTTCTGTCATGTTCCTGAAGATCGCTAGCATGATAGCGACTAAATTACCGACTAAAGGATTATCGCGATCCATCGCAATCGATGACTGAATAATTGTTCTTAATAGAATCAACATAATGTCTCTAACGTCGTTCTCGACTGGACCGATATCTTTGGAGAAGAGAAGCTCGAGCATGTTGTTCATAATATTGACGCATTCAGCGACCTGTGAACGATTTTTAAAATGTCAAATGTGAAGTGTCAGATGTAAAATGTCAAATCTGCCACGAGAGTTGACACGAGAAATTTCATTTTCTTTCTTTCAAAACAACTAAAACTTGTAAACTATTCATTCATCCAAAAAAAAAACATCAAAGCGCTCTAAGCTCGGAAGTATTTGATTTTAGAAAAAGCACACAGCGCATACGAAACTTCCGTTCCGTTCGTGAAGTATTTCACAATACCTTTGTCTTTGCAGTTGATTCCCGAGCGTGGAGGTGGGACTTTGACTCGCCCAATATTTTTGCAGCTTTTGTGAGATTTTTCTCTTGTTGCCAAATATCAGACACGTGATCGCCCTATTTTCCGTTATCAGTTCATGGATCGTTCGTTCAAAACGCACAAAAGGGGGATTTTTAAAACGCGAATAAATTTGTTTTTCGCACAACCGATTCGAAAGCATGACGATGTGAAAATAATTAATGTGGAAAAAATAAAACAAAATTGTTAAGTAAAATGTCTAAAACAGCAAAATATATTAAAAGCGAAAATATTTTGTGAAGTGAAGATTTTTTGATGTGAAATGTCAGAGAAATTATGAATGAAGATGAAGTGTCAAGATGCAATTTTCCACTTTATTTCCGGTGCACTTAACTTTAACATGATGTTTTTAAATATGAAGTTTTGAATGAAAGTGCAATCATGAGAAGAAATATGAGTTTTTTAAAAAGCGACAACATACAGCAAACACGCTCAATCTCACAAGCCACCAACACAGAACATAAATAAAAATGCAAGCATGAAATTTCAAGCGATGAAGATAAGAACGAGTTTCACGATGCAAGCATGGTTGACGAATCACAAGACAAACGTTCCCAGTCGTTTGAAACAAATTAAACGCAAACAGACGCATAAGCAAGGCCGTCATAACAATCCACAGTCATGCTTGATGTATATTTACAAACTGAATAAAGTTAGAAACACAAGCGATGACTCACCTCTTCTTTCGATTCCAATTTATCCTTAATTTGTAGACAGAACACAGGAAGTAAAGTTCCTCGACATGCAGGTAAGCGGAATATCTTTGATTCAACGAGATCTTTAATGCACTTCATCTTCCACTGAGTTAAACGACCAGCTGGAATTTTTGTAATGATATCAACGATGAATAAACTGTAGAAAGAAAAGAATGTCAATACGATGAATAACGTTTGAATCATAATCGCTAACCTCAATTTCAATGGATCATAAACCTCCATCAAGTCCGATGCAATGATGTGAAGATATTTTAGAATTGCACCTTGTGATCTCAACAGCGGATTTGGCATTGCAATTAATTGTACAAAAAGTGACAATAGCTCTTCGAGTCGCGTCTCGAATGCAAATTTGTCGCGGTCCTCGAACATGTTAGCATAAAGAATCCGCGATCGAATGATAAACTTCATAATGTATTGAAGATTTTTGATCGTTTTGTAAAGCTTCCGTTCCGATGGCCGATCGTTCTCGTTGATTAATTGAAAGTTTGGTTCCTTTTCAATGCTGTTGAAGGCGTTGAGAAAATGTCGTTCAAGAACGTTCACAAGTTTCTCATAAGCGAGGGTCGATGAGAAGCTTTCATTGATGTAGAGATCAAGAACTGATTGAAAATGTTGATACTTTTTGTCGCTGACAATCTCGATGAGCAACAGAAGACATTGAAAGACGAGATCATCATATCGGAGTGGATCGTTATTCTGAACTAGAATATCGAAAAGAGCATCGAGAATGTCCTGTAAGAATTTTACAATTTCTTCCGGCGAAACTCTCAAGAGTTGTGTCAAGGAATCTTCAAGGCGCTCAATATTAGCAGACCATTTCAAAAGCCCGAGAAGATCAACGTCTTGCGTAAGTTTTGTGCTGCATAAGTTGATTTCAATCGTGAAGGTATCTTTGTTCAAAAGAGTGAAGCCTGCTGCTACAGGTTTGGGAGTCGCCAGCAGCTCAAATGTTCTTGACGGCAACGTATAGTAATTGAACTGATTGTTTGTGTCAAATTTCTTGTTGTCAATCTTGTAGACAACCAGTGAATGCTTATCTTGTTGCAGTGTTGTTCCGTTATCTTGTTGCAATTTTACGTAAGAAATGGCGAAAGGCTTTTCATTTTTATCTTTTGATTCGTTTGAGCTCCGATGCTTGAACATAAATTTTAAATGACATCGAATGAAATCCTCGATCGGCAGATTAATTTTGAATGTTTCATTCCACTTTGGCTTATCATCATGATAGTAAATGACGGAATGATACTCGCCGACCATCTGAGCTCCTCCACCTTGCGTTATCACATCTTTCATTGTCTCTCCTTGGTCATTACAAACACTCACAATCACTTCAATGTTCTTGTCACTTGTTTTGCCACTTGTTCTCGAGAACTCGCCTTGCACGAGCGTAATGTAGAGATCATTTCTTACATCTCCAGGGAAAATTACTTCTGGGAAACCCATTTTACGAGCGTGAGCAACATTGCCAAGAATTAAATGAGGATACTCCTCCTTTAACTGTTTTAAATCACCATGAAGCAGCTCTACACTTATCCAAATGTTTGAACCGTCTTTTCCCATGTCTTTGTTGTTCAACAGTTTCTTTAGAGTCACTTCTAAGGTTTCCTTTTCGCATGGAATAAATGGCATTGAGAGTTGAGTATCACTTTTGAAATCTTCGGCTTTCTTGATGATTGGCGTGAGGTCGAGTGCTGCAACTCCAAACGGTCGACGCATAACATCGTTTAAATTCACGACTGAACTGTTTTGACTTTGAGTTGAGCTTCTCTTTGATAAAACTGCACTTGCGACGCTGACTCGACGTGATTCAGATTCTTTCGTGTCCATCGCTCCAATTCGAATCACATACGCAACAAGGTAGATTTTGTTGCGCAATAAGTCCATTGAACTCAAGTCGGTGAAAAGAACGCGAAGATTATTGATGTACGAAGCGATTCCTTGGCGATTCCACTTGACGAGATAGTTCTCAGTTATCGATTTCATCTCATCTCCATCATAAAGTGTAAACAAAAGTTCAGTGTCTTCATTTACTTTACAGACAAAGTTGTGAACAGAAATTAAAAGATTGTGAGAAAATTTGTTCATTTGCTTTGATGTTCGGTTCTTGTTGAATTCCGACTGTGAAGAAAAATTAAAATTAGTTGAGGTTGAAGAATTAAATTAAGATTTTGATCCTTGCCGTTGCTCGACGTATGCGATTTGTCGCTTGAACATGTTGCTCATATAGTTGAGTCGTTGATGTCTGGTTGATATCCAATACGTTTCCATTCTCATCACGAACGACCATGTCAAGATCTAAACGAAAACAAAACCCATAAGCATAACTGATTCCACAATCAAAAAAGTTCCCTCGTTCACCGAGAGTCTGTCACATATTTATCTAAATTAATCTCAATAAAATCAGCACTGTCGACCTTACCCAATAATTTATTTCCGGTGTCAATTTCCGACGTGGCTTTAAGCTTTATGTCCTTCATTGCATCGACGGGAAGATTGCCTGACAGCATCTGAGCACGAAGCTTAATCAGCTCTAGCATTTTCTCTCGAATGACTTTGAGGTTTGAGTTACTTGTCTGTAGTTGAAAGATAAAATAAGAATTTCGAATGATCTTGAAAAATATTTTCTTACCAAAAAGAATCTTTTAAAGTGATCGTGCCATTCCTTCAAGACCTTTGTTATCTCATCTACGATTTCACTTCGTTTAATGACATAGTCGTTTTTGACGATCTCAACATCAGCGAAGAGGTGGACATAAGATTTTGGGAAAATGCCTTTCAGAGCACGATTTCTATCGAAAGCGAAACATTAAATTAAAACGAATCGAAAGTTTAAAGAGCGGCCAATTAACAACTCAATTATTCACTTGCGTGGCATTAGCACTCACTTTTTCTTGTAGCCATAATACCAATGGCTGCTTTCACGGATGATTATCAAGCTGTCACCAACATCCAATTCCAGTCGATGAGGCTTACCGGGCTGCTGATAATTGTTGCTGGCTAAATTACGGAATTAAACTCATCAATCAACTAACTCTCGATATCGATTTCTCCCAAGAAATGTTTTTTTTTTATTTGAAGTTCGTGCAGCTCAAATGAAACGCGCTCGTCACACAGAACGGGTTAATACAGAATGCGTTGTGGAATAAACTGGTCAAATTTTTCGTACCTTTTTCTCGAAGCATTATTCAATAAAGAGAACACCAGACTCAACGCTTTTCCCCCTAAAATGTGTAGTCATTCTCCCCACACAGAACAGCGAGAAACTTTATTTCGAATTTGTTCCAATTACACATATCTCGACGAGGAATTTCGCAATCGCACAATTCAGAATTATTGTCGTACCAAACCAGGCCGAAACTTGCATTTTAGGACTTCCTTCCTATCACTGAGAATGCATTAAGAATTTAATTGTCGCGCAATTATGCTCGACAGTCTAGCAATGCTTTCAATTATCATAAACAGTTCTTTTTTCTCTCTGATTTATGGGAGTTTCCGACTGTCGTCACTCGTTATGAAAGTTTTATAAATGGAAGTGGAACATGTTCCGAACATGTGTTCATGCGTTTTCATTTTGCATAATAATAATCGATGAAAATTGAAGTTGAATGGCATTAGAGTTTTGTTCGTAAAGTACGCAGCCACATAAGGAAGAGATTAAGAAAATGAAAAGAAAATTTTTTGTTGAAAGCATTTAATTTAATGCTCGATCATAATTTCACTTGTACCACGGAAATGTCTTCGGGGCAAACCCATATGAACATTTGTTTTGAACGATTTTCTTAATTAATTTATTGAAAATTATGATACAACTTTCTTCAATGAATAAATTTTATTTCTCGTCTGACTTTATCTAGAGTGATCCCAATAACTTGGAACGATTTGTGAACGTCTAATTGTGAACGTCACAATCTATTTTTGAGATTAATGGCAACAGTTGAATTGAGTTAGAATGAATGTCAGATGGAGAAGGGTTCTCGCGAGAAATTGTTTAACGAAACACTCAATTAAGCAATCAACATTCCAAACAAATCACCAGAAAACTCTTCTTGTATCAGTGAACATTCCCATAATCTTGACTTCATTGAATTGTTAAGCAGGCGGCAATTCGCAATAACGTAACTTACTGAAATTCTTCTTGTATTTACTCCAATAATTCGCCTCGAAGCTTAGAAATAGCTCTTGCTGAACAGACTTCAATTAGCATCTCATGTTTGCAAAGCTTCAAATGAATCTAATTGTTGTAGTTCTCACACATGAACTTACAAGACGTATTTGTAAACAATCTTAAAGTCAAGTTACAAAAACAATTCAAAAACTTCAAAGAACAATTTCCGACTCTTATCTCGTTAAGAGAAAACAAATGAGTTTGACACGAGCCATTTCAATGCAAGTGGCAAAGAATGAATGAAAAACCAGCCGGAAGTTCTCAGATTGTGACTAATATTATTAATGCTTCAGACATCGTTACCTTCTTTTCATTAGTCATCGAGCATTTGCTGTCACGCTTACTTCAACTTGTAACTTGTTGATCATTCGAGTTTAGCGTTAACATTTAAGATAATTATATGCACCCTCCGATTTGAAGCTCGCTCAAAGTTCAGTCATTTCTCACACTGCATTAAAGCGCAATTAAACTGTTTCAAGATAAGAGTGAAGTCAGGAACACATGTTGACAAGCATTAGTTTCAGGAGAAGCTGAAAGTTGTTGGCTTTATCTTTTTTTTTCTTGTTTGAAATCGGAAGTAGTTTCATTCAACAAAGACGTTATTTAATGAGAGGCGCAGAGCAATTAGAGCAGTTATTCAGCTGGCATTGTTAGACACATAAAGAACAATTAGAAAGGGACAGCGTCAGAAGAGCAACTAATTGATTGCTCGACTCTTTCAAACAAAATTGGCAGCGGAAAAAAGAGTTCAATTTCACTTTGTATTAATTTTCATCATTGATCTTTGTGATCTCGTTCCGCATGTGTGCGTTCATTGATGACGCAGCGTTGTCGTCTCAAGGCGCAGCATAGTGTCATTAAAATATTAACATTTACGCTCTCGTCTCCGATAGCAATGTTTGAAGAAGTTGACAAAGACAAGTCGATCGATTAATGACCCGCAAGCGATCAAGTCACAATGCTTAGTTGAACTACGTGTTTTGCGATCATCTGCATTAACAACTTGGAATGTAACTCTGACAACAAGTCAGTTGTTTATAATTTTATCGCAATGAGTCAGAGACAATTCCTGAGATTGAAGAACACTTAAATTGGTTGCTAGTATGTGATAATTCCAGAAGCAAAGCTCTGAGACTTGCGCTTAAACTAAGCAGAGTTGCGACGTTGGATTCGGTTATTAAATAATATTCTTCCATTGTATTCGCGTTGACGTCATTAATTAACATTCAAAGCTTTTGCGCGATCAGAATTCTTATGTTCTACCATGAAATATTTGAAGCTGATATCAATAATTTAACTAGCTTCATTCAAGTGTTTGTTCGAAATTATTTGTTGACTTTTCAGTTTTTTCTTGTTATCGTTTTGCTGATAGAGTAAAACAAACTCGAGGGTCACATATCACAAGAAATCGAATATTTTGACAAAGGTTTCATGACCATTCACAATCAGAATGTTCAGGAGGAATTTATTTAATGCACATTCCGAGTCGTTTGAATGATCTAATGCGCGAAAGGATTTGTTTGTAAATCATGAAGCTCCAGTAACCCAAATAAAAGATTAGATAGCTGCTGATTAGACGTTAACTGCAAATAGATCCTGCAATTACTAATTTTCTCACACTCTTTAAAATCTTTTTACATAGAAATGAGTGAAGATGTAGGGGAGAGATAAAACAATTAAAAGATAATACTTAAAAATAGCGATCGACGATAATTTTCTACGAACAGCATTTAAATAATTTGCAATTCGATGAGGCGATTCGATGTTGGTAACTTAATAAATTAGCAGTTTCATTTGATTGCGTTGTGACTTATGCCGAATTTTAAAAATATTTTTTTAAGAAGCGACTTATGTCGTCCAGATGTAGAAGCCAAAGTAGCCGATCATTCATCAGAAGTTTACTTTGCCAAAACCGCACAAACCATTTCAATTCTCTTTACATTTTCCGTTTGCGTAATCTTCACATTTTTATTTCAATTGCATTGACTCTTCTAGAGACTACACGAACTTCATATTAATTATTTCTATTTTCTCGAGTAACATTTTGGGAGTGTTTGCTTTGGATATTTTTATTTTCTTGATTCTCTCTACCTATTCCAAGCAGATATTGCTTCCCAACACTATTCCACTTAGCCATTGCACTAGAGATATCTTTGTTATCACTGCAAATTATAAATGTAAAACATAACTAAAGATATAATTATTAATGTAACTCTGCTCTGATCGCGACTTCGATTTTAGTTTAAGTGTTGTTTCATGAAAGCGTCGTCGACAGCGTTCAAAAAAAAATAAGTTTCTTGAAATTCAAAAACAAAACAAATCAAAACATGAATTAAATTTAAAATTACTTTGAAATCATCTTATTAAGTATAATGAAAGGTAAGATAATAGCTAGACGATGTTATCAGGATTCGCGAAAGTTAAAATTCGCGATCGTTGAGTGAATTTGGAGGCAAGAAATTATTTAAGAGGATTTGAAATTTGAAACGAAAATTTTCCTTTACAATGTTTATTGAAATTGAATCTGTGTATAACTTAGTAAATCCTTAATTAATGGGGTTACATAAATAGGGAATCTAACATTTCAATTAAATCGACGTTTGTTAATTACTTTGGGGAATAAGAAATTTTGCAACCCCCCAAATATCAAAAAGATTTGAATTTTATAAGTTTAATTCACAAAACTTTAATCATTTTGATATTAGACAAAAGATGCTTATTATTTCTAAGGATATCTTGTCTTATTGCACTCTTAATTATGCTTTGCAACGATCCTTATTCGTACGTAGTTTATGAACAACTGTGACAGTCGGACAAATAATTTATTTTCAAAAAATGCTAAACTCAAAATTAATTATTTCGTCTCTTCACTTTTAAAAGACAAGCCTTAAGCGCACTGCAATATTTATTTTAAAAAAGTTTCACAACCACAGACATTGCGCATCGATGCTGTATCACTTAAATTAAATTCTTCAAAAATTGCGCCTGATTTTGAAAGTTCACCACTCGTACTCCATAGATTACAATTTGCCTAGACACGACAATCGTGTTTGCTGAAGCTTTTAGGTGGATTTTCGCTTTTGTGAGAATTGATAATGCAAAATGTTTAAGCCTCATATAATTTACATGAGAATCCTCGACCCTTATATAAACGAAAGAGCATCAACAATAAAACTTTCATGACGCACGCTTGTCTCATCTAGGCATATTGGTGTCTCTGCATACTCACCATCAAATGGCGAAAAAGTAAAACGCGATCACGAATAGAAGATTTAAATAATTTTTTTGATGCTATCGCCGCTAACCAAAGTGCAGAAAACTGTTTGGTATCGTTTAATAAGTATAATTATTGCGGGCTGAAACCAAAATATCGTGCAGAAGCTGCGGAAATGTAAGCAAAGTCGAATCGATTATTTTTTCTATAAAGCCAGATTCAAAAACTAATACATGGAAAGCGTCTAGCTGGCCATCATTCATAAGTGATATCAAAATGAAAGGAAATGCCGCGAGAAAGTGAATCTAGAACCGGAAACTGATTAAGATGAACGCTTAATTCAATGTGAAACATGTGACGTCATTTTACAATCCGCCCCATACGTGAAAAAAATTCTATGCCTGTCCACTCAATATTCAGATTCCTTCTTACTTTACGTCTGTTCTGTCTTTAGCATCTTGCAACGATTCTTGTGCAGTTATTTCGTTGAAAAGTTATCCAACGTGTGTCGCATTGGGGATGAATTTCAACAAAAATGTAATTCTTGCAATCAGCTTCGCGATTCCGCCTCAAAAAAAAAAAGAAAAATGTCCATAACGTAGCAGACACTCTTGTAAAATTTACCGCTTCCAGATAATCTTGTATTTGCATTTTATAAACAATCCTAATTAATTGTGATGAAATTTTCTAGGCTACCCAAAGAAACTGAAACAAACAAGACCAACAGTGGTAGTGATGGAAATTCGATGGATGTTTCCGCCGTAGTGAACAACGATAATTTGATGGAAAGCCTTAATCAACAGACAACCGCTGGAAATGATGAATCACCAAAGCTGGAACAATATTTGTTAGATTCTCTCGCAGCGGCTGTAACCTCTTCATCTACATCAGTGACATCGTCAATAGGATTTCAGAACTTCGGCGGAATCAGTGGAAGTCAAGGCTCACAAAACACAAATGACCCGCCCGAGATGCCACAGCTCATGAGCATCCTCAATGAACTCCTTGACGGTCAAGATATCACATCTTTAGCAAATACTGGAGGTAATGGAGATGGAATACAAGCCTTGGAGGACCAAGAAGATAATTACGAAGACGATTCACCTCGCAAAGATGATCCTGAAGAAATAACTCGACAGTTATTAAAGCAGCGACTTGAGGTCATTAGTCGTGATGAACAACAGCTGCAAAGAAAGATGGATTTCCTAATACGAAGATTGTATAAGATTGTTGCTCGTTCAACAGGGCTTCATGCCAGTGAAGAGATTTCTGGTTTCTTGGAGCATGTTGCACGTTATAATCATAAGAAAGAGAAGGAGGATCAAGGTTCCAAATTTCCTTGTCTCACAGCAAGTCTTCAGGGATCTTTAACGCCTCTCACATCTGAACTACCACTCAATCTTTTATCATCTCCTTCAGCCTCTCAAGAACAACCCAAACAACAAAATACACTCATTGCATCAGATGCAGAGCAACCGCAGGTTAACGAGCCTTTAAAAACTGTTCCAATTACAGAAATGAAGTCCTTCTTGCGACGAATCGAAAAAGTTTCGACGCTGCAGAGCACGATGCTCAATAAGCGAGCTCAAGCTATGAAGTATTTTGTAAAGCCATCAACTAACGTCCTCAGCACACTTAGCAAGTCGGAAGCCAATCTTATCAATAGTACAATTCCGCGATTAGAAGCTGGCGATGTTGAGCAGTTGGATCAAGTTTCCGGTCTTCTTATGAGCGAAATGAGACTAATTGAGAAACAAATCGATTCCGATGCAACAGCAAGCAGCTCTGGTGGTGAATCGGCCGACGAAATGGTGGCCTACAACAATCACTATCAACAGCCGTTATCAATGTGAGTAGAAAAGCATAATTACGACTTTAGTTCACAACTGCGAACAATGAAAAAAGAGTGAAATCTTTAGACATAGACTCAAAGTAGTAAAAGAAGAAGACGCGAAGTGTAGCTAGTGAAAGAAAACAAAATACAAATCTGGTTTTGCCGGCACAGTATTTTTGTTTATTTTCGCTTTTCTTTCGTTTCCACTATGTTTTGCACTATGCTTATTACCGGTAACTTCAGGTCGTGCATTATTTTCTCCATATAATTGCGTGAGATGCCGAAAGTACCATGAAATATTTTTGTCTGTATGAGTGACGAATAATAAACGAAAACATGAAATGTCTTTTGCAGAAGTAAACGCGCAGCCTACAAATATGCTAGAGATCGAGGTGCCGTTGCTTCACGTTGGTGCTGGCTGGCCACACAAATCTCAGAGCTCGATTACAAAATTCGCCAGCACACTGATTTGAAGAAACACATAAAAGAAAACAAAGGAGTCGTAACATTGGAAGAAGTTGCTGGCTTTGAAGGTCAACTACCCGGAAGTAATTCGAATGTGGATCCAGAGAACGATGTTGAAGGCTTGTCTGCACGAGTAAGACCTTTTGTGAAGTCAACGTTCCGTAAGCGTAAATTAGTTCAAACCGCAAATCTCCACCTTGTATCGAAGAAGGCTGGGCGACCAAGGTGAGAAAGACATAAAATTATCATTTAACGTTTCATGAACTAAATAAAAAATTATCATTTTAGTACACTCAAGTGTGGATGTCAGTGGCCACTGCAGCCTTGCGCACTCTGCACTGGACGAGTTGATCCAACTGCACCTCGAGATCTACCTGACACACTACCGACAACAGAAAGAGTTGCTTTACTCGATCCAGGCTTCCATCCAGTTCTCAGTTTTCCAGACGGTAAGATGACGACACTTGAAGAAATGTCTGTGACGATTTTAAAACTTTTCTTTCTTAAAGACGTTTCCAATAACATTCATCTCGAGGCGCTTATGAATATACCCGAATGGCAGTCGAAGATGATTCGTTCATCTCCAAAGTCGATAATGAAGCACGCAAACAAACAGTTGGAGATATTAGGAGCATCGAATGGAGATCCTGAGAATTATAAAGATGCCATTAAGGCTCATTTTGCAAGTGACGAGAAGAAACTACGAAAGGGCAACATCGATATACTGACGGGCAAACGAAAGTACACGAAGAAGCTCATGAAACTCGATGCTTTGTCAAATAGTAAGTTTATCTGCGTTTCGGTGAAAAAGGAATTTCTACTAATGATATATTTGCTTTTAGAAAATTTGAAGGAAAGAAAGAAGCATAAGAAGCGACAAGGAAGCATATCCGGAAATCCTCACGTGCCGAGAAAATACACATTCAAGAAAAGATTGCCGAAAGTTCACGATGGCATGTCAGAGAAAAATTTCCATTCAATCGTTCCAAATGGCTTAAACGGTGGCCGAGAAAAGCATTTCGAGTCATTAGCCCGTAGTAAGAATTCGTCTCCAGTGCCCATCATCAGACCCGAGAAGTAAGTCTCAAACAAAAAGCTCTAACGAAATACAAATTAATTAATGATAATCTTTCTAGAAAATACTCGGAATCACGAAGCAACAGAAACTACGACATCGACAACATTGTTATCCCATATTCTGTTGCTGCTTCAACGAGAGTTGAGGTTCTAACTTACAAGGAAATTCCGACACCAAAGTAAGTAGAATTTTATTTTCTAAAAAAAGTCGTTTGAAACAAGGCGAAAGCATTTTCGTTATGGCGGAACCACGTTTCTTTTTTTCGCGGCATCGCATTGCATCAACGCCATCTATCACATGACCTTGACTCACTCGTTCAATATGACTCACTCTGAAATTGTTTTTTCATGTTAATTCATTTATTAATAAAACATTTTCTTTAGATGGAGAGTGATCACAGACGATGACGAGACGGATCAACTAGCTGTTGAGCAAGATCAGTGCAATCAGACAGGTGAACGTCCAGAAGATGAAGATATTTCTGACGAGAATCTGGTTGTGAAGCATAATAAAGCGTTGCTGGAGGAACGCAAAAAGTTCGAGACGTATTTGAAATTCCCGCTGACCAGTCGTTCAAGGGCTAATCGAAGAATTGATAGCCGTGGCAATGAATCGAGTGGTGCAAACACTCCAACGCCAGATCCAACATCTCCGGCACCAGTTTTGTCAGTAGTAGATTTGGAAGTAAGTTGAAATCATTTTCTACTCTAAATTCTTTCTAATCTTAATTAAATCTTTCGTTTTAGTCAATTCCCTCGCCGTTGAATGGCTCTGACATCCATGATACACCATCGATAACAGGCAAGCTTTAATCAAACATTGTCAAAACCAATTCTTATCGAGATATTCATTTTTAGCTCTTCTTAACAATTTTAATGGACGAAAGGAGCGTAATCGTTTGGTCTTGAAAAAGGATGAGAGTCATGATGGAATTGCAAGTGGAACGATCTCTCGCTGTTCATCACCTGAACCGTTCAAAGAGGTAGCTATTACCATTTAAGATTTTAATTTTATTATTCTTATTTATTACATTATCCGCAGACAATCTTGGCGTACGAGCCTTTAAATTTTCCACTTACTGACTTAAATCTGCAGAAAATGAAGCGAGCCATGCCGTCAACAGATCACATAAAGCAGGTCGAGCGCTATTATCCTACACAACTAATGAGAAATAGTGAAAATCAGGCTGCTAGTCATCATGCTTCAATTTCAAAGCGAAATCGGCCACAAAAAAGACGCAAACACAATGACAGTATCAGCGAGAGTAAATTGATCAAAGAGAAACTGCCGTCATCGTCGCTGGCTACAATTGGCAAAAGCATTAACGTCCTCATACCGCGCAACAACCATAACATTTTAGAAACGATTGATCTCACAGCGACGGACGGAGCGGTTCTCAAACAGCTAATGAATAATAATAATGGCGATCTGAATCTGAACGGTGGCGGAGGATTCGATGAAGAAGATAACGATGACGACATAGCCGGAAGAGATGATTCCGACAGTGAAACAGTAACGGGGGATGAAAGCGTTTACGAACAGGAAGAAGACGACGAAGAATCAGATTCTGAAGACATTTCAATTGAGAACGTTCGAAAGTTTGGATATAAGAAGAGAAACTACGTTGCCCGAATGGTTAATTAATGAAATCCGTTTCAACTTGTTTTTAATTTCTTTGAATGCAACGTCTCAACAGAAATTACCTTAAAATAAAAAGAAATGTAAATATAACTCCTGTAATTAATTAAAGTCTTTCTAGATTTCAAATAAAATGCTTTAAAGTTAAAAAGATTTATTGGTTTTTGAAAAGTTTCTTAAAAACAATTGCAGAGCAAGATCGACTGCAGAATGGACCGTCAGCTGGGAAGTATCCAGCGTTATCGCTTGTAATTCTTTGTTTTGCATTCAACTGAATCATGTTGATGTTTCTAAATATTTCCGTGTCGAAGCAGAAGGCTTCGCACTTCTCGTTGGCACAGTGAGGTGAATGAGCTAAAATTTCTTTGAGAATTGATGGAATGATGTGATTGAGAAAAGGAATTTGATGATGAATAATTTTTCTCGCTGACAACTCAAGTAGAGAAGGACTTCGAAAATTATGTTCTTGATGTATCAATTTCTTATGACTCTCCAGCAGAATTTGACGGATGTTTGATTCAGAGGGTAATTGATTTGCACTTAGATCAATTACGTCTAAGTAGGGCTTAGTTATGGTGTATGGAAGTGACTCGATGTTGTTTTTACTTAGATTAAACAGTTTGAGTTTCTTTAAGAGTTTGATCGCAAAGGGAATTCTTGTTATTTCGTTGACACTTACATCCAAATGAGAGAGCTCCGTGCACTTGAAGATTCCTGAAGGGATGAACTTGATTTGGTTTTGTGAGATACTTAGAAAAGTTAGTGAACGTCTAATGTTTTCACCATTAAGCCAATCCCAGTCTTTCATTGAGGTAAAATCACCAAGACAATTCTTCGTTAGAACAAGTTTTGAAATCATTAGATTTCCGAGAGCTTTGTGAATCTTCGTTATGCAGTTGTTCGAAAGGTCAAGTATTTTTAAATTGGTCAGATTCATAACTCCGATTGGCATTTGTGAGCAGCCAATGTCGTTGATACTTAGTTCCTTTAATGTTCGTGGGAGTCCTCCTTTTGCAGAAAACGCTGCTCTTTCAGTGACTTTCATTTTCGTTATGACCTCGATGGGCTTGCTGCTCGATCCAAACGCTCTAATCAGCTTATTGTTGTCAGTCTTGTTCTCATTACTCGGATACAATTCACTCTTCATGACATTTAAAAAAGCTTTCATTTGAATGGCATCGGCTTTGATCTGAATATCAATTTCTGGTTCTTTCAAAGAGATCGTGCATTTTCCTTCGTTAAGAAATTTCCGGAAAATGTTAGCAATGTTGCTTGTTAGATCTTAAAAATAAATATTTGAAGACAAGGATCATTTTAATAATTCATCGACTTACTGTATTTCGTTCCTGCTTTGTTATTTGCGCTGATCAAAATCAGACAAAGTTTTGATTCTTCATTTTTCTTTCCGATGGCTAAAGTTGACTTCTGAAATCTTCCTTTGTTCGTATTTTCCGCTCTTCTTACAACTTGAGTTTCACAAATAATCTTCATTGTTTTGACGATGGATTTTTCGCGGTTTATTATGCTCGCCTCACTTTGTAATCCGCTTCAAAATATTTGTTCCCCCTTCAATGTAGTTTACGAACAAGGCTTACCACGAATCAGAAAGTTAAAAATCGTTCAACATTTCTAAGTTATTTCATCATTTTCTAATTAATAGATTTTTAATTAAACTCATTCCATTACACGATCGAGATGAGTGGAGAACTGTCAGTGGATGAGAAAGTTTCTCTTATCACCCGGAACTTGCAAGAAGTTCTCGGCGAAGATAATTTGAAGAAAGTAGTCAAGGAGCGTGATCTAAAAATCTATTGGGGAACTGCTACGACTGGCAAACCTCACATTGCTTACTTCGTGCCGATGACAAAGATCGCTGACTTCCTTAAAGCAGGATGTGAAGTAAGTTTGATTTAGGTTACTTTCTAGAACAACTTTCTTATTCTTCTTGGATTGTAGGTCACAATCTTATTCGCTGATCTTCATGCCTACTTAGACAACATGAAGGCTCCATGGAGTCTTCTCGAGCAGCGAACAAAATACTACGAAGCTGTCATCAAAGCAATGCTTACAAGCTTAAATGTTCCTTTGGAGAAGTTGAAGTTCGTGCAAGGAACGAGCTATCAGCTTTCCCGTGAATATTCACTGGATGTCTATAAACTGACAAGTACAGTGACGCAACACGATGCCAGAAAGGCTGGTGCAGAAGTCGTTAAACAAGTTGAATTTCCGCTTCTCTCTGGATTGTTGTATCCCGGTCTTCAAGCTCTCGACGAAGAATATCTGAAAGTTGATGCTCAATTCGGTGGAGTTGATCAAAGAAAGATTTTCACTTTCGCTGAGAAATATTTGCCACAACTTGGATATGCTAAGAGAATACATTTAATGAATCCAATGGTCCCTGGATTAGCTGGTGGAAAAATGTCATCATCAGAAGAAGACTCAAAGATTGATCTTCTCGATTCTCCAGCCAACGTTAAGAAGAAGATTAAACGAGCTTTCTGCGAGCCCGGAAACATCACAGACAATGGTTTGCTTTCATTCGTCAAACACGTTTTGTTCTCGATCTTCAGCGAAGGATTCGAAATTGTCCGAAAGCCTGAATTTGGAGGCAGTGTCACTTTCACTAATTACGAAGATTTGGAAAAGGCATTTGCTGCTGAAGAAGTTCATCCAGGAGACCTTAAAGTTTCTGTCGAAAACTACATCAACCGACTCCTGGATCCAATCAGGAAAATCTTCGATGATGACTTCCATCGTCAGCTAACTGAAAAAGGTTATCCTACTAAGACTGCTGTTGTTCAAAAGCAAGATGAAAACAGTCCTGATAAAGTTGAATTAAAAGTAGGAAAGATTCTTGAAGCAAGCAAACATCCTGAAGGCGACACTCTGAGCATCTTGAAGATCGATGTAGGAGGCGACTCTCCTCGCACTGTAAGTTGACAAAATAATCTCAAAATTACAAGAGATTTAATTAATTCCTTTTGTAGGTCGTAAGTAAATTAAACAAGTTGGACCTTCTTGTTGGAATGGAAGTTGTTGTCTTGACCAACATGAAGCCTTCTAAATTTAAAGGAGTTGAAAGTGAAGGATGCGTTTTGTGTGCTTTTAAGTGAGTATCCTATTCTAAGAATAAAATTGAAAAACTTTTTAACAAAACTATTTTTATAGTGAGAACAACTATGAGTCTATCAAGATCCCAAGTGGAGCATCAATCGGAGACAGAATATTCATTGAAGGTTTCAACAACACAACTGCTGAAGTAGCACAACTGAATCCCAAGAAGAAAGTTTGGGACAAGATCAAAGCTGAGCTTAAAACTAACTCTGATGGAGAAGTCGTCTGGCGTGAGTTTAGCATGATGACAATCAGCGGAGATCGGATTGTGAGCAGTTTGCAGAATTGCAAAGTCGAATAGACATTAACTAATGAATATTTAACTGATCATCATCAAAAAGCTAATAAAGCGACGCATTTATGCTGAAAGCGAATCTGATGAGTCTTCTTTTAGATTATTAAATCATGATATTTTTATTTTTTGCCAGCTTACACACAAATTATTTCTTTCGACCACCACGTTCTTTAACTTGAAGATGAACCGTTACTCCAGAAAGAAGATTATAGTAAGCGATGCTATTACTGTCCTTGAAGAAGATTCCGTCGTGAGAAATTTTCTGTTTCGCTGGGGGCATTTCGGTTTCTTCTTGAACTCTCTGCTTGAGTTTTTGAATTGAATCTCCGAGTCCAATGGTGATTGAGAGCGTTTGACCGTTCAGTTTCCATTCTGGTTTGTCCCCAACGCTTGGAACTTGAACTTGGATTGTGACAGGACTCTGAAAAATTATTTAAATAATCAACCAAACTCTTTTTCTTGATATAAATGTTCTTACTTGATGATGTTGCATGAACACGTCCTCGGGAATAAGATGATCTTCTTGTCTCGATTTCTTATTTGGTGGCTCTTCTTCATTCATTTCCATAACTGGAGGAGCTGGAGCGAGAGGCGGCATACCAGGATGACCAGGATAGCCGACAGGGAAGCCAGGAGGAGCTAAAAATTATTTTCATCAAAAATATTGTTACTTCAAAAAGTTTTAGTGACTTACGAATTAATGGAGGTGGTCTCAATTGAGGAACTCCACGCATCATTGGATTCATCATGACAGGCGGCGGTGGAACGCTTGGCATAGGAGGTGCCGAGTGATGTGCAATCTGACCCGGAATATTGATTGGAGGATGAACTTGCGGAGCCGATGAAATTTGTTTTGGAGGCGCTGAAATGCCTGACATTTGTTTTGGTCCAATCTTTTCCTTTTCTTCATCTGGCAAAAGTCCTTTCACTTTATGGATCTGATGAATTTGATCTTCAAGAGAAACATTTCTGGCAGCAGCTCGTGTTGCTGCTTCGACACTACTCGTGTGTCCATCCCAAGTAACGCGATCGTCTTTCCTTGGTTCTTCTTCACCCAATTTTTTACCAATGGCAGCTTCTTCATCGCCGACACCGAAAATATCAGTACGACGTTCAGCAAGATGCTTAAGACTCGCTTCAATTGCAGCTCCAGGTGCATAAACATTTTCTTCGCGAACCTTCTCAATATGTTTGTCTCTCTGTTCGACCCATCGAGGATCCAACAAACCAATTCGCATATGTTCAGCGACTTTCGATGCAGGAATCTTTTCTCCAGTAATTGGTGAGATGAGATATTCGTCGGAGGTTTGAGCAGGCTTAACAATCTTCTGTGCTTGCTTAGGATCATATTTTCTGACGACAACTTTGTCGTGCGTTGGCGGCATGAGAGGAGCAACAGGAGGTTGTCTGTTGTTGTCTTCATCACTTGATTCCTCATCCATGTCTTGAACTTGAGTGTTATCCTTGATGCGACTTTCCATGACAGACATCTTAACGTTTGAATGTGGCATTTGAGTTTGATGTTCATTTTCATCGTCAGACTCGATTTGCATTTCAATGTCGTTATCATCTTCGTGGAATCGCTGTTCCATTAAAACGCGAGCTCCGACTTCGTCCGGGTTAGTTGGTGCTGGGAAACTTCCTGACTCGTATGGCTGATATTCGACAACTTCAACGACGACGAAATCATGCCAATCGATCTGAGCATACGCAACTCGCTCACGTTCAATTTTCTCCTCTTCACGACGTCGCTGAGCTTCTTGATGCTTCTGCCAGTTGGCTCGATATTTAACTTGTTCAAGTATATGAGCAGTTCCATCTCGACCGTGATCAGTTTCAAGTCGCAACTTTCCCAACAAATCCTTTGGAGGAATTAAAATTTTCGTGTATTGTTCTAAGAGCTTTGTGAAATATTGGAAAAGCGAATGCTGAGGACGAAGAAAATCAAATTGGAAGTTTCTCTGCTCACGGTTCATAAGATTCGTCAAGAACTGGCGACCATTTCTTGCAACAAACTGTGCCGTCAGCTTCACAATGTCAAGATCAAGCGCAGAGATTGATGGAGGGTCGACAATGAACTCGAATTCTTGAGGAGGTTCTTTCGGAACAAATTGTGTTTCAGTTGCTTGCTTTAGCAATTCTTGTTGTTTCTGTTGTGCTGCTGATGTTACAGAAAGTTTCTGGAGACCAGGAAGAACTGCGAAGTCCTTTACGTTGCCTTCTCGGAATTCACGCACTTTAAATTGATAGTAAGCATTGTAAGGATCGCCAGGACTTAAAAATCCGAACTTTTTGTTGCCCACTTCACTTTGATGAATTCTGCTCTCAAACTCGGGACCATTTCTAGCGACAAAGCTTGCAGTCTTGTCAACAATATCTACGATTAAGAATAAAATTGAATTAATCGATTTCAAACGAAAATTAGTTTCAATGAAAACTTACTTCGAACTTCAGGTGGAGGATAAATAATTCCGATGATGGGACCGCTGAGAGTTTGCGTTGGATCGCTGAAGCCTGGGGCGCTCATATTCTCGACTTGAACGCTCATTTTCGCTTTTAAGTAATTTTCTTGTTGTCGGCTATTTTCTCATGTGTTTGCTAGCTGGACCACTAGATGGGGGTTTTAACTTTCCAGTTTATTGGAATAATCTGGAATATTGTGGAAAACTGGAAAGTTAAAACCCCATCTAGTGGTCCAGCTAGCAAACACATGATGTCGCCATTGCCCGGGGTCGAAACTAAGAAAATAAATTGAGCCCCCCAAGTGAACGTAGTTTGCAATCGATCAAACATAAACAAAATCCGCAAGATCACTTGATTTCGCCATTTAAAGTTTAATTAATAAAAGTAAGTTTCATGAATAAAGGATAAAGCTAAACTGATCTTTAAGCAATCTCATGAGATCGCTGTCATCACTGAAACAAGAATTAAACCTTGCTAACCTCGAATTAATCTTTTTTTGACTCTAGAACTATTTCTCACGATGGCTACTCTTGAAATCGAGAGCAATCACATTGGACGACTAATTGGAGCTCGCGGTGCAACAATTAAAAAGTTGCAGCAAGAATTCAACGTCGAAATCTTCATTAACAAAGAGAACAATGCAGTAAATTATTTCTTTCACAATTCTAAGAAAAATTTCATTAAAATTTTATTTTTACAGAATGGCAACAGATCGGTCGATATCAAAGGATCAGATCATGACGTAGCAAATGCTTATCAATCGATTATGCAACGCTTCTGCAGTTCTGGTGGATACAGACCTCGAAATGATTCATCTCAGGGAGGCTTCCCCGATCAACGACAACAGAACAATTACTCTCAGCAACAATGTGATGACAATGAATGGGATAACGCTCCTTCGACTATGAATTCACAATTTCAAAGCAACAATAATTATGAGGAACCATCTTATCATCCTAGTGCCAATCGTTATGTTTCAAGCTCGTCATTTAATGATAAGCCGAAACACTCATACAATAACTCATATCAAAATGAAGGATCTCGTTCATCATACAACAGCGGACAAAGAAATTATGAACCGCCAATCTCTGAAGAAGCAAGCACTGAAACGGAATACGTTCCTATCGATTGGGCGAAAGCAAATTCTGATGCTGATGCTGCTCGAAAAGCCCGTTGGGAGAAATGCCCAATAATGGTTAAAGATTTCTATGTCGAACATCCAGAAGTTACAAATATGACTGAAGAAGAGGCTGATCGGTTCCGCGTAGAAAATAAGAACATTGTGGTGTCGAAGACTTTCGCAAAAGAAGACGAACCTGCTGAAATTATGCCAAAGCCTACGACAAAGTTTGAGCACGCTTTCGAAAAGTTTCCTGATCTCATGGGAGAAATTACTAAAGCAGGTTTCGAGAAGCCTTCTCCAATTCAAAGTCAAATGTGGCCGATATTGCTGAGTGGAAAAGATTGCATCGGTATTGCTCAAACAGGTACTGGCAAGACTTTGGCATTTTTATTGCCAGCACTGATTCACACTGATGGTCAACCTCATCCACGTGGAATTACAGCTCGCGGCGGTCCCAATGTGTTGGTTCTCGCCCCAACTCGCGAACTTGCAATTCAAATCGAAAAGGAAGTTGCAAAGTATCAATTCAGAGGAATCCGAGCAGTTTGCTTGTACGGCGGAAATGATCGCAAGAAGCAAATTGAAGTTGTTGAGGGTGGAGTTGAAATCATCATTGCCACTCCAGGACGACTGAACGATTTAGTAGCTGGAAATCACCTCAAAATCGAATCAATTACTTATTTGATTTTGGACGAAGCAGATCGAATGCTTGACATGGGATTCGAACCACAGATTCGCAAACTACTTCTTGATATTCGTGATGATCGACAAACTGTAATGACATCTGCAACATGGCCAGCAGGAGTTCGACGTCTTGCAGCGAGCTACATGAACAATCCATATCAAGTCTTCATCGGAAGCTTAGATCTCGCCGCTACACACACTGTCGAACAACGAATTGAAATCATGGAAGAAGAAGAAAAGTTCTTCCGCATCCTTCAATTCCTTCAAAATGAGATGACTCCTTCAGATAAAGCAATCATCTTCTGTGGCCGTAAAGATCGTGCCGACAGCTTGAGCTGTGATTTTGCATTGAAGAATATCAGCTGCCAAAGCATTCACGGAAATCGCGAACAAAGTGATCGTGAACAAGCTCTGTCAGACATCAAAGATGGAACTGTTTCCATTCTCATTGCAACTGATGTTGCAAGCCGTGGCCTGGACATTGAAGGTAATGAACATGTTTTAAGAAATCTGTAAAGTCATTAATCAAATCGTTTTCCTAGACTTGACTTATGTCATCAATTATGATTTCCCTCGTAATATCGAAGAGTATGTGCATCGCGTAGGTCGAACTGGTAGAGCAAATCGTCGAGGCACATCATTAAGTTTCATGACTCGCTCGGACTGGGCATCTGCCGCAGAGTTGATTGAAATTTTGAAAGAAGCAGGTCAAGAAATTCCTCAAGGCATCATTGACATGGCAGAACGTTTCAAAGCCAAAAAGGAACGCGAAAACAGCGAACGAGGTTCATTCCGTGGTTCTTTCCGAGGAGGCGATCGTCGCGGCGGTCGAGGAGGATTTGGTGGAGATCGCGGCAGAGGAGACCGTGGCGGTTCACGTAACCGCTGGTAAGCAAATAAACCGAAAGAAGCCTTAAGAATATTAAGAGTATTCCATTCAGCAAAACGTTGAATCACATGTAATTTAAAAGACTTTCCGGCTGTGCTTTCATGCAAAAAAAAATTTATTCGAGTCTCTGCCAAGAATATAAAATAGGCAATAAGAACTTCTTGATCGCCGCATTGCGACACGAAAAATAGAATTAATTCAATTTTCTCATGAACTGTAAACAAGAAACGCTTTGTTGACAGAATAAAGATTATTTTCAAGACGTCATCATTCTGTTTAAAGCTCTCGTCTCGATCGTTTCTCTCAATAATCGTTCAGTTTTACGTGAGTTGCGATCGCGACAAGTTCATTAATTAATCGAGAATTCTAGAAATAAAAAGAAAAAGTTAAGAAAGGTGAGATATTTACTTTGTGGAAACGGAACTAAAATCAAAGTGTCGTGTGTCGTGATCTTTGGTCAATTTAAACTTTAAAAATGATAAGAGAAAAGTTTTTGTTTACGATTAAAAAATCAACTTAGACAACAAAGAAATAACCGAACGAGATTCTTCATTGATAAAAGTTAATTTATTATCGAACTGATCCCCAGTTCATCGACTTTTGCATCACTGATCACATGGCGAGATAATCGATAACAATATTTTTTATTAGCACGCGATACAATCTCGATGAAGTGTTAATCGTTGATGTTCAATTCGTTTCATGTTGTTTACGCTCGCATTCGCTTAAATAGCAATTGATGTTTTAATTCTCGCAATTACTCTCTCAATTAAAAAAATTAAACTTGAAACGTCTCGTCGCTGAACGCGACAAAAGTAGGATCGGCAGTGTAGACAAATAATTTGTCGTCACGCATTCTCCAGTGATATTCCCCGAACGTGATTGAGAAGTCGGTGGTTTTTCGAGTTTGTCGACACAAATATCGAGAATCGAATGAAAAACAAAACTTTTTTTTCCAGATTTAACTTGAAATATTGTTCTCCTTGAAATCCAGAAATGAAAGCGATTATTTTCTTAATCGCTGCAATATGCTTCGGCAGCGTTTTTTCATTGGATACAGGTGAAGTTGCAATGAGGAATTATTTTCTTCTTTTCTAACGTCAATCACTTCAGAAATCGATGAGTTGAGTTTAAACTTCAACCAAATTAAAAGATTAATCGGAAGCTTCAGCAATGAAAATCTCTTGAAAGCTGTAAACTTTGCATTGGACTCAACCGAGAGATCAAAGTCGTAAGAATAATAATTTAAATGTGATAAGAATATTTTAACTTAATTAACATTTTCAGTCATGAACATCGAATTTCCATGAAAGCGAAAATCAAAAACAACTCGATCTCTCATGCGATGCTCATTGAATCGCTTCCAGACGAGGACGCCAAATCAATTGACAATATAGCACAAGATATGATGCGAGCTTCGTCGTATTTACTTAACATGTACTGTAAACCATCAGGAATTTCCAACAAGGATTGCGTCAAAGTGAGATGACATTCCTCTTCTCAGAACGAATTTGAATTTCTTCTTTTTCTTTCCGAAGTTCATGTCAAAATATTCTCTTCCCGAGACTTCGAAATTATCAAAAAGATGTCTTGCAATGAACCATTATAGCGAATCTTACAGAAGATTGTTACCAGCGAGTTATCGAGATGGTTTAGAGAAAATTCGAGGGGCAATCTCCGGGCGAGATCTTCCACTTCCTCGAGTTATTTCAAACATCCTCTTCACAGCGGGCATAGAGAACATCAACAGAAGAAATGATAATAAGAATGAAGAGCCCTCAACTAACGAGGGAATTATTGATCGAAAATTGAATCTTGCTGTTGCACAGTGGACTCAATTTATCGAACATGATTTGAGTAGAACCGTCACAAGATCAATGGGTTTGTACAAAAATGTCTTTTCTGTTCTTAAAAAAATATTAAAATTAATTTTATTTTAGTCAGCGGAGCTGCGATTGAATGTTGCGATGAAGAATCTTTTCCGATTCAACCAAGATTTCTTCATTCATCTTGTCTACCTTTGCTCGTCCCAAGCGATGACCCTCACTATCGTCCACTTCGAGTAACTTGCTTGAGCTATGTTCGATCAGCTATTGCAATTAACGAGCAATGCAAGTTCGGGAGCATAAATCAGGTGAGCTTTCAAAGCTTCTCTCTTCATACTTCATTTCAAGACGACGTGTTCAAACGTAACTTCTTTTCATTTCCAGCTGAATCAAGCATCAAACAGATTAGATCTCTCTCAGATTTATGGAAATGACAAAGATGATGAAGACAAAATTAGAAGCTTCCACCAAGGTTTGTTGTTAGCTTCAACTGATGACGCTTCGATTCTTCCAAAAACATTCGACGAGTTATGTTTTGGTGTAAATGAGAACAGTACGTGCTACCATTCCGGAGACTCGCGTGTGAATGCCAATCCTTTCGTTACAATTATGTACACAATCTTTTTGCGATCTCACAATCAAATCGCTCAGAAGCTCAAACGAATGAACCCGAAGTGGATTGACAATCAATTGTTCTCTGTGGCAAAAGACATCAACATCGCGATTTATCAAAAGTTCATCTACAATGACTGGGCGAATGTTGTGCTGGGAAAACGAATGGCCATGGATCTCAGAAACCTCGACGGCAAGCATTACAAATCAAATAAAGTTAGCAACGAGTTTGGATCTGCCGCTGTGAAATTCTACAATACAATGCTTCCTGGTGACTTGCTGAAGCATCAAGACGATCGTCCAAGAACGTTCGCGAGGAGCTCTGAGAATATAATCGAAGCCGTTGATGTCGCAAGTTCAAAGAGAAAAGAAATTTTAAAGCTTCAAGATTCGTTTTATAAGCCACGCGATTTGGGAAAGCATAACATGCTTGATCATATGATGAATGCGATTTTGAAACAACACTCGATGGCAGTAGACACCAGTTATGTCGACGATCTTTCTCTCCAGCTTTACCGGTCCACAATGTTTGACAACAAAATATTTGGAGCGGACTCGTTAGCTCTAGACATTCAACGAACTCGCGATCACGGACTTCAACCTTACATTAATTATATAAAGAAGTGTCTGAATATTCAGATCACTCAGTGGGACGACTTACGAAGTATAATAGCGACTGAAGAACTCAACAAACTCAAGGCGATGTATGAGTCAGTGCAAGATATCGATCTTATCGTTGGCGGATTATCAGAAATAATTAAAGAAGATGCGACGGTTGGACCAACTTTTTCATGCATTTTAAGTAAGTCTCTCTTTGTGTTACTCACACATTCCTCTACACCACAAACAAACTTCAGAAATGTCGTAAAGTTCTCCAACCAAACAACGATCATAATTGTCACATCAAACCGCAAATTTCTAATCGCATACTTTACGAGTTATGCAACGAGAAATTGTTTCGTTTCATGAGTGTCATAAAGTCTTAATTGCGGCAAATAAGAAATGATTGAATGATTAGTCGGTTTGTTGGACACGAGAAAAAAATTATTCGTTTAATGCGTTTAAAGTTAATCGCCGTGAAGTTTGTCTTTAATTAAGCATCTTACATCTTTGTTGTAAGTCTGATTATTCTCCAACAGGCGATCAGCTGATAAGCTCACGAGTGTCGGACAAGAATTTCTACACTAGAAGAAGCTCTGACGATGGAGAGAAGATTGCTAAAACTGTTGAGAAGTATTCTGCGGCGCGTTTCATTTGCGATAACACGAAGCTGAAGAAAGTCCAAAGAAATATCTTCCAAGTGCCGTCAAACGAGTAAGTTTCTGTTTTGACTGCAATAAAATTTCTCTGCAATTTTCTTTTCTTACAGAAATCCTCTGATCGACTGTTCAGAGTTCGAGCAGCTGCCAAAACTTGACTTGAGCTACTGGCTTGTACTTCAATCATAAACAAGAGAGCATTTCCTTGATCATAAAAAACCATTTTAGCATTCATCACTTGCGTCGAGTCATGGCAAGTTCATTGACGCCCCAATTAAAGCTTAATCGAAGAGAGAAACAAAAAAAAACATGAATTAATCGCGACTCATATTCTCATTATGTTGGAAAGATTTTGTATCACGATTCTCAGCAATAAAGATCAAAAAAGTGTTTAAAAGTCATTAAAGTATTTTAAGAGGGTCATTTGTGTGAAATGCAAGGTCGACCTACCTCACAACCCTCTGCTCTAATTATTATGTTTCAAAAGAATTCCGTCATCGGCTACTTAATCGAAGTAGTTTTTTTAGTAAAAAATTTCTTTTCGTTGAGTGATGAGTCAAGGACGTTCTTGTACGAGTATCAAAGTCAATTTTTAAGTGGCTCTGAGGTGAATTGAGGTTGGAAGTTGATGCGATTTTAACTGCGAAGCTTGTCACATCAAATGCTCAATTGGATCAATGTTTAAAGCCTTGAGATGTTTGCAGCTTTGTCTTTCATTAGAAGTTGATCTGGTCATTGCACAATCCAGAATTCTGCGGGCTGACAGACGATTTGACGATTGAAAGATTTCTTTTCATGCCAATCGAGGTTGAATTCGATTAGGTCAAAGTTTAATCTCGAATAACAAATGAATTGATTCAAATGACTTCACAAAAGAAAACCTCACGACTAATTAAAAAGACAATCGAAGCTAAACATCCTGCGGATTCAAAACTTCTCAATGCCGAGGAACCACTTAAGGAAACAAATAGAAGATGAAAGAAAGCCGGTCAGCTTTATATTTCATAAACCAGTTCAAGGTATTGCGTTCACTCGTCTCGTCGATTTTTTCCTCGACTTTTGATATTGACACTTCGTTACTCGATCAGTAGATTGAGCAACAAATCCAGTGTGAGTTTACCTAATTTTGTTTTTTTTTCATTTCGCGGTGGTTTTGTTTCTGCAGACGTGAAGTCAGGGGCATCGCTCTGAGGCTATTTTCGATTCTCGTCGATCTTCAAAGTTCAATAGGAGGTTAAAGTGAAATCTGTCCACCTCTCAGCAATTATCATTTTTATTTTAATTCAGTTTTCTAATAAATTTTAATTTAATTGTTTTCACTTCAAAATAATTTATATTAAATAAATGAAATATTATATCGAAGTAATATATTAAATATATTATGTTTTACTTTGCTTTAGGCCACAAAAGTCATAATAAACATTTTTCCAATTTCAAACACTTTTTGTTATTTGTCTGCTCATGATTTTGTTTGTTGGAGTGGCTAAAATGTGTCCACCCAGAAATTTGATTTCAAACTCAAAGTTAATTAGCATTAAATTGAGTTAACGCAGCAAGTGTTGCGTTCATCCTGATAATTCATTTTTCTCGCACTTGTCAGTTTTCACTCTAATTTGTCGCTTAATTGTTTAACGCTCAAGGGAACTCATCGCAATGACACCAAACTCAATGTTTTGTCATAATTCATTGTTCATAATTCACGCTTCTCGCTGACACTTCTGCAGTTTCGTCAGAACTGATCAGGTTGATGCTTCCGAAATTGCGTCGATTGTTTTGTCATGCTGAGTTTTTCTCTTCGTGAATCAAATACCAAACAAAATTTCGGCTTACTCAAGGATCTTGTTACTGATTGAGATTACAAATAACTGCTAAATTACGCAACTCAATTTTAAGTCCAAGCCGTCATTAATCAAAAGCCTCTAAGTCCCGTTTGCACGGCTGCGTGTCGAAATTTTGATGTGAATGTTTAAACTGATCGATTCTGTTCTTTGTACACTCCCCTGCTCGTTTCTTGAAGCCAATTAATGTTTTAATGTTCTTCTTCCGGAATCGACCGAATTAGTGGAATATTGACGAATCGATGACTGACATTGAAGACTTTAATGATTTTCAGTTGCAAGTGGCTCACATTAATTAAAACATCAAAACTGTTACCGCCGCTGGAGATTCAATTAAAGTAACATACAAAGTCGTTAGTAATAGATTCGTCTGAGAAGTCTATGAAACATAATTGAGGCGCCCTTTCTTTGAATGCGATTAATCATTCAAACTAAACACATCAATTGGTTGAATGAACTTTATTTCTGATCGCATGCTTTCAATCCATTAATAACATGAGAACGAAGATGAGAAGCAGATCTTAATCTTTCTTATCGCGATTTCAAATGAAAACGAAAGCGACATAGAAATGCGAACGTTTCCGCAAAGATAATTTACTCGCCGGCAATTTCTCATAAATTACGACGCACAGCAGCATAACAAACATTTATGATTAAGTGAGAAACTCTTCGTCTCATTACCGGCTCACAGGTTTTGTTTCGTGTATCATCATTTTAACAGTTCGATAATTGACTTTGACACACAATTTGTGTTTGTTTACATCTCTTAAGCGTCGATAATGACAGCTGGCGGAGTCAAAACCTGTTGGAAGTAATTTTAAGCTGGAGGAAGCAGTTTCGATTGTTGGAGCGAAGATTATCAGCTTGCGCAATAATTGATAAAGTAAATTGTAAGCTCGTACGTCGTCAAACCTACTTTGATTGATTGATTGATGGTTTGAAATTGATTCGATTTAACTTCTTAAATTATTTGTTTTACTAAAAAATTATTGATCAATAAAATCGTCGATTGCAGAAAGTCACGAGCTGCTCGCCTTTCTCCAACGATTGTTACATTCCCAAGAACAAGACTTTCCGTTTTGTTTTACTTCAACGTTTCTTACTTTTTGGTAAAAGTGCGTGTTACATAAGTCGCGGCTCGTAAATATTCGACATATTTACGGCATAATTGGATATCTGCGCATAATGGCATAATTTTCGAGCTTTGTTTGGGGAAAAGTCGAAAGAGCGAGGAAAGGAAACGAAGAAATAACAAATTCGCAGATTTCTGAAGAGAGCGAGTTGCCAAATGCTCGATGACTCGGGACTTTGTGTCTCGTTGAAACTCACGAGCACTTTATGCTCTTACGATTCATTCCCACGCAAACGTGCCTTTAACGGTCTCCCCAAAAAACTAAAAATAAATGTCTAACCGGTAAAATTGCGTAAAACATTATTTTTGTTGTCTCAAGTATGTGAAAGGCTTCATTTCAATATTCGTCATCGAGCATGAAAGTGTTTATTTGCAATTTTCTACAGTTCGCAGACAATACGTCGCAAAGCAGTCATTTGTCACAAATGAAAACAAACATTCACACTCGGATTGCACAATCGTTTTTCACTCCAATTTTTCTGTTAATTGCTATGAGTTGGTAATTCTTTAAACAAGTGAAAAATCAATTTTGTCATCGAAATAATCTTTTGTCGTGCTCATGCTTCATCGCCTCGAATTCACGATGACTTTCTTTAATTGAGCGCTCACTTTATTTTGGGACATTTTGATTGGGTCGAGTATGAGAAGTCACCACTTGAGATTACGGCTCAAACGTTTACGACCAGGAAGAGAAACAGAAAAACTACAATTGCAGTTTGCAAGTGGCAATTTGTGAGACGAAAATTAAGCGTTCGTTGTATTCATAAAGTCGACCACTTGTGACTCAATACTTTCACTCCTCGCCCGTTAAAAATTGTCAGCATTTTCTTCTTGAAAACACTCACAATCCATCATCGATTCAATAAATGTTTAATCAAGCAATTTTTTTTTTGATTAATGCTTGGTCTCGTCAGAAACAAAAATTTTTGCTACAAAAATTTGCTCTCTGAGCGTGCTGAGCGAACAACTGCAAAAGCTCGAGCTGCAGAAGAAAAAAGCTTGCCAGTCAATGTTTCTAAGAAGTGGGATCAAAATTGCTTTTATTTTCAACAGAAAAACGACGAAGGTATAAATTGGAGCACGTAACGAAACTTTGTAAACAGTCTGCTGCCGGACGTTTGACTCGATTGTATACACGAAAGTGCGTGAAAGGATTAACAAGAAAATCAGTGACAAAGTTTCGTTAGTGGAGTGGAAATAAAAATTATAAACGGAAAAAGAAAGCGCCGAAAAAATATTTTAAGAAAAGATCTGAAGTGTGAAGAATCGTCGAAAATGTAAGTGAAATTTTTTGGGGAATATTAATTGAAAGTGAATTTTAATGAGAAAGAAATCAAATTGGTGCATTGCAACAGACTTCAACAGACAAAGTGAAGATTTTCATTATTTGGAAAAATGAGGAAATGAAAAAGTTTGAAATTAAAATCACGACAATGAAATTAAAAGAAAAATTTGCAAAGTTGAATTCGTTTCGCAAATGATTTGTGCTTTCATCGTCTTGATATGCTCAACTGCGTCTATAAAAATCGAAAAGACTTGATAGGGAAGAAGAAAAAAAATTAATTGGAGTGTAGCTTTGTCAAATCAGATTAAACCATTGTGTAATGATGTTATCTAAAACTCTTTAAGATAGTTCGGAGAAATGTTTTTTTTTCTTCTTTTAAATTAAACTTGTCACAGAGTTTCTTTTTTTTAAAGCTTCTGAGCGGCTATCGAACCGAAAATGCAATATTGAAACATTGAAGCAGTTTAAGCTTGGCCGTTACCAAATTTTCGGAGCTTAATTGAACATTGTTTATCGAAAATGCGGCTAATGATAGCAATTAGACTTTATACAAAGAAGTTAAATCAAAAACCGAAAACAAAATCATTTTCATAACGAACCTAAATTACCAAAGTCTTAATTCAATTGCGCTTGAAGTGGCGAAATCTAACGCAGATTCACGTGAACTTCTTCGAGTGTTTCACATGATTTCGCATTCGAGTTAAAAATTATTGCAAAATTAAAATGAACAAAGAAGATTACACCAAATTAATTTTCCAACTAAAATATGAAATATTTCCGTTTTCATCAAAAATTTCATTTTTCTCGTTTTCAATTGTAATGAACTTCAGGTGTCTCAAAAACAAATTGTTGAACTTGATTTCACCTTAAAAAATTAGTAAGAACTTGTTTCTGCGAAATCGAATTTGCATTGAAAATCAATCCGCTTCCAACTAAAAAGCGCAAGTTTCGTCAGAGCCTGTGGGAAAAAATTAATTCATTAACTAATTTTTTGTATCAGTAAAAGTTACTGATCTAGGCTTCAGGCTTAGTCTCTTGTGAAATTGCATCAAGTGTGGATTAAGAGCAACTTTTTATTTACCCGACCTGCATGCTCAAATCATTTCTCTTGCTGTCTTGACATTCGATAGCAGCAGCAACTCCGCTACTTGCGACACTAAATTTTTTCGAATGTCTCATTAACCTTGAAGCAATAAAATATTTTCCTCCAAAGAAACATTTCCTACAAAATGCAATCCACGCGAGGTGTAATAACAAGTGGAAAAATTATGATTTTGAATTTTAATTTCTGAGATATTTGCAATAAAAATTTATTGCGTAACTCTGAACTTTTTTTTACTCTTTTCCAAGCATTGAAAATCGACAATTAATTTTGTTTGTCTGACGAGGAAACTTAACCAAACGCAAATTGATCGCTAAGTAGAAGTTATTACCATACCAAATCCGATATTTAATTTACGGACAAAAAATCTTTCCTTTCTTTGAAACAAAAAACGTTTCTCGCTACAAATTAATTCGATTTACATTAATTGTGCAAAGATCTTATGCAAGAACGATCGTGAAATTGAAGAGATCAGACTTTTAATTGGATTCTTTGTTTGAGGTTGATTGCTTGGGATGACTTTCGTTTGTCGTTTTCAATCGATTCGTCTGACCCAGCTTGATCACCATCAAAAATTTGCCTTCATTAGAGGTCCTAAAAGTATCCATTACAAGTCAAGTTCGCGATGTTTGGCATCGTTTAAAACTTGAGGCTGCTGTAGAGCATGAAAACAGCAAACAATGACCTTTCACTTCACGGGGTAACAGGCATTTAAAGCAGAATGAGTCTGCAGCTCTCTTAGAGCACGGCTGATTGAAAACGAAAGCATATAAAATAAGATTTGCTCTGGTGAAAACAAGATGAGGGTCAATGCGATCGTTAGCAAAGAAGCAGAGACCACCTGAAGTTTATTTTTATCGTCTCATTACGTAACTTAAACGGGAAATATTTTTTCGGGGATCTTTTCTGTAATTAAAATTGCAAAGTCATTTGAAATCTTAAACTGTCGTGATCTCAGGGCGTGTAATAGAAAAATCATCGGATCTCGCCCGACTTCTGACATATAATCGATTTAAATGCCAGAAGTCGATTAATAATGAACTTGAGATTGGAAAATGCCGCGTTACAAATCTTTCTTTCGTAACTGAAGACCTTTCGATTTAACTTTACAAAGCATTACACTTCAACTTTTTAATTATTGAGCCTCATTTATTTTGAATAATAAATACGAGTTATGTTGCGTCAATTGGTTTATGTTTGACCAATTGATTTAAATTATGAAAGCGGATATTAACATTGTAGTTGATGAATAATGATTTTCTCCTTTGTCAGATGAGATTGCTGATATTAACGGCAATCGTGATAGGAGCCGTGAGCGGCGTGAACGTTCCTTCAACTTCTTACGTCACTTATCATGGAACTTCAGCAAATAGTTATAATCCGTTTGTAAAGAAAGCTTATTCACCGCCCGCCTCGTCAACGGGATCAAGTTATTACGGAACGAGTTTCTTCGGATCACCTTCGTATTATGGAAAGCAGTCGCCAGCTCCTGTTCCATCCCAAATGTGTCCTGCAATGCCTTCGCCTTGTGTCAAATCTCGTTATCGAACACTTGACGGAACATGCAACAATTTACAAAACCCGATGTGGGGATCAGCTAACAACAGATACGGCCGGTTATTAACTCCACGATATGGCGATGGAATTTCAAGTCCAACGACATCAGTTGCTGGTCAAGATTTGCCAAACTCTCGATTAGTGTCATTGATTGTTTTCGGTGAAAATGATGTGCCCGATCCACAATTCACAATTGCTAATATGCAATGGGGTCAGATTATGACACACGACATGAGTATGCAAGCTGGAGGAACACAATCGAGGAGACACGCCACGAGATGTTGTACTGACGATGGAAAACTTGTTGCTACTGGAGCGCATGCCACTTGCTATCCAATTCTCGTACCAAAGAATGATCCAGCTCACTCTCAAACCAGAGTCGAGTGCATGAACTTTGTTCGAACATTGACTGATCGTGACAATAACTGCAAGGGAGCTGAACAGACTCGTCCAGCTGAACAACTTACGACTGTTACTGCTTATCTTGACTTGTCATTGGTTTATGGAAATTCTGAACAACAAAACCGTCCAATTCGTGCATTTACTGGTGGAAGAATGTTAGTCGAGAACCGCGGAGGAAATGAATGGCCACCACAAGATCCAAACGCTACTGCCAGCTGTGACGTTCAAACACCACAAGAAACTTGTTACCTCGCTGGTGATTCTCGAGTGAATCAAAATCCGGGATTGACAATCTTGCAAATCGTTCTCCTTCGCGAACACAACAGACTCGCTGACAATCTTCAAAGCATCAACCCACAATGGGACGACGAAATGTGCTTCCAAGAAGCTCGTCGCATCAACATCGCGCAATATCAATGGATCAGCTACTACGAATGGCTTCCAATCTTTTTGGGACGTGAAAACATGTTGAAGAATCGTTTGATTTATCAGAACACGCAAGGAGGCTTCGTTAACGATTACAATCCAAATATTGATCCATCAGTTCTTAACTCTCACGCCACAGCTGCTTTCCGTTACTTCCACTCACAGATTGAAGGTCGTTTAGAGTAAGAGAATGAAGATAAAAGAAATCACAAGCGATTACATAACTTTTTCTTTTCTTTAGTCTCATTTCAGAGTCGCGTTCACGTGTTGGTTCATTGCGTTTGAGCGACTGGTTCAATCGACCAGTTATCGTCGAGAGCGGAGATAATTATGACTTCCTTAGTCGCGGAATGGCCACTCAACCCCAAGAATTGACCGACATCAACTTTGATGTTGAAATTAAGCATTTCTTGTTCCGTCGTGGAATGCCGTTCGGCGGTGATTTGAGAGCCATTGACATTCAAAGAAACAGAGATCACGGTTTAGCCAGTTACAACGACTACAGAGAGTTCTGCGGTATTCGACGTGCAAACTCTTGGGAAGATTTCTTAGATCTTATCTCACAAAGAGTAAGTCTCACTAAATGAAACTTGAGCTCAAATTTAATTATCTCTCATTTCTTTAGGACGTTGACAACATGAGATCATTGTACGTGAGTCACGAAGACGTCGACCTTACCGTCGGAGCTTCACTTGAATCGCATGTCGCAGGAGCTTTGGCTGGGCCAACATTCCTTTGCATTCTCACTGAACAATTCTACAGAACACGTGTCGGAGATCGTTACTTCTTTGAACACGGCGACAGCGAAGGTGCTTTCTCACGACAACAACTGAACGAGATTCGCAAGTCAAGCATGGCAAGACTTTTCTGTGACAATGGAAATAACATTGAACAAATGCAAAGAGCGGCTTTCCTTAGAGTGTCCAACGAGTAAGAAAGATTTAAGTGCAAAATTTAATGACAAAGTATTAAAATATTTTATTTTCCCCACAGCAATCAAATTGTTCCTTGCTCGGAACTTCCTCAAGTTGATCTTTCTTTGTGGCGCGACACTGCCGCACTTCCTAACTATAACAACAATTACATTTCATCCTCGAACTATCCATCATACTACGCACAGTTCTAAGTAGGAAAATAGCCAGTTTAGAATATAAAACTTTGATCTATCGTCGCGAGTACTGTTAGAAGATCTTTGAAGCCCTTTTTTGTATGCCATTGAAATGAAAATATTTATTTTTTTGTAAAATATTTTACGAGAATCTTCGGAATCGCGCGAGGAACTTTATTTTAGATTGCACAGCTTCATCTTTCATTTCACCTTTCATTCGACAGCAGCAACTCATCACAGCCTTCTCATCATACAAAACGACTTTGAAATCAAACGTTGTTGAGATTATTTTTTATTAAAAAAAAAGAAAAAATGTAAAATCAGTTAAAGTTCTTTTGCTAATGAGTTCAAGCTAATTAATTTCAGCTGCACGAGATCGACAATAACAAACTTTACTTTACAGATGAAAGCGTATAAGTCGCGGGTTTCATGTAGATCACGGCAAATATCTATTTAAACAGGAAATTCTTCGTGATTACGTCGTAAAAGTTTATCGTGAGCGCTCAAGGCTTTTTGTTTGTTTCCTTTAAAAGCTTCCGAGAAACTTTGGCAAGTTTCAAAATATTTGAAGTTTTAAGCTAGTCAGGTTCACTTTTTGACTAGAATGTGTGGCATTTTGTTCTGTGCTTTAGTTTTAGTTTTCTCTTTGAGTAATGTGCGACTTGAATGTCCACTTCCTGATCCAATTCCAGAGTACGAATCAAACTTTATTTCTGAGTGTTCAATTTTTAAAATTCTTTGATTTGAAGATGTTTTAGTCAGAGCGAGTTCAATGCAGAAATTGAGTTGGCACGAGATCAACTTGTAATGTTAGTTCAGTTTTGTGTTTTACATTTTGTTCGACAATGAAATTATTGAAAATTTAAGGCGAGAGCAGGCTCTTCTGAGCAGTTATTCAATTCCTGGTTTCACGCTGACTGAAGCTGATACAGCGTACAATCATTTTTTCAATCAGGAAGTTGGGCAAGGTCCTTTACAGGACAATCGAATCGCTGTTTTCACAAACGCTGCGTTAAAGTTTCTCAAGAGCAGCAGAAATTATACAAAATCTCAATTGAGATATTGTCTTAACAACATTTCGACTTCTTCATTCTGCGTGCCGAAGAAAATCAATTGCGATGCCTCAACGACAAATTATTATAGATTCGACGGCCAATGCAACAATGTGAACGACCCATTGAAAGGAGCTAAGAACCAACCGTTCATTCGTTTGCTGGCTGACGGTTTCGTTGATGGAATAAACACGCCAAATGTAATTGCTGCAAGAATTGATTCGATCATTGCCAACGAAGTCAAAGGAAGAAATGAAATTAACATTCCAGATGCACCGAACGAGATGATGACTTTCGCGGGACAAATAATGACTCACGAAATGATGAAGGTTCGAAATTTTTCTTTTAGCTTCGCTCGTAAATCAATTTATTTCTTTCGTAAGACCATTAAAGTTCAACTAACACCCGACAAGAAATATCCCGGATTTCAATGCTGTAACCCGAAGAACGACCCGAAGCTCGCAAGTTTAATAGCCATCAACGACTTTTGTTTTCCAATAAGTGTTAAAAGTAACGATCCATGTTACGCGGCTGAGAACGTGAAATGCTTGAACTACATTAAGTCGATGAGTTCACTTGATAATTGCAAGTTAAACTCAACGACGATGCCTATTAACTTCCACACGCCTTACCTCGATCTCGAGTTGATTTATCATTCTGGAACAATTGAACATCTTGAGAGCAATAATGGAAAGTTTGATATCAACAATTTTCAACTCTTGGAACATCTTTTAGTTGAGTACGACGAGCGTTCTAGGATGATGCCAGGACTCTTCCGATACTTGAAGTTCTATTTAAAGTTTCACAATACTTTAGTCGTCGAAATAAAGGCAGTGAAGCCTTGGTTGAGTCTTTCTGATGTTATTGACTTGGCGCGAAAGATTACAACTGCGGTTTATCAAAAGGTTTTCCTCGATTTGTGCGTCAACTTTCTGCGTAAGTTAAATCAATGATAATAATGAAACAAAAGATTAATTTAGATTTCTCGATAGCTCCAAAGGAAAGTTCGATTCTCTTCAATCTTGGTGAATGCTATGATCCAACACTCGACCCACAAATTTCTCTAGAGTTCGACATCGCACTTCGTGACTTTCATTACTTCATTGGAGACAAATTCTCGGCCTACAACGAAGACTTGTTTAAAGTTCCAAATGGAATCAAAGGCTTGATACCACAACCTGTTCAATTGGGAATGATGTTAAATAATCTCACTTTCGTACAGAAAAATGAATGTGGAATAACTCATGGATCGATCGATGTAAGAAAATATATTTTATATATTAAATTATCGTTTTACAAAATATATTATATTTTTAGTTTGCTTGGAATATCGCGGGAGTTGGAAATAATGTAAGCTCTTCAACTTAAAATAAAGGCTTAGCAAACTTATTTTTGTTTTCAGGTTCTTTGCAAGTTCATGGCTCCGAATCAAACTTCACTTGGGGCAGATTTACGTTCTTGGGATTATCAAGCTGGAATGGAATTTGGTCAATCTTCTTACTTGGAAGTCTTAAAGACATTCAATGGCTTCAACAAATGTGATAACGAGTTTACAAAAAAAGATTTCATTCTTCACGACACAGCGACTCAAGATTTCTTTGCGGCTCGTTACAGTACTAAATTAAATAACGTCGCTTACACGCTCGGAACTGACTTAGAAGACAAACAGGGTCAGCTCCTAGGTCCAACAACTAGTCGTGTGATTGCTGATCAAATGAAACGAACGATTTGCGGCGACAGATTCTGGTTCAAGCACGCTCCATTTTTCACTAAAAGTAATTTTCCATTTCGAGCTTCTGGACTTCCAAATATTCACTCGTTTCCTTTATTAGTTCACAGAGCACGACTCAATGTCATTTCACTATTGGACATTGTTTGTCTCAGCACCAATTGTGGAGGAACTCGAGTACAAGCATTTCCTTTCAATTCAGCTGGACCAGGAAATCTTAAAAGAGTTTGTCCAACGGAGAGACAAATTTTGGATGTTTTAGACTTAAAAACTTGGTGAAATCTTTGAAACTAAAATTAAATAAAGTGTCATTTAAAAAATGAAATTATGTCAATGAAGCTCGTGACTCGTACTTGACACGATTAAAGTCGTGATTGGAAAATATTTAAGTCTTTTGTATAAAAACTTTAGTTCCCTCAATTTTCCTTTTAGTAATTCTAAAGTGTTCAACGATGAACTTAAAATTTTTGAGTTTGTGTCTTTTTCTGATTCCGTTTGTTATAGCGGGAAAGTGTCCAGCAGAGTTCAAGCCACCTCAAGAATGTTTTTCTCTTGATGACATTAAGGATTACGGTTTCACTTCAAAATCAATTGAAACATTGTACAACAAATATGTCAATCTCTTAACGAAAGCTGACATGGTCATCGATGAGTCAGAGCCAGGACAAAATCTTTTCTTCGGTGGCTCTTTATCGAAAAAAATTCGAAAGCTAAACTATTACGGAAATTCTCTTGTGACATTCTTAGAGATTGCTCTGCATCAAGTTTGTCGTAGATACGGATTGACAGGAGAACAAGTGCTCTACTGCTTTAATCAGCTTAACTTGACGGCAGATTACTTTGATGTTTGTAAACAATATGACCTCGTTGACTGTAGCGAAAGGATGACTCAGTAAGTTGCGAAAAGAATGTTCGACTTTAAAAAAAATATTTTCGCGTGATTATTTCAGTTATCAGCCACTTGACGGAATTTGTGTTAACCCTGATGAACCTTATCGAGGCGCAATGAATACGCCGTACTCACGATTAATCAAAAACTCGTTTGATGATTGTAAGAAGTTCTCTCTCCTTAAACTTTTTTTTTAATGAAACTTTCTTTAGCAATTCACGAAGTTCGATCAAACGCTTTCAACGATGACTTGCCTAGCGCACGATTAATTTCTACAGGACTACGAACTGTTCAAATTCCGATTGTATTTGATTCGAACGAAGGCCTTCAAAATGATTTTCTTTTAGTCTACGCCGGACATGTCGTTCGAGATATCCTAAAGACATTAAAAGCTCAAACATGGCAAGGAAATTATGGATTCGAGTGTTGTGACTGCGATGGAAAAACTAAAATCTCCCAGCGCTTTAATAATCGTCATTGCATGCCAATCGAAATTCCTGAAAAGGATCCGGTCTTCCGTGGAGCGAAATGCATGAACTACATTCGAGCTGCCGTTACTCACGATAATTGTAACATCAAGGAAGCTTCTGTCGTGAGTTCAAACCATCGCATGGTAAACTTTGGCATGAAAATTCTTTTTCCAGCTCAATTCAGTCTCTCACTACATGGACATGGATTTCCTTTACGTTCCTGGAACAGTGAAAGATGCAATCCAAAACGAAGGAAAATTTTCTGAAGACGAAGACGAAATACACAGAACGATTATTTTCGCAGATGAACGCTCAGCATTGTTTCCACAGTTTTATTCGCTAATCGTTGTATGGATTAAATTCCATAACATTGTGGTCGATGAACTGAAACGAATTCATCCTGATTTGCCGACTGAAATCATTTTCTATGAAGCTCGTCGCTTTGTGGTTGCAGTGTATCAAAATATTTTTTACTCAATTGTTTTACAATTGATTTTAAGCGAAAGAGCTCTTGTCAAGTATCGTTTAATGAATACGAGACCATGCTACGACCCAGAAGTTGATCCTTCAGTTACTTCAGAGTTTGTTGCGGCTGCTGGACGTTACTTCCATAACTTCATTCACGATGGATTTATCGTAAACTTTGAGAACGGAACGAAGGAAGAAGTTTTGCTTCGAGATTTAAGAGATGAAACTTTAGGATATCGTGAATTGAAAGGTGTTTTGACTGGACTTTTAGATCGTCCTTGGAATACTGAAAACATTGCTAATGAGGTAGAAAGATTTTTATTAATTAGAATTAATCAAAATTATTAATTTTTTTATTATTTAAAGCCATCAAACTATCTCTTCACTGTCAATGGTGAACCTGGACTTGATTTGAGAGCACTTGACATTCAAACTGAAAGAGATTTCGGAATCGGAACTTATTGTGATGCTTTGTACCACTATAATCTGACAAATGGAGAGTGCATTGAAAAGTTTTCTGATTTCGAACCTTTCATCTCAGATGAAGTAAGCGAAAAAGGTTTTAAAAGTTTCCATGAAAATAATTTCTTTTGTTGTAGAACATTGCTTTCTTGAAATATGCGTACGATGAACCTTCTGATGTAGATTTAGGCGTTGGTGCAAGCATGCATTCGTCAACAGACGGAGGCGATTTTCTCGGTGACGTTTTCGACAGAATCATTGGACAACAATTCAAAAATATTAAATGTGGCGATCCATATTTCTACACAAATGCAATGGACAAAGATCAAGTTAAATTCCTTGAGTACTTTTCGTTCAAGAGAGTTCTTTGCTTCACAATTCCGGATCTTCCTGATATGCAAAAATTGGTTTTTCTAACGCCCGGTGAAATGAATGAAATCGAAGCATGTGAGGGAGTGTTCAGCTTGGAAGGTTGGAAATTAAGTTACGATCCAGAGAACCCACCGAAGCATCTTCTTACGATCCAACCAGACGACATCAATGTCTCTGAAGATTCTGAAGAAGACTGGGACGAAGGTGAAAATTAAATTTTATTTCGAATTAGAATTAATTTGTGCAATAATAAAGAAATCAGTCATTATGAAAAAAAATCGTTAAAAAATATTTGAAGTAAGTGGAGACGCCAATGAGCAAATCGAGAACTAAAATATCTCAGCCTGTGGCCCTATCAACCTCGTTTAACTACAAACTTAACATTTGAAAGAATTTATTTGCGCAAGAATCTTTAAAGAGATATATTTAATTCTATCCAAATCAAAACAACTAACACTTTCACATAAATTGAATTTTATAATCTTAAATTTCAAACGACAATGGGCCTCAAGTCTTTTTCTACTAAAAGCTTCACAGGCCACATCGACCACATTTTTCACCACTCAACACTTCACTCAAGTCGATTTTCAGTAATTCGCAAAATGTTAATTTTTGACTTAAAAAGAAGTTTTCGCGGTCTTAAAATATTTAATCTATCTCCAATACATTTCATAGTTTAGTGAAGAGTCAAGTGCAACATCAAGAGTTTTGGATTTCAAAGCGAAAAGTGAAAAAATAAAATGGTTCGAAGAAAAAAATGAAAATCCATTGAAACAATTCGATTCATGGAATTTTGGACTGAAAACATCACAAATTTAATACTGAACTATTCATTAAGCAATCTCAGCTAAGGTTAAACATAAAGTGCAAAGAAATATCGAGCTAGAAGTTAAATAATTAGGAATATTTCGCTTTTAATTTGTTGTGAATCGTGACTTGTGTGTGAGGGAGCAAAGAAATTGTAAAATGTCCATCAATCTAGGAGAAAAGAGCAGAAAATTGCATTCCATCGAGACAATTGCACTTCTATTGATCATCGCATTGGCCATTGATCGTTGTGAATGTGATCAAGGTAAGAAGGACAGATTTTCTTCGTCGTCAACCCGAACCTCTCTCTCTGCCTGCCTGCCATTCATCTCGACTCGCTATTGTCTTCCATTGTTGATTGTTGTTGCTGGATGCAGTTTTTTTGTTGATGCGATATTCTCTATATATGTGGATTACGGGGACAGTTCATAAATTACGAAGAAGAAAAAATATTAAATCAAACCACTCTCGCAAAAACTTTAAATCGGTCAAAACAAAGTAATAAATTATTGATCGGCTTAACGAGAACTCTTCGTAATTTATAATCAGCCCCGGTAAAGACGAAAGAGACGACATAAGAAGAAAGATAATTTTGAGGGTGTCCTTTCGTGCATCATGCGTTGATGAGGTGACGAGATAAAGCAGAATTCGTCATTAACATTTCCCCAAAAAGCTGAAAATTGTTGAAGCGGAAAATTCCTTCCTTTCTCAAGCGAAAACCTTTCTCCACAATTTTCACTTTATCCTTTTCTACCTTTTAACCACTTCTTCCTTTAAATACATCCGAGGAGAAAAATGTCCCATTCAATGCTACATATTTCGGCTTCTCTTCTTCAACTTGTCACGCATTTCGAGCGATGAAGATGATGATATTTTTTTTGGGTAAAACAAAAAAAAAGTAGAAACTTTCATATCTAGACGAGAAAATTAAGGAATGGGAAAGAAGAAGACAAATGATGATGCTCTTAGTATGGGATTTTTTTTTGTGAATGCGCTTCACCTCAAAAAGTAAGAATGAGAAACATCAAAAAGCAGCAAACAGAGATGAAAGAAAGAAGAAGGAAGAAAACATAAATGCACTAAAAACTGTGTTCATTAATTTTAATTTCTCCTTTTATTATGCTTCAGTTGTTTTGCTGGATACCACCAAAGAGGCAACTTTAGAATGGACACGTTACCCGTATGGACCTCAAGCTCAAACTCCCGGTGTAAGTTCGACAATCTAGACAACCCCTTTTACTGTTCCATGCGATTTATTTTGCTTTCTTTCTAATATCTCATCACCTTTATCCCTCTCTTTATTCTTATCAAACACAAACCACCCGTAAACTCAACAGTGGGTTGAGGAGTCGTTTACGAATTATGGAAAGGGCATCAACTGGAGAAGCTATGTTGTGTGCGATGTAGCATATCAAGACGTGAATAATTGGCTTTGGTCACCATTCATTGATCGTGGCCCAGCCAATCGATTATACATCGAAATTCATTTTACGATAAGAGATTGTTCACTCTTCCCTGGCAATGCACTCAGTTGTAAGGAGACGTTTAGTCTTCTCTTCTATGAGTTCGATGCTGTTACTCGCGAACCCCCACCATGGCAACCCGAAAGTTACAAGCTCATCGGTCGCATCGCCGCGGGTGAAGGTCGTTTCAATCACAACTCGGATGTTGACATCAATGTGGAAACGAAGAGTATAGCAGTTACGAAAAAGGGCGTCTATTTTGCATTTAGAGATCAAGGCGCTTGTATCAGCGTTCTTGCGGTCAAAGTATATTACATCACATGTCCAGCAGTAACCATAAACTTTGCGCATTTCAATGAAACGCCAACGGGACGAGAGGTGACTGTAATTGAAAAGCAACAAGGTGTCTGTGTCGATAACGCCGAGCCGTTAGATCCACCTTCGTATCATTGCAAAGGAGATGGAAAGTGGACACTACTCTTAGGAGGTTGTCGATGCAAAGTTGGATTTGAACCTGATGAAGAGAAGCAGAGTTGCAAGGGTGAGTTGAGAAAATCGAAAATTCTTGTCACGATCCGTTAATTTACTTCGAATTATTCAACAGTTTGCCCCGCGGGAACATTCCGATCAGCAGAAGTAGCATTTTGCACACTCTGTCCGCCCAATTCAAAGACGAATAAAGCAGGCTCCAGTCACTGCTCATGCGTCGCAGGACATTACAGACACCCGCTCGATGGAAAACACATGCCTTGCCATAAACCACCCGGCAAGCCGTCAAATCTTTCTCTTCTCTTTATTGATCAGACGAGCGCTATTCTCTCGTGGAGTCCGCCAGTAAAACCAAGTGAGGAACATCTGTTGAATCAGCAATTCAGGAATGACATTGTGTTCAAGGTGAAATGTTTCGCTTGTGCCAACAATGTTTTGTTCAATCCATCAGGCGATGTTTTCAATGAAACAAAGCTGACGTTAACAAATCTAGAGCCAGTTACGGCATACACTGTCCAGATTCATTCATTGAATGGGCCGGCCTATTCACTTTCAAATAGTTTGAGTGTCAATGGATCCATGTCAATCGCTGAAGGAACAGAAAGTCCTTTAAAGAGAAGTGGATATGGAAATGATATGAGAACGGAGTTCGCGGAAATCACTTTCACAACTGAATCTGCGATTTTAAGCACTGTCTTCAATGTGAAAGCAGTCACAATAACGAGCAAAGAAGTCGAACTGATTTGGGATAAACCTGCTCATAGCGAAACTCCAATCGAGTACTACGAGGTTCGATGGTTCCCCAAGATCGAAGTCGATGCGAACAACAAAACAACCTTCAGTACGAAGGAAACGAAAGCAATTTTAACTGATTTGATGGAGAATACCGAGTATGGCTTCCAGATTCGATGCAAAACATTAAACGGATGGGGTACTTATAGCAACATCGTCTACGCCCAGACACTTCAAAGCATTACTCCAGGTTAGCTTGAAACAAGAAAAAATCATTTTCTTAATTTAAAAATTATCTTTCCTTTCAGTTTATAATGAGTCGTCTATGCAGAATCGTCTTGTTGCCGGAGCAACTGTGCTGATTGTCTTCATTGTTGTGCTGGCTATTGTCGCAACGGTTCTTGTCCTACGTACGAAAAATCAAGATGATTTGGATAAGAAAACTAGTAATCATTTGCCATTACCCTTAGATTACGCTAGCAATGAAGGTTTGTTATCCCCCTTTGCTCCTTTTAATGAAACTCCCGCTCATTTGTATTCTTTGATAACTTTTATTCTTCTCGTGAGAAAAAAAGAAAGATTTGAATTCACAAACTTTCGTTCACATGCATCATGAGGACTTTGTTACAATTTTTTTTATATTTATTCGTTTTGAAATTCGGTTTAAATCTACAAAATTCTCTTTTCTTCTTTCCGTTCTTCACAATCCAGGGTTGATCGTAACTTATAGTAAGTGAAATGTCCTTTTTCCAACTGGACAGCGAAATATTATGAAAAGCTTTCAATGATGTTTAGTTTATTTTGGCATACTCTTTCAAAATTTTATATTTTGCGTTCAGACGAAAATGCATGGCAGTTAAAGTATTCATCTCACTTCAAATATTTAACCTCGTTTGTATAAATGCAAATCTCAATCTTACTGGCTCGCGATGAAATCTTTTATTTTGTTTGACTTTGCTCAGATTGAGATCGAGGCTCTAGTTTTGCAAGATTGCACAATCCTTCTTGATGCTTTTAACGAACAATTGCATTAACATAAAGCTCTCAGCGAAAAATGGAATTCTCCCCGAATCTCCTCACTCACTCGACTCGACCACTTTTGACGATGTGACAAAACTTTTCACTAACACAAAACTTTTTCGGGTGGAAGCCTTGCTAAATCTTCAGTTTAATTTACTCTCGAAATTTAAATACACGTTCTGCTTTTGCCGCTTTTCCTTTCCCCACTTCTTCTTCACAAGTGCAACTTGAGATTTTTCGGCAGAGCACTCTTTTTATGACGTACGGCATCCATTGTTGATAGGTTTTCCTTTGTTTTTAATCATGGATCCATTACAAAATTGCTTGAATTGCAAAATGTCAACGATCTTACACTGCAAGAAAGTTCAACGTACGCTGTAGAAGTGAAATCCTATGGAAACTTCTTCAAGAAATATTAGATGCTCTTTCAATTTCTCTTTATTGTTAGTTCATTTAGTTAGTTTTCAACTTTTCTAATCCTGTACACATATGAAGCTCACTCGTTGAAATGAAAATTAAATCTAAAAGTTTGGAACTTCGAGGCGTTGATTCGCTGAATTAATATCAGTTTGCCTCGAAGCTCTTGGAGTACACTTTATCGTCAGTTATTTTAATTAAATTGCTAATTTGTTTGTTTATTTTCATATTTTTTTTGCATGTCTTGATAAAAACCCAAACAAAATTCATTGGACATCGATGACGACCTGCCCGAAAACCATAAACTGTTTTGATTGTGTGGTGTGGAATTTTTTGTATTGGTTGCAACTTTATCTCTTCTGCATCTGGTGCTGCCTGCTCTGCCCCTGCCGTGATCAAACTGGGAATGGCTTCTTATCATTTTCATTTTTCGTGTGCCAAAACTTTTGTACTTTTCTGTGGTTTACCGAAACGAACGCGATAACTAGAAGGTGGCTATAAATATTATTCTGCTCGTCGCAATAATTTTGCAGTGACGACACCATTGTTTGGAGCTAACCGAACGACCTATGTGGATCCACACAACTATGAAGACCCCAACCAGGCGATACGTGAATTCGCGAGAGAAATAGACGCCAGCTACATTACGATTGAAGCAATAATCGGTAAGTGTGACAATGTTGAAATTATCTCGCTCAATAACTTTAACACTTTATTTTTCAGGCGGCGGAGAATTCGGAGACGTTTGTCGAGGCCGATTAAAAATCCCTCCAAACTTCATGCAAGAAATCGACGTTGCAATTAAAACTCTAAAGCCAGGCTCAAGTGAAAAGTCGCGTTGCGATTTTCTAACTGAAGCATCGATAATGGGCCAATTCGATCATCCAAACGTGATCTACCTTCAAGGTGTTGTCACAAGATCAAATCCAGTGATGATTATAACAGAGTATATGGAGAACGGAAGCTTAGATACATTCTTACGTGCAAACGATGGAAAATTCCTGACTATTCAATTGATTGGAATGTTGCGTGGTATTGCAGCTGGAATGTCATACCTAAGCGACATGAATTACGTCCATCGTGATCTAGCAGCTCGTAATGTGCTTGTGAATGCTTCACTCATTTGTAAAATCGCAGATTTTGGGTTGTCGCGTGAAATAGAAAACGCTAGCGATGCTTATACAACAAGGGGTGGAAAAATTCCAGTTCGTTGGACAGCGCCCGAAGCAATAGCATTCCGAAAGTTTACATCAGCGTCTGATGTGTGGTCGTATGGCGTTGTCCTATGGGAAGTAATGTCATATGGAGAGCGTCCCTATTGGAATTGGTCAAATCAAGATGTGATTAAGAGCATCGAGAAGGGTTACAGACTACCAGCACCAATGGACTGCCCTGAAGCGCTCTATCAACTTATGTTAGATTGCTGGCAGAAACAGAGAACCCACCGTCCAACATTCTCGAGCATCACACAAACGCTTGACAATTTAGCACGTCAGCCACAGCTCTTACTTGCCCTTCGAAACTCCCCAACAGAACAAGGTCCAGAGATGTTCCATCATACGCCAACTTCATCGTCTTCGTCCAACAATCAACAACCTCCCCAACAAATGATGATGAGTCATACAATGGATAGTCGTTGTGGAACGATGGGAACAACCACTACCGTTGCTTTCAATTCTACCGAGCAATGGCTCTCAGATATCAAGATGGGACGTTACACGCAGCATTTTAAGGATTCAGGATTACTGACTGCTCAACAGGTACGCAAGCATCAGTTTATATCAAACTTGACGCCTAATAAAAATCATATTTCATTTTAGGTGGCAAGGCTTACCGCTCAGCAACTCTCAGACATGGGCATCACACTCGTGGGACACCAAAAGAAAATACTCCATCAAGCACGACAGCTTGACACTGTAATTTAACCTTACAATAATTTGCCAAACAGCAAGTGGTGAAGATTACATTCTTTCTTCTCTTTCCTTTTCCTTTTCTGTCTTTTCCTCTTCGATTCAAACTCGACAACCGTAGAATATTGAGATGGAGAACTTTCTGGCAACGCCAACTTCCATGTTTGTATGATCGCCAAACAGTTCATCTCTTTACACTGAATGTAACTTGTAAATAGCATTTCTCGACGTCGAAAGGGAAGCCATGCTTTGTGTTGCGTTTGTCGCGTCGCTTAAATTTGTTGCCTAATTACATAGAAAATCGGAATCTTACGGATGCTGATACAATTTGCTTCTTCCAATGACGTCAATGACGAATCGCGCACGGCTTCCCACAAACAAAGTAAAACAAAAGTTCGTCTTAATGTTAAATTGATTTGACAATTTTTCTAATTTTTCGGTTAGCTCTTCTTTTTAATCGTTAATGATGGCAAAACAAGAAAATAATGCTTAGTAAAATTTTAGTCAATGACATGAAGAGAAATTGAGTTTTCGAAATAATTATGATGGAAGTTTTTTAACGTTGAATTTGAAACGAAATCCCGCCAGTATTAGAGCTTCCTGTTCTCGCCTTGAGAACTCTCCCCCCCACTTTCTCAGCCCCAGTGAAAATTATCTCTCTTCTCCGCTTTCTCACTTTTAACACTTAAAACGTACAAAAGAAAAAATCCGCTTCAACTTGTTTACATTCGAGAGTAGAATTAAGAGTTCAAATATTTTTTATGGAAACAGCATAATTTGAAATCGCAACCTTATCAACGCAACACGTAAACTACATTGAAACTGCAATAGACTGGATTTTAATTTAACAGAATACAAATAAACTGATATAGCGAGGAACATCGACACTACTTGCTCAACATTAATTAACAGACAAGACGACTTAACAATAGAAGATTGATTTAAAAATAATACAGTGACTTTTTGAAAATGCTCGCTCTCAAATAGCCTTAATTAATTGTTTGCGTTTGACACTTCTGGCGATTGCGAGATCTTTCTTTAATTTCTTTAATTTCAAAGTCACTGTGCTCAAGTTTCGCCTGAATTCTTTAAAGAAATATAACAAGAACTTCGCAATTTCCAGAAGTCTAGCTTCACCTTCACATCACTTGCCCTTGATGCATTTAATTATTGAATGAAAATAATTTAAAAACCTAGTTTTAGAGGAAACTTAATGATTTTAAGGAGAAGAGAAACGAATTATTGTTTTTTATTTGTGATACATTTTCCCCTGATCTTGTATAAAAGAAATGAGATTCAACTTTAATTGTAAAGTAACCAGAAATGAGATTATTTAAACCGAATACTTAAGCCAATTTGTTTAAGTTAAAAACGAGCTAAATATCGTTTCCAGCTTAACATGAGTGTCATGACATTTTTACTTTTTATACAGAACAGAACTTCTTTTTCCTCGGACTTAATCACACGACGCACATCACATTCCAAACCAAGAAAGGTCAATTAGACTTTTCCGTTAGTCTCTTGCCATAGATCTGCCGAAAAAAAGGAGGAGAATCTTACTCCTTGGAGTTCAATCAAAATCAAAAAGTGTTTGTTTGTTTTATATTCCTTTATGTTTTTACGAAACAATTCTCATAAGACTGCAAAATGGGTGAACAAGAAATTATCTATTTAACCTTTCTTTACACTAATTTTATTCGGTGAATCATAATTACGATCAATCTCATCTTAAGAAGAAAAGAGTAAAACATTAAGAAAAGGCGAATTAAAGTCTTTTTTTCATTAGAATTTAAGGAACAAAAGGTGAAGACGAAGAAACATGAAAAGAGATCTTAACTTAAGGACAAAAAGAATTAATAGCAATAAATTTTAATACAATTGAAGGAGGGTGGACGATTTTATAGACGAGAGAGAATTTTCTGTGCGCTTTTTGATTTCTGCTTCGTGAGAGATTTAACCGAAAGGCAGTGGACGCAAGATTTTTTCGCGGGACTTCTTTTACTCAAATTATTAATGTGAGAAAACCAAACGAAGAAAAAAATGTTTGAAATCAAAAAGTAATATTTTTCTTTCGTAATTCCTAAGTGAGACAGCATCAAAAAGAGAAACTTGAAGCAAAGCAAAAATGATATTAGAATGAACTTAGTGAGATATTGAAAGGTTTCCCATTGTGGAAGCAAAATTATAGACAAGTGGTCAATGAGTACTATCGTCAGACAGTTTCGTAGAATTTCTCGTCACAAATTTTTTGGTAAATGAAAGAAAGAAAAAATATTTGTGTAAATATTATTTGAACCATCATCCTTGAACAACCAATTGTGAAGTAAAAAAAAGAAGAAGAATCATTAATTTAAATTGAAATAAAAAGAAAAATATCAAATCTAAATAAATTTGTTTTTCATAATTTTCAGCATTAGCAGTTTGAAAGTTGTAATGAGTTTAAATCATAATTCAAATATTGAAACGTAAAAGCTCTTTCACAAGTTTTTTTTTGTTAGAGATTGTTTTTTCATTGAGAGAGAGCGCAGACGAGACATATACGTAGTTAGAGAGTTTGTAACATACTTCAACAGTTTATTGAACATTTTCAAAGATTTATGAATGAATAGTTGATTTTATTTCAAACATATTCAAAGCTTCATTCTCCTGAAAGCTTTTTTAATCCGCAAATTCTAATAAAGAACTTGAATATCCGAAGAAATATCGACAATTTGTTGAATTTGTGATGTAAACATTGAATGTGTTGTGACTCGGTCGGTTCATGCGTAGTAAGTAAATGACTTACTCCCGCGTTACTACACAGAATTCTCTCAAATATTTTGCATCGGTAACTGTGAGTTGTAAACTTCTCCACTCTCAACTGACTCCAACATTAAATATCTTCCTCATTCAACCATTGAGCGAAGCAAGTAAAGCTACACACACAAGAATAGAGAGAAAAGAATATTCTCAGCGAAAATACATTGAAAATTACGAAAATATTCTTCTTATGCTGCTGAGCAAGAGATTTTCGCTTTCAGTTTTTCATTCGTTGACTTGCGGAACGGTCGCAAAACGCCAAAATTCTTTTCCATTCGCTCTTCTACCAAAACAGTTTTTAATTAAAACAATTCGCGAACAAAAATATTTCTTCTTATGATTTTTCTTTATCTACTTCTTAGAAAAGATATCTCTTTACTTTTTATCTAAATCAAACGGAACAACAAAGTGTAAATATTTTTGCACTATTTTCTTAAAGAAACGTGTGAGTGATTCAAAGGATAAAAGAAATAAAGCAACTAATTAAATTAGCCGCTTTCCGCGACAGCGAAAAAGAAAAATAACAAACCAAGTGTCCAACATTACGACAACTTCGAGGATTATCGGCGAAGAAACGAGAAAGAAAATATTTTTTGCACTGAAGATTAAAGTAATGAACTTAAACTAGATTACGGCTATGCACAGCATTAGACAATCGAAATTTATTTCTCACGCTTCATCGGCAGGTGGGAGTCGAATCAAAATCGAAGAAAATTTCGTGAATTCCAACTTTCAAGCTTGATCAATCTCAAAGGAATTTTCTAACCGTCGCTCGGTCATTTTCTTGGCATGAAGAAAATTAAAGATTTTTCTGGCCCGTTAGTGACTGAGAGAGAAAGATAGAAAAACATTAACAGACTTTCATTATAAAAATATAAATGAATTTATTTTCGCTATGAAGCATTTTTCGTTTTCATCGTCTGAGACTTAAGCTGATCGCGGCGGTCAGTGAAGGCGAAATTTTTGAACTTCAAGAAGCATGTTAACGCTTTTGTGATTAGAGATTTTCAATTGGGTTCACTTTAATTGATTTACGATCAGTTCTTTCACATTGACCGCCTTGCAAGTGGTTCCCACATTATCGACCCGCTACTGTTTGATGTTGAAAATAAATTTTCCTTTTTCTCGAGACTTCCCAGGGTTTTATCTTTTCTTCTCAAAAAAAATTTTTCAGCAAAAGAGCGAGCGACTAGGTAGTAGTTCTCGTGCTTTTGATGAGCGTGTGTCGATCGGTTCGGTTAAAACAGGTTTCGACTCCAAATGCGTTTGGCTGGAGAGCACTTCGGTTGCGTCAAACTTATCGACGCTTAATCAGATCGCAAACGAACGCGATTGCCGGTTCTAAGTGAACGTGAAGAGTTGTCTGGTGCCATGCACAAAGCGTTATCGAAAGATTTCACTAATTAAGCAATAATTTTTGTGCTGGAAATTCAATCGAATTGATTAGAGACTCGAGCAGAAAAGTTGATAAAGGAAAGAAAAAAATATTAAGAAAAAAATAATGTGAGAAATCAGTGGCGAAAGAATATCGCAAGTGTTCGGATGGTCGAAGTGTAAAAAGAAAAAAATTATAATTAGAAAAATATTTCTTCTCGAAAGGAGCAGGCAGCAGCGAAACAAAAATTACAGAAAAGAAATGTTAAAATTAGCTTCTCGGGAATGAGAGAGTGATAAATTCTGATGGATTTTGACTGCGGCTCGATACGACCAAAGTTCCAATTAAGTGTCTACGAGACATTGAACATTAAAATTAAAATATTTCACCCCGTGACTGGGTTAGGAAGCGAAGAAAAAGTATTTTTATAACAAAAGGTGAAGATAAATTCTCGCGGCTAGTGAAATTAAAGGCCGCGCTCTAGCAAAAAGTATAAAATATTTAATATTCAAAGGGAAATTTATTTTTAGTTCGAAGCGCAAAACGCTTTATGAGAAAGAATTTTGCTAAAGAGTCTCAAGAAATCGAAAATGACAAGAAGCAAATCGCCGGATAGCTTTAGTTAGCAATGCATTGTGAAAATAATCGAATCCTCGCAACGGAAAAATACAATCAAGCGAGTAAAGTTTAATGAGAACTAGTGGATTATTAATTGGAAACTGAAAAGCAAAGAAGAAGATTTCATTTGCCTGCTAAAAATAATAACTATCTCGGCTAGCAGAAGCGAATTTCCCAACTATAACATTTTTTTTTCTCGACTCGTCTCGACCGATCGATGTTGTAAAACTCGTGTGTGAAAAACAGAAGAAAAGAGCGAGAGAGATATCGTGAAGTGAAAACTTTTGCCACACACGAAAAAAAAGTCTTATTTTTATGCTTTGAACTCTTTTTCTTCTCGTGCTGTTGTTTTTCTCAGACGTTCCGAGAGAAAGAATAAAAAAAAATATTATCGGGAAATCAGATCTCGGCGACAACATCAAGATTTGCCAAGTGAACTCACAATAAAATGGGTTTAACTAATATCCTTGGAGCTCTGCTCTTCATGGCTGTATCAGCAATGGCTGAGGTGACAAACTCGACGGTAGCTCCAGAAGAAATCGACGATTTCATCTGCAAGAGCGATGGATTGTTTCTTAAAATTTGGATGCCTCAAATCGGAATCTCAGTTGGTGATCGCTTCGCACGTGGTGCCGCTTACTTCTTCGCGCTTTCCTATCTCTTCATCGGCGTCTCAATTGTTTCCGATCGTTTCATGGCTGCAATTGAAGTCATCACGTCCAAGGAAAAAGAAGTAAAAGTAAAGAAGAAGGGAGGCGAAGTTCAAATTGTCGTAGTACGAGTTTGGAATGAAACTGTTGCCAACTTAACTTTAATGGCTCTCGGTTCAAGTGCTCCTGAAATTCTCTTGTCTGTCATCGAAATGTTTGCAAAGAATTTTGAAGCCGGAGACTTGGGACCTGGTACAATTGTTGGTTCTGCTGCCTACAACTTATTCGTCATCATTGCCATTTGCGTTCTGGTGATCCCTAATGGCGAGGTCAGAAAAATTAAACATTTACGCGTTTTCTTCGTGACTGCCACTTGGTCTGTCTTCGCCTACGTCTGGCTCTATCTCATCTTGGATGTTATTTCACCGAATGTCGTTGACATTTGGGAGGGCGTCGTCACTTTCATGTTCTTCCCAGCAACTGTTGCAACCGCATACATTGCCGAGCGTCGTCTTCTCATTTACAAATACATTGGCAAAGGCTACCGCATGAATAAGCGCGGATTGATGGTTCAAACGGAAGCGGCCGACGCTACACTCGAAATGAATAATCATAACGATAACTTCAAAGTACTCGAAGATGCTGCAACTTCTGAAGACGTTCGTGACTTTGAAGAATCTCGTCGCGATTACATTACAACATTGAAAGAATTACGCAAGAAATATCCACAACACGATCTAGAACAACTCGAAATTATGGCTCACGAACAGATCATGAACAAAGGCCCGAAGTCGAGAGCTTTTTACCGAATTCAAGCGACACGAAAAATGATGGGCAGCGGAAATATCATGAGAAAAATTTCCGAACGCGCTCAAAGCGACTTGAGCGAAGTCAAGGCCGAATTACAACGTGTTGATATCATCGACACGACCGATGATGGTAACGCATGCAAAGTCTACTTCGAACCAGGCCATTATACGGTCATGGAGAGCTGTGGCGATTTTGAATTGCGTGTTGTTCGACGCGGCGATTTATCATCGTTGGTGACCGTAGACTTCGAAACGGAAGATGGATCAGCAGAAGCAGGAAGTGATTACATTGGCAAGAAGGGCACTCTCACTTTCTTACCAGGAGTTGACGAACAAAGATTCCGTATAGAGGTTATCGACGATGATGTTTTTGAGGCCGACGAACATTTCTATATTCGCTTGAGCAACGTTAGTGAGAATGCCACTCTCTCGACACCTAAAGTTGCTACCGTTATGATTCTCGACGACGATCACGGAGGAATTTTCGCTATCGCCTCAAAGGATCATGAACTTGTTGAATCAGTTGGCGTATACGAATTGAAGTGTCAACGTTATTCGGGCGCGCGCGGAAAAGTTACTTTACCTTATTGGACTGAAGATGGAACCGCCAAGGCTGGAAAGGATTACGAAGGATTACGTGGAGAGCTTGTTTTCGAAAATAATGAGATCGAGTGAGTACATTTTAAAATTCATTTTAATTATTGAATGGAGCCAAGGCTGCTCTCAGGACATTGCATGTTCCTTCTAAAAATTACATAGATCGTCGACGTGGCCATGAACTGGTTCACACATTCACTCACGTTCAGGGCAATTTTATATTATCTCGATCTGCCCTCAAGCGAAACATAATAACAGCGAAGCGAACAGTATCGAAGCAACAGTAAAGGAGTAAATAAATTTACATCTCATTTAACGAAAAACGCTGTGCGGAAGTAAAAAAAACCAAAATTTCTTTTGTAAATATTTTCGTAAATGAAATCAAACTTTTTTGTCGTATAATTAAATTCAATCAAATTTTTTCATTTTCCGAAAATTAAATTCATAAATTATCAAAGTAGCTCGTAATCAGAGCAAAACCTCAACAAAGGCGGCATGCACTAAGCTTTGACGATGCAACTTGCATTTTATGTTTTATTGGTGTTAAATAATTTAACTTTGACACGAACTTTAAATTATGATTAAATTTGATTTAAATAAATCAAATTTTCTGTAATTTCGTGACTGTTATTGTAATTGAGCTTCTATTGATTGTAATGAGAACGAATCAGTCTCGTCTCTTGTCTCGTGTCGTCTTCATCGAACATAATGAATTCTTTATTCGAAATCGACATGGAAATTGTGAATCTGCTCACTCGTTTAACGAAGACTTGCATTGAAAAGGCTTACAAAATGATGAAAATATTGAAGAGTCCCATTTGGAAATAGGAAAAGCGAAGTAGGTTTCCTGAAAGGAGAAACGTTTTCTCCCTTTATGTAGAGGGTGTCTCAAGTGAGACTCTCGGATTCGTTTATAGATTTCCTATAACAGTCGATATCGTTTTATGTCAAATAAAAGTTATGTTGGATGAAGTTCTGAATTGCCTGGAGGAGGAAATATCGACTTTCCTTTTCTCCAATATTTCAATTCATTCTGCTATTTGTCAGCGAGCTCCTTATAACTCACTTACCTTTCAGGACTCGAACGACTTATTCAAAATATTCGCATGCAAATATTTTTTTAAGTTATTTCCCTGACGAAAGAAAAGTAATTTTCGGAAGTTTCTTTAAGTGCGAACAACACTTTTTTCGATTAAAGCTGTTAATCCAGCAATTCATTCATCAGATGAAAAGAGAAGCAACAGCAACAATCGTCTTCTACATGAATAGACAATACGAGAGGAAAACCGTTTTCTACGCAGTCATGACGTTAAAGAAAATTGGGTCAAATGTGGAATGAGGGAGAGGAGAGAGAGATGATAGCGAAATAAAACGCTTTGCGTAGATGAAAAGGAAGAAAATGCTTCAGATAACGTATGATGTTCTCAGTCTAATTTGGCTTATGGGGCGAATATTTACGTTTAGGTCTGAACTGCGTTCTCATTATCATTTCCAGCTCTCCCGCCGGTAGCTTCAACTTTATTTGATTACCACCGAGTTAGCGTCGGACATAAATTTGCCATCGGCATCACGACGACGAATTGTGTTAATTCGCGTGGCTGATTACAAATGATGATTACGCTATGGCTTCATTATGACATGTCATGGACAATCTTAGTGTTTGTTTAAACCAGAAAAATGTTTTTGGTGACAAAGTTTCAAAGAAGTCTCGACGACTGTCTCGACTCGAGAGAAAATAAAAATTTCGTCGATCGATATTAGAGTTTCATAAATTACAAGAACGCATTAACGTTTATCCTCTTCAACTTCAGAGGGTTAGTCCATTCAGATAAATAAGAACTTTCTTTTGATGTCACATCAAATTTTTATGGCAAAGAAGAATTTAATGCGGAAATTAAGTATGGACGTTTGCCATGAGATAAGTCGTGAATTGTATATTTTGAGAGCTGTCTGGAGTTTTCTCGCCGCCTCCCATAGAACTTGATGAATGCGTGAGGAATATGAGAATAGAATTTGTGAAGTGAAAAATTGCTTTGTGCACCTTGAATCGCAGAACATTAATCATTGGCTTATGTTATGAGGAAAAAAAATGTGAGAAAGCTGTGTGACGTCACTTCAAGTGAATCGGATCAAAGAAGTCAGACTGAGTCAGTTTTCACTGCTTTTGGCAGCGAGGTTTCCTTCTCTTTCGTCGGGGGAAAATATTTCATGTTTGAGTCTCACCTGCTTCGCGTTTGATTGCCGCGCTGATGCCCCGCGTTTCGGACGGTCCAATCGACTTTTCGCTGTGAGCTCAACAGCCCATCTGGCAATATTTCATTATAATTTGATCGTATTCTCTTTTCCCCTGAAGTTAGTCTGTGCCAATAAAAATTGTATCTCCTATTTGTGTAATTTCTCTTGTGTCCAAAAATAAATTCCCGCTTTTTGTATATTTTCTGACCGCGTGAAACTCAAGCAGCCGAAGAATTACGTAAAGATTTTAAAATTCTCTTGAAATAAAAAGAAATCTTCAGCCGCAATATGATGAATCAAATGATTTCTTGATTGCAGTCTAGTGGAAGTTTTCAATATTTCAAAGATCGCCGCGAGGATTAAAATGCAATGAGAGGACTTAACGTGAAAGATAAATTTTCGATCTAGGCAATTTTTTTGTTATTTTTAGTTGCAGATGTCTTTTGTCTATTGCGTGCAAACGAGACTTGGCTTCCTACTTCCTCTAAGCATGATAAAAGTATGACATCACAGGAGCACATGTTGAAGGTGCTTGACGGGAGATGACTTCTCTAAAAATAATTTTCTCACATTTTTTTACGGCTCATGCTTATTCTTCGTTATCGGACACTGAAATAAGAAAACTCAGTGGATCAAGGTTGACACTCGGGGCGATATTTTTAGCTCGGAGTCGAGAGGTGAACGCGAGAGAAAATAAACTTGAAACGGAAACTTTTTTTCGATGCAATGTTTTTTCTTTTTAAACTTTTCGCTGTCTCGGATGAGATCAACCGTCGTTGAAATTGTCCCGAGGGAATTCATGTCTCATTAAGCCAAGTCTTTGTTGCTCGTTTCAAAATTTCATGAGACAACTTTCTGCTCGAGAGCTTAGTAAAAAAATAACAAAGAGACTTTGAAGTTTGAATATGAAAGTTCGAAGAAATTGCAAGTAATGGCTTTCGAGTAAAGCGAAGAGGCGAAACGTTTTATGGAAAATTAAGTTCCGATGATGCATGCGAGTGCCGGCAATTAATTTCCCACGAGCTTGTGAAGCTCAATCGTGAACTTAACATCAAAGAAAATTTATTATTGAAAAAGTTACAGCTTTTATTTGTTTCCCAGAAAGTGGTTGCGAATCGAACATGCGATACCTCAAAGAAAAGGAAAACTTATTTGTAAACAAACTCCTAAGTTAGCTTGCACCACTCTCGTAAAGAGGTTTTGCTATGAAGCATAAAAAGCGAGAAAGCTGTATCAAGGCCATTGAAAGTGAAAGAAGGATTTTATTCCTTTCATTTTTACGGGTCGGGAAATGAGTTTGCATGTAGAGTGGAAAAAGGCAAAAAATGAAAAATTAGAACGTTCAAAACATTATTAAAAAGAAGTTTCGAAGGGAAGCATTACATTGGGATATCCGTCAGCGGTTCGAAGCCAATCAGTGAGCGAGAAATTGCGTGCTCGAATGAAACTTTCCGCTCCCCATTTTTTTTGTTTAAATAACTAATCGCTTTTCTATGCTGTTGCTTCATTCTAGATCGTACTGAAGTTATATCGTAAATCACAAGTATCGATTGCACTCATAATGCAATTTGCATGACTATTAATAGAAGGGGAAGGAGATTTTCTCTTAGCTCAAAAATTAATGACTCAGAGAATAAAAAGTTGATATCGCTCGTTACTTGAAAATAATTCATGAAAGAGTTAAATTATCGTTCAGTGCAATGAGAGTTTTCCCAGCAAATGTTCAAACGACTCCGGAAGCACTTTGATGAATAATTAAATAAATTCTCTTCATGTAGTCGGTTTAATTTGCTTTTAAATGTCTTGCGCCAGCACGAGACTATCAAATCGTTTAATAAATTATCTCACACAATGAAGAAGGTCAATCGACCTGCGTCAACAGGTTGATGAGTGGAAAAAATGCGACAAGACGTAAGAAAATCTTTTTTACTTCAGGAAGATTAATGATAAACGTATTTTCGATAAGAAAGCGAAATGTAGAACACGATGTTCCCTTATCGAACTTTGTTTTAAATCAGAAAATGTCAGCAAGCTTTGGATCCATGACACACTCAATGTGATCGTCTTGGCTCAAATAAATATCTTCTACCGACACATGACGCTATCCAATAAAAAGAAATTAGGAATGCTTCTCTTATCAAGCTATCATCAGTTGAAAAAAAAGTTGAAGCATTGCGATGTGGGAAGTTATTGATAACGAAAAAGATAAAATTAGTTTCATTAGGTTTCATCGCATTGCGGTATCCGCTAGACTGTCGATTTGTAGACTAAGCTCTTGCCTAGCCTCGAACGTGTAAATAAAATCAAAGAATTTGAAGTGAAACGTCTCAACTTCCTATGCCCATCGACTGATTGGATTAAAAATGTTCGCCATGAGAAACATTTTTTTTAAATTGTTACAAAATAATTTGCGCAAAACTTGCTTCAGTTTCTAATTTAATTTGAAAACTGTAAACGGTTCGGACAAAGTTGCTAGAGCTCAAGACTCAACAAGCAACACATTCAAGAGAATTCTCTTGAGGCTCTCATTAGATTTGATTTTGAATATTTTATTCCATCTTCAAGAAAATTTATTCGGACTCAAGTCAAACCCTTTTCAAGTTTCTCTCTGAATCAAATCAATTTAAAAAGATGAATTCATTTGATGAGAAAAATTGTTGATGCCAACAAAGAGCTGTTAGCAGTAATTTTTATTATGTACGAAGTAAACTTGTAATGCGACCCTTTACCGAGCCTAATCAAATTAATAATGCGCCTTGTGTTTACTTCTTTCGTCTATTTCAGTCTCTAATTTCAGTAATTCTCGAACGTCACGAGGAGTCCCTTGGAAAAAAAGAACATCCATTAATGCTAAGTTGATGCTCGTGTCCTTCGGCATACGAGACGACAACAAAATCTATTTTTAGATGTTTTAGGGAAAATTGAGTTTTTGTTGAAAAAAGGGTTTCAGCATAAAGTTCATTTTAATGACTTGAAGTTAGCCTACGGGACTTCACGAAGTAGCACGTTTTGAATCGATTGAAAAGTTTCTATTCTCGCGATGAATTCGACATGAGTCTCAGTCAACACGGAGCTCAAACGTTACGCCAACAAATTGATTATTTACAAGCAATCAGGGGCTTACAAGTCTCCAATTTGCCATCAACAATAATTTCAAATGTAAACAAGACTAGCCCGCAGCCATAAATGGAAGAGAGAAACTTTTCCCTGTTCTGAGTTCTCCTTCCGCAAAAAGTTGATGATAGCATGAAGAAAAAAAAATCAAAACAGAAGCAAAGCAGGTTAATAATGTCAAGGTTGCAGTCAATATTTCAATCATTCATGATCCGACATGCATGGCTTGAGCTGCCACATACTTTCGCATGCGTATTGTTTAAAGAGAAGAACTGAGAATGAAAAATGATGATGAAGACAGCACCGAAATTTGTTTGATCAATTAGGATTGATTTTCGTTGCGTGGCTTTTCCGCCTTCGAGCAAACCGCAAAAGGTTTTCATGGAAATTTACTTTGCGATCGTCAAGAGTCAAAAGGATTCGTTTTGCTTAATTTCTGTAGCGAATACAAAAAAAAAAGCTGTGAGCATGACTTTCGTTTATTGAATTTTTGATTAGGTTTTTCTTGTCAAAAAGGGATCAGAGCTGAATGTTAATTAAACCATTTTGATGTCATCATAGCGTCGCATTCGACAAGAACTATTGAGGCTGGCGACATTCATTCTTTTATGTTGAAAAATCTGTTGAATAAAAACTTTTGACAACAACAGTGATAAGCCACAGATTTTGACTTCCATTGTTGTTTGTGTGTCAGCCTCAGTTTCGCTCTCTCTTTCTCTTTCAAGTTCAACATCGTTCTCGATTGTTTCGTCGAGGCCCCTTGGCGCCTACAATAAATTTTCCATTTTGCTGCCAAACGCCAGATTTATTGCGTGAGCTTATTTCCATCGTTATTCTCCATTATACTCTCGCAAGCAAAAAAAAATAAATTCCAACAATTTAGTTTAAAGCGGAACATTGTTGGTCATTCTTTTGACTCGATCCGGCGGTTTTTGGCTTCAGCAACAATTTTCGCATTGAGTCGTTTGTTGAAAAGTATTCAGGAAATGAAATTTTCCAACCTCCATTCATCATAATAAACCAAAATATTTCCATTCACAAAAACTCATAATCGTGAGCGTGGATTTTTGTACTCCCCTCAGAAGTCACAACCAGTAATTGTAGAAGTCAACAAAGTGTTGGTGTGAGAGGTCAAAGCAAAGTGGTTAAATCACGTTAAATCACGAAGCAATAGAATTTATTCACCTGTCGATGGAAATTGTTATGTACTTACGTAATTTCTTATGTAAACGTTTTGAATTAATTCCGTTCAATTTGAGAGCGTGTCTATGTTTGAGTTGAAAAAAGGTTTCGTCCCTTAACATGCTTGAGTGTAATTGAAAACCGATTTCTTCGTGGAGAGGGAGAGAGATTGAGATATTGAGCTTTGAGGCAGGAACCCAAAGTCATATCGTTTTAATGATAATACCTAAATACGATCCTTGAATTCTCCTGAGGCTTCGCGACATGAAAAGGTTACGTGAAACAGGATGAGAGTCGTAATTATATTCCAAGAGTAAATTGCTATGGAAATTAATGAAGTCGCTTAGTGAGGCAGTCTCTGTGGCGACGAGACTAAACTTTCAGCAGGGTCGCTATTAAGAAAGTTTTATCCCTCGCAATTAAATGTCGCCCGACCATGGAAAACTATTAGAAACTGTTTGAAAATGACGTGAACATCCTGACGAGAAATATTCTTTAGCTTCACAAACAAATTTTCTTCACAGTTGACTTAACGTAGACATCCAACTTTTGTAATCAAGAAAAGACATTCAATATTGATTCAAAATGCATAAGTAATAGACTAAAAGCGTGCGTGCGAGTAAGAAGAGAGAGACGAAATGAAATCACATGAAAGTTGTCTGAAACATTCGTTGTCAGTAACTTCGACTTGAAAAGTGCAAAGCCATGTTCCTCTCGAGAACATTTATCATTCAATCGATGTCGCATTGAATCCTTACAAGTAACCTGCTTTAATTAACAACTACATGAGTGAACAAACGAAGGTTTTCTCCTCGATATGGGTTTCAAAGCAACGTCAATTGGATCTCATTCATAGAAAGTTATTGATTTATGATGATCGGCTGATAGTTGCAAACGAAACATGAACTCATTGTTGTAAATTATGGCAATTTGGTTTAATACTACAAAGCTTTTCCCCTTTCGAAGGAAAAGCTCAAAATTATCCGGGGAAAGTTTTTATAGACAAGCTGAGCTTTGAAAAGTTTGAAGAATTTATCGATCAAACGCTTTTGAGCGTGGAATAGCAATTACTTTGAACCTAACGTGAGCATGGATATGAGGCAACGTTTGGCTTAATGACTTATCGACATTTGAAGACTGATAACTAAAATCATTAAAACAACTATCATGTCATTAATAAACAAGTTGCGGGAGCCCTTTTTCAAATAATTATGTCCAAAGGGGTAATTTCAATTAATAACAAAGGCGAGGACCTTCATCACCCTATCAAATCAATTATGAGAACAGCATTTAGTGTAAACAATTTGTTGACTGACTGAGATTCGAGTAGAGATTCTCAAATCATTGTGGCTTTTGTTGATTTTTGGAGTTTCATGTTTCTACCCCGCGAGTGTTGTCAGGGAAGACAAAATTTCTCATTAAACTTCGCTTTAGTTTAACGAAGAAATTAGAATCCCTGCTCCAGTGGAAACACGTGCCGGATAATATTTCATTTGATGCTGTGAACGCTTTATGACGCAATCAAAAATGAGTAATGGTTCGTTTATTGTTCGACTGCTTTCGCGCTGGTTTGGAGGATTAACAGGAGAAATTCAAAATATGCCTTGCGCAATTTACTCGCCTCATTATCGTTTCGCGAGCCTTGTCTTAATGTGCTGGCAACGCGCTAATGTTTGACAGTGAATAATAAAAAATTTCTGATGTTTTTGATTCATTGACTGAAAGCCGATACAGATTTCATTTCTTTCTTTCTCGATTTATATTTTATGCGCTCCTTCCAATTTCGACGAAAAGCAGGAAAAGCGCGCAAAGCAACAAAAGAGCGTTTATGACATAATAAAAATCTTTTCAGCTTTTCTTCTCGTAGTTTCGTCTGTCAGCGTTAATTTTATAAACAACTAGCGATTTTCAATTTATCGCAACGAAACGGCTTTTTAGAAATGGATTGGGAGGGAAATCTCTTTATGATCAATACAAAAATGTATACGCGAACGCATAAATAACTGAACAAACTCGTCTCGTTTGCATAAACAAGCGATTTCTTGTTGTTGAACGTCAGGTGACTTTCTTCGAACTCCTCGAGGAGATTTTCCATTTCAGAAACGATAGTCAACATAAGACGACTCAATGAAACAGCTGCTCTAAGCTAAGAAGATACTGACCTCAATTTTTCCTCATCATATGTGCCAACAGTTTTTGTCGCGACATAATATTTTATAAATAGAAATTGGAAGGATTCAAGAGAAATTCTTGAATCGAAAAGAATTTCGATTATTTCCTCGTCATCTCGAAGGAGAGAAAATCTTGAGGTTTGGAAACAATTTCAAAGAAAAGTGAGATTAACATTTCAATCTACAAAAAGAAAAGCTTTAAAACTAAGCAAAGCCAATAAAATTGAAAAGAGAATCGAAGAATAAATTTAGGTTTGCCTATGACGTTTTGCCAATTGGCAATTAAATGTTTTTAATGATTTAGACCTGCTGAGCTCTGCTTGAAATCGAAAAGAATTTTCGCTTCTAAATCAAAATTTAAATGTTTAATTGATGAACTTCGAGAATTTCTTTTGCTGACTAATATTGAAACATAAAAGTTCCATTACACAAACAAATCGAGTTCGAGGTTTTTTGAGAGATAAAGTGAAAAGTTGAGTCAAAATAATTCTTTTGATTTGTTTGGTTCTCTTAAACAAATTGAAATTTCTCTTTGTCATGAGCGAGCTTTAAGTGAATTCATTATCTTAATTTTCAATTAAAATTACCGTGCAAGGTGCTGAACTGTAAAAGCAATTCATCGGATTCACCGGCGGGAAGATTTACGTCGCAAGAAATTTAACCTGTCGCACGATAAAAGCTTGAATAAGTAATTCTTACCCTGCTCCGAACAAGAGATGATGGTTCTGTAATTCATCTTTATTATATTTCTTCCGACCATAATTCATTTTAATCATGTTGGAATGATTAATTTTTTATTCTGTTGCGTCGCTCTGGTGTGAGAGTAAAAGCTTTAGAAAGTTAAACTGTGAAAAGTGAAGTTTTTCTGAGATATTTCTGCAGTGAAATAAATAGCATTGCTCTCCCGGTAAAATGATCTAAATACCGCTGTCATCCTGTTCTTGTCATTCATCTTCATGCAGATATCAAATTCTCATTATTTCTGACTCATCTGTTAAAGAGAGCAAGGAGAGCGTCGGGGAAATCAATGATACCATTAAAATAAATGAAGAGCGAAGGAAAATTTATAATAATTTTCTTTTCCAAATTAATGCCATTAATTTTCAGTATCATTACCACGCGATGTGGCCCCCGACGTTAACTGCAATCGAAATTTATGAGTTGAGCAGCAAAAAGGAATCGCACTTGAGTGGCTTTTCTCTCGATTAAGAATTTAATAAAAACGAAATCAGATCGATGATGGAAATGTATCGTCATTCTCTCGCCACGAATCGAAGGGCAAAGTCTTGACACAGTTCATTCGTGCGGAGGTGATTTCACGGATGTTACCAATCGCTTCAATAGCAAATTAGTTTCGGACTCTAGGTGTGTCGAGAAGGGAAGGAAAATATTAGATTTATCGATGTCGAATAGCAAATTGAAAGCAATCGCCGCATTGAAAGGAAACAATGGAAAGCTAAATGCGGAATTCGGAATTCGAGTTTATTTGTTTAAGTGTTCCAATCAAAATGAAACCACGCCAACATAATTGACACTTCGACAAAGCTATCTCGAACAACTATTTAGCTTCCTTAATATTCTAATAGAAATTCTGATATCGTCCTCGCAGTTCAATAAAAGAAGACAATCGTAGACTCGTCTTTACGATCTCAACGAAACATGTTAAGGTTTTACTTTTGTTTTATGAGCTCTGGGATACATATTCCATCGAGAATAATGTAACAAACGGCAAGGGAGCTTTCCTGATATTCTCATACGTGAATTCATGTAATTTATCTGTTTAAGATGAACTGAACACTTTAAGTAGCAACAAAACTCATTTTAAATTTTCTCATACTTAATGTTTTTTTCCTTCGCTGATCTTTATTCATGGAACAAGAAAAGCTTCCTTGCACTTCGAGAACTTACATGAGCTTCAACAGAAAAGTTTCTCGTCAGATAGTTTTCTTCTAGGAAACTCGTCAAAAAGGGAAAAAAAAACTTTTCCCGAGAGAATAAATTTTCTTTTTTTACCTTTCGGAAAATAAGAAACGAGAATAAATAAAGAAGTCTTAGGATTGGCGTTTGTAGCTTCGTAAATCTCGCTTTTAAAGGTTGGGCTGACTTTATCTCTTTCGTGTAAATTGGCTACTCGAAGTGAAACGAAGGAAGGAAGGATTCTGTCACCCGAAATTGTAGAGCCGCAAGCTCAAGAAAACCAATCGAAAAGTATTTGAGGATAAGGATAAACACTCAAAATAATTCTCATTTGTTGTTTTCCCTTCGATTTGAAGCTTTCGTTTGTTCGAAGACGAAGGCAAATACTCGCAACACGAGACGAGATAAAAATATTTACACGTTTTGACACAGGAGGAACCTTTTTCTGGCCTTTATTTCCTGGCATGCTGATGAGCCGTCATGATGAAAATGTTGGTCGAAGCGTTGGAACGAGAGCGGATGAATAAGTGATGAGGATCCAATTTGCAAGCAATTACTAAATGAGAGGTTTGCGTCAAGAATCTGAATAATTCACAATGGGAACGATAGTGTGATTTGCCTTTCATTCGAGAAAAGTCTCAAAAATCGAAGAACTTGAATTCCATTTTATGGCAACACTGAGATTACGAGCGAAAGTCAATGAAGGCTATAAAAGTTAATCATGGTTTCATTATCTTCGCGTTCATATTTCATGGAAATATGGCATAGCAAGTGAACATACGAGCTGTAAAAAGCTCAAGTTTAATGATGTTGGCATGAAAGGAAAATTCACATATAAATTCCGAATCACTTTTCCAGCGGTTTCGTTAGGAATTCAGACCCAAACTCAAATGGAAAAAAATTGAACCCTGATGCTCAAGTTTGTGTTCTCAGAAGAGCAAAAAAGGTTTTCCGATCATTGAACAAAATTGTTTGACCGCTTCTTGATTTGAAGTAAATAACTTTATCATTCGAATTCAATCTCAGTTCTTGATTTTATTTTAACAAACTTGCCCAGTCCTTTCCTAGGAATTACCAATTGACTTGACCTTTGTTCATTAAAGAGTGTTGAGATTATTTCAAGCTTTGTGTGTCAAGATCTCTTCAGTTTACTCATAAAATGCATTTAACGATTGAGGAACAAGAAAGACAAGCAATAAACATTTTTTACTGTTTGCATTCTAAATTGAACGAAAGCTTTTCATAGCTTCCTTGAACGATGAAACATCCTTAAATATTTCTCTATGAGATCTCTGTGAAAACAAATCATCGACGCATGCTGGGGATTAATGAAAACAAAAATTTATTTATTTTACTTGATCAAAACAAGATGGAATTGCATGGGTGAAATCTAAAATAAACATTAAATGTGTAGACATGAGAGGAGGAGCGATTAAATTAAAATAAAGCAATATTTACTTATTTTGAGAACGAAATTCTTTTCTGAATGAAATATTTTTCCAATATGGAAACCATTTGAAAATTGCAATCCAATGGGAAGATGAAAGTAAAGCAATAAATCTTGATAATAGCTCCGAGAATCTTTCCTATTTAAGTTTGAAGTTGAAAAGTTTCTGCAATTAAATTTTCAACCAACAAAATAACTCAAAAGAAGAAAAAGTTGTTCAATTTCTTATAAAGCGCATCGAGCGATTTGAAAAACCAATCAATTGCTCGCACCTCAGGGACTTCTCAATCTACAAAATGGATTCTTTGTTAGTGCAAAAAATGAAGCAAAATAAACTCAACAGAGAAACAAGGAAAATTAGGATTAACCTCACAACGATTTTATCCTTTGCCTTTACAAGTTTTCACTTTCCTTTGCTGTCGAACTCGATAGTCGTTCCGTGTGATGTTTGTTTTCATCATGAAAGGGAAAGCCCTGGGAAGGATAAACTTCTTTGTTTTTACGGAAGTTTGCCATCGTCGAATCTTCGCTTTGCCTGTTGAAAACCTTCGGAACATTTTACAGAGTCATAAGTTTCACTTCAAAACAAAAAAAGGAAAACTGTTTGTTGTTTCAGCCTGAGAAAAGTTCTGATGAGTCTTCTGAAACAATTTTCACGTGATGTGCTTGAGAGAAGATGACGAGGAAATGGAAGTTCCCGGAAGCTTTTAAAGAGTTTGTTTGCTTTACCAAAAAATTTCTCCAATCTCTCCAAACAAACATTAAGCCGTTCGTGTATTTTCCTCGAAACGTGATGGTGATTACATTAATGATTCTATCCCTTGCGCCGATGATAATCAACATCATTCAGCGATTTATAAATATTTAAATTCAATTTTCTTTTTCTGCGAAGTTTTTTTTTCGATTTTTGGGTAAAACGAAGTTTGTCCTTCATGTCTGTTATCGTAAAAATATTCATTCACTAATTCCCAAATGTAATTCGTCTCTGTTAGCTTCCGCTCTACTGAAATCATTGTTATAGCAATCAAATTATATGTTTTCATTCTTTTTCTGTGGGCATTTCATTAGAGATTTATCGCCTGTGAGCGCGTGACGCTTCATTATTTACAACCGTTTTAATAAACCGAGCGATGTGCCCTTGAGATTAACTCTGATTTGTCTACTACCATGGAATGAAATTGCAATTCGACTGTCACAAGAGAAAGTTGTCAACCAATAAATAATGTTTATTCAAGTTTAACATTTCGTGCATAATTTGATCGTAAAACTTTCTTAAAACTATGTTAAACAAAACTACAAGCAATAAAATCGAAACTTTCAACGAGCACGTACTTTAACAACATTTTCATTCTAACGTTCGTTGTGGTTAATGCGATAAGAGGGAACTCCCTGGAAAGCTCATTGCATGTTGCAGAAGCGAAGCAACATTAACCTAAATAAAGCTTTTTCAAAAGGCATTAATTTTAAATGAAGATTTAAGTTGCTAACTTAACGAATTTTCTACAATTATCGTTTGAACTCGCGTGCTCGAAGTCGATGACATTAAAGCACTTCACTTAACCCTGACCTAAACGCAACAACATCTGGAACCAGATTGGCTTTGAGTTGGATTCATCACTCATCGGCACTTGATGAGATTATTTATTGATAGAAAGAAGTTTAAATGGTTTTTTTTTGCCTCAGCGGAATAAATCAGGCGAAATAATAATTTAATGTAAGCAAAGGCGAGCGTCAAAAGTTATTTTATGTTATCACAGAACGTTCGAATGTAGACGTTGATGGACAATGTGGAGCATCGTGGTGAATGACAATGAATTTTATAGCGACCGAGATTAAATCGTAGCCGCTCATCGAAAGATATTTTCGTCCACGGCATAAAAATGCTTTGAAATCTTGGCAGACGACCAAATCTCCAAAGCCGAAAACGAGAGTTAATCTTGAAAATTAGCCATCAGAAGTCATGCTGAGACTTCAGTAAATCAATCATTTTCTCAGCTTAATGGTGTCGTCGTTAGAATCTCCTCATACCTCGAAGGAGATAAAACTTTTAAGTCGTCAGTTGAGTGTTGCCAGATATTCGAATGATGATCGTTGACCGAATTCAAGGTTGCTGATTGATGACGCTAAACCGAAAGAAGTTGAAATCATAGAAATTATTTTTAGCTGAAGACGTGAGCATGTTTTGTCTAAAAATAAAGAATTTTACAACGAGAATTTACATAAACCGCGAGAGAACTAATCCCAAAAGATTCGTCGTTGACTAATCATTTTAAACGATCCCTCGTGTCGTTTTTGATGAGTTCCGCGCTAAAATAGCTTTTGTGAGAAATCATATCGCTCTTTAATATCAGCGTGGGCTTCAAATGTAAATAAACTTCATGATATTTCGTAAATTCCAACACAAAAGACTGAAGTAGGTTAGAAACATTATCACAAGTAAATCGACCATTTAATTATGAAATTAAAAATAAACTTCTGCTTGTGTTTACAATAATAAATAATTGTGAAATAAAATTGTCCTGAAGCGCTTTGTGATGGAATCAAACGTTTTACGAAGGAAGCAGCCAAACGAAATAAATCTAATTAAATTGTTTTGTTTGAGTAGCTGAAGACTCAGAAATCGCTGATACTTTAACTCATTCAGTTGAACAACTTTAAGAACTCAAAACTTAAACAAAAACTTTTCTTTTCTCGTTTTAGGCAAATTATTCCGTTAATTATCATAGAAGAAGGCAGTTACGAGAAGGATGTACTGTTTTATGTGAATATTGGCGAGCCCACAATGATCGGAGGTAATTGATGTCAATATTTTATTTAATATTTTCGCGTCATCGTTTCATTTCGTTTGGTTTTTTCTTTTATCTTAATTCGTTTTCATTTATTTTCTAGTTTAGACTTTAATATTTCAGCACTCACAGATCGTGGTGCTTTTATAATATTTTAATTAGCTTTCCATCTCGTAATGTCGTCACTTTAAGACGAAACTACTTCGAGATGGGAAACTGAACTTGTTTACTTCAGTTGAAATAATAAAGATTGCTATTTGATTCGCGCTCTCCAACTTAGATAGTTAATTCGTTATTAATATTTTCCGTTTCACATTTTCTTGTTTATTGACACAACAAGCAAGAGGGAAAACAGTTTAAACGATTTTAAAAGCCAATTGGGTTTGAACGCAAACAGACTGAAACAAAGTTATAGTTTATAGTTTGTTTCTAATAACTTTCAATGAAACAGATTATAAAACATTCAAGCACTTCAAGATTTTCATTCTAATTTAGCTTAACGAATTATTCAATTGTTGCTTTAATCTTCAAATTAGTTAACGCAACACTGCCCAGAGTTTCAAAACTTTGCTTTTTCCCTCTTAAATATCCTCTCGTTCAAACCAAAAGAAATATTTTTTATTATTCTGCCATTTCTCTCTCAAAATTTTTAATTTACTTCTCAATATTTTTCTTTTTATATCTATTGCTTGTTACTTCCACTGCCATTCGACAAACAAAACCAAAAAATACCGATGTGTCCTTCTACTGTTTATACTCATGTTGTTAACTGCTGCATCATCAATCAATCGAAATAAACTTCTATCGGGAAAATTGATTCAAACCGAATCGAAAAACTTTGTGACTGTTGATTTCGTTTTGAATGTTTTAACGTGTGTGACATTTAAACTCTAAACTTGTTCAAAACATTTTGAAATCAAAAAAACTTTCGGAAAACTTTTGTTTTTTTGGTGTTAAATGTGTGAAATCAATCTCTTGGACTCTCGCGGACGGTCTTCGTCGATGGAATTCAAAATTGGATGGAAAATGAAAAATCAAAACAAAAAAAAATTGTTGGATGTTGTTTTTTGCTAAATATTTTGAAAAACAAAATGAAAACTTCCCACACAATTTTCCAAACAAAAAAAAAATGAAATTTGACTAATTTTGTAAGTAATGAAATATTTTTCTTTTTAAATTAGTTAACGAAAGAATTTGTGGACATTTTTGTGTGTGATGTGATGATGGACCGAAATCATATTTTTGTGTAAATAATTTAATTGAATGTGTTGTCTCAAGGCTTCGAGAACTTTTCGTCTGTAAATACCATCAAAAGGCAAAAGAAGAAATGTCTTTCGCAAATCGACATGAACAGTTGACAATCGAATAAGCAAAATATATAAATAAAAGGAAAATGATTCAGCAGATGAAACAAACTGAAATTCACATCTCTATCAAAGCTTAAAATAGTTTGCATGTTGCTTTTTAGATAAAACAAAGCTTTCTCCCTTATCGAACTCATCTAAAAGTAAATCTTTAATGATTAATTATTTATCACGTTTCCTTGCTTTTCTCCCATCACGAATGGATATTAAAGTAAAACCTTGCCCATAGACATAAAAAGTTTGAAACTGCTTTTACGTTTTACAAGATACTAATTGATAATAACTTAATTTAACGATGATGACTTAAGAAACAAGAGAAACGAGTGGCAGAGATATCAACACAAGTGAATTATATTTTGCCATTTCACGAAGAGGACAAAAAGCTTCTTCTTTTGCCTTCTGCACTCACTTCACGATAAAAGTAATTTAAAAGCATTTACGGTATGAAGCTTACAAGCACTCAAGAGCATAATTTTTTAATTGTTTGTTCTCCCATGGATACGTCTTCACCAAGAGCACAGCGGAAGCCGCAATGGAAAGCCACTTTATTTCTGTCGCGAGTACTTAGTAGCTCTCAAAGCGAAGGAATGGGAATGTTGTGTTTATGTCTAACAGTTCACGCTATCACATGCCATTAAACAATTCACATCACTTGATTTACCCTCGTCGCTCATCGTACTCTCGAGTATAATATTTATCTAGTTGAATGTTTAGACTCACTCTAATCTGTCATTAAATCTGTCTCTGTCGTCTATCCTCCTTTGGGTTATCATTTAGCAAAAATTTCTATTCTGAATGTTTTGGTGACTAGCAGCCACAATCTCTCCCGATTAAGCAGTTTTTGTTAGAGAAAATTAAATTCGTGCCCTTGAAATCACTGAACAAGATTGTAATCGAAATATTAATTCTTTATTTCAACGATGCAGGCGCTGACGAAGACGATCACATAGCGCAACAGATTCAAGACGCAGAGGCTAAGGCGCCAGAGGATCTCACAGAACAAGACAAAATGGTGCTGCTCGGGAGACCGAAAAATGGTGATATTATTCGAGCACAACTTCGCATTAAGGAATCCAAAGAGTTTAAGGTGAGTCCCGTTCAAATATTCCTCCTTCTTTCGTATGCCATCTTGAAGCGACTGCTTAAGTCTAAATCTAAAATTTAAATGATAATTGAGAATTCGTATTCATTTCCGAATTCCGTAAGTTTTCATCGTCTTCAGAAACTTATTGAAACTTCGAATTTAATTCTAATCAAAATTCAAATTTCCTCATGAAGCAAATAGGAAATAATAAATTCCTCGTGTTGCTCTATTTTGAAATTGCTCAAAGATATTTGGTTAGCAACAGGCTGTTTATCATGAGTACAATAAAATTCCTTAGGTCTGTTGACTTTCATTTGATGTCAGAGCGACCGAAGAATGATGATAAATGAATGATTTGTTTCCTTCAATCTCATCCATCTTTGATGAACAAGTCATCACCAACTCGACGAGAATAATTTGACGGAAAAGCGAAATGTTCTGCCTCCGAATTTAAATTCAATGAATGAAATATTCCAGAAGATTAAGCTGAAATGTTGCGTGGCATTGTGTAAACAGTCGATGTCATGAAACCACGTTTTCGCCCGCTCCGAACTTTTTCTTTCGTTTCTCAATGAAACCTGAGAATGAATGGAGAAAAAAAAATCAAGCTCGTTAATCAATTGAGCTATCGCTATAAATCAAGCGGCCTTTCTAACTTAAGCTCATTCTACCTGCAAATAAAACTTCAAAGTGAATAAAATTAATCGACTACTTCATGTTCCTTTCTATCATCACAAAATATTCAGATTTAAACTTTTTCTTTGTTTGCAAAAGATTTTTCATTTAAAAGTTTGAGAATCTGTGAAGAGAAGAAAAGCTTAAACTTCTATGAAAAGCATATTGCGGTGGATTGTTGGTTAAAGTTTGCTAAGCGTCATCAGCATACCAAGTAGCTATGACCGACAGACGTTTATTGCGTTTTTAAACAGAACGAGCTGCTGCTGTTGTTCCCTTTTTTTATTGTCAATTTCAGCTCGAGCGCAAGTGATCCGCGAAAAACATTTATCTTGAGTTTGTGCTTTTTTAAGTTAAAATTCAGTCCCGACTTTCCCTACGAAACTTGCAACGTTACATAAAATATTTTGAGATCTTGCTGAAAAGAGCACTGACACTCTCAATCTCCTCCTCGTCCTTTTCTGTAATTTGCATAGGATCACAAGAAAAACACGTTTGAGTTTAAGGATAAGCTTTCTTGTTGAGTTAGTCTGAAGAAAACATGAAATGAAATGACTCTCTCAAATTCCTTTTTCTTTTGAATTAATTTATTTCCGGCCGAGGAGACTCAAAGCAGATTTCATTCAAAATGAAAACTTTAAAGCTTTCTCTTCAAAATAAGACGTGATGGGATGACAAAGATTATCGCCCGCATTCTTTATCCGAGAGTGTGAATGGGGGAAATCATCTTCACGTTTCTTGCGCAGTATTTCCTAACTTTGAAGTCTCCGAACAACAATAAACTTTTTCTGAACAGATTTTTCTTCTTTCATTGAGAATAGTTCGTCGAGATCCGAATGTCCTCCTAGCGAATAAATTTCCTTCCTTCTTTTCGATGAGGAAACAAACGATGGAGATCCATTTAAGAGCGTGAATTTTTTATACGAAATGTCTTAGGCATGTTGATAATAAGATGGGAGGACAGAGAATTGTGGACGATGCCATGAGCGTTCCGTTGTTTTCAGCTGATGTCGAGTTTAATGTAAAGTCAATTCAGGGATGTCGTTGTACACAACATCAGCTCGAAAGAGTCGTAAGCATTTTAAAAAGGAAAGAATTTACTCGTTGCCCTGCGTTAAGGCAAACAAGCTCCCACCATAATTCATCCCAGTTCCATCATTCAAACAAACAGAATATGAAATTTACTTGAGTGAACGAAGGAAAATCGATGATGGCATTTTCAAGACGAGAAGAAAATCAAATTAAATCGAAGATTTTTTTCGATAACGCGATTATAATTCTCTGCTCGTGAACTTCTACGGTTCCTCGGGAAAAATTGATAACTCAAACTCTCAACAAGCGCGAGGTGATTCACGACACGTTCCTATGATAAGCGAAGATATATTTCTTCATCTTTTGCTTTGTTTAACGACTTAATGCGAGACAGGATGAGAAATCGTTCGAGTACAAAATGAGCTCACTACAAATCCAAGAGAATCTTACGAACTCAAACCTTTGAACGCACATTGCATGACTCGTCGCCTGCGATGACATAAAATCCCAATTACGCAATAATTGATTAGACTCGCGTTCAAAGTTAATCGATACATCCATACCAAGCCCTGGTCTTATCTTATCTCGCTCCAACTCGGCAGTCGATAGCACATTGTGATTCATTATACGAAAGAACTTTCGCATTGAAAGTCTTATCACCTTACACATTAGTTGGCTCACATACGTTGTCGGTAACGGTCTGAAAAGTCGAAGCGAAGAATTTTCTAATTTAAGCTCTATAACCTTAAGAAAAAAGTGACAAAATGGCGTCTAACTTGGTGATAATTTGTGGCACTTTAATTCTTCTCTGGATTGTGAAGTGGATTCATAAAAAGTACTCGTACTTCAGTGATCGGAATATTCCATCGCCAACACCTATGTTCCCACTCGGAAACTTCTGGAAAGTTGGCATAACGATGCACTTCATTGAGAAGATTAATTCGATCTACAGAGAATTCAAAGGCAAAGACGTTATGTGCGGATTTTATATCTTCACGAAGCCTTGTGTGTTAATTCTCGACCCGGAATTAATCAAGAATGTACTCGTGAAAGACTTTTACTCTTTCCACGATCGAGGTCTTTATCACAACGAGCACACAGACCCACTTTCAGCGCATTTATTTTCGGTAAACTCTTATTATCTTTCTAAAGCGACGCGATAAAAATCGGAAAATATTTGTTATCTCCTCAGGTTGAGGGTGAGCATTGGAAGGTTCTCCGAAATAAAATGACAACGACATTCTCGAGCGGCAAAATAAAAGGCATGATGCCGACGTTACAGAAAATTTCTCGAGACTGGATTGAAGTGATAAACGAGTCGATCGATGCGAAGCAGTGTCTGAACTACCGAGACTTTGCGGCTCGTTACATGTGCGAGATTATTGGGCAAGTCGCATTCGGCCTGGAATGTAATATCGTTGATTAAATTTAGTCCAAAAGCGGATGACACGTAACTCAATCCTTTTGTAGGTAATGCTCTTCGTGATCCAAACTGTGAGATGATGGTGATGAGCAGCTTTTTAAGTTTTACCGACTCTAGACAGAGAATCACGTTCCTCTTAGCGAATGCCTATCAAGACATTTGTAGAAAGCTCAACATACAAGTGACACCGAAGAACATTCAGGACTTTTTCCTTAAGCTCGTCATTGATACTGTCGAGTATCGTGAGAAAAACAACATTCAACGAAACGACTTCCTGAGTTTGCTGATTCAATTGAAAAACAATGGAAAATACGATGGCGAAGATAAGGAGATTGGAAAGATTTCATTCACTGATCTTGCGGCTCAGTGTTTTGTTTTCTTCTTAGCTGGCTTCGAGACTTCCTCGACAGCGCTTTCATACGCTCTCTACGAGCTTTCTATTAACCAAGAGCTTCAAGACAAAGTCCGTGACGAGATTGAAAAAGTCATGCAGAAACATGACAATGAACTCACGTACGATTGTATCATGAACATGGAATACTGTGGACAAGTAATCAATGAATCATTGCGCAAATATACTCCCGGCAATGTTCTGCTCCGCATTTGCACGAAAGAGTATCAAGTTCCCGGAACGAAACATGTAATTGACAAAGGCATGAACTTAATGCTTCCAATGAGCGCAATTCACAATGATCCAGAGTATTTCCCGAATCCTGAAAAGTTCGATCCAGACAGAATGTCACCAGAAGAAGTCAAAAAACGAAATCCCTTCACTTTCTTGCCATTTGGTGAAGGTCCACGAAATGTATGTTCTGACATTTCTTTAAGTTTCTTTTCGTTTCTCTTGACATTTTTATTTTAAAATTTTAGTGCATGGGATTAAGATTTGGAGTGCTCCAGACCCGATTGGGATTAGTAACGATCTTGAGAAACTTCCGAGTTAGTTTAAACAGCAAAACAATTCATCCGATTCGATTGGATCCAAAGGATGTGACGATGATGCCGCAAGGAGGAATCTGGCTTGATACTCATCGCATCTGATTACATTCGCTTATTTAAATTAGGAAAGGTTGAAGTGATAAGGTTAACGACGACCGTCGACCTCACGATGTTCATCTTTCGTGTTTCAGAAAATGTTTGACATGAAAAATAAATTAAATTTGATCAGTAAACATAAACAGATTCTGAGTAATTTTGCCAGAAAGCTCTCGCCTGAAAGCTTCCCTCCTATTAACAAACACCGGCTGCGCGTAAACAAACCGAGCAAGTCTATTTATAGCTGAGCGAGCCTGCTCAAAGCACACACACGCGAGTATTTGGTTTGAGATATTAAAGTCGCGCTCAGAGACGAAATAAAAACGCTTCAGTTATTTATTGAGCTTCGAGTCGGCAAGATATGTTTGATAAAAGCGAATTGGACTCATTATCGATTTGACTACCGTGACTTGTTTACTTTCTCATTTGATAGATGGCTGAATAGTCTCGATCGAGAAAGACGGAAAATAAGACGATTCGTTTTAATATTATTGAAGCGTGTGACTTCGTTTTCAAGTGTAAGACGCCTTGAAAGATAAAAATTCTCAGGAGTCTTGACTTCCCCCAAAGGAAATTCAAAATGAGAATCATTCGAAAACAGCGTGTCATCATCATACAGATGAAAGACCGTCCTCCCGTTGCTAATGCAAATTTAAATCATATAGACAGCTTAAAGATGATGACGTTGAGAGAGTTAGAACGTTGAACTGCAACAAATCGTCTGCTCAAGTGTTTAAGAAGATCTCGTAAATGTCTCTGACGTAAATTTTATTCAGATTATTCCGACGATTTTACAAATCACACTCAAACTCAAAACAAGCTGCTCAACGAAGTTATAAAAGTCCTTAAGATGAACTGACACTTGCTGAAGTGACATATTTTGATCAAGTCGTTTAAGAAAGTAATTAAATTAATGGGAACGGCGACAACTCAGTTTCTGAAGCGCTTTGTCTTTCTGTTCTTGTCGGAAAGCTCGTCGTCAGGGTCGTTCAAAACAATTATCAAGTTCTTGATAAAAATTTCGTTATTGAAAAGAGGACACGCCACGCAACATAAGAAAGCCTTGAACGGTTGAACTGACGAGCATAATAAATTTTCCTTGAAAAAGCAATAAATTCTCAAATCGTTAGATATTCGAAAATTCGTTTCAATCTTCATTGAAAACTCTTCAAGATGGCACGGAAAAAATACTTCTCTAACAAAATATTCATTTGTAACAAATTTCTATTTCAGGTGAGTGGCGCTTCTGTTATCGCTAAGCTTCGTACGGTTTGCAACAACGCGATAACGAATGAACGCGAATGAAGGTAGGCGCGCGAGTCTGTTTAATGATAAATTATGAAACCGATGATTCACGTTTGAGCAAACAACCGGAAAATGTTTCGTCGCGAGCGGAATGAAAACAAAATTGGAGAGACAGAGTGTCGAAGCTCCTGGCCAAGTCTTCAATGAAATTTATGATTCAAATTCTTAAATTTATTTTTAGAAAATTACGAAATGTGACCTTGACTCAAGACACGCTTTCTCAAAGCGCTAAACGCGATTTTTAAATTCCTGGCACGAAAGGAGCTTGATACAAATTTTTAACGTCAATCCATCCCAAATCCGAAGCAATCTACTTCTGACCGCTTTTACCAGATGAGAACATCGAATCGAAGTTCTTATTCACTCAAGAAACATGTGCTCACTCATTTTCGGTTTGTTTTCTCGTTTAGCGTGGGACAGCAGATTTGTGTTTGCATGAGGCAATCGACTGATAAGTTTATCCTTGAGAATTAATTTTAATTTGTCGCTTGGAAATATTTTTATTTCTGGTAAATTTTAAAGAATTTTATTCACAATTTCTCGACCTTCAGCCACATATCGTCTTTCGATGCTAGAACTAAAGATTTAGAGTGGAAAACCATTGGAATCAGAGTCTTAGTCGATGGCGAGAATCTGTATTTTGTGAGAAGCTTGATCAATCCAACTTTCGTGCTCATGAGTCCAAAACGTAATCCGATACACTGGAAATTAATTTAAATAATTAAATCATCTCTAGAAGAAAAATATTCTCACATTTCTTGGTCCATCTCCGAAGGGAATGAAGGCCATCGGATGTCGGTTTCTCTTGTTCTCCTCAGAGAACCTTTCAGGGTCAAAAATTTCTGGGTTTTCATAATTATCGGGATCGTTGTGAATCGCATGAATCGGAATTAATGTTAAAGTTCCTTTTTGAATCGTCAAGTTCGAATCCGGAATTTTGTAATCTCTCGATGCAACTCGGGCCAGTTGGAAAATTGGAGAGTACATTCTCAAAGTTTCTGCGAAAGTGGAAGATTTAAATCTTAGCATTGATGAAATGTTTTGTCTGCATTACCGTCAACAACCATTTGCAAATATTTCATCTCTTGCATTCCTTCATAAGTCAATTTGCCGTTGTTTTTAGCCAAAACCGTTCTAATCTCTTCGCGCACCTTATCTTGAACTTTTTGATTCAATGACAAAGCATAAAGTGCGAAGCAAGATGTTGAACTACTTGTTTCGAAACCTTAAATGGAAAATTATCAGTTATCTAATCAGGTGAAAGATTGTCCATATTTGTTCTTTACCTGCGAAGAAGAATAAGAAGCATTGAGCAGCTAGTTCGTAGAAAGTAATTTTAGACTCATCGCCCGATCCATCGTCCATCATTTTCATCAACAAGTCCATCACATCATTTCGTTCAATCTTGTTCTTCTGACGATATTCAATTGTCTCTCTAACTGAGCGCAGGAAAAACTCAGACACATCGTCAGGAAATATTTTCATGCCCAACTTTCTTGCGAATGACTTGAAGCTTATGAGGAAAAATAATTTGATCTGCAAGTTTGTGCTTGGATCAAAAATCTTTTTTCCAATTCTTCTGAACTCCGAGTCGGGATTTTCGATTGCATTCAACTCAAGGCCAAATGCGATGTTTCCAATCACGTCAGTTGTATACTTTGCTAAAGGTTCCTTCATCTCAACCATGTTAAGGTTTGGTTCCGTCTCAAGATGCGAGCTCATTTTGTCAGCGATTGTCACTAAAGTCTCGAACATCAACTTCATCTTTCCACTGGTAAACGTTGGCGTTAACTTTGCTCTCATGCTTTTCCATGCTTGATCTTCAATTGAAAACAAATTTCCAGTGAGGGGATCGTCTTTTACGTTGCTGTAGATTCCGCGATTATGAAAGACATCAAAATCTCTGACCAACACATTCTTAACGGTTTCAAGGTCGGTAATAACTACATTCGGAGTGATGAAAAAGTAGAGTCCAAACGCTGGAGCTTTGCCTTTAAACTTCTCGTAGAGTTCTTTTAATTTGTAAACCATGTGAAACTCTCGTCCAACACCTTTCAAGTTTCCAAAGGGAAATTGCGGCTTCGCATGCAAAAATCCATTTTCTTCAAAGAACGAAAATCGCTTTCGAACCCAGAAAAATATTAAAACGATAACAGCAATCGCTGAAGTGATTAAAAAAGTACAAGCCATCGCGTTCGCTTGCAATCACAAACTGAAATGATATTTGAGACTTCTCAATTTTTATTCTTAATTGACGGATCGGGGCTGAGTTCAGAAGTTACGTAACAACAAAAAAAATCAATTTCCTGAAAGATTTATCTAATTAATAATTAGACAAAGTTAGACAAAGTCTATTAAAGTTCTGACCTGACCCCTCTCGTGATTACATGATTTTCCGATCAACGTCTAATGAGAGTTTCGCAACTCAAGTGAAAATTTCTGATGATTGGCAACAACAATATTGATTTATGATCTTAATCACCAAATGTTTCACATCACTCGAGTTGGTGGAAAATACCGCGAAATAAAAAGTTTTTTTTGTGTAAAAACGAGACCACACATTCAAACGTAAATGTCGCTTAAAAAGAGCGACAATCGAGCAGTTTGTTTTCGACAACAGAAGCATGAACATCTTTGAAATTTTGTTTCTCATTGTTGCAACTTTGATTGCTGCTGGATATCTCTTTCTCAAAAAGAAGTTTTCTCATTTCGATGAGAACGACATTCCACACATCAAACCATCGCATTGGTTCTTCGGAAATTTTAGTGAAGTTGGAACGAAATATCATTTCGCTGACTTTCTACGAACACTTTACGAGGAATGTAAAGAGAAAGATGTGATTGCCGGTTTCTATCTAATGTTCACTCCGAGGATAATCGCTACGGATTTAGAGCTCATCAAAAACATCACAGTCAAAGATTTCAACTATTTCACTGACCGCGGATTTTATGTGAACGAAGAACGTGAACCGATCACAGGCCATTTGTTCGGGATTGGCGGAGAAAAGTGGAGATTCCTAAGAAACAAATTGAGTCCAGTTTTTACTTCAGGGAAAATGAAGATGATGTATCGAACGATTTCGACGAAAGGAGAGAACTTTGTTGAAGCGATTAAGAAAGAATCAAAGTTTGATTCAGTAAACATGAAGGATATTTCCAACAGATTCACAATCGACACTGTAAGCTCATGTGCCTTTGGAATGGAATCAAACACGCTCAGTGGCGATAATCCAAACTTTGTGGAAATCTTTTCAAAAGTATTCACAGGCGGAAGAAGCGCTCAATTCAGAAATGTTCTTCTTTATGGATTTCCAAAAATCTCTCAACTCTTCAATGTGAGAATGTTTGAGAAGAGCGTAGAAGATTTTTTCGTGGACGTTGTTGGTGGAACAATGAAATATCGTGAAGCAAACAACATACAACGAAATGATTTCTTGAATATGTTGATCCAACTAAAGAACAAAGGTTCAATCGACGGAGAGATTTCAACAGAAACCAGAAAACTTACAGAGAACGAATGCATCGCTCAAGCTTTTATTTTCTTCTTTGGTGGAGCTGAAACTTCAAGTTCAGCAATTTCTTATGCAATTACAGAGATTTCTCGTAATCCTGAGATCCAAGAGAAATTACGAAAAGAGATTCTAGAAAAAACTGAGAGCACGAATGGAGATATTACTTACGATAATCTTCATGAGATGACATACTTGAATCAAGTTGTCAACGGTAATTGAGTGAATTTCATTTTGAACGTTTCATTTATGAAATCTCATCTCGAACAGAAACGCTTAGGATGTATGCTCCTGCTTTCCTTACTTTCCGTAAAGCAAGTGACGATTATAAGATTCCAAATTCAAAGCACGTTATCAAGAAGGGAACAATTGTAATGATTCCAAACCTGAGCATTCACTACGACGATCGTTACTGGAAGAATCCAGATGATTTTAATCCAGATCGTTTCACTCCAGAAGAAATTGCGAAGCGACCAAATCTGGCGTTCATGCCATTCGGCGAAGGTCCAAGGAACGTAAGTTGATAATTCTTCGAAGTTTGAAAGCCCAAAATTAAATAAAACTTCATGAACAGTGCATCGGGATGAGGTTTGGTCAGGTCAACGTGAAGTTCGCCGTCGCTACAATCATCAAGAACTTCAAGGTCGCATTAGATGAAAACAAAACAAAATTGCCTCTTACCTTCAGGCCGAATGTTCAATTCCTTGAACCCAAAGGAGGATTTTGGATAAATTTTGAAGAAATACAATAAAGGAACAAAAATAGAATTCGCAAGTCATCGTCACGACAACGTCTCGTGCTAGGTGACGAAATAAATTAAAAAAAAAATCTTCGTTCCACTTAAAAAAATTTCTTTGTGTTGCGATATTAAAAATGATTCATTATCAATTTTATTAGAGAAGCTGATAACAAAATAAATTATTGATTGTATCAGAATACGCCACATTGATTGCGGCATTCCTCCGTAAAAGAGTTGTGAGAAATTTGATAGACGTTTTATTTTCAAGGTCAATAAAATTTCCACTCGTCGGCATGAGAACAAATATTTTTGTTTTCAAATTGACAATTTAAATGCTTTACCTTTTATGGAAAATTATGGGAATAATCTTTTTGGTTAGATAATTGATAAGATTACATGATAAGATGTACTGTTGCTATCTATTGAAGTAAAACATTTTTTTTTTTCATTTCAAAATTTTATTTGACAAACTTAGTTGTCGATTCTTGTCAAGTTCAAATTCATTCCATCAATTGGCGCGAGGAACACGCCAGCGGGAAGGAACTTCATCGGAATTGGCGTCTTCTCACTTGGTGAGAGGATGTAACTTTGAAGTAACTTTGCGATGGCAATTTTAGTTTGCATCAAACCGAATCGCAAGCCGATGCACTGAAATTTAAATAATTAGTCGAGATCAATTGAATCAGCAGATATCTTACATTTCTGGATCCTTCTCCGAATGGAAGATAAGTGAACGGTTTACGAGTTTTAACATTCTCTGGAGTGAATCTCTCTGGATCAAACTTTTCTGGCTCTGGATAATATTCAGGGTCGCGATGCATTGCGTAGACAGGAATGTCGATTGTGGTTCCTTTAGGAATCGTAAGCTTTGTATTTGGGATGGAATATTCTTTCGTACTCTTTCTCGTTAAGTCAGGAATTGGTGGATATTTCCTAAGACTTTCACTCATGACCATTTCCAAATATTTTGCACCATGCAATGCGTCATAATTCAATTTTCCATCGGCATCAGTTGCAGCTTTGATTTCATCTCGAAGTTTTTCTTGAATGTCAGGATTCACGGCAAGTTCGTACATTGTGAAAGTTAAAAGCGTTGAACTAGTTTCGAAGCCTGCGGCGTACATCAGGAAACTTTCAGCAGCAAGTTCATCGTTTGTGAAAGAATCTTTGAGTCCAAGAAGCAGAGACACAAAATCATTTCGTTGAATGTTATTCTCGGTTCGATATTTAAGAGTTTGATGGAACGCGCTGCTAAAGAACTCGATTGGCTCCTTTGGAAAAGCTCCGAGTTTTAACTTTCGGCTTAGTCCAGGAAATCCATTTGTGAAGAAGAACTTCATAATTTCGAAGGGAGTAAGATCGAATAATCTCCTTCCATGTTTCATGAACTCTGATTTTGGATCCTCAAGACCTGTGCAGAAAAAAAAACCTTTGAATATTTGAATCATATTATCATTTGCACTTACATTGGCACTCGAGTCCGAAAGCAACATTCCCGATAACATCGGAAGTGTATTTCGCAGCTAAACTTCTCATCTCAATGACACTTGAAGATTTCAAATCTTTTTCAATAACGCTCATGAATCTTTCGGCGATGCCATCGACAATTTCAAACATCATCTTCATTTTTCCTGATGTAAACATTGGAGAAAGCTTCACGCGACGATCTCGCCAGTCCTGACCTTCCATCGTAAGAATGCTAACAAATAATTAAATGAACCCAAGCGTTTTAAAAAAAACTTACGAACTCACTTTGCTGACAAGGGATCATCTTTCTTATTATAATAAAATCCGCGATCGTGGAATGAAGAGAAATCTCTGACGAGGATATTTTTAATAAGTTCAGGTTCAATCGCTAAGAAAACTGGACTGATCGTGTAATAAATTCCAACTCCTTGCGCTTTTCCTTTAAAGCTCTTGTAAATATTTTGCAAGTTTTCTGCTGTGTTGATCTTTGTTCCCACTCCTTTCAACGATCCAAATGGAAATGAGACCTCGACTGTGTCAAATCCACGTTGCTTCCAATAATTATAACGAGCTTTGACCCAAAAGTAAGCGAGGACTATCGCACTTGCGAATAGATACAGCAGAGCACTCATTTTTTTGCTTCCAATTCTTATGAGAATATTTCACAAACTGAAGCTAAAAGCTGATTGCAGTTGATTTTAAACGAGAAGGTTAGAGAGGTGTAGGTTAAAATAATTGTTGATAGGTTGATAGACACAGTGTTTGTTGTCGAATAAATACAAAAATAATTTTTTGATAATAAAATTTCTTCAGTTTTTAATTCCTCATGACCAAATATTTCTTAATCAGATAAGTTGGAAGATAAGCTTAAAAGAAAAACTTTGTAGTTAATAACAAAATAATCAGTTGACAGTATCAAATCTAAGCCACAATCCTCCAATTGGAAGGCAAACGTGTTTTTGCATGTAAGTTGGATCGGGGACTCGTATTAATTATTAAACAAAACACTAAATTACATATATGTTTATATTATATATATAATATACATATTTATTATACAAATGTATAATATATGATATTTTTTAAAAAAATTATCATTGAAAATCACTTCACTATTTGGGCCGAACCTTATCATGATGATCGAACAAAATGTTTTGTCCTAATATGGAAAATTGAAGTTTATATCTTCTTTGCCTGATAAATGATAAGCTGGTTTTTGTTGTTGCTATCTATTGAAGTGAAAGATATTCTTTTTTGTTCGTTCCAAATTTTTATTTTTGAAAATTATTTCGCAATTTGTGTTAATTTCAAATTCATTCCATCAATCGGTGCAAGGAACACTCCTGATGGAAGGTATTTCATTGGAATTGGTGTCTTCTCACTTGGTGAGAGGATGTAACTTTGAAGCAACTTTGCGATGGCAATTTTAGTTTGCATCAAACCGAATCGCAAGCCGATGCACTGAAATTTAAATAATTAGTCGAAATCAATTGAATCAGTTGAGATCTTACATTTCTGGATCCTTCTCCGAACGGAAGATAAGTGAATGGTTTGCGAGTTTTAACGTTCTCTGGAGTGAATCGTTCTGGATCAAACTTTTCTGGCTCTGGATAATATTCAGGGTCGCGATGCATTGCGTAAACAGGAATTTCAATTGTAGTGCCTTTAGGAATCGTTAGCTTTGTATTTGGGATGGAATATTCTTTCGTGCTCTTTCTAGTTAAGTCTGGGATCGGTGGATATTTCCTGAGACTTTCGTTTATGACCATTTCTAAATATTTCGATCCATGCAACGCGTCATAATTCAACTTTCCATCGGCATCGGCTGCAGCATTGATCTCATCTCGAAGTTTTTCTTGAATGTCAGGATTCACGGCAAGTTCGTACATTGTGAAAGTCAAAAGCGTTGAACTAGTTTCGAAACCTGCGATGTACATCAGGAAACTTTCAGCAGCAAGTTCATCGTTTGTGAAAGAATCTTTAAGTCCAAGAAGTAAAGACACAAAATCATTTCGTTGAATTTTGTTTTCAGTTCGATGTTTAAGAGTTTGAAGGAAAGTGTTGTGGAAAAATTCAGCGACTTCCGGAGTGTTACTTCCAATTCTTAGTTTCCGACTTAGTTCAGGAAATCCACTTGTGAAAAAGAACTTCATAATTTGTAAAGCAGAAATATCGAATGTTTTTCTCCCATATTTCATGAACTCTGATTTTGGATCCTCAAGACCTGTGAGAGAGAAAAAATTATATTTCAACCAAATTATTAATGAAATCTTACATTGGCACTCGAGTCCGAAAGCAACATTTCCAATAACATCGGAAGTGTATTTGGCAGCTAAACTTTTCATTTCAATGACGCTTGAAGACTTCAAATCTTTTTCAATAACGTTCATGAATCTTTCGGCGATTCCATCGACAATTTCAAACATCATCTTCATTTTTCCTGATGTAAACATTGGAGAAAGCTTCACGCGACGATCTCGCCAGTCCTGACCTTCCATCGTAAGAATGCTAACAAATAATTAAATGAAAACCAAACACTTTGGGACACTATTCGAAACTTACTTTGCTGACAACGGATCATCCTTTTTATTAAAATAAAATCCGCGATCGTGGAATGAGGAAAAATCTCTGACGAGAATATTTTTAATAAGTTCTGGTTCAATCGCCAAGAAAACTGGACTAAGCGTGTAATAAATTCCAACTCCTTGTGCTTTTCCCTTAAAGCTCTTGTAAATATTTTGTAAGTTTTCTGCTGTGTTGATCTTTGTTCCCACTCCTTTTAACGATCCAAATGGAAACGAGACTTCGACTGTGTCAAATCCACGTTGCTTCCAATAATTATATCGAGCTTTGACCCAGAAGTAAGCAAGGACAAGCGCACTTGCGAAGAGATACAGCAGAGCACTCATTTTTTTGCTTCCAATTCTTATGAGAATATTTTACATACTGAAGCTCAATGCTAGTTTTGTTTTTTTATGAAAAAGTTAGAGAGGTGTAGGTGAGAGATAATATAAAGAGATAACTGAGCCACACACACAAAGACTGTATCACTTCATGTCGAATGAAAAACAAAAATCATCATTTGAAATAATTTTTGATTTTATTTCCTCATGACCATAAAGTTCTTATTAAATTCAAATAAAAGTTTATTAAAAAAAACTTTGCAATTAATAACAAAAATAAAGTTGACGGTATCAACTATAACTTATAGTCTATAAGCAACATTCCTTTTATTGGAGATTGGAAGGCAAACGAGTTTTTATATTACCTAAACTATGTTCATTGAAAATCACTTCTCCCTTTGGGTCGAACCTCATCCTGTCTACGAAATGTCGATCGAACAAAATGTTTTGTCTCTTCATGGAAAATCGGAGTTCGTATCTTCTTGGTCTGATAAATGATAAACTGATTACTGTTGCTATCTATTGAAGGAAAAAAATATTTTCTTTGTTTCAAATTTTGTTATAAAACTTAGTTTTTGATTTTTGTCAAATTCAAATTCATTCCATCAATTGGCGCGAGGAACACTCCTGATGGAAGGTATTCCATTGGAATTGGTGTCTTCTCACTTGGTGAGAGGATGTAACTTTGAAGCAACTTCGCGATGGCAATTTTAGTTTGCATCAAACCGAATCGCAAGCCGATGCACTGAAATATAAATAATTAGTCGAAATCAATTGAATCAGTTGAGATCTTACATTTCTCGATCCTTCTCCGAATGGAAGATAAGTGAACGGTTTACGAGTTTTAACGTTCTCTGGAGTGAATCTTTCTGGATCAAACTTTTCTGGCTCTGGATAATATTCAGGGTCGCGATGCATTGCGTAGACAGGAATTTCGATTGTGGTGCCTTTAGGAATCGTTAGCTTCGTATTTGGGATGGAATATTCTTTCGTGCTCTTTCTCGTTAGATCAGGGCTTGGTGGATATTTCCTGAGACTTTCGTTCATGACCATTTCTAAATATTTCGATCCAAGCAACGCATCGTAATTCAACTTTCCATCTGCATCGGCAGACGCATTGATCTCATCTCGAAGTTTTTCTTGAATGTCAGGATTTACTGCGAGTTCGTACATCGTGAAAGTCAAAAGCGTTGAACTAGTTTCAAAGCCTGCTAAGTAAATCAGGAAACTTTCAGCAGCAAGTTCATCATTGGTGAAAGAATCTTTGAGTCCAAGAAGTAAGGACACAAAATCATTTCGTTGAATGTTATTCTCGGTTCGATATTTAAGAGTTTGAAGGAAAGTGCTGTGGAAGAATTCAGCAATTTCTGGAACGTTACCTCCAATTTTTAGCTTCCGACTCAGTTCCGGAAAGCCACTTGTGAAAAAAAACTTCATAAGTTGGAAAGAAGTAAGATCAAATGCTCTTCTGCCATATTTCATAAACTCTGATTCGGGATCCTCAAGACCTGTAAGAAAAACTTTTAGATTTCGATCAAAATAATAATTAAAATCTTACATTGGCACTCGAGTCCGAAAGCAACATTTCCAATAACGTCGGAAGTGTATTTCGCAGCCAATCTTCTCATCTCAATGACACTTGATGACTTCAAATCTTTTTCAATGACGTTCATGAATCTTTCGGCGATGCCATCGACAATTTCAAACATCATCTTCATTTTTCCTGATGTAAACATTGGAGAAAGTTTCACGCGACGATCTCGCCAGTCCTGACCTTCCATCGTAAAAATGCTGGCAAATAATTAAATAAAAACCAAAACTCTTTAAACCAAATATTCTAAACTTACTTTGCTGACAAGGGATCATCTTTCTTATTGAAATAAAATCCGCGATCATGGAATGAAGAGAAATCTCTGACGAGAATATTTTTAATAAGTTCTGGTTCAATCGCCAAGAAAACTGGACTGATCGTGAAATAAATTCCAACTCCTTGTGCCTTTCCCTTAAAGCTCTTGTAAATATTTTGCAAGTTTTCTGCTGTGTTGATCTTTGTTCCAACTCCTTTTAACGATCCAAATGGAAACGAGACTTCGACTGTGTCAAATCCACGTTGCTTCCAATAATTATATCGAGCTTTGACCCAAAAGTAAGCGAGGACCAGCGCACTTGCGAAGAGATACAGCAGAGCACTCATTTTTTGCTTCCAATTCTTATGAGAATATTTCACAAATTGAAACACAGAGCTGATTGCCGTATTTTTATGAAAAGGATAGAGAGGTGTAGGTGAGAGATAATTTAGACACACACAGCGACTGTATCATTTCATGCTGAATGAAAAACAAAAATCTTCATTTGATTAAAAAAAAACTTTTGATTTTAATTCCTCATTACCAAAAAATTTTAATTAAATTCAAAGATAAGTTTATTAAAAGAACTTTGTAGTTAATAAAAAAATAATTAGTTGACAGTATCAACTTTAAGCCACATTCCTCCAATTGGAGATTGGAAGGCAGCGCTTGGATCGAACTTCATTGGAATTGGGGTCTTCTCTGTTGGCGTGAAAACAAAGTTTTGAAGAAGCTTAACGAGCCCGATCTTTGTCTGCATAATCCCAAAGCGACTTCCGATGCAAATTCTTGGGCCCTCACCTGATACAATCAGAAAGTATTAACTTTAAATCGATTTGACAACTTTTTTTCCAAACTCACTGAACGGCATGTACGTGAAAGGATGTCGCTTCTTGACATTTTCATCTGTGAATCTCTCGGGATCGAATTTGCTTGGATTGTCGTAGAATCTTTCATCGTGATGAAGTGCGTGAACCGAGAGCATAACCGTTGTCTCTTGTGGGATCGTTAGATTTGAATTCGGAATTTTAAATTCTTTGGTGCATTTCCTGAAATGTGTGTCGACCACTGGATATTTACGGAGCGTCTCGTTGAAAACCATATCGAGATATTTCATTTCCATTATCGCGTCATAAGTTACTTCTCCATTGTATCTTGATAAGACTTCTTCGTTTTCTTTTCGCAATCTTTCTTGAACGTCTTGATTTAAAGCAAGTTCATAAAGAGCGAAAGTGGAAACACTCGACGACGTTTCAAACCTAATCAGAAGTTTATTTTAGTTTTATCATAAAAAATGAAAACAAAAACTTACCCAGCGAGGAAGAAAACAAAACTGTTCGCTGCGATATCGTTCATCGGTAATCCTTCGGGACTGTTCTTGATCTGAATCAGCAATTGAAGGAAATCGTTTCTTTGAACGTTGTTTTTCTCGCGATGATCAACGCTGTTCTTTATCACATTCATGAAGAAATCCGTGGTCTCTTGGGGAGTTAAAGAAAATCCAAGCAATTTCGATATTGTTTGGAAAGATTGCATGAAAACGAATTTCATAGTTTCTGTCTTTGGTGGATTGAAGATTCGATGAGCCATCTTTCTGAAATCATTTGTTGGATTTCCGAGACATTTGATGTCGAGACCGAATGCAACGCTGCTGATAACTTCAGTCGTGAACGACGATAGAATTTCCTTCATCTCAATATCTTCATTCTTCTCTGCTGATGGTTTAATAAAATCTATCATTCGATCGGCAGTGCTCGACACAGTTCCAAACATCATCTTCATTTTTCCACTTGTGAAGGTCGGACTTAGCTTACCACGCAAGTCTTTCCACTTCTGACCATTTAAAAAGAACAAATGTCCGTTCAACGGATCCTTCTCTTCATTGAGGAAAAATCCACGATCGTGGAATGAATCGAAATGTCTGACGAGAATATCTTTCATGAGCTCTGGATCAGTTGGAATCAGCACTGGTTGCGTCATCATATACATTCCAACTGCTGGAGTCGTTTCCTTGAAATCATCGTACATTTTCTTTAACACGTATGACGAATGAATTGAGGTTCCCATTCCAGAAATGCTTCCCATAGGAAACTTAGCTTCAACCGATGGGAATCCATGATTTTTCCAAAACGAAAACTTCTTCTGGAACCAGAAGTAAATTAAGAGAACTATAATCGCGATATAAACAATAAACATCTTTCTTGTTTGACAAAGCTTCTTCAACTGAGTACGAATGAAATTAGCTAGCACACTTAACTATCTAGCTTTCAAGAGTTACACTTGTGTTGAAGAATGATCTTATCTCTTCACAGCTGTACATGGACAAAATTTATCAGAGAGCTGAGAGAAACTTGTGTAAAACCTTTGAGTGTAGTTAAGCTCATCAACATTGACCGTGGATATTTAAGTTTCAAGGCCAATTTTGTTTCTATTACCCGGCATCACGCATGAGAAGAATATTTTTGTTCTTATACAAAGAGCAGAGAATGACAATTCAGTTTCGCGACATAAGCAAAACCAGTTTGCATATTGCTGATGTAATTTTTGTCATCGTGGCGACGAAACATTGATCGATCAAAATACTCTGCCGTAAAAGGAAAATCGGAGTTTGTATCTCCCTTGTCTGATTAATGATAAACTGATTACTGTTGCTATCTATTGAAGAAAAAAATATTTTTTTCATTTCAAATTTTTATTAGAAAACTTAGTTTTTAATTTTTGTCAAGTTCAAATTCATTCCATCAATTGGCGCGAGGAACACTCCTGATGGAAGGTATTTCATCGGAATTGGCGTCTTCTCACTTGGTGAGAGGATGTAACTTTGAAGCAACTTCGCAATGGCAATCTTAGCTTGCATCAAACCGAATCGCAACCCGATGCACTGAAATTTAAATAATTAGTCGAGATCAATTGAATTAGTTGATATCTTACATTTCTGGATCCTTCTCCGAATGGAAGATAAGTGAACGGTTTACGAGTTTTAACGTTCTCTGGTGTGAATCTCTCTGGATCAAACTTTTCTGGATCTGGATAATATTCAGGGTCGCGATGCATTGCGTAGACAGAAATTTCGACTGTGGTTCCTTTAGGAATCGTTAGCTTTGTATTTGGGATGGAATATTCTTTCGTGCTCTTTCTTGTTAAATCAGCGATCGGTGGATATTTCCTGAGACTTTCACTCATGACCATTTCTAAATATTTTGCACCAAGCAACGCATCGTAATTCAATTTTCCATCGGCATCGGCTGCAGCATTGATCTCATCTCGAAGTTTTTCTTGAATGTCAGGATTTACTGCGAGTTCGTACATCGTGAAAGTTAAAAGCGTGGAACTAGTTTCGAAGCCTGCGGTGTACATAAGGAAACTTTCAGCAGCAAGTTCATCGTTTGTGAAAGAATCTTTGAGTCCAAGAAGTAAAGACACAAAATCATTTCGTTGAATATTATTCTCGGTTCGATATTTAAGAGTTTGAAGAAACGCGCTGCTAAAGAACTTCATTGGCTCCGTTGGAAAAGCTCCGAGTTTTAACTTCCGGCTTAGCCCAGGAAAGCCATTTGTGAAGAAGAACTTCATAATTTCGAAGGGAGTAAGATCGAATACTCTCCTTCCATGTTTCATGAATTCTGATTTTGGATCCTCAAGACCTGTGAAGAAGTAAAATTATATTTGAATCAAATTATTAATGAAATCTTACATTGGCATTCGAGTCCAAAAGCAACATTCCCGATAACATCGGAAGTGTATTTCGCAGCTAAACTTTTCATTTCAATGACACTTGATGATTTCAAATCTTTTTCAATGACGTTCATGAATCTTTCGGCGATTCCATCGACAATTTCAAACATCATCTTCATTTTTCCAGAAGTAAACATTGGAGAGAGCTTAGCGCGGCGATCTCGCCAGTCCTGACCTTCCATCGTAAGAATGCTAGCGAATAATTAATTGAAACCAAACATTTTACTTTTGAAAACTATTCGAAACTTACTTTGCTGACAACGGATCATCTTTCTTATTATAGTAAAATCCGCGATCATGGAATGAAGAGAAATCTCTGACGAGAATATTTTTAATAAGTTCTGGTTCAATCGCCAAGAAAACTGGACTGATCGTGAAATAAATTCCAACTCCTTGCGCTTTTCCTTTAAAGCTCTTGTAAATATTTTGTAAGTTTTCTGCTGCGTTGATCTTTGTTCCAACTCCTTTCAACGATCCAAATGGAAACGAGACTTCGACTGTGTCAAATCCACGTTGCTTCCAATAATTATAACGAGCTTTGACCCAAAAGTAAGCGAGGACTAGCGCACTTGCGAAGAGATACAGCAGAGCACTCATTTTCTGCTTCCAATTCTTATGAGAATATTTCACAAACTGAAGCACGATGCTAGTTGTCGTTGTTTTAAATGAAAAGGTTAGAGAGGTGTTAGTTAGAGTTGTTATTGATATTGACACACACAGCGACTAGCCGAGTGAAAACCAAAGTCATCTTTTGATTAAACTTTTCTTCAGATTTTTAATTCCCCATGACCATAAATTTCTAATTGTCAATTAGTAATTGAGCACAAAGATAAATTTATTAAAAAAAAACTTTGGAGGTAATAACAAAATAATCAGTTGACAGTTGACAATATCAACTCTAAGCCACAATCCTCTAATTTGAGATTGGAAGGCAGCGCTGGGATCAGGGAAACGTGATATGCAAGAAATATATAAACATATTTTTTTAATTTAATATGATTGCAACTTCTGGCAATTTACCGGGTCATAATTTCATATAATTAATCGGTTATAATTTCATATTTATGGCATGAATATATCATGGAAAACCATAAGTTATATATAATTTTTATATATTTTTATGCATATTAATATAAATGATTTTTACATGTAGATAAATTATATTTATCATAACACCTCATAAATTATCAAAAACCTTATTAATAGTTGTATGTAATGTATTTAAAATTTATGTACAATTTATATATATTATTATAATATATAATATATTGAATATTCGAAATATTTGATATATATTCAATAGATATAAATTATAAATATTTTTTGTAAATCACTTCACCATTTGGAACGATCTTCACCGTAGCGACAAAATGTCGATCGAACAAAGTACTCTGCCTTTTATGGAAAATCGAAGTTCATATCTTTTTGATCTGAAAAATGATAAACTGATTACTGTTGCTACCTATTGAAGTGAAACATATTTTTTCATTTCAAATTTTTATTAGAAAACTCAGATTTTTGTCAAGTTCAAATTCATTCCATCAATTGGTGCGAGGAACACTCCAGCGGGAAGGTATTTCATTGGAATTGGCGTCTTCTCACTTGGTGTGAGGATGTAACTTTGAAGCAACTTCGCGATGGCAATCTTAGTTTGCATCAAACCGAATCGCAAGCCGATGCACTGAAATTTAAATAATTAGTCGAGATCAATTGAATCAGTTGATATCTTACATTTCTGGATCCTTCTCCGAACGGAAGATAAGTGAACGGTTTACGAGTTTTAACGTTCTCTGGTGTGAATCTCTCTGGATCAAACTTTTCTGGCTCTGGATAATATTCAGGATCGCGATGCATTGCGTAGACTGGAATTTCGATTATGGTTCCTTTAGGAATCGTTAGCTTTGTATTTGGGATGGAATATTCTTTCGTGCTCTTTCTCGTTAAGTCTGGAAGTGGTGGATATTTCCTGAGACTTTCGTTCATGACCATTTCTAAATATTTTGCACCAAGCAATGCATCGTAATTCAATTTTCCATCGGCATCGGCTGCAGCATTGATCTCATCTCGAAGCTTTTCTTGGATTTCAGGATTCAATGCCAGCTCGTACATCGTGAAAGTTAGAAGCGTTGAGCTAGTTTCAAAACCACCGATGTAGATAAGGAAACTTTCAGCAGCAAGTTCATCATTTGTGAAAGAATCTTTGAGTCCAAGAAGTAAAGACACAAAATCATTTCGTTGAATGTTTTTCTCGGATCGATATTTAAGAGTTTGAAGGAAAGTGCTGCGGAAAAATTTAGCAACCCCTGGATTGGTGGTTCCAATTCCTAGTTTCCGACCTAGTTCAGGAAAACCACTTACAAAGAAGAGCTTCATTAGCTCAAAAGGAGTAATATCGAATACTCTCCTTCCATGTTTCATGAACTCTGATTTTGGATCCTCAAGACCTGTGAAGAAAAAAACTTTTAAACATTTGAATCAAAATATTATTGAAATTTTACATTGGCATTCGAGTCCAAAAGCAACATTCCCAATAACATCGGAAGTGTATTTTGCAGCTAAACTTCTCATCTCAATGACACTTGATGACTTCAAATCTTTTTCAATAACGTTCATGAATCTTTCGGCGATTCCATCGACAATTTCAAACATCATCTTCATTTTTCCTGATGTAAACATTGGAGAAAGCTTCACGCGACGGTCTCGCCAGTCCTGACCTTCCATCGTAAGAATGCTAATAAATAATTAAATGAAAACCAAACACTTTGGGACACAATTCGAAACTTACTTTGCTGACAACGGATCATCTTTCTTATTAAAATAAAATCCGCGATCATGGAATGAGGAGAAATCTCTGACGAGAATATTTTTAATAAGTTCAGGTTCAATCGCTAAGAAAACTGGACTGATCGTGAAATAAATTCCAACTCCTTGCGCTTTTCCCTTAAAGCTCTTGTAAATATTTTGTAAGTTTTCTGCTGCGTTGATCTTTGTTCCAACTCCTTTCAACGATCCAAATGGAAACGAGACTTCGACTGTGTCAAATCCACGTTGCTTCCAATAATTATAACGAGCTTTGACCCAAAAGTAAGCGAGGACTAGCGCACTTGCGAAGAGATACAGCAGAGCACTCATTTTTTTGCTTCCAATTCTTATGAGAATATTTCATTAACTGAAGCTTTGAGCTGATTGCCGTTGCTTTTAAGTGAAAAGGTTAGAGAAGTGTTGGTTAAAAATAATGTGGTCACAGTGTTTGTATCGATTGAATACAAAAGTCATTTTTTGATAATAAAATTTCTTCAGTTTTTAATTCCTCATGACCAAACATTTCTTAATCAGATAAGCAGGAAGATATGCTTAAAAGAAAAACTTAGGAGTTAAATATGAGATAAAGAAAATAATCAGTTGACAGTATCAACTTCAATTCGATGTTACTCAGATTGGGAAAACGGGGGTCGCCATAATAATAATTAAATTATTATTATAGATTGTTTGGTATTAACATACAATTTATATTGATATAATATAAACTATATTCTTTGGAATCACTTCATCATTTGATCCGAACCTCATCATGTCGAAAAAAATACTTTGTCTTTATATGGAAAATTAGAGTTTGTATCTTCTTGGTCTCACAAATAATAAACTGATTACTGTTGGTAATGAAAGTTATTCTTCTTTGTTCGTTCCAAATTTTATTTTCAAAAATTATTTCGCAATTTTTGTTAATTTCAAATTCATTCCATCAATTGGCGCGAGGAACACTCCAGCGGGAAGGTATTTCATTGGAATTGGCGTCTTCTCACTTGGTGAGAGGATGTAACTTTGAAGCAACTTCGCGATGGCAATTTTAGTTTGCATCAAACCGAATCGCAAGCCGATGCACTGAAATATAAATAATTAGTCGAGATCAATTGAATCAGTTGATATCTTACATTTCTGGATCCTTCTCCGAACGGAAGATAAGTGAATGGTTTACGAGTTTTAACGTTCTCTGGAGTGAATCTCTCAGGATCAAACTTTTCAGGCTCTGGATAATATTCAGGATCGCGATGCATTGCGTAGACAGAAATTTCAACTGTGGTGCCTTTAGGAATCGTTAGCTTCGTATTTGGGATGGAATATTCTTTCGTGCTCTTTCTCGTTAAGTTATGGAGTGGTGGATATTTCCTGAGACTTTCGTTCATGACCATTTCTAAATATTTCGATCCAAGCAACGCATCGTAATTCAACTTCCCATCGGCATCAGCCGCAGCATTGATTTCATCTCGAAGCTTTTCTTGAATGTCAGGATTCACTGCAAGCTCGTACATCGTGAAAGTCATAAGCGTGGAACTTGATTCAAATCCACCGATATAGATAAGGAAACTTTCAGCAGCAAGTTCGTCGTTTGTGAAAGAATCTTTGAGTCCAAGGAGCAAAGACACAAAATCATTTCGTTGAATATTATTCTCGGATCGATATTTAAGAGTTTGAAGGAAAGTGCTGTGGAAGAATTCAGCAACTTCTGGAGTGTTACTTCCAAGTTTTAGCTTTCGACTTAGTTCAGGAAAGCCATTTGTGAAAAAGAATTTCATAATTTGAAAAGGAGAAATATCGAATACTTTTCTACCATATTTCAAAAATTCTGATTTTGGATCCTCAAGACCTGAGAGAAAAAAAATTATATTTGAATCAAATTATTATTGAAATCTTACATTTGCATTCGAGTCCAAAAGCAACATTCCCGATCACATCGGAAGTGTATTTCGCAGCTAAACTTCTCATTTCAATGACACTTGATGATTTTAAATCCTTTTCAATAACGTTCATGAATCTTTCTGCGATGCCATCGACAATTTCAAACATCATCTTCATTTTTCCTGATGTAAAAATTGGGGAAAGCTTTACGCGACGGTCTCGCCAGTCCTGACCTTCCATCGTAAGAATGCTAATAAATAATTAAATGAAAACCAAACACTCTGGGACACTAAACGAAACTCACTTTGCTGACAACGGATCATCTTTCTTATTGAAATAAAATCCGCGATCATGGAATGAGGAGAAATCTCTGACGAGAATATTTTTAATAAGTTCTGGTTCAATCGCCAAGAAAACTGGACTGAGCGTGTAATAAATTCCAACTCCTTGCGCCTTTCCCTTAAAGCTATTGTAAATATTTTGCAAGTTTTCTGCTGTGTTGATCTTTGTTCCAACTCCTTTCAACGATCCAAAAGGAAACGAGACTTCGACTGTGTCAAATCCACGTTGCTTCCAATAATTATATCGAGCTTTGACCCAAAAGTAAGCGAGAACTATCGCACTTGCGAAGAGATACAGCAGAGCACTCATTTTTTGCTTCCAATTCTTATGAGAATATTTCACAAACTGAAGCGTTTGAGCTGATTGCAGTTGCTTTTAAATGAAAATTATAGAAAGGTGTAGGTTACAGTTAATGTAGACAAAGACAGTACTCATAATCGAATAAAAACAATCGTTTGATAAGCGTTATCGCAATGTTCCTGCAGGTTTTAATTCCTCATGACCAAATATAACTAAATCCAAAGATAAGTTTATCTCTTAACTAAATTCGCTTAAGCGTTAGCCACATTTTATTATTCGGTGAGACAAATAAGGAAGTCGGAGAAAACTTCATCGGAATTGTCGTTCGAGAAGTTGGAGAGACTTCAAAGTTTGCTATAAGCTTAATGATTGCGAGCTTAACTTGAAGAATGCCGAATCGTCCTCCAATGCATTGGCGCGGTCCTCGACCTGATTGTAAAAATATTTTAAATTTCTTTCGAAGCTAAAAATAACTCAATCATCTCACCAAACGGAATAAACGTAAACGGTTTCCTATTTCTGATATTTTCTGCTGTAAACCTCTCGGGATCAAATAAATCTGGTTCAGGATAATATTCTGGGTCGCGATGAATTGATAAGACATTAATTTGAATTGTTGTGCCTTTTGGAATTATCAACTCTGTGTTGGGAATGTTAAAATCCTTTGTCGCCTGTCGCTGAATAAAGCCAGGTGGATATTTCCGCAGTGCTTCGTTGACAACCATATCAAGATACTTGAAGCTGTGAAGAAGATCATAAGAGAGCTTTCCATCATTCTCCTTTATGCCTGAAAGTATTTCCAGACGAAGCTTCTCTTGAACTTTTGGATTAAGTGCAAGCTCATAAATGGCAAAGACCGATAACGAACTTGAAGTCTCAAAACCTGAAAATATTTCATTTCATTTTAATCGATTTGAACTCACAAATAAAGTTTTCTGACCTCCAAGGAAGAAAATAAAACTTTCCGCTGCTAGCTCTGAGTTCGTCAAACCTGCAGTTTTCTTTAGATCAATTAATATTTGCATGAAGTCTTTCCGGATGAGTTGACTTCTTTCACGCTCTTCCACGCTGTCAATAAAAGTTTTGTAGAAGAATTTGATGACGCTTCCTTTGTTCGCTGTTAGACGTAAACTTCTTGCGAATGACGGGAAAGAGCTCTTAAAGAAAAACTTCAGTAAATCGAGAACGCTCAGGTCAACAATTTCCTTTCCGTGTTTCCTGAATTTAGAACTCGAATCATTCAAGCAATTGCCGTCCAGTCCAAAAGCTACTTTCGCGATAGAATCGGTTGAGAAGCGACAAAGAATTTCATGAACTTCAACGTCGCTTGATGTTCTCGCTGCTTTGTCAACCACATTTACCATTATATCACCGATTGCATCAACGATTTCAAACATAAGCTTTATTTTTCCGGTTGTGAAAGTCGACGTTAGCTTCGTTCGGCGCTCTCGCCACTCGCTACCTGTTGCATTTTTCTTTGGTAAACTGGATTTATTATGTTTGCAATCTTCTTTTACTCACCATCGAGAGAGAGTAAATGAGCCGATATTGGATCATCTCTTTTGTTATAAAACATTCCTCGGCCCGTGAAGCTATCAAAGTTTGTTGAACAAATGTTTCTTATCAGCTCGGGATCCAACGGAAGGAGGAAAGGTTTCACCATTGAAAAGAAACCAACAGCAGGGCCTTTGCCTTTGAATTTTCGATAGAAATCGTCAAGTCCAACGTGCAACGATTGTTTAGTTCCAATTCCCTCCAATGATCCGAAAGGAAAAATCAATTCCGCTGAAGGAAAACCTCGAGATGTCCAAAAGTTTCGACGTTTCTTTATCCAAAAATGAATGTAGAGAAGAAACAGACTGAAAAATATAACTAACAAGCTCATTGTTTAACTTCTTGTCGCACCAACTATTAATGATCAACTGAAAGAAAATAAAGTTTCTTCGTTCGAAAAAAGTTGCAAACTATTACGTCAGCGTCTTACATTTAATTTCAAATAAATATTTACACATTTCTTCTCATCGCAGAACACTGTAGACAAATTAGTACAAAGAGCTAATGCATCCATATTGATCGGAACATCATCATGGAAGGAGCAATTTGTCGAGGCTTTAACTGTAAATCCAGGTTTGTTTACAAAAGCTAGATTGATTACGAGATTTTAATCTTCTTTAATTTTCTAGGAGACGACGATGGGGATGATGACGAGCCAGCTAATCCCGACGATGATCCACCAACTCCAAGCTGCATGGACTACATCATGCACTTCCTCACGCTCTTCTGGAAAATTATTTTCGCGTTTATCCCGCCAACAGGTGAAAACAAACATCACCTTGAACTCTTGACATTTAATCGACTTTAATGTTTTTCTTTTACATACAAAAATAAATGCAGACATGGCTGGCGGATATTTAAGCTTCGTCATTTCCATCTTATGTATCGGTGTCGTGACTGCTATCATTGGCGACGTGGCATCACATTTCGGCTGCACGTTAGGAATTAAGGACTCAGTCACTGCCATTGTGTTTGTTGCTCTGGGAACGAGTATACCAGGTAAAAAAGTTATTTCTTGCTTTGTTCAATTATTTTTGCTCAAATTGGAATTTCTTTTCTCAGATACGTTCGCCAGTAAAGTGGCAGCTATTCAGGACAAGTATGCAGATGCTAGTGTCGGTAACGTGACGGGCAGTAATGCTGTCAATGTCTTCCTTGGAATTGGATTGGCGTGGACAATGGCTGCAATCTATCACGCATCGCATGGACGACCGTTTGTCGTTCCATCTGGAAAGTAAGAGATTTTCAATTTTGCCGCTAAATCAGAAAATTAATTAAGAACTTTTTGTTTCTTCTAGTTTGGCATTTTCTGTAACGATTTTCTGTTCGGGAGCAGCGATTGCGATCATGATTCTTCTAGCTCGTCGAAGTAAATCTGTTGGCGGTGAACTTGGAGGACCCAAGGTCGCGAAGTACGTTACAGCAGCAGCTCTCTTTGCTTTGTGGATCATCTATCTTGTCTTGAGCAGCTTGGAAGCATACGGATTCATTAAGTTCGGCGCCAAAGCATAAATTTGTTGAAACTTCTTAGCCAATTTTTAAAATTTTCGTTTTACGAAATACTTTCAATCAGTTGTGAAGCAATTTCTTAGTGATAAGTGTAACTTTGACATTGATTTCTATGATTTTAACAGATTTCGAAGTTTTCTTTTCGTCTTTCCTTTTTAACAAATTAAAAGCAAATGATACTCGAGTTTAATTGTAAGAGAAGTTAAACAGACATAACGAACCAATCTAAAAGTCATATCTGGGACTCGTGTTTTGCATGAATTTAATTCTTCCTGCTACTTATAAAACAATGTTTGAAATTAAGATTTTTTTTGTTGAGAGAGAAAGCGGAAGAAGAGAGAGAGAGAGAGAAGGAACAGCAAGTCCTATCGTAGTTGAAATGATAAAGTAGTTAGATTGTTTGATATTTCCACAGTCGACGACTATCGGCACTGATCAAAGAACCAAGAGAAATCTTCTTAATGTCCATCAACTGAACAATTTTCTTAGCTGACCTTCAGATTTTTGTACGAAAAATAAAAGAAACAGAAATATTCATATTTTGTATGCCTTGCCTCTACAATCGACATAACTGTCGCTAATTCCCTACCAAAAGCAACAATATGAATTCGTAGATAACACAGTTTTAAATGAATGTAAACGCCAATTTATTATGTGTCTTGCCTAAGAAGGCTTATTTAAGATATCGAAGAAAAAAAAGAACAAATCCACAAAATATTAAGAAGCATTGAAACGTCCGAATTCATTTCTTTTCGATTTCAATCGTTGCACAACTCGTGCTTCACTTTCTCTCTAGTCGTTGAACAAAAAACAAAACATTGAGCGCATATTAATTTCCTTCCTAACTAAAATATTTCGATTTATATCTATGATGTTACGTTTTGATTCAACCAACGAAAGTCGAATAAATTTATTTTAAGGACAAAATAATTGTTAGAAATTTTAAATTGTCACTTCATGTAAAAAACAAAAATGTAAATTACATTTTACATTTATGGAGATTGAGAGTGGCATCTGAGGTCACATCTTCCTTAAATATCTAGATAGCTAGCGATATAAAACTCTTTGTTTGTAGGATCGATTTTCCTAAAGACAAAATAGAGAAAATGTTTCCTTAATTTATGGAACCAAATTTAAAACTTTTCATCGTGCAATCGGATAGATTTAGAAATGTCTGTTCTTATTGTCTTATTTTTCTCAAAAAGGAAATTCAGTGAAATCAGGATCAGTCTACAAATCATGAAGTCATGAGAATGAAGTTGGGGATGAAAAAATATTTTTTTGTGTTGTCATCGTGACTTGTGGATTGATCCTAAACTTCTCAAAGCATGATGTAAATATTCCCACAACATAATTATTTAAAACTTTTATTCATGAATATTGAATTTGGTCTTTTAAATTATTTTCTCAAACTTTTAATGAATCAATCCGATTGTCTTCTAAGATACAACTATTCGCTTTTCGATTCTAACTCAACTTCTCAGCAAATAAAAGAAATTATTGCGTAGACGAAAAGAGGAATAAGAACCAACACAGCTTAGTTGATAGTCTTATCTTTCAAGAAACCCAATAAATTTATTCTTCGATGGTTTTTTCGGAGCTTCGATGGTTGATGCTTAACTATACAAGAAAATGTCTTCACATATTTACCGATTTTCCTTGAAAATACTTTAAATCGTTGTTAGTTATCGTAAAGAAAAAAAATCAGAACGAGAAGAATATTCGATTATGGAAGCCTTTACCGAGAATATTTATAAATCTTAAACTATTTAATTTGTCAAAAGAGGAGCTGTCGCCCTTTTAAAAGCTTTGGTTTTATAGCTTTTAACTTAAAGTTGCGATCTAAAAAGCAATTTCGGAATAATTTCGCAAACATTAAAAAACAATGAAAGAGTCTTATCATTTATCGAGCCATTGTTAATTTGAGCATAGTGTAACAAAGAACTTTATTTTATAAAAGACAAAGATTTTCATTGCAAGAACGGGTGAAATATCGATTGAGAAGGAACTCTTTGTTGGAATGATGTTGCATTAAAGTCCATTGAATAGCAGTTATACAAAGAGAGAAATATCAAATTGTAACTAATTGAGATGGAAATGATGAATAAAAACATTGAAAACCGATTTCTGAAGTTTTGAATTGAGTAATCAAGTGCAGCGAATTTTCGATTTTTTCAGCAAATGGACAAAAAAGCGAAGATTGACAATATTTTTTAACGGTTTACGAGGGGACATCCTTGTGAAGAATTAAGGAGTCGAGGGGACATCCTTGTGAACTAATCTTTGGTTTAACGGAAAGTTTTGATTTTTTTTTTACTTGAGCACCCTTAGAACTTTTTTTTTTGTTCTAGAACTTTTCAGAAAAATCTTCATTCGCATCCCGATCGTCGTCAAAGAAACAAGTCAAATTTTAAACTTGAAGAAAAGATTGAATTAAAAATTAAAAAAGTTTAATCACTCAAGATGAAGCTCATTATCATCCTCGCATGTTGCTTCTTGTTGGCAAACGCCGAACTAAATAGCCCTGACAGTAATCGAACTTCTTTGAAGTAAGTTGGGTTAAGCACATGCTGAGATTTTTCGACTAACAATTTTCTTATTTTGCAATAGCAACTCTTCGTCAAATGAGATCCCAGTGAACGCAACTGGGTCCCAGTCAACGCATGATCAGACCCAGAACGTTGTTGCAAAACAGAACCCAGAGAACGCCACGCATGTTCAGACCCAGAACGCTACTACAAGTACGACAGTCATTGACACTGCTCAAAATTCTACTGTCAAAGGCACAAGCGCTCAACCAAACAACATTGACCAGGAAACGGAGAAACCAACATCGCCAACAGCTGTCCCAACTTCTGTTGCAACTACTCCGTCAGTCACAAGCGCTCAAACTCGCCAGGAAACGAAGAATACATCACCGTCAGTTTCTACTGTAACACAGTCAACTTCTGCAACTACTCCGCCAGGTACCAGCGTTCAAACAAACCAGACTCGCCAGGAAACGAAGAATCCATTGCCGTCAACGACATCTGCTTTAGCCTCAAGTATTTCCGTACTTTACGAGAAACCTGAAGACGTTCGACAAAATATTACTGATCCGAAGCCTGAAGTTCAATCGGATGAAGTCGAAAAATTTCTGAGCGAAAAAGTTAAACCCGGCGACAAGCGACCAAAGGGTAAGTTGGAGGACGACTCTGGAAAACCAGCAGCAAAGAGCGCTGCAATTGGCTCATCTCAATGTCTTGCTCTCGTCGTCGTTTGCTTTGCTTTCCTGTACTTGTGTAAATAAGTAAGCAAAGCTTGCTTCATATTATTATTTTTGGCAAAAGCCACATCAAATTCTAAATTCTAGTTGCATCTAGAAAATCCTCAAAAAGAAAATAAAGAATTTCAAAATGTTAAATCTTGGCTTCTCAAACTTTTATTTTCAGAGATTTTCAAACTTTTCTGAAGTGACGATAATTTTGATTCGAACGTTGGTCCAGCTTAATAATCACGATTCATGAAGTTATCTTAGCTGCCACTTAGATCACAACCATTTCTTTATTTGACTTTGGCAACGACTCATGAATTGCATTGCTTGTCTCAAGGACATTCACTTTAATATCTTTTCAAATTGCCGTATCGATTTCCTGCATTCTAAATTAATCAAAGGAAGTTGAGTAACAACAAAACGTGTACTACATCGATACAGTTACAAAACGAGTCTCGTTGACAAAATAATCGGTTTCCTTAAATATTCACGAGATATCCTTCCCTTACTTCTCAATCGCCACAAGCATGGGGGGTCTACTTCGTGCATTTCAATATCAATTTTTATTGATTTCTCCTTCGGAAGCTTTCATATAGAATAATAAGGCCGATCTAATGTTTGTCCCCGAAATGATTCTTCATTTTACGAGCTTCATTTACATCGAAAGAGCGGCACGAACTTAAAATGTTGCGAGGACATTTCCAGTCACTCGGCGTTCATCGACAAGTAATCAAGCAAAGAAGAACAAGTGCTGTGGGTTAATTTATTATAATTCTTCTTAATCTGTTGAGTTCCTAAAATAAATTAATTCTGATAAGAATTGTCAAAGAGAAAAGAACTTTGAGTGGTCAACATTCGCTTTTAAAAACGTTAAACGAAACTGATTAGCTTAACAAGTTGATCGAACTGTAAAAATCTTGTGACAAAAGCTTTGTAGAAAACGATGAATTTACAAATAATTTCGTTGGTGATTTTTGGAGCGATTACATTTGTCGTGAGTCAAGATGAGATGACCACGATGGCAGCCGCAGCTGTAACTGAAAATTCTCCTGAAGCAATGACAACTCAAATCGAAGCAATGGCCATGACCCAAATGGAAGCAAAAGCAATGACTCAAATGGAAGCAGTTGCCACGACTTCACCACCAGCAACAATGCAAAATGTACAGCAAGACATGGCAGCGCCAATGTCAACTGTTGAATCTGCAAAAGTTGAAAATCCGATGGTCGAAGCAAGCACTCAAGGTCCAGTAATGTCAGACTCGCCAATAGCAACGCAAGCTGCAGCAGAAGCCACTATGCCGACAACAATGCAAGCTACGACTGAAGCTACCATGCCAACGACACATGTACAAACTGAAGAAGCAACAACTGTTAAGATGCCTCCAATGGCACGTAGTCCAACAACGTTGGCGCCAGAGACGACGACCAGTGCATCTAATTATCTGAAATTCAATCTCTCTTCATTCTTATCAGCTGCATTTTTCATCCTTCTCACGTTTTAAAATAGCGCGATGACTCATCAAAGTTGACGCAAGCTCAACAAAGTCGTTTGTTGATTTTGGTAATTCTGTACTTTCTAGACGAAAAAAAAAATCTATAATTAGATTAGACCCTCCCGCCTCCATTTGTTAGGTGTATTAGTCTAAGAACGAGACTAGCTAAGTTGATCGATGATTATCTACGTTCATAAAACAAAAATATCGAGCAATGCCCCCATCGAAGAAAAAATATCGCACTCACTGACTGGACCATCAAAAATTTAAAACTTAATCTCCCTTCTCTTCTTCTTTTATTGCTAAGTGGTTTGCGAACAATCCCCTAAGTCGTAAAAAAATCTAAGCTTTTACTAAGTTTGTCGATGTGCATGTGAATCTAGGAAGAGAAGAAAATAAAAATCTGTTTACAAAAGAATGCGTCTCGCATATTTCTTATAAAATAACCGTTGATAATGAAAAAGATTCATTCAGTCGTAAGTTAGCAGTTGTAAGAGTCGAAGCTCTAGAAATTGATTTTGCTCGAAATTTTCAAAAAGAATTATTTTGTGGAGAAAATCAGTTTTGAACTTGTCAGTGCGTGAATGAGATTTCAAAGAAAGCCAAGTGATAATGACAGAAATCGACCAAAGCAAGATCGTAAAGTGAAATTTCTTGACTTTTTAAAAACGACAAAGTGTCAAAGAATCGACAGAAATTATTGGAAATTTAAATAATTAAAGTCCAGAGAAGAATCGAGAATGGCAAACGAGAAGACTCCACTTTTGTTGCCCACACCAAAAGCCGACGAGTTCATTGTGAAGATCCCAGCTGATTACGATATTAACCAGTAAGTACAGATATTAAAAAACAAGGAATAACTCTTCGTGATTGAGCTCGTATTCGAAGTTTTGTTGATAAGAAAATTTCTTTCGCTCCGTGATTTGTGAGTGATCCCTAACATGCTTGCCTCGAAGGAAAGAAAGAGAATTAGCCTTCGAGCCCTTGGCCAATAATTCTTCTATTGACAATAACGACACATTTCTAGCTCATTAAGTATTTTTCCTATCAAGGTCTATCAGACTTGTTTTTAATCGTTTCAAGAGAGAAAGAAATCACATCCCGCGTTTGGTTCCGCATCGTGATTGATTATCAAGAAATAAAATGATTCATAGCAATCAACGCGAATAAAGTCTTCCGGAACATTTCCACTTCTCAAGATTAGCAAAAGGATTTTTAATGAATTTTCAAGTTCGCATGACAGTTGACATTGCCTTGATCAGCGAATAACGCGATCTGGTTTCATTTCAATTCTGATGACAACGCAATTTAGAAAATTATTGTTATCAATAGTTTTGTTTGTTGATTGCAATTGTCAATGCATGAACCTGAAAACAAATTCAATCAACAAGCTGAGTCATCATAAATGACATTTTCTAATCAAGCAATTTTCTTTAATTATTTTCAGCAATGAAATGGCGATGAGTCTTACGTACGAGGAGCTTCTTCCTTTCGTCATCGATCCAAGTTGGATCCATCTGCGCAAGATCTGCTCAACGACATGCTTCATATCGTTCTTTGTGATACTTCTTGCTGCTTGTATCATCGCACACTCTTCAATGACGGAAAACATTTGCGGCTCATTGATCGCAGTGAACAACGACGTCAACAATACTCAGATTGAAAGTGTTACTGACGCATTTCCTAATGGAATCTTGACCGTTATTTTTGACGGATTGAACTCGACCGTGTCGAGTTAAATTTTTATTTATGCAATTAATTTTAAGATTCGACAAATGAAATTTAATGTTATCAGTTCTTGATTGACCTTACTCGTGACTCGTTGTTTTCAAGATCAACTTTCGACATCGCTTGATTTGTCTCACGCCAAGGCTCGAAATCAAATGTATCCAAGTCCGAGCATTTTTCCAATTGATTCGTCTTCGAGACTTTTTTCATAACATACCGTTGAGCAATGTCAACATGATCAGAGTTACGACAGATGATCGTAGACAGTCGAGTGTTAAATATTTGATGAAGTTGACCTGAAAATAAAAGGATTGAAGTTTGGGAGTTTCCAAAGAAAACAAATTTTAAATTTACCTGAAGAGAATTTTTGTGGACCAGTTGTTCGCTCATACCAAAACGAATCGCCACGCTTAATGCGAACAAATTGGTCTCCTATTAAGCAGGTCAACAGTGGCCCAATTATCCCGCCCTTGACCGGCATCTCAGCCAAACCTCCCGAGTAAATGTCAACGTCATGAGGTGAACTAAGAAAGTAATAAAAGAATTTATTGATTTTACGAAAACGAACGTGTACTTACTCATAGATTTCCCGAATGGTTTTGAACGATTGTGGGTCAACGGCTTTCGAGAACTCATTCCACGTGTCGACTCTTGGTAGTCTACAGTGTTTCCTCCATTCAGGATATGAGGGTAAGCCATGATCACGCCCACGTTGAATGTTTAACGACACAAGATCTAATCCACAAATTGCAACAGATGCGTCCTTTGCAAATAACTTTTCAGTCAACTCAGTTGTGAAGTAAGGATCAGATTTCTCAACCGAATTATTGATTGCACTTCTTATCGCACTGTCAAGTCCATGGGGGCGATAAAGCGAGTAAGGATTGAAAAGCATGTTATGAAGAGCAATTGACTCTTCAGTGTCGTTGAGCTCCTTCGTCACTTTCATTAGTCCTGGTAACAAAGTGTGAGCGAATCGAAAAGCAGCAGCTGCAAACTCATTAGCGACTGATGGATTCACTGTCTCATTGTAAGTGTCTTCTATTCCGTTTGGAGTCGATAAGATTCCAAATTCCTCACTCGATTTTCGACCAATTATCACTGACAAGAACTCATTGTAAGTAATGTGTTGCATTTGAGCTCCTAAAATCCTTCGAGATTCTTGAAACAAACGTTCGTCGTCCCAATGAGAATTTATTTCCTTCAAGCTATTTGCGAGATAATTGTGATGACGTGCTAGCAATAAATGCATTGAAGTCAAGTGAAGATTTTCATTTGATCGAGCATCGCCTGATTCGAAACAGTAACGTCCTTTTGCATTCTCTTCTGACTCGTTACAACCGTCTTTTGGGTCTTCATTGACGGGAAGCAAAGTTCGGTTGTCAATCGTCACGTACATTTTCAATTTACCGTTCTCGAAAGTCCTCAGAGATTTCACTTTTTCCTCTGTCGCTCCGTAAACAACTGAGCCATCGATGAAAGCCGTCGCTTGATTCAATTGGTCTCGTGGTCCAAGGCGATTTGTTGGGGCTGGTGCACTCCGAACAAAGTTCATGCAGGTCACGTTGTAATCATCAAAGTAAGGATCGCCTTTGCCAAGTGGAACGGGAAAGCATTCTGGATGCATTTTGCCTGAAATTCCGCAACATTCAATTGGCTCGCCATCTTGTCCTTGACTAGAAGCAGTCGCGGTGATATCATGATCAAGAAATTGTCCCCAAATCGCGAGCATCACAGTGAAATTAGGATCTGTGTAGTATGATGGCCGATGAATCGTTAGCGAAATTTCTCGAGCTGACGCAATTTCTTCGCCTTTTTGAGAACAACGAGGTGAACTTATTCCATCACAATAATCTGGATTCAGTGCTCGACGAAATGGAATGAACGAAGAGCCCCAATGAGAATTCATTCGATTGTTACAACTTCCATCGTAGCTTCGATACTTCGTCCACTCTTTACAGTTCATTGAATCTGCTTCGTTCAATCTTGAGCTGGGACCACGACCAACGTCTTGACGTTTATCGTAAGTTCGTTTATTTCTAAACTTTTTCGCTAAATATTGAGTTGCGTGGTCTTCGACGAAGCCTCTTTTCGAAGCAATTCTTGCAGTGTGGCTTGTGCTAGTCGCTCCACGTTGATGGCGGTAAGTTGGAGTATTCACAGCTGGTGCCAAGATTAATTCTTCAAGAATCTCTTTATCGCCTAATGCTTCCTTTCCAGCATTGATTGCTTCTGTCAAATCTAATTCTGTCGGTTCCGGCATCGTCCAATTACTTTCAAGTTCATCGACCAGAGGAAAGAGAATGAAAAAATCCGTTGGCAGTTCCATGTCGTCTCCCATAATTATTGAGTTGTCAGTTGAATTATTCATCACATTATCAGTGTTAGCGTTGCCGAATAGAGAATAACAGACAGAGATGATAAGAGCAATTACGAAAGCTGATCTAGAAAATGAAGAAATGATTTGACGTGAACACAAAACATTGTGGTAGGTCAGCGATTGAACTGTGGCGAAGACTTACAAAATCGTGGAACAGATGCAGCACTGAAATTGCTTAACTTGTCGTTCTCTCATGCGACGCTCATTTCCTGGGAGTAGATAAGATGGACCTGCAACGAGAGTTGAAGAATAATTTATTTTTTAAAGAAATTTCTCACCTGGCTTGCCAATTGGTATCATCGGAGTCGTTTCATCAGTATTTTGCTCCATTCTTCTCTTCACTAACTTTAACAACTGATCACACGAGAAAGTTCAATGCAAATGAAGTTACTATTCAATAAAAATTGATTCCGTTTGGATATTTTTCTGTAACTTGATATCTCTTCCGCTATCCGCGATCAACTACGAGAGCAGGGAGTTGTCACAAAAAAATTTATTCCAACATCGTCTGTGATAAGAAATTGTTGATATGAATGAAGACATTTATGATGGAAGCTGATAAGACAAGATCACAGTCGAGTCGAAAGCCCTGCAATTCTTCAGCTTGAAATTCAAGAGAAAACTTTTTGTAAGGATTCTCGCGACTTCGAGTGTCAAATGACACTTTTGTTTTTACTTCAACATTTTGCATTGTCACTGCTTAGGTCATTTTATTTCTTTTAAAAATCTAAATATTTGGTAAGAAAGCCATCATATCTCCACGCACCAAAAACCGTGCGAACGATGCGATGTTGATGGGCTGCGTCAGCTGAGTCTGTGTTTTCATTGCGTATGGCGATTTCCTCCAAGGAAAACTGGAATTAACTGTCAAGTTAAACTCACAAATCTCAACACCTTCAACATTCCTGATTGAAATTAACTTCATTGTGAGATTTGTGCAATCGACGTATCCACAGAACCATCGAAGATATTTGAAGAACGGAAATGTGAGAACTTCGTATTGGATTTTCAACAAACAATATGAGAGACAGTAGATGAGTAATCGAAGCTGTAAGGAAAGTATTGAGTAATCAAATGGTTCAGATCCGAAATGATTAACTTACCGATGCAAAGACCAGATAATAAATTATGATGGTGGGCAATAAAAAGAGAAGTGTTGTGAAAAAGAGCGTTGCGAGAAACAGTTGACGATTTGTGTAATCTTGGGACTCAACTCGATCTGCAAATTCGAAATTATTAAAATAAAGAGATTAGAAATAAAAAGACATTCATACTCTTCAAGATGTTAAGTCTCCTTCCAAGAACGATTCTTAAGAGAGATCGTATGCTCGTCAATTCCAGTTTGTAGAGCATGGCAGCGTAAATGTAGAAGCAGTGAGCGTGTAATGTGATCAATGTTATCAGATCGCAAACCATTGCGCATTGGAATGAAAATCCCATCAATCCAAACATTGTTATGGGAAGAAACAGATAATGTATCGCCGGCTCAACGATAATTATGAAATTCCACCAGAGATCTAAAAATAATTACTAAATAATAAAAATTTCTTAATAAATAAAATTTGCAACTTACCAACGTGATACATGAAGCAGCTCAGGAGAAAATTGTTCAGCTGAACATTGAGCTTCAAACCAACTGGCGATCCGTCCAACATCTCTAGAAGCTTTCGTAGTTTATGAACGATGAATTCTGTTGATTCCATAAAATATCGACAGGAATGTTGAACGTGACTCATAAGCAGAAAGACGAGAATCCCAAGTAGAATGTCGAGGACAAAGAATCCATTTTTCGTATCGTTGTTAAGACATTTCTGCCAGTTGCTGCAATGCTGATAAATCACGGTGTTCTTGAAGAGCGATGCGAACGGTCGGACAGTCGTTGAAGCAACGGATGAAAACGAAGCTAGGAATGAATGTGATGAGTTAATAAGTTTGGTGACAAAGCTCTTTCCATTTTCTTTGGCATGTTCATCTTTCAAAGCCTTTGCGATTATTAGCGCAAAATTTTCCTCAACCGACTTCGGATTGTACTCGTCATCAAAACTTTTTAGGAAATCAGAATTTTTGAAACGAAGCAGAAGGACTCGATGATTGCATGAAACTTCTTGACTATTCAGTAAGACTTTGACGATCTTGCCGTCTTGATCTTTAAGTAAACTAATTCCGTCTTGCAATATAACTTCGTTCGAAAGAGTCCCAAGCAGCTCAAGATCAGTGTTTCTTACAATTTCATTGACACAAGAGATCACAAAATAATTTACTGTTTGTGATTGATTGCTTAAAATTTGTTTCTTCCCGTAAAGATATTTGCCCTTCGCTTCTTCTGGTAAATAAATTTTAATTAGGCAACTATCACTCATTTTGCAATTGATTTAAAATTTCATTTGAAGAAAGGTAAACAAACGAGATCTGCCGAAATCCCCAAACATAGATAAATTTTTATCTAGATTGTAAAAGAAAAGTTTGATTATGAGTAATTTAAATGAACAATCTAGATTTTATTTTTCTATGTCTTTGAAATTCCGTTGGAAAGCGCCAGTCAAATCGAGTTGAATTGAATATTTATTTACGCATTTGTTCATTTGTTGACAAGAAAATCTTGTATTCGCGCATTAAAATGGATTCATCAAGAGAAAGAGACTCGACAACGCCTGAAGTGACATCAGATATCGATATTCTCAAAGATCAACTTCATACTTATCAAAGACTTAATATCGATTTATCGAAGAAGATTCAAGAATGCAAAATATTGTTGAACGTAGCAAACAAAGAACTTGTTACAGCTAGAAACGAGTTGATTGAGGAAAGAGAACTAACAGCAGAGCTCAAACACACGCTAATGGTCTCGAATGGTCATTTCTCTCAGTTCGTCACAAACTTCGTCTCAAATCTTGAAAACTGTCATGCTAAGATTGGTTTGGACGTCACTTTGCCTGGTTCAAACATCGCTCAACAACATTTATCTCAAATGAAACCACAGAAGCCTTCTGTTGATCCGGAATTTCAAAACCAACTTGAGACTATTTGCGAAGAAGATAGTTTGAACATGACTAGTGGACCAAGAGTCAGTTCAACTCCATTGTCAGCACCTAGTCGTCAAACCAAGAGCTTATCTTCGTCGGAAAATCGTGAGAAAGCATTTGAAGCAACGACTGAAAACTCACAACAAGCAGCTCGAGACTCACACGATGACGAAAGTATGAATTTCGCTGGGGGACCAAAAACCAGCTCGACTCCTTTGTCAGTTGCTCTCCGTACTAGAACCTCATCAAATACTACAGATGCAGAAACCACTGACAACGAAGAGAACACAGTTGGACGACAAGAGAGTTCAACTTCAATGCTGAGTGCCCTTCGTGACAAGACTAACATTTCAACAATTCCAAAGATTATATTGTCACCAGTCGCTCGAGCCAGCAAAGAGATCGACTCCAGTGACTCATCCGATGTTACTGACGAACCAGTGAAGAAAAAGTCGAAAGGAAAACCAACAGTAACTCCTAAATTAGTCGTTGAAGTATCCAATTATAATGCCACTGATTCACAGGTGGAGTCGTACATCAATAAATTTAATGAAATATTGGATCAGCAAGAACAACAAGTCGCATCAGATTTACCAATAAACGAGCAAGACGAGAATATGCCAGAAGCAGAACCGAGCCACAACGATTCCTCCACATCAAGCATTGACAGCGTTTCTATTTCACGTAAACGAAAAGCCAAGGTGTCCGTCCCTACTCGTACAGATGGTCGACCTAGACGTGCAACTCGTGGGAAGGCAATGACTGAGCCTAAGCTTAACACAAAACTGCGTCGCTGAATGATTGTTCAATTTATTTCATCAACAACTTACTTAAAAATAAATCTTTCACATTTTCTTAAAACTTGCATTGAATGTTGAATTTCCAAAGAACGAAGTTGTATTTGTTGGCTGCTGAGTAGTCCATTGCCTTACAGCTACTTGATTTGATAAGTTCAGACCGATATGACCAATCGATGAGCTCGTGAAAGGATTCGGCCCGTATTGAACAACAGATTGATTGTTAGACGATCCGGCCATGTTGTCACGACTAAACACATCAGTCGAGTCACGAAGCAAATTTTTACGCAAGTTCAAGTATTGCTCCTTCTGACCGTCTACTCTCGTGTGAGTTTCTTGGAGACGTCCTGCAAGTGCAATGAAGCTTTCATGAATTTGTTGTAATCCTCGCTTTAAATCCTGAGCACTGAAGTTTTGAGGACTTGATAATGATTGCAAATGCTTCTCAGTCAACTCAACTTGATGCTTCAATGTCAACAAATCGTTTTCGTATTTCTGAATGAGTTCCTTAAAATAAATCTGAGGCATGATATTTTCAAATTGTAATCCGCTTGGAGTCTCGTGAGTTCGTTGAGCCATATCAGCATGTTGAATAATTCGAGAAGTATCACTTCTCAAAAGCTTAATTGTCAGTTTGTTGTTTTCAACATTATTTGACATTTCTTGAACGTTGCAATTTAAGCTTTTAATCTCATCAGTGACACTATTCAGCTTTCGATCTGAAGTGCGAATAATATCTGATGACAAAGTCTTTTGTTGTTTGACGTAAGCTTTGAAATCTTCAACAGTCTGAACGATTTCCTTTGGTACTTGAGTTTCCTTCACTTTTGTTGATTCATTCTTTCCCTCAGCTGCCTTAGGTTGTGTTGTACTCATGTCATTTCCACCAAGGCCGACATTCTGAGGAATCGTTAGAGAAGCAATTGTTGTTGATTGCGCTGGCTGATTGGTCAATGAGCCTATTAAATTTGTTGGTTGATTTGATCCAAACAAAGGCGGTTGAGCAGTTTGAGTTGCAGGTTGTCCAAAGGATAAACCTGTACTCGGAGCACTAGTTGTTAGAGGATTTAAAGTGAGAGTTGGCGCTGCTGCTGGCTGACCAAAGCTTATCGATGAGGCTGCTGCGGGTTGTCCGAAACTTATTGTTGAAGTTGCTGCTGGTTGTCCGAAGGTAGGGGCAGCAGTCGTAGCAGCAGCTTGCGGTTGACCAAATGAAAATTTTGAATGTTGATGGCCTTGAACGGTTGGTGCTGCAACTCCAAATGAAAGAGACGCTGCCGCTTGCGGAGCAACTGTAGCAGTTGCTGCTGGCTGACCAAAAGAAAATCCAGTCGTCTGAGGTTGAGTTGCAGGAGTCGAGAATGATATTGAAGATAATGGTTGAACAGTATTAGTTGGAGCTGTTGCTTGAGGCGTTCCAAACGAGAGACTTGCTGTCTGCTGCAAAGGCTGAACAGTCGCTGTTGGGGTTGAGCCAAACGAAAAACCTGAAGGTTGAGCTGTTATTCCAGCCCTTGCTGGAGTCGCTGCTGGAGCTCCGAAATTGAATCCTCCTGGTTTCGCCATAGCAGATGCAGTTGCATTTGGCGCTGCTGCTCCAAATGAAAATGCAGTTTGTTGCGTGCTAAAATTGAAATTTCGTTAATCATTGAAATTGCAAGTCTCAAACACATTCAAGTATTTTTACCTTGCTGGAGCTCCAAACAATGGAGGAGCAGCTGCTGGAGATGCACTCGGAGTTCCAAAACTAAATCCAGACATGATTTTAAATGGAAATTACTGTTCACAAAGCGAAAGTGCTTTGGGATTTCAAGAGATTTGGGATTTCAAAGGATTTGCGAGGGGTTCTCAATTACGTCGACCAAGATCCACCAGATGGGGCTATTTAACAAGTTTTAGAAAAAAAAAATAAAAAAATTATTTCAAAAGGAATTAGTGAAGTTAACTAAGTGAAAATATTTTAAAACTTTAGTTAAGAATAAAAAGAACAATAGTTGATTGAATATTTGCTAGCGGAAAGTGGATATCACTTGGAAATCTCTTTTGAATTTTCCCGACGCTCTTGTGTGATTGTGTTGGTAAGTTTCTTCTATAATTCCTTCTTCAACTTAATGACAAAACATTCAATTCAATTTTAGATTAAAATACGTGAACATGTCGCTCCCTAATTATAAGCAGATCGCTCCCAACTCTCGTAAGTTTAGAAACAACAGTTTCACATCGAATTCATTATTAAGCATGTCAATAACTTGACGATACTTAGAATCGCCTGTAAGGTTGTCTACGATGCATTGCATTTCTCATCTGTTTTTCCGCTTAAAACGCCAATCACATCCTTTTAATGTTGTTTTGCATGTTAATAATTTCCCTTCCCATTAAATCGATGATCCAGCAGACATCAGAGAGCTGCAACGTCTCGTAGTTTATTTTAGATGAATCGAAAGAATGAAACAAAATTATGCAAATTTACAGATCTCATGACCGCTGGCCATCCCGTCACATTCAATATACTCAAAGGTAATTGACACCTTAACCATTATTTGTCCTTATCCTTGCTTAAAGTATTAACGCTCAGTGTTTCTGCTTCTTGCTTTGAAACTGTAATCGCTTTATCGTTTTTCACATTTTATGTTCAACATCAAGGAACGACCGTCGATCTTAAAATGTCTGACAATAAATTTGCTTTTTCAATTACATGATTCTCCCATTCAGAGCGTTTGAGAGCATCTGGCGGCGGGCCAGGTGATCGTCGTGATCAAAGCCCTTTTCTACATTCGGCTCATGGAAATCCTGCGTTCACACCTCAGAAGGCTGGTAAAGCCAGTGCTGCCAGTGTGAGTAGAAAAGTCTGATCGACTTCAAAAATCTTGAGCAAGTTTTGGAAACATTTTAAACGTTAACTCAATTTTAGTTGGAATCAAGACTTCCTAAGCCACCAAAGCCTCCAGAGAAGCCACTTATGCCCTACATGCGATACTCTCGTAAACAATGGGACTCTGTAAAGAATACCAGCCCCGAATTGAAATTATGGGAGATTGGAAAGAAAATTGGAAACGTAAGAAATTATTCTGCTAAGAGATTTGTCTGTGATTAATGAAAACTTTCTACGTTTTAGATGTGGCGAGATCTTCCGGATGAGGATAAACTAGAATTCATCGAGGAGTATGAAGCTGAAAAGATCGATTATGAGAAGAGCTTGAAAGTTTATCACAACACTCCGGCTTATCTGGCTTACATGGCAGCGAAAAGCAAGAAATCTGGTAAGTTCATAAGAGTTGCTAAGAAAGAATTCCACTAAACTTTACTTCACTAACAGATGTTGACAACCATGATCAGCCTCGTTCAAGTTCGAAGAGTCAAGATCGACGCATTGACATTCAACCAGCTGAAGATGAGGAAGACCAAGACGATGGTTATTCCTTTAAACAAATAGCATACGCTCGATACTTGCGTAATCATCGGTTGATCAACGAAATCTTTTCTGACGCCGTTGTCCCAGATGTCAGGTCTGTGGTTACAACCCAGCGAATGCACGTTTTGAAACGTCAAGTTCAATCTCTCGCTATGCATCAGAAGAAGCTACAAGCGGAGCTCCAACAGATTGAAGAGAAGTTTGAAACGAAGAAAAGAAAGTTTGTCGAGTCTTCTGAGTTGTTCCAAGAAGAGTTGAAGAAACATTGCAAGCCAGCAGTTGATGACGAAACGTTCCAAAAGATCATCGAACGACAATACGAAGCAATGAAACGTGAACGTATGCGAGCAATTGAAGAACAGAACAAGCCACCAGCACCGGTCAAGCCAGATGAAGTTCCAGTTCAAGCTAACACTGCTCAGCCCGCTGTTGTTTCTGAGCCTCCATTAGTTGAAGCTGGTCAATCGACTGCCGAGGTGAGATAATATTATAATTTTCTGGTCAATGGAACATGTAGAGAACTTCCAGACTTAGTTTTAACAGTACAAGTTTAGAGGGTTTAGGTAATTAAATCAAGTGTTGCACATTTGAACAAAATCTTAAATGATTGAGAAATAATCTCAAGGAAATATCACTGAAACATTAATTTCTTTTCCTCTTCTGTTAATTTTTTTTACACCGAACACTTAAATAAATCAATATTGAAACTATTATCACAGATGACTGTACTGCACTTACAGGTAACATTTTGAATCCTTTTTGACTGGTGCCATTTTTTTCGTAGGCTCGCATGAATTTTATTTTCGCTTTAATTTAAAATTCAATTATATTTAGCGCGAATGTCAGTTGTTTTTGGTGTTTTCTTTTTAAACCTAACTAGTAGTTTGATCAACAGCATTTCTAGGGAGAATTCACTTCTAGGAAAGGCTTTTTATCCATCGACTTATTTTCATTTCTCAAAATGGTCTGAGAATGGAATTTATCAAAGGATAAAAAGCGGATCTTCTTTTCGATTTAAAGCCTGGTAGTTATGACTTTTTTTTTATCTGAGTTTATTTGGTTTGTTGTGCAAGTGTTGTTCACGTCAAAGCATGAATATTTAATTCGAACTTAATGAACTCTTTCGATTTCAGCCGATGGATATTGAACCAGCTTTGATTAAGCCAGCAACGGATTCTGATGACAACAAATCAAATGATTCAACGGCTTCACAACCGCAGCATTTGCAAGAAATGGCTAAGAGCACGGTCGTCTTGAAGGAAGTCACAGCACCTGTGGCTCCAAATGATAACGCGAGCTCGGAAATTCCAACATCAGTTGCACCTCTTTCCGAAGCCACACAAATCGAAGCTCCAAAGTCTGTTGAAAGCATTGTGACTCCGCTATCAACTCCTCCAATAGTCACTTCGATTCCGCCCACTGTCAGTGCTCCAGGACCAATCACTCATAGCCAGGAAGCTCCAGTTGTTCCACCAAACGTAACAGTTTCTCAACATCATCCAAGCGGACCAATTCCTGGGCCACACATGCCTCATGGAGCCTTCCCAGGATTTCCACAAGGGCCTCCGCGTGCTCCGTTTTACGGACAGATGCCGCCTTATCAACAAGGTTTCCAACAATATCCGTATGGTCATCACATGCCTCCGTATGGTCATCAGAACTATCATGGACCACCTCCTCACGGTTATCCAGGGCCCGAGTATCCCCAACAGCCCCCTACAATGCCAGCAATGCATCCACCGCCGATTTCTCATCAGCCTCCTTTGGCAGCTCCGCCAGTTGTTCAACCACCAGCTATTGAAGAGGCTCCCGAGAAAAATGACAGTTAAACGGGAAATTTCTCTTTAACTTTATTTCACGAACAAATTTTAAGATTTTTTGTAACTGTAATTTCCATTTGAATCAATAAAATAACTGAAACCTCACTAATGTGACTTCACCTGAATCAAAACAAAAGTAAATGCGGCAAGAGACAAATTAATTAAATTATATTCTAACACGTGAAGAGGTAAAGTTTATTATTTTTATGACTAACAAATTAAACTAATGAGATATTGGATTAACTTGAATTAAAGCGCAATGGCACAAAGAGAAGTTCCCGAAAATAACGTTCCCCAAAGAGAAGTTCCCGAAAATAACGTTCCCCCAAATTACCTTCCTGCTGGTTATCACAGCGATTATGAAAGTGATTACAATGGTGATTCCGATCGTGATAACGATTTCGTAGTGGTTGAAGAACAACCAATGGATCGGAAGAAAAGAAATCTTATTGGACACTTGAAAAACAGGAACTTGTCTGCTTTCGCAGCTGAACTCGATAGGGAGCCGAGAGGTTTTGACATTGACACGGAAGTTGATGATCATTGGAATCTTTTGTTTCACGCTTGCTATCTCGGCTATAGTGAATTTGTAGATTTCCTTCTCGATCAACGTGGAGCTGACGCCAATAAGATCATAAATGAAGAGACTCCGCTAATGATCGCTTGCTACGCTCCCGATGCTAATCCCGACCTTGTTTTCCATATTGTCAAGGCTCTCACTAAAAAGACAATTAGCATAAATGCAAAAAATCGCAAAGGAACCACTGCTCTCATGAACGCTTCACAACGAGGCTATCTGGACGTGGTTAGACATCTTGCCCTCATGAACGCCTCTTTAAATATTTCTGATAACGTTGGCCAAAATGCTCTCTTTTATGCAATTATCGGAAAGGACATTCAAGCTTGTAAAATTCTCATTAAATCCGGAATCAAATTGGAACCTTGCAATATGTTTGGTGTCGACGTAAAGGAATTTGCTGTCAATGAAGGTTTCGATGAATTTGCTAAGCTGTTTCCACCTGAGCCTTACCGCTTTGAAACACCAGCAGAGTATGTGAGCTACAGAACAATTGAATCTCTCGTTCCTGGGATGTCAAGAAACATGTAAGTAAAGTCACTCTCATTTCTTGATTCAATTAATAATTTAAATCTCTTTTTTCTAGGCCCGATTATTTCCCGGATCTGGATAAGATGCTTAGAGCTATGGACTGCGAAAAGTTCATCACAAGTTTTGCTCTTGCCAAAGTTACTCTCGAGGAGTTTCTCTGTATCTCGGATGAACGGCTGAAGGACATTGGCATAAGATTTCCATTCGAAAGAGCTCGTATCCAATACGGACTTCTCAAGTTCCAAAAAATTAAATGGAGCCGAAAATCTTTGTACATTCCAGAGTTGGAGGGAGAAATGAACGCATTCGACATGGCCATGCTGCTCGTTAATCTCTTGCGTCAGCTTATCATAATCAAGTCAAACATTGTCCTCATGAAGCGTCTCCTAAATGAGGAAGATTTGTCAAAGGCTCATAAATATTTCAACGTAAAACCTCTAAGCGATTTTCAATCAAACTTGAGCACTTTGCAGACTGAAATTAAAGCAATTTTGGATGTCCAGGCTATCAATGGAAATCCTCTCAAAACTCCAAAGAAAGGCAAACTCTCCATTCCAAACAAGCTTATCAAATTAGGAATCATCAGCGGTGTCTTCGTCGTTTTCTCCATCAACGTCTTCAAATTGTTCATGAAAAAATAACTGAAAATTTAAAGCTAAGCTCCGTGATTTGTGATACTTTCGCTGTGGATCAACTCTCGTTGTTTACAAATACATTTTTACGAGTGCTATGATCTCTAAATAAGAAAATAAAAATTTTAGTCCGCCATGGACAATGTTATTCTTGGTGGGTTATCTTCTTCATTCGCCACTGTCTTTACCAATCCGCTTGAAGTCATAAAAACACGTTTACAACTTCAGGTTCGTGCATTTGTGATTTAGAGCTTTTTTTCTTTAAAAAAAACTTTGACCTTTCAGGGAGAATTGGCGAAAAAGGGAGCAGCTGTCGAGCCTTATAAGAATTTTTTACAAGGATTTGTTCAAATTGCTAAGCATGACGGATATGTAGCTCTTCAGCGAGGGCTGTCAGCATCGCTTTGCTTTCAATTTGTTCTGAACTCATGCCGGTAAGTGTAAAATATTTTTTAAGATTCAAGCTGAAGTTCCCTTTTTTGTAGATTAGGAATTTATACGACAGCTTATGAGAGAGGTTGGACGAGAAGTTCGGATGGAACTGTCAGCATATTACGATCTGCTTTCTTTGGAGGTGTCGGTGGAACAATTGGTCAAGCTCTTGCTTCCCCATTCTTCATGATTCGCAATCAATTACAATCAGCATCAGTTGAAAAGATCGCTGTAGGATATCAGCATAAGCACGAAGGTTTTATCGCCGCATTTAGAAAAGTTTACTCCGCTCATGGAATCACAGGACTTTACCGAGGAGTTCTTGTCACTGTTCCGCGAGGAATGATGGGATCTGGAACTCAAATCGCGACTTTTGGTGCTACGAAAGATTATTTACAACGACACTATCCAAATCTCGATGAAACATTGACTTCATTTATTAGCGGAGCTACGGCTGGAACGACAATGTCTATCGCAATGAACCCAGCCGATGTCATCAGCACGCGATTGTACAATCAAGGAGTCTCGGCGAGTGGAAAAGGAATGTATTACAGCGGCGTGATAGACTGTTTCTTGAAGATATTGAAAGCAGAAGGTGTCGCTGGCTTCTACAAAGGCTTCTGGCCACATTACATAAGAATTGGACCGCACTCAGCACTCGTTTTGCTATTCTTCGATGAACTCAAACTCTTCAAGCAAAAGATCAGTTAAACCAAAATTAGTTTTAATAGAAGAATTCTATTTTATTTTATTTCCAATAAATGTCTTTAGCGAACAAAACAATTTTTTAGTGAACAAATTACATCCTTTTGCTCTTTTCTGGTTGAGGGTAAGGTTAGAATATTTCGTTCGACTCAGAAATGTTTTAGCGAAATATGATTCAGTTTTAGCGAAATACTCATGCAGTTCATAGTTCAGTCGTTTCTTCGACGAACGCAGTTTTACGAGAACTTGGGTTCGAATCCCAATGCAATTGAAGTAAATCTCCAATATAGTTCGTTCTAATTTTTTAGTTTTCATCTTTTTTTATTTTATAGAAGTTTTTCCTTGATTTGGAAAGTTTTTAAATCACACATGATCTGAAAAATAAAACTGAAATAAATTTTTGAATATAGAATCTAATTCTGTTTAAGCGAAACTGTTGTAAAGTTGTTTGTGACTTAGTTGGCTAGTTGAGAAACATAGACTCACCAAGAGCTAGGGTTCGAATCCCAATAAAATTTAGAGCATGTCTGTGATGTTGTTGAAAAATTTTTTGATTGACCAAAACTCTTTTTTTTATTTATTTTTCTTTATTAACTCGTTATGATAAGTTAAGAACAAAATTGGAACTTTTATAATGAGACTAAAGCTTAAGCCATTCCTTTGAGTAAAACTAAATGAGTAAAAATGATAAAAATTCCCAAATGTTCTTCGGAATAACACAGATAACGAAAGAATCATCTAAAGCAGTGGCAGGATCAACATTGTGAACATTCTGTAGAGGAAATAGATTGCGAAACCTTGGAATGTGAAAACTGTTGCGTAATGCAAAAATTTAAGTCTGAAAAATAAGATTTTTGTTATCGCAACTCGTGACTCAATAAACATTTCAATATTTACTTTTGGAAGCGTTTCTTAGCTTCTGGGATGTTCTTCGGATCCTCTTTCATTAGATAAGTTCTGATGCCGTACATGCTGTTCTTAATGAATATCGGCCAATCAACAGCTTCCATATCGAAGTAGAAAAGATCTTTGTCTCTGTCGTCAAGATTGTTCCAAAGATTCTGTAAAATCAATTAATTAAGGTTTGAAGGTTTTTTCAATTAATTGCTCCAATTATTTACCTTCACGTTGTCGTTGTCGAACTTCCAAGTGCGATTTGTAAAGTATCCAAGAACTGTAATGAATGAAAATTAATTACATTCAAGATTGTTACTAAAATATTTCAATTAGACTCTACCATCACAGAGTTTGTGAATCTTTCGATATGTGTCGAGCAATTTTGGTTTCTTTCCGCAAACAAACAAACCCAAGTCGACGATAACTGCCGGCATGAAGTGGTAAAGGAATGTGAGGATGGTGACGAGCGTCTTTGAGTTGGACATTGTGAAGGTGTAATACCAAGCGGTTTTCATGAGTGGAACTTGTTCGCCATAGAGCGAAGCTAGATCAGTGTAAGTCTTCCAAGTCATTGGGTTCTTCGGTGATGTCACATAGTTGTAAACTGGAGGCTCTTCGTATGATCTTGTTCCGATATCGTAGCCGCTGGCAATCATTGAATTAACACACAAGTCTACAGGAACAAGTTCGGCATTGTTTTCTTTCTTGATATGAAGAACACGTAGAAGACCCGCAGCGACTCCAACGATGATTCCAGTTGGTCCGTACATGTTGTCGATCCAACCTTTCAATGGTTCCCTGTAAGTTGGGATTACAATAGCTGGACGAAAGACTGCAACTGGAAGTCCCTTCGAGTGAGTTTTGACGATATCTTCGGCTAATGCTTTTGTGTAAGCGTAAGTGTTTGGCCATGTCTTGATCAATCTGAAAGTCAATCATTTATAAAACTAGTCGAGACGTTTCTTTAAATTTTAACTTACTCAGGCGTCAATGAGTCTAAAGTTTTATCATCTAAAGCTTCTCCCAATTTAATTGAATTATCTCCAGTCAAAGCTGTCTTATAAAACTTTTCCTCAATAGCAATTTGATTGCAGTTAGCGTACGCAGTTGACACATGAACGACAGCCTGCAAAACAAATCACACATATCTTGAAACAAACGTTCTTTTTTCTATAATTTGTTGTTTCCAAGAGAAAAATCCCCCGACTCATTTCACGAAACGACGTCATAAGAGACACGAGCGAGTTATTTGGATAAAGATTAATTAAAGTGATTGACAGCCCACCTTTAGCTTTTCCATCTCCTTGGCTAACGTCAATATTGCTTTTGTTGCACCAACATTAATCGCCAGTGCAAGCTTCAACTTCTCATCGAATCTGAAATGAAAAAGAAAATTCGGGTTCGTCGCTTAAGTCTTTTAAAATGATTGATGATCGTACCTAACGGTCGCTGCGACGTGGAAGATGATATTGACTTGCTTCAGTAGAACAGCACGTTCACTCGGCTCAATGCCTAACCCCGGAAGCGTGCAATCGCCGTTGATGGCGAAGATTTTGTGACGAAACTTGGGATCTTCTTTTTTGAGTTGATCGAAAACCTTTAAATATTTTCTATCAGCCACAAAATTGATTCGTCAAATCATTTATTTTCTTACCGGGTCGTCAAATATTTTACCAATTCTAGTGTGAATATCATCATTCTTCTTGCTTCTTATTAGAATGTAAATACTTTCGACATCGCACGTACGTAAAAGCTTCTCGATGAGAACTGTGAATTTAAAGAAGAAATCAATTAGTAACAGAGACACTCACTCGACTGTTGTAGACCAAAATGTCTTGTTTAATTATTAATGCGTGGCTTCATTTTTAATTCAAACGAGCGGGAAACTCTGCATGAGAATTTTATTCATATCTCCTTCAATGACCTCAACCTCTCATGAGTTACGCAGTCTCTTAAGCCAAAAAATGAAACGAGGCACGACAACATTCTAAACACAGAACCAACAATGATTGTTGTTTGGCTGTGTAGAATTATTCTGTGTTCAAGTGAAGTTTGAACTTATAAAACCTAAAGAGATTTTGGTTTTTTTTTGTTTCTTAGATTCGTAACTTGTTAGCGCTTTTTCATGCCCAAAGCAAAATCCATTAGATTCTCTGACGTCACAGACACTCTTCTTTCTAAGAAGTTCTTAGTCAAAAGTGCTGCTGATGACGCGGATAAAGACTCTTTCAAGGGTCATTAACGTTCTAATGATTTAGCAAATAAAAATATTTTTTTTTGCAATTACAAATATTGAGAACTAATATTTGCTTTTGTTTAATAATTTATTTCAAGAGCGAGACTCTCATAGACTGCGAGTAAAAGCCAATAGAATCCAGACTTCGCCTTCAAACTGAAATTGATTCACATTGCGAAGTCTATAAAGTGTATTTGTATGGAGAAAAAATCAAGTTCAAAGTCAAGCACTCGCTTAACAGCTGCTCTGTCCATGTGTACAACGAATTTTAACATCTAACGGTTGTCAACTCTTATTCAATCTTATTTTATGTTGAACTTGAAGAAAATTCGAGAACTTCATGATTTAGTCAACAAATCATGGAGATGATTGACGGGTCTGTGTCTTGCCGCAGCTTCACGCTTCTCATTTAGTTATTTGAGTCACGTAGATTTGTCTTTGTTTCTTTGGTCGAGATCTCAAAGTTTACTTAACATCGTTTCATATTTGGAAGATGAATTTAATTTGTGATTTAATAGACCGATTCTCATTTCAAGGCCGCTAAGAGTGAAAAATCACGACTCGATTATAAATGAAGTTTGTTTGCTTTCAATTATGACCGAGATGATGGCATCATCTTAAGTGGTAAACTCAGTAAGACGATGAATATGAATTATCAAGATGATAACTCACTTTTGCCTAAGAATCCAGTGCCTCCTGTGATGAAAACGTGCTTCTTAGTGTAGAACTGCTGGATTGGTGAGAAAGATCCTACGAAAAGAGAAAAATAATTTTAAGAGGAAATGAATTTTAATGAGTTCGAGGAGTCAGACTTAATTATCTTTCGAGATATTCACTTGAGGGTTGCAAGTTCCTTGCTAATTAGTTTCTCAAGAAAACAAATTTGTCTAAAAATCTCAAAGCAATTTGCAAATTCTATTTGATCATATAATGATGAATAATTATTTTGTGTGATTTCGCGAAGTTTCTTATTAAATAATCTTTAAAAAACTCACCATTGTGCAGCTGCTCTTGTGAATTAATTATTGTGTCTTGTAGCGGAGCCATTTCGTTTTCTTTTTAGCCCTAACACGCACTATCTAAAATAAATCAAAACAGGAACACTTGAATAAGCTTCCGGGTCGTAGAAAGATTCGTGCCATTCAAACTTTGTTCAATTGATTGATGACGAAAATACAATTTACTTGCAGTTATGTCGAAAGATTTAATGAAGGAGATGCAATTCAGAGAACAATGTAACCAGATTGTATGACTTGTTAGATCTCTCATCGAAGCCTGAGACATAAACTATTCAGCTCGGTCATTATCTTTAATTTTTTTAATGAAAAAGGAAAAACTTTTCCTTGTCAATTAGTGGTTGGATTAAGTTTCTTAAGCTCTCCGCTGTCCAACCACAAAAAAACCTTCAACATAAAATCAAAAGAAATGTCATCTCAAAGTTACTCAATACACAAGAAAAATGATCTTCCCACTTGAACTTATCATTTTGCTTAATTGTGTACCAGCTGACTGAGGTCACCAAAATATTCGGCAAACAAATAACTAAAAATGATGAAGCACTCTTTGCGGATTGACTTATGAAGTAAATACGAGATAGGATTACGCAAATGTATTTATCCTTCTGAAGTAATCGTGCTTAACAAATTCTCATTCTGTTTCGCAAAGATTTGGTTTGTCCCGGAAATAAATTAAAAATTTCCCATAACAATTACGCAAGACGACGATGTTCTGCAGCTCTCACTGTCACAACTTATGTGAGAAACATTGAACATGATACTTACGGAACTGTTCATTTCATTGAATTAATTGCTCGATACAGAAAAGTTCAAATCTTATCTTTAAAACTTCTAACTTATCTGCCAATTTATCTTCGCTAAGCTTTGATCAAGTCTTTTGTTGAGTAGATAGCTGTAGCTGATTCTCATAATTACGTTTAGTTTTAAAAGATTTGGCTTTGAAATAGTTGCAAAAAAATATGTTTACTTCAGTTTTGTCGATCGTTTAAAGCAACCGAGACATTCGAGAGTTTCCTGACCTTGAATGAGCGTTTTTAGTTGAAAATTATTGTTTTCGATATTTGAAGCTTGACCTTGTTCAAGATAGTCTCTCATCGGTTCCTTCTTAATATTAAATTAAAGCTCGACAAGTGGTGGACAATCATTTGAAGAACTTAAAATACTTAAAAATGATCTTTCGACTACAATGAGCTAATTTAAATCGAACAGGTATTTTACATAATTAAGCAATTTAAACAATTGTTCTAATCAACTGATTTATTGCGAAAGTCTGATGAGAATTTCAAATAAAATTCTTTCCTGATGAATTCGAAAGCAAAGTTAATTGCATTTTATTTAATTTTTCTTAGCACTTATCACGCAAGTGCACAACTAAATGCGTAAATTATCTTGTGAACTAGAAACGTCGCGAAAGCATTTAACTCATTGACCGGAGTTTGTATCTTGAAATATTTAATTAGACAATTTTTAGTTAGTTTCACCAGATTATTTATTAATCGATCGTTACGCAAATAATATTTTAATGAAAAACGTGACGACAATTAAGTTCTAAGATAGGAAAAATACGAAAATTGCATCAATGAATCACAAAAGTTTTATTCACCTTTGATGCATCGAGTTACTCAACTTGATCACGTAATTTTGTTTCGAACACGTAATCGATTCTGGGTAGAAAACTAATGCAAAATTAGTCGATTCAGTCCATGAATCTTCTTTACATTCCGGATTTACACAAATAGAGACACTCTTGAAAGAGATGATCGAACTTGTGTCACCTTTTTTCTTCTTTGTTTAGACAAATGGTTAGCACCTTAAGCCGATAATCGTTCATTAAGAAATTTCTTTGAAGACTAAACTTGCACTTTTATGATGAAACAGTAAACCTCAACGCACGCCTATCGATTTGTTCCGATAGTTTATCAAATCGCACTTTGCATTTCGATTTCAGTTTTTGCGTAAATCGAAAGATTGTGCAACGTATCGATGTGGCCAGTAAGTGAATTTTGTATTCAAGTCACATTCAAGTTCCAAATCATTTTTCACTTCAACAATCGCAGCCCAATATCGAAGCTTAACAGTTTTAATTTGTTCATTGATCGAGAAGCTAAGGCGAATATCAAACAGCGGTGAATCAATTGACACATAAACCGTAATAAGCTTATTCCGAATTTGGCCGCATAAATCTCGATGAGGTCAATAATTTCACTTGAAGACGTTGGTGGTCAGTCAAGTGCATTTAACTATGTTTGCTCACAACCTTCGCGAACTATTTGAACGACCCACGTTAAACTCTCTTTACAAAAATCGCTAAAGTCCTTAAATGAGCCTTCGAATAATTACGCAATTGTTTGATTACACATTCCGAATTCGATAGAAGTCTCCGTCAGCATCACAAAATGTTAATTTCTTATGTTGACTTTACTCGTCATTAAACAAACAAAAATGAATGACACGAAAATATTTAAATCGCAACACTTGAACTTGAAAACAATTGAAAATTTAATTTACCCAAAAATCTTTTGACTTTTTAAATCTTTAACTTGTTAAATTGAAATATTATTTTTTTCTTGAACTTCAACTCGTGATAACTTAACAGCGCAACGGACAAAATCAAACTAAAATTCAAGCAGCGTTTCACATATTTTTATAACTTAACTGAGCTGAAGATGTGAGCGAATATTTTTTGACGTCACGGATCAGAGATTGCAATCGTCGAACAATTTTAACACTTCGTGAGTTGTATGTTACTTTAAAGCTTCGTTTTAGATCCCTGAGTGAGTTTAAGAAATGATTTTTGAGAGAGAACATGCGAGAGCAGATTTGAGCATTTTCCCATGAAATGGAAAATTTGTATCATCGCTTTGATCAAAGCGAGAAAAAATATTCTAACAACTGCGTCCTTAAGAACAAATTTGTTTAAAAAATTAAAAAAGAATTTTCAATTGTAAGTTTCACTTGATCGATGAGAAATTATTTGTTATTAAACTGCGCATGCTTGGACCAAATGATGACGCACGTGGCGATCGAAGGTGAACCACACATTACCAAAAAAAAAAGTTCATTTGCTGAATTCTTAAGTTTTTTTTTTCGGCATGACCAGCAAAAAAAAATTCAATGCGGAAACATTACACCTTGATCGGAACAATGAGGGAAGAGTTCATTAGCAAGAGTCTTCTTAAACTGATAGGCCAAGGAAGGAAATTTTCGCAATAGCTATTTCCTTAGTTTCAAGGCAAAGCAGAGCAATTGTCAATGAATCATTGACTCAGAATAAATACAAAAACAGTTTTGATATAAAAAACAATTTTTATTCCGTTCGATTAAAGATTTCAACAAATGTAAGACACATTACGAATTTATTTGTTTATATTTAGGCAACTGCTCGTGGGTCGGTCTTAAGAATATTCTTAAAACAAGTTTGCAAGTTTCGTTGTTACAGTTAAAACTGTTTGAATTAATTCTAAACTTTTGATTATTTCTTTATAAAATCATTATTTGCCTTTACTTTCAGTAACTTACAGAAAATAAAAGATGTCTTTTAGTTTTGTGCGTTAATTTCGAGTAAAAAAAATTCGAATAGTTTAGTTTTTTTTTGGTAAGTTAAAATCCGTTGATTGGTGTGCCTTTATTTTCCAGAGGTCGAGATCTGAATCCATCAGCAACTTTTTGTGATATTTCTGTTGTGTCTTTGCCTCTCGTCTCTGGCATGTAGATCTTGAGAAGCATCGCCAATAAAATACAAACGCTAGCGAAGATCAGGAAGACTGAAGCGCCCATAGCTTTTTGAAGAGTGGGAAACGTCATTCCGACTAAGAAATTACAAAACCACGAAGCCATTGATCCCATTGACATTGCGACTGGACGAGGACCCACTTCGAAAAGCTCTGTACAAATAATTAATTTAAATTTATTCAAGTCGCATTATTCACTTTTGCTTACCGCTTCCACAGAAGAAGGGAATTGGACCGAGACCAATTTGATACACGAAAATGTAACATAAAAGAGCAACGACGCACATGGCCGGCAGAATCGATGAACTCTCCTATTGAAGAAATAAAAGTAAAAGTGATTCATTTACAAGTTTATGAGTGACTTACAGCGAAACCATAAAACACGCTTAGGAGAAGCAGAAACACAGCGCAACCGCAACACGACGTTAGCATTAACGGTCTTCTATTGATTCTTTCCATGAGAACGGGACTGAAAAAGCTTACGAACAAGTTAAGGCAGCCAGCTGCCAAATTTGCCCATTTTGCATTGACTGAGCTGAAGCCAATTGATTCAAAAATGGAAACTGAGTAATAAAAGACCTAAAATCATTTTTCATTATTATTTCGTTGAATTGTTATTGAAATATTTTACCGCATTGATGCCTGAGAGTTGTTGACCTCCTTGCATTGCACAAACAAGAACCAAAGGAAGCAAAAGCTTGGGATCACAAAGAACTTGCCACACTCCTTGTTTCTCTTCTATCGAATCATTAGACGGCTCCATCGTCTCAAATTCTTCCAGTGCCATGTCATGATTATCACACAATTTTTTCAATTCCCTCATCGCTCCAGAGCGGTCACTTGCTATAGAACATAAATATTTCGGACTTTCAGGGAAAAGTCGATAAGGCAGTGTACACAGAATCAGGAAGACGAGTTGAAAGCTTAGAGAGTAGTGCCATAAGTCTTTGGTTCCGAAAACTTCTTGTAGACTAAAGATTTGTCCAACAACGACTCCGCCTGTGATTCCCATTGAGCAAAACACTCCTAGTGTTCCTCTAAGATTTAAAGGCGCAATCTCAGATAGATACATGGGCAAGCAAGTCGTCGTTATCCCTGAAGCTAGTCCAACGAGGATTCGTCCAATTATTAGAAGTTCTACTGAAGACAACGCTCGGCAAAATTGGAAAGCTAGAGATCCAAGGATGAAGAGAATTACGCAAACGAGATAAGACCCTTTTCTAAAAAGATATCAATAATAATGAGTCAGAGATTATAAATCACGTGAAATTGTGAATTACCTTCCAATCCTATCAGCTACAAAAGAACCGCCAAACGATCCGACAGCTCCTCCAACTAGGAACATTGAAACGATGAACGACCAAAGCAACTCGATTCCTGAGTCTGACAGCACGACATTGTAATTGTTATAAATTGTTTCATTTGCCCATTCTTTGATGTATTGAGATGGAGCATTGATAACTCCTATGTTGTATCCCGCAACGTTTGCACTTCCTAATGCAGTACAGACCCCAGTCAATAACAACAATTTATTCCAGCCTCGTGTCTAAAAGCAAAGGAAGCAATAATTGATAAGAAATAGCTCGTAATTAGATGGGTCAGTGGAGATGATCGGAAAGCAATTATTATCTGTCGCGAGATTACACGAGGACCAGAGAGGAAACATTTAATTATTCTCATCACAAGAGTGCACACGACTTGCATTTCTTGGCATTTGTTCAAAGAAAATCAAACGACAACAAAGCGGAACTTGAGTAAGAAGTAAATGGAAGGCGATGAATCATTTTAAGACTCGTTGTTCATTCATAAAGAACTTTTGTATTGCAATTACACTCTCACCTTTCTATGTAAACTTTGAGAATAAGGTGATTTGTCAATATTTGCCATCTCTTCACTAGTTCTCGTTCAAATCATTCACGCTCGCGACTATTCTTTTATTCTCAATCTAACACTTTCGCTAAATTTTATTAATCAATTAACATTGAGAATGAGTTAACAACCGAGTGAGGCACACAGATTGCCGAAAAAGACGTGGGACGAATTTATTTTGAAGAAATTTAAATCAGAATGATCGTTTGAACGCTTTCAATTTATTCAGACGCTTTCAGTATTCAAAAGTAAACAAAGCTTCAAATGCGAAATTTAAAAAATGTTTATGTGGCTGAGTAATGAAAATGTTCGTGATCTCCTTGGGACTTCCGCTACAATCACGACAGTTCTGCAATTCCTTACTGGATGTCTAATCTGTCAAAACTACATCAGAAAGAAGAGCACCGGCGAAGTGAGTTTTAATTTCGTTGCAGCAAAGAAATATTTTTTATTGACGAATATTTATCTTTAAGACGAGCTCTCTCCCCTTCACAAGTGGACTACTTTCTTGTTCTTTATGGTTGCGCTATGGAATTCTTATCAATGAAAATGCTGTGATATTTGTCAACGCCATCGGAGTTGTTTTGTTCTCGTTATACTCACTCTCGTACTACATTTTCACAATCAACAAAAGACGAATGACACATCAACTTCTTTTAGTCTTCCTCATGATTGCATTTTCGATCATCTACAGTAAAATTGAGCCTAACGATCTTCAAGCCTCACGATTAATTGGTAAGCGACATTTCATCAGCGATTCGTTTTTTTTTTGTCGTGACTGATATCAAAATCTTTCTCTAGGCTTGCTTTGCTGTTCCGTTGGCGTTTTCTTCTTCGCTAGTCCTCTGATAAAATTAAAGCACGTCATCGCTTCAAAGAATACAGAAGTATTGCCCAGACCTATAATCATTGCGAGTTTCTTCGTGACACTTCAATGGTTTATCTACGGATACTTGATAGATGACAGTTTCATTCAAGTAAGATCAACAGTTATTCAAAGTTTTATTAATTCAATTATCAATTTTAGATCCCGAACTTCCTTGGTTGTATATTGTCAGCGATCCAGTTGACTTTATTCTTCATTTACCCAAATAGGACTGACAACGTAAAGTATAAACCGTTGACCACGGAGGATGTGTTGACATTCTGAAATTTCTATTCGAGTTTATAGTAAATAAGAAAAAATGTAAGATTTTAGCGGCGATTGGATTTATTTTCTTGTTACCGTGACAAAGGCACTTTAAGCAATAAATTTTGTTTAAATATCATTCGCATGTTGAGGTGGGTCGCGAAAAAATCAATCACAATAGCAACAACAATCAAGAAGAGGCGTTGCATTCAACAATGGAGGGACTAACAATGTCAGTTAAGCAAATATTTTTGATTCCGAGTGATTTAAAGTTTGTGAGATGAATAATATCAGTGGCGATTAGCAGTTACAATTACTGTTTGAGATGGCTTTACTCTGTCCAAGCTTAATCCCATCACTCGTCTCACCATCAACGTTGCCTTGACGATTCTGAAAGTAATTTTTTAAGAATCTTTCATTTGATTTGTTAAACTTCCTTAGACTCACCATCAGCTCTTCTGCGATTTGTGCGAAGGCATTTTCTATGTTTGTGTTTTCTTTGGCGGATGTTTCAATTTGAAAAAGAATTTCGGGAATTAAGTTGCAAACTTCTTCAGCTTCCTCAGTCGATACTTCCCGCTCCTCAGGTAAATCACATTTGTTGCCAACCAAAGCACAAACGACATTGCTTGCCGTATAGCTTCTAATCTCATTGATCCATTTCTGAAGTGAAACGAAGGTGTTGCGCTTTGTTATGTCGTAAACGATGATGACACCATGAGCACTCCTAAAAAAGGGAAATGAAGTTTACTTGTGACGGCTTTGTTGTCATTTGTGTTCTCACCGATAATAGCTCGAAGTGATACTTCGAAACCTTTCATGCCCTGCTGTGTCCTGAACAAAGAAAACTGATAAGATGAAGTAAATAACTTTTCGAGAATATTTACCCAGATCTGAAGTTTGATTCGTTTGTTGTTGATCTTAAGAGTTTTCATTGAAAAATCAACTCCGATTGTGTTGGTATGTCGCTCTGTGAAGACATTTCCTGTCTTGAATCGTGTAACTATGCTGTTAGGTTTTGCATCAGCAACGATGAGGAAGACCAATAAAAATATTTTCCTTGGATGAATGCTTTTGAATAACAACGAAAGTTAAATAAACTTACCAGCTCTTTCCCACCGCGCAATCGCCTATGAGAACAACTTTAAACAGAAGGTCGAACTCTTCGCCCATTTTATTTGTAGTATCAACAAGTTTGATAAGAAAGATTTATTATTTTTAAGACGTAAATTTATTCAGTGGAAAAACAAAATATTTCTGACGAAAATATGGAAACTCAATGGAAAATGAAATGAAAACAGAATCTAAGGTTTTCATTTCGATGAACGGTTCAAATTGATGATGAACTTCTTTTCAAATTCAACAGAAAAATGTCAGACACTTAAGAGCAAAATGAAATCAGTCGAATCTTCAAAGATAATTTATCAGTTTAAAATTTTTTGCTCCTTGATCAAATGCATTATCGGAAAAAAATTGCAGAATGCATTAGGATGATTCAATAGTCTTTGATGGTCTCTTCATTGCATTATCGCTTCGCCTCTCGAAGCTCAATGAAGAAAGTAAAAAGTTTCCAGCTTTGATAGTTTTCAATCGATTTTTTGTATCAAGAGTCCATAAAGCTCTTTGTCTCAAAAGAGGAATAAAAGTTTGAAGTTCTAACGTTCCGAATTATTAGCATGTGTCGATCTCCTCGTGAATCCATCGAGCGTCTATCGTTCTGATCGAGTAGAAACGAATCCTGATACCACATTAGCTATGAGCAGAAAGAGATTTGATATTCATAAGCCTTTGCCTAAATATTCAAAAGAGCTTCGAACGAGAGCAAATTTCAGAGAATTTTGAAATATTCAATATTCAAGTCGTAATGATAAATATTGAAAAACATTTTCATGTTCATGTGAAAGCATCGGCGACGACGAGGAAAAACGAAGCCCATAAAAAAATTTCAATTATTCACCTCCAGGTTCGCCGTGAACAATCCAAACAAGTTCTGAATGAAATTTTAAAAATTTCACGCTTATCAAAAGTATTTCACTATTTTACTTTAACATTTTCTTAATTATCTGAACAATATTAAACTTTTTGCTAAAAAAAATGCAGACGAGACAAAACGATTCAATTATTTTCTCGTAAACTGCAGTTAGGGATTCGTTTTGTGTGTTGTTGTAGCTCCTGTCGTCACATCGCCAATTGCTTTCCACTGTATCGTGAAAAACAAACAAGCAACTTGACAACTTATACATTTTTTACACAATGGCAACAAAACGTGCGTTGTTTGTACAGGGCTCATGAAAATTTGTTTAACTGTTGCTTCGCCGCTGTTCGTATTAATAAATAATGAGCTTGTCAGAAAATCCACTCGTTTGTTCGTAAAATTGAATTTTAAGTCAAAGAATGGAGTTGCAAGTTGCGGTTTGTTCATTTGTGGAAGTGGCGGCCGTGATAGAAAAGTGAAGCACGACAAGTGCGATGGTTCTCATCGCAAATTATGTGGCGAATAAAAAATTCGAAACATTTTCTTCAATTTTTAATTCAAGTCCCCGATCGAAACTGATGAACAAACCCAGAAAAAAGTTTTTCCTGGGAAAAGTTTATTTTTTGACATTTTCCCTCAGAGCTGCCATCAAAAGTTCCTCAATATGCATCGATTTGTTGGCGAATATTTCATCACAATTTGAACATGAAATTAACGATTTGTGCTGGCAATTTGTTTAATTTTCCTTTTAATTTGCTATGTGCATTTTCGGAATATTAACAAACATAGCAGTTTTGATTAAAGCATCAAAAAAGGTTGAATTTATGTGGCAATTTTCCGATTTAGGTGCGAAATTGTTTCGTTTCGGTGAGCAAATTTAATGGCAAAACTCGCCGATTCCTGAAAGGCAAATTTTAAACAAAAGCCGCAAAATATTAATTGTTTGATTTTAATTAGAGTCTTAATATCAATTAGTCTAGGCGCTTTTAAGCTTCAACGCATTCTCCAAAATCTTGATGATTAAATCCAGATTCGCTGATTGTCATCATGTCAGCAAGATTATAAAAAGATACTTTGGATTTACGATTTATTGTCAATAAGGCGGCAGAGAGAGAAAATGTCGAAGGGGAGATGTTGAATAATACGAAGAAGAACCTTCTTGAATTTGCGGATAATAGAAAGCTTCTCTGTTGAATTATAATTTGATTTGATGAGAGATATTTATTTGAGCAATAAATATTGAAAATTCAACCAGCTTTCGAGTTCTTCTGGCTCACTTCAAAATATGTTCAATAATATTTTAATGCTGTCGAAATTTCCCAAACATAAATCTTGCGCAGATAATCTGCTTCGAAGGTTTTGTTGAGAACTCATAAATTCATAGCTTTCATTAACATGAAAACAAAACATTCTTGTTTTGATGGCATTCTAAATTATTGTTACATGTAATTATAAAGTAGATCATTCACGTTGCCTTACATATTCTCCATGGGAAGTAATTGCTATTAAAATTGTACACGTGTCGCTTCAGCAATGAAAATATTTTTATTTTCAAATCCTTTGATATCAATAACAGATTGAGACGAGATAGACGAAAGTACAATCGCACCATCTGCGCTGCACTCCGTTTGTTGATTCACAAGTACTTTAATAGGAAAATAAATACATTACTTCTCATGTGGAAGCAATATGTCATGCGACTGCACGTTATTCCATTCGAATGCACATTTTGCTCTTTACGTTGTTTATTTGAGCTCTTCCAGGACGTTAAGTTCTCCTCCCTTGAGAAGCATTTTTTATAAAAATAAATCATTTAAAAAAGCGGGGAAATCGTTCAAAACATTTCATAATTACGGAACAATTCATTTTTGTTGAGGCAGCGTTTGTTTGTTTGAAGAATCACATGTGAAGTGCGACTGTTATTTGAAGGGAGAGCATTTCCCAAAGGATATTTCAACATTCATTCCATTCTGTTCTAAAAATCAAGGGATTTTCCAGAAAGAGAATAAGAATCGCGAGGGATATTGGAAGGACGAAGGGAAGAATTTTCAAATATGATATAAACGCGACGGAAGGTAAATTCGTCGTCAGTTTTTTGTCGTGAATTAAATTGTGAGGTTGTAAAAAGAAAACAATGAAAATAAAATCAAGTTTCACTTTGGAAAATAAATATGATTAACAAATTCTCATCTTGGATTAACTCTCATGGATTACAAGCACGAAAATTTGTTTTAATCTGCTCATTTAAACTAAAAAATATTTCGTGAGTGCCAACGGTCAATTCAACTTGAGAAATTAACATTGAACAAAACGAAAACAGAGAAAAACGGAAATGCATTCAAGGAAATGTTTATGTCAGTAAATAATGGAAAATAGTGAGAGCAGAATGTGTTAAAGTGAAAGGAGCAGCAAAAAATAAAAATAAACAATGCACAGGATTAAAAAACAAAACTTTTTACACGTTTCACTTTTCATCATCTTGTCCACCGGGTTTATTGCAAATGGTAAAAACAGAATGCTTTCTTATCGGATAAAGAATAATTTCGTTCTGTTCGTTTAACCATTCAGAGCTTACGTAATAAATTTCCGTCCATTTACTTTTATATTCTCCTTCTCTTTTTGTATCACGTCGATAATAGATTTTTATGCTTTTTCGTCTCTAGTCTTCTTCTTTTTTTTGTGGGAAAATTATGAGGCAAAGTTAGAGAAGCAAGTTGTGGGAAATTTTGTTCCATGCAAAAGAAGGCATGGCAAGTCATTGATTGATGTTCGAAGAGAGTTTTATTGCGGCTCTTGATGGATTTAGATTGATTTCTTTTTTCATTCTCGATTGTGTCAAAACGACTGAAGCGAATCTGAATTTTTTTTCTGCTTTGTTTTGCGGAGAAAGGTTCACTCGAGGATATAAATATTTAAAACGTCTTCTTTGTGGGTGATAACAAAATGTTACGAGTAAAATCGTATTTTGCGATTCTTCGTTTGCTCGACCTAACCGGAAATATGTTTGACGAGAAAGTATTTCAAGTGGAAACACATTTTTAACCCCAAAGCTAATAGTAACAATGTTTTCTTAGGGGAGTTCAGTCAGCGGAATGAGCTTGAACCTTTGTTTGATAAACAAATTAAAAGTTTGAAAGTTAATGTTCAGGTCCTGAACTTAAGGAAAATGAAACTTTGTTAGCGAAATTGTTCCACTGAAATAATTTCTAAAATCCGCAAAAAAAAATATTTTTAATTAAAAATATTGAAAATGTTTAAAAAATATTTATTTTTTTATTTAAATATTAAAAAAAGAAATTCTTGTGACAGTTATAGCAGAGCGTAGTTTCGATCTACGGACCTCTGGGTTATGGGCCCAGCACGCTTCCACTGCGCCACTCTGCTCTATACTTTCGGTAAAGAATCTTGGCAAAAAGTACATTTTCTTCTACTGTCTTCAGACGTCTCATAAATATTTATGACTGCAAGTGCAATAAAACTTTTATGTTATGAAATCGCTCTCAAACGGTTAGAAATCATTGTGAAGAATAAATCGATTCGTGTCTGACTTGATGGAATATTGATAGAATACTTATCTTCGATTCGTTTAAAGATAAATAATCTATACTTCTCACACGAACACGCAGTTTGTTTTTGATGTGCATGTCGAGAAAAGTTACAGATGATGTCGATTCAATTACATCAAATTCATGTATCAAGGAAACTTATCAATAACACTGTGACAATGATCGAGTGTCTGTTTGAAATTGCCGAACCTAAACCCATAATTTATAATGCATTCTTATAAATTCATTTTCCCTTTCATCATCATTCCCACTCTCGTCTCATTTATAATCTTATTTGTTAAATGAAATGATTGTGTTTGTGAGAATAATTTGGTGTTATCATAAATTTCACCCTCAAACCGTTAAATCTTATTGTTAAAACTCCCTTCTCTTAATGTTATGCTCTCCAGGGAAGTCCATCGACAATAGTCTCACCCAAAACTACCAACCCTTAGACTTTGAAAACCCTGCGTCGCTGCCCAAATTTTTATCGAGAGGACAATCTTATAGAGCGGTAATAGGCGACACAATAAATTTACCATGTGAAACACAAGACTTAGGTGAGAATTCGTTCCATATGAAGCATGTGTACAATGTTTTTTTTCGAAAACTAAGAGCACATGTTACGATAAGAAGGAAAATGAATTCAGCGGAGACTCTAAATCGTTTCTAGGTAGCAATATTTTACTTTGGCGTCGTGGGAGTTCTGTAGTGACAGCTTCAAATCTTATGATAACGCGTGATCCACGCTTTCGACTTCTCGACGAATATAGCTTAGAGATCAAAGGCGTTCGTCCACAAGACGCTGGAGATTACATTTGCCAAATTGGCGATCAAGAAAACAGAGACTTAGTGCACACAGTAGAGATTCTTGTTCCTCCGACGGTTCGAGCGCATCCTGAGACGGGACACATAACAGCTCGTAAGGGAAGCACTGTCACTTTAGAGTGTAAAGCGTCAGGAAATCCAGTCCCGAGAATAACTTGGGTGAAGAGGGTAACAAATCTAATTTATATTCATGTCGAACTACTTCTCTACGAGACTTTGAATTCTTTAGGAACTTTTATCTGATTCTTTACAACTGGCTGAGGGTCCATCCTTGACACTTGATCACGTTGAGCGTCAATCGAGTGGAATTTATCGATGCATTGCAGACAATGACGTTCGAGAGCCTGTATCGATCGACATGCAGCTCTCAGTTCTTTGTAAGTTATTGAAATATTTGAACTCTCATTGTTCGACATCGGAAATTGCTTTTGCTTTCAGCTCCACCAGAAATCACTGTTGAGAAGCCATGGGTACACGCGGGTGAAGGTCAGTCGTAAAAAATCCTTCTGATAAACGAAGAAATGTTTAACAAACGCTTTTTATTTCGAACATTTCAGGTCACGAGGCACAGCTTGTTTGCATTGTTCACGGCGAAGCGAACCCGGAGGTGAATAATTGAAATTTTTTTATGGGCTTCGTTTTTCCTCGTCGTCGCCGATGCTTTCACATGAACATGAAAATGTTTTTCAATATTTATCATTACGACTTGAATATTGAATATTTCAAAATTCTCTGAAATTTGCTCTCGTTCGAAGCTCTTTTGAATATTTAGGCAAAGGCTTATGAATATCAAATCTCTTTCTGCTCATAGCTAATGTGGTATCAGGATTCGTTTCTACTCGATCAAAACGATAGACGCTCGATGGATTCACGAGGAGATCGACATATGCTAACAATCCGGAACATTCAAACATCAGACTTCGGCAACTACAGGTACGAACATTCATCTCTTTCAATAGCAAGAGTGCTTGAATGACTCTTGCTCATGATATAAAAATCGATAGAAAACTATCAAAGCTCGCAACTTTTTACTTTTATCGTCAACGTTGAGTTTCGAGCAGCAGCGAGAGTTTCGATGCGATAATGCAATGAAACGACTATTCAATCATCCTAATGGATCCTATTGTTTTCAAACATTCGCAGTTGTGTGGCCGACAATGCATTAGGGCGAGCGAAAAAGTACATCGAAGTATCGGGTCGTCCGGGACCAGCGCAATTTCACTCTCCGCTCTACAGTCGCTCAAAAGATATTTATAATCTGACCTGGAGCGTCGAAAGCGTACCGAAGCTAGAAGAAATAAGGATTCTGTACAGGAAGCTAATGGTGAGTCTGATAACCGCACACGAGAATACATTCGCTTTAATAAAAACGCTGCTTCCCGTTTTCAACCATTTTCCTGCTTCAACACAAAGTTATTGTTGTTTCTTTGCAAAAAGCCGATTAAAGAGTTTCTGACTTTCAGTTTACGCTATAAAGCTAGAACGGACATTTATGTTCACTTCTTTAGAAGAATTACGAGAAGCTTTTCTTGAAAAAGAAAATATTCAAAAAGGAATTTCAATGCAGTTTTCACAATGAGATTTTCTCTAGTGTTCTCAATTACGTTTGAATGAAAAAGCTTTCGAATGAATGAAACATCATTGGTTTATTGAAGTGACTTAATTGTTACAATTTGCAGACTGAAGATTTAAATAATCCGATCAGCAGTGAAGAGTCAAAACTTCAAATCAATAATTCCCATTCATCAATTTCTGAAACAAACTTAATATTGTTAATCTCGAACGCTATAAATAACAAAGTAATCTCTCTATTCCTGGTAGATGAATGAGACCTACCAGCAGCCAGGACGATGGCACGAACTGGTTTTGACACCGCCACATGGTCGCATTGAATCAGCGCATCATTTCATGGTAAATATTTTCATTTCGTGAACGCTGATGTCGTCAGCATGTATTGACTAATCTGTGCGTAATGCGATTAATAACTTTCCATCTAACCATTTGAAAAATCTATTTTCCATCCCTTCGCTCTGCACAGACATACACAATAAGAGGCTTAGAAAATAATTCTGTTTATGAAGCTATTGTTCAAGCCAAAAATCAATATGGATGGAACGAGGTAATAAATTTGTATAATTATGATTATTTTCACCCTTGGCCGGGACGGAGAGGGGGAGTCGTGCGATTGGGGCCGGAAAGTTTCATTAATAATTAACATATTTAATTAATTTGTTCGCAGGTTAGTGATATTTATCAGTTCTACACGCAGAGTAATAGCCTTGCGATGAGCGAGGAAGAGGTCGAGATGGCTGTGCAGTCAGAGTTCAGTCACGGCATATCACTTCAATCTCAATTTCCATCGTTTGTTTTATGTCTGACTTTACTAGAGCTTTTGAAAAAAGTGTCAAATCAATTCTCATAAGAGTCGCACACCACATATCGTTTGAAGTGAATCACATATTTTCTAAGCTAGAATAAATTAGTTTCTTATGAAAACTGTGTAAAGAAATGTGTCCGTACAAATAGAAAATAGTTTTTTTCCTTTCCCCAATTCTTTCAAAATTCGTAAGAGGATTGAGCTATGTAAATATATTTACATTTGTATTTAGAATTTGTTTCATTTCTTAACCTGAACCTATGAAGAGAAGAGAAAACTCTTTTTATTTGCGATGAGAGAAAATGTACAATAAAGATTTGAACTCGTGTAGTAAAACTTTTATGCAAAAGACTGAAGGCTTTTTTGAACTATTTCGTGTCGTAATTTACTTGAGGCATTGTCCGTAAAGTAAGTGAGCAAACATTTCAGGTGAAAAGAGAACTTGACTCTCTCACATTTGTGACCGCAAACAATCCTGAATTCTCTTGAGCTCCATAATTTGTGAACGAACCCTAATAACTAAAGTGTTCACAAAGCTTAACCTGCACCAACATGATGATATATTTGGAAGTTTGTCCTTTCTGCTGTTTACATTTTAACGAAGCTTTGTAAACATTGATAATTTATTATTTACAGAGGTAAAACGTCAACAGCATCCAACGAGAGGAGAAAAGATTTTTATCGTTTCTTTCATCCTATTTTACGTCGCTTGAGCATTTTTCTGCCTCCATTGCTGACATTCATGCTCAAGTTTACTTGTTCGTAGACAAAGTGTTTAGTCGTTCATCGTTGTAAAGAGGGAAAACTTTCATAAAGAAAATTATTTAATTAGCGATTTAACGTCTCAAAGAATGGCATTTCTTTCCTTCGCCCTCGCTGCTGAAAAGAAGACAAATTTTTAATTAAACTCTGTTGAAATCTAAAAATCAACATTCTTAATAAAATATTGGCGGACCGAAGGATGAATTTGTAAGATAATCAGTAATGTGCTCACTTGAATGATTTTAATTTCACGGAAAAAACAACAACAACACCAACGGCTTATCACGCAATGAAAAACGTTGCGTGAACATAAAAAGAATTAATGGTGAAAGGTTGAAGTTATGCTGCTATGTAGAGGTGAATGAAAATTTCTGTTCGCCCTCCGAATTTATTTGTCGTCCCCGAAGCAATAACTCACCGAGGTTATGGAAGTAAAAACCTGGTGAAAATTATGCTTTGCTTCAATGTTTCTGATGTTATTTATAATTTCATTTCCCCGACGAAAACTTAAGACATTAATTCGCTAACAAAAATTATTCACGAGCCGGCACACGAGTTGTTTTAAGCATTCATGATATTTGATCTCTTTGAATGATATCATATATGAAACGATATTTCTTAGAATCCATTAATAGACTCCCTTGATATTATAGATTGTGAAAATATTCAGCTTTTGCTTCACTGAATCAACATCGTGAGTGAATCAAGTTTCATTGAAGAATTTCGCAATTTTCCGTTTCTATTCTTTCAATGATCAAAAGATAAGAGTTTGAAGAAAGTATCTGGCTTCTCGCATGTTGTGAAATTTTATTATTTTATATCAAATTTCTGTTTCTGACAGCGAATTAATTTTATTATTCGCACAAGAAGCAACCAGATTCCTCTACGAGAAACAAATTCAAAACAAAAGCAAAACCTTCTCGGTTTTCAAACACAAATATTTGCATTTGATGAAACAGCAAGCTCAAGAAAGGATAATGAATTTGTGAGAGCCTTGAGAAGTCACGTTTTCCTTTGTGCTCGAACGGAAATCAATTAAAGTAATTTGTCCAAGTTATTTCGCTTAACGCAAGCTAGAGAGGAAAAGTTAGTTGTCGCCTCCTTCCCTCGAGAAATAATTGCAATTTATGATTTTCACTGCAATATTCTTGCTCGAATTTTCCCCTTCTATTCAATAAAACTCAGGTTAGGGATCAAACTCGATTTACGTAAATATTGAATGACAAATTTGTGATGATGATGATGAACACAAAAGATTATTTATGATTTTTTCTTTCATGGGTGAGTTATTGGATTATCTACACATAAAAAAAAATCGATTCGAGTAAAAAATGAAGAAAGAAATGCAATTTCCTGGAACATAAATTGTAATTTTCTCTTTTGATGTGCTCGTGCATCCGAAGATTCAGAATTTAAAAGTGAAGTTAGGTTTCTTAAGGTTCAAAACTTCAATTCAAATTAAGTTTATAATCCAATGAGAATTATTTTTGCTTTAAAGTCTAATCTCATTTTGAGATATTTTTTCATCCACTCGAGAAAACAAAGATTTGATTTTCGACTCGTTTCAATGCGGATATTTCTCAAATTTGATTTTGTGCTGATGGTATTTGATGAAAGCTATCTAAATAAGGGGGCAGAAATATCTGATTAGATAATAGAGCTCGGCAAACATTCAATTAAATCGTAATGAAGTCTTGATTTCAAGGCCCTTAATCGCTTTATAAATTTTAATTATGAACAAATAAGAAAGAAGCAAGCCGCTGAGTTTCTAAGGCTTCAATTAATTAAAATTTCTTCATCTCCATGGAGCGTTTTGTTTCATGTTTTCTCAATTCTCCCCTGAAAGTTTTTCGGGTCTTTCACATCATAACGATACAAACATAAAAAGCTCATTTATTATTTATAAGTTTTCCCTCTATGGTCAATCCGATAAAACTACAACATTGAATTTCACTCACAAATTTCATTATCTTATCATTTCATTTATATCTCTTTTGATGGAATAAACTTTTTCAGGATTTATTACTTAAATTATTTTTGGGAGTTTCTTCAATGAAAAGAACTGCTAATTCATCAGTCTCTGAAAGTTGAGAGGTCAGCAATATTATCAAGTCATAGTAGTTTAATGTATTAGGATTTCTTGAGCACATCACATTCGAACGTCGCCCCCTACGAAACAAAATCTATAAGCTTAGATGAAACAAGAAGGAAAACGTTAGAGAAAAACTTGAAAGGCTATAAACTTTATTGAATTTTCGCTTTTAAAGAGAACGTAATTGAATCTTATATTCTTGTTGGTCCAAAGAGGGGAATTATTCGAAACACTTGAATACACTTCAGGTTCATCCGAAAAATGATTAAAGAACAAGCAAATGAAGTTCACCTTTAAAAATGTTGCGACAAGCTTCTAGTCATCTTGATGGAGGGAAATTTCAAAAAATAATTGACATTTTTTAGATGTCTGTTCAGTTGAGTGCCCAAATTAGAAAGACATTCATCTGCCAGAAGCAGTTTCCGTGAATTTGTTTACTTGAGACTCTCTTCTTAATGAATATTTTTCAATTTTCGCTAGATAGAATATTTTCTCGCTAACCCTTCATGTGGAATTTAACGGGTAAAAATATCATTACTCATCCCTTTCTACCACTTTGAATAATTCCGTAATTGTTGGCTATGGCAATTTTGGGAAACTTGGGCTGCTATAACTTTTAATCAAATTAAATGATGTCCTTTTTAAAAACATTTCAATGATTTTATTTGTTAAAATTTAAAAAAATCAAAAACTGTGTTTGCTAAGCTCTTGTAGAATTTGTTTTTGCAGTTGTCTTCTTAGCAGGAGCCTCGGTTACTCTTGCAGGAGTAATAGTAGTAGTTGAAGGAGCTGCAGTTAGAGTTGAAGTTGCAAAAGTAGATGGCAATGTTGAAGTCGTTGATGGTATAGTGGACGTAATTGCTTGCACAGTCGACGACGTTGATGGAGCCGCAGTTGCTTCAGTTGTAGAAATTAGTTCCAATGTTGAAGTTGTCGAAGGAGACTCAGTTTCTTCAGTTGTAGAAATTAGTTCCAATGTTGAAGTTCTCGAAGGAGACTCAGTTTCTTCAGTTGTAGAAATCAATTCCAATGTTGAAGTTCTCGAAGGAGACTCAGTTTCTTCAGTTGTAGAAATTAGTTCCAATGTTGTTGATTTTGACGTTGTTTCAGCAGTTGACGTAGTTGTTGTAACTGTTGGCGTAGTGGTTGGAATTGTTGACGTAGTGGTTGGAATTGTTGTCGTAGTTGTTGTAACTGTTGGCGTAGTGGTTGGAATTGTTGTCGTAGTTGTTGTAACTGTTGGCGTAGTGGTTGGAATTGTTGTCGTAGTTGTTGTAACTGTTGGCGTAGTGGTTGGAATTGTTGACGTAGTTGTTGGAACTGATGACGTAGTTGTTGTAACTGTTGGCGTAGTGGTTGGAATTGTTGTCGTAGTTGTTGGAATTGTTGACGTTGTGTTTGGAGCCGCAGTTACCTTGGGAGTAGTTATATTATTCGCGGAAGCTGTTGTCAACATTTTTGTAGTTGTAGCAGGAGCCTCAGTTACTCTTGCAGGAGCGGCTGTTATTAAATCTGCTGTAGCTATTATTATTGGGTTGAACAAATAAATTATTTTATTGGTGTGTCTCACAACTCATGCATTTTATCACTTCTTTACCTTTTCCAAGCAGTGCCACTAAAACCAAAAGGCAAATCTTATTTAATTTCATCTTTGTAAAAATGTTATTGTTAGTAAGAAGTATTTCACTGCACTGATAAATTTCAAGAAAATTCATTTTATTTTATAAGAAAATGTATTTTTTTAAAAGCTGTTTAAGGCAAATGTATAAGACATAATGCAGGTCGAAGTAACAGACGTAGCACCTTTGTAAGGGTAATATCAACGGAGGTTCCTCAGAGGTGTCAATAAAATTTAATCGCATAATCGCTGATTCATATTCTGATTTATCACATTCATTACATTTTTTAGAGCAATGAACCGAAGTGGCAAATGTTTTTCTTCATCCATAAATTAATTAAAGTCGTTACTCCCAGAAAAACCGTTGATTAAATATCACATTTTACACTTGTCGTTCCATTTATCGCGAAATTATTTATTCATCGTCTCTGGCAACTGATCAAAGAACTTTGAATTCTCATGAATTGATGGTTTCAATACGAGACAGCTCAAAGGAGACATACTGCAATTCAAGTTTGTAGAAAAAATTAAATTTGAAAAATTGTGATAGCACGATTTGTGAAGATTTTATTTTATTCGCCTAAAAATATTTCTCAGAACTTTGCGTGTTATTTCTCGTTGGCAACGAGTCGTTGTAGACTACAAAATCTACGAGGTATGTAAGTGAAAAATGAAACGAAACATCAAATTTCGCTTGAACTTCCATTTATTAAGGGCTAATCGTAAAAAGAATTTGGATCCTGATGAAATTTAAACTCCCACGATAATGGTAACCGGAAGAATATTTCAAGCTCCTCAGAGGAGAAAAGTATCTTATCGTCATTGTCTCGAGAATTGCTCGAGAGTTCTTTACAAGCAGCAAATTACATTATTTATGGAATTTGATCTTCGTGACCGGCAGAGGTCAAGTTCTTTATAAAAGAGTCTTTTTCTTCTAAAACCAAGTCCAACCAGAGAAAAGCCAAATATTAGTAACATTGCTAAAGAAAGTCGATGTAAAAATTCAAGAACCAAAGAGAAATTTTCCTGAAAATTTCATTTCAAACTTTTAGAATGTAATCTGAATGTATGATTGCACTGAGCTTCAATTTAGCAACTTCAGGAAGAAGTTTTGGTAGTCAGAATGAATTGAGTGGAATAATTAAAATAAATTAAAAAGGAAAGTAGTTTGAAAACTCTGCAAAGTACAAAATGCGCTTTGAATCCTTTTGTCGTTGCCTGAAATGTTGGAGAATCACTTTATTCCCTTAAGGGACAGGAACTCTCTAATTTTGTTGGTAACGTCAATGAATCTTGATTTCGTGTCTTCTGACAATATTTAGGGTAACTTCTTGGATCGCCTTGAGATCGAACATAATGACTTTTCATCTATCTTTCATAGATAAAATTAAACAAAACTTTCTTGAACGGTAAGAGCTTGTTCTAACTGAAAGATAAATTATTTCGCTCCCTCGTATGTGTAAGTTCGTGGAGAATTGTTTTCGCAATAATAAATCATGAACTCAGGAGGAGAAACATAAAAAAATTATGTTTCACTTGAATGCGTTTGATAGCGAATTTTATTTATGACTTTTTCGACAAAACTTGCGACATAAATTATGAATGAGCAGCATTTATGAAGTATTAATCGCCAATAGCGGAATTCTCTGGTACCACCGTTATAATGAAGGAGCTTTAATTGCACGAAAAATGAATGCGGAAGCCCACAGAGAAAGTTTTTGTAAAGTTCAGCTTAAAACAAATTGACAAATGTATATCCATCTGCGAAATAAAACCGACAATAATTAAATTTGTTCAACTGAATAAACATAATTTTAATTGCAATTCATACGAATATTTATTTTTAATTCAAAAAAAAATTATTTATGGTAATTTAGAGCTCTCGTAATGGTTTTTATTGAAGTTGAATCTCACGCTTGAGCGACTTTGACAATTATTTCGTGTTGATTAATCAGTCAACAATCAGTTTAAAAGGGCTCAAGAGGTGATAGTCGATTGACTCAACTACTTTCAAAAAGACTTATCGTTGCTTTAATGTATTTAGAGTCTACAATTCAAATTCAGACATGAAATGAAATTGTTCTAAACATAATCACAAATTGACGCAAATACATTTTTCTCTGAATGCAAAAAATAGCTTTGAAGATAAATAGAAACAATAAGCCAAGCGACGAAAGCTCTTATCGCCTTGGATGAAGGAGGAAAAAAAATGCGGAAATAGAGAATTTCTTTTGTTTGAAATTAAAAATAAGGAAGGAGCGAGAGAGAGAGAGGAAGCAGTCCCATAAAAGCCGTCGTCCCCTCTTAGCACTTAGCACCAACCACGATAATGATTCAAACAATTGTTTTCTCGTCGGAAACGTGCCGAGCATAAAGTTGAACAATTGAAAAATATTTAGCTTCAAGTTTCTCAATTGTGGGCTCTAGAATCCTTGTTTTTGCCTTAGTTGAGTTGAGCAGAATTATCTTTATGTGCTTGCACGTTTTCCGTCTTGCAATCTATTTATTATCTTGGGATCATCAACAAAAACATTTGTCACGATTCAGTCGAAAAAGAAATTTCGTTTGAGGTATTAAAAAAATTAGAGAAGCATAAAATATTTATAAAGAAATCATTAAAGTAATTTTTGAATTATTTATTTCAATTGAACTGATCAATCATTTTTCTTTCGTGATTTTGTCCGCGGCTACAATTGAAAATAAAAGACTTCGATTATGTCTATCTCAAAAAATTTTGATAAAGAATGACTGCGATAAGCTTCGAGTGAGATATCAAATAGAAAAGCTAACAACTGCTGTCATCATTCAGCAGTTTTAGTTTGACTGAGAAACTTTTGTGGAATTGAGATGGCGGGAAAAATTCGGAAAAGTAAAAGTCATTTCGAAACAAAAAGTCTTTTCAAGTCACTCCAAAGATTATTTTAGATGACGCTTATTCAAAGCTGTTGTTGGAAGAAGGTAGTGAGACGGCAGTCGATGAAGACTTTACAATGGAGCTTCCAGTCTGGGCTGATGAGAAGAAGATCAAAGTGTAAGTTTATCAATTTGTTGGATTTAAGTTTTCAAGTTTTACTCTCGCAGAGCTCAAAGATTCTTCTTGTTAAACTTGAATGCGATGGCTCGAGCATTCAATATTTGCTTCTTCGCTTCGTTGTCAACCGAATCAATCGTCAAAATTCTGATATTCACCAAACAATCATCGACAGCTGCTTTGGCTTATCGACGCTTTAGAGCGAATGCACTTCACGCTCAACTCTGGTACAAATATCCAATCAAACAAGGGACAATGTAAGTGCTTCAAATCGAATTTCCATTCACAAGTCATCGTACTTCACTTTGTTCATTTCAGTGCGTGGAAATCCCTGGAAACTGTTCGGAGAATGCACGTTGTTGTCAACAAGCGAACTCAAAAATCTGGCATCGGAATAATTTCGCAGAAAGATATGGCTCTAACCCAATTTACGTTCATGGGATTTAATCTTTTGTGTCCAGAGAAATTCGGAATCGTTGGCAGCCGCGAGCAGTTTGAAGCGTTCAATCATCTACAGCGACTCATTGCGTATCTGTTGGGCACTGACGACAAATACAATTGCTGTGGAGAAACGCTTGATGACACATTGAGTCGTTTGGAAGCTATCAGAGAAGACATTTTTTTACCGGCATTAAGTTCGGTGTCGAGAGAAGTGGAAAGCTACATGAGAACAACAGCAGAAGGTCTTTGGTATTCAAATCCATTAATTCATTACGGCAAGTTTAAAACTTCAGCTTTTATTTTCGTATCATTAATTTAACAATTTTAGACACAATTCTCTTCCAAACCAAACGTTTCACGAAGGTTTCAGGTTATCATTTATTTGAATCGGAAGCTCCTTTTGTGAATGATAATGGAACTCGGAAAGCTTTCGACGACCTTTCACTTTGTACACGTTTTCGAATTCTTTCGGAAGTTATCGTTTATGAGTATTTGAGTTTTGTCCTCGTCTTCCGTTGGATCTTCAATATTGCAAGAATATTCATGAGTCTCCTAGAGAAGTATCCGATTCTCGCTTTGAATCGCTTTGGAAAGAAATTTGCTTACGTTGAAATTATGAAATCAAAAAATATTTGAGTGGTTTCTGTAATAAAATGACTTTTAATTCAACCACAAACTCTCTTCCATTGTTAACAGGAAAATAAAATAAAAAGTTTTTAGCTGTTGCATTTCTGTGACATTTCATTTTGTGTCGGAGCGTTTTTGATGTTTTCATAACTCTCGATGGAAACAGAAAAACGTGAGGAATGTTCTATTAAGTATTACGTAAAGAAGAAAATTGAAAATTCTCCTGTGAAATTGCCAACAGTCACGCAAATAATCAATTTTAGTTTCGTTCAACTCTTTTCACTTTCGTTCTCGACAAGGATTGAAATAACAGATTGAATAAACTATCTGGAGATTTTTTTTTTGTATAATGAATGGAAATTTTGTCGCGTACAGCTTGTCGCGGCTATTACGCGAACAAAGCGAGAGAAGGGTCGTAGAAGATTAAAAAGAATGTCAAGCTAATGAGCAAGGAAAACTTTCAAATCTTGTCGAAAATCTTTTGTGAAAATATTTTTATTATTTCACTTCTAACTTAACTACGCAGAGGGCTGCGATGTTTTTCGATTTAAATTGTACAAGTTTTCCCTTTTCATACGAGAAATATCGAAACTTGTGTTGAATTTAAGGGAAAAGTTGCACGAAATCGCTCGTTGCGCACAAGAAACTTGAACGGTTGAGGGAGAAATTCATAGAATTGAAGGGAAATTCTATGTTAGGCCAGTCGTGAACTCATTTAAAGGGTCAAAACACTAACGAACTAAGCAAAGCTCTCTTATGCGACAGGTACGTTAAATCATTCTCATTTATCTGTTCTTCCCGGTTAATGTCACCCCTCAGGACTTTCATTTGTTTTATGACTCATAAATTCTCCTTTCACTTCCCTTTTTGTATTTCGCTGTAATTTATTTAATTAAACATTTTCAAAGCTATAGAAACTTATTTACAAAAAATATTTTCACTTCTCGCTAACAATTACTACCTTCAACTTCAAATTAAAGGCTGTGGTAGGTTTTGGCACGTAGATCTTTAATCTGTTAATAATGGCTATGCAAATTCACTAGAAAAAAGCCTTTTCTTACCCTTCGTTCTAGCCTCGGCAAACCTACAATATTCAATAATTAATGTGCCAAAATTTTCCTCTCGGGGGAACTTCCAGATAAAATCAAGTTTTACGAGAAAAGGGTTACCAATCACACCTCCCGAAGCTTTTAAAACGTTTTCTGTTACTTTTTCCGGTTCTCAAAACTTTTAAAGTTATTAATGCTTTCGAAAGGAGCTTATCAGCCACCCAGCTCCAACTCAATTGACTACTGAATATTTGATTGAGTTGCGAAACTCATTTTACATTATTAGAACTCTCAAATACTAAGTGCAATAGTTTAAAATGAAATTGGATTTCCATTTAGAATTAATTAGATTTTTTCTTCTTATTCTTTCTTTCTTCATTAAGAATTAATTTTCGTTTGACACAGAAAAGCGAGAGGAGAGCAAAAAAAAATCTTGTAATTCAATTAAAGCCTCTAAATACCTTTCGAATGAAAAATCATTTGGCGTTTTTATGAAATCATCGGAACGTCGCAATGCGATGCCATAAAAATTGATATCGCAAAATGAACAGGAAATGTGTGTCTCTCTTCGGCAAAGCAATTTCATTTGTTAACAAAAAAAAAATGCCAAGCATGAGAGCGAAAAATGTTTTCAACGATATTTTTCTGTGTGATTGGATTTTAATGACATTTGCAATCAAGCTTCAATTCATTTTGAAGCTTGATGTTGAAGGATAACAAAACGAACAAATTATTAATTAAACTTCTTTCACACAACGACGAAAATATTTTGTTTAAAACAATAATTTAATCATCTAAAAGTTGCTGGGGTCCAAACGTTTCATATTTGCATAAAAGATTCTTCAAATTCACTATAAATGTCAAAATAATTTTCCTACTGAGCTTATTTAATCGTAATAATAATAATATTCCATGTCGAAGGTTCGTTAGTTTTCTCATGAACATGAAGTTCTTCCCATCAAGGTTTTAATTATATTTTTACCCCAAAAGATAGAAGAGTGGAACTACTCAGGTCTCTGCAAAGATATCAAATTATCATTATTTTTCTCTGATCTTCTTTCACTCTGAAAGCGAAGGTTTTATGTTTCTTGTTGTTTACTAAACCCGTTACGAGAGCCATAATGAATTTATTCAATACATTTTGTTAAGTGTAGCAATTGTTCATGAAACTTTCACTTCCTTTCAAGAAATCACTTTTCAGTTTCCGCAGGACAACAATTGTTCTGAATCTAAACTCATCGATTCATCATTCGGCATGACAGTTTAAGGCGAGGATTGATGACATTCCTTTGTAACTCAATGAGGATACAAGAAGCTCTCGTCGACTTCCTCTTTTTTGTTTGATGGAATTTTCAATATGTCTAATGTATTGGAAGGATCTTGCTTTTATAACAAGTCGATTAAGATAATTAAAAAACTTTTTTGCCCGAGAAATTCAAGATATTTTGAGTTTGTTTTGAAGTTTTATTTTCTCCTTAAAAACATCTCGTCAAAGTTCAGCTCATCAGATCTTGAAGAAAATTCGAGACTTGAATTTAATGGAAAATTGAGAACGGAAGCAAAGATTGTTCATGTAAAACGATTTTTCATGACTTAAGATTGTAAAAAGGTCAAATTGACGATGAAACATTTTTTTATTTAAATTAAATCAATCTCTTGAGATAGCTGTTGAAAAGAAAATCCGAAATTAAAGAAAACTTTATCTACTTCAATGAATCGACCGTGGAAAAGTGTTTATCCTTAAATTTCTGTGCTTTTCGTAATCCTTCTGCAGTTTTCCATTAAACAAGACCATTATTTATATTCTCCGACAGAGATTTTCGGTTGAATGAAGTGTTAATTTAGTGCGGATATTTTCATTTCAACAAATGCCTCGACCACATTCTGTTTGGCTTGCCTAATGAGCTTTTACAGCCAAGAACGAACGAAGAGCTTCAATAGCAATTTTCATTGAAGACAGCAAAGGAAATGTTCCCCGCAGATGCGATTTGTTTGCTTGAAATTAAATTTACTTGTAGGCAAATTAAATCATTCAACAGAACATAAGCTAAACTCAAATGTTTACAGAAATTTTTTTGCTTCAGTTAACTAACTTTATGTTTGCGAAAGCTTCTGCAGTCGAAAGCTTCAAGTGTTTGCTCTAATAATTATCACGACGAAAGCTTCTCGAATTTAACTGAAAGGAATTTGCTTGAATAGTTAAAAGAAACTAATGCTACTTTTAATTCCTTATGTCACTCAATACGACCACAATTCGAGTTTGGTTTAAGCGGAATGTTCGAGATGTCATTTAATTTTATTTTCATCTTGACATCTGACGATTCGTATTGACTGAAACAAAAACTTTTACTATGTTCAAATTCAAATTTCATTACAGAATTTTCTTGATCCGCAAAACCTCATTTATTTTTTTTCTTCTCTCCACAATCCTTAAAAAAGGAAAATGAGCAAATCTCCAGCAATTACTGAAAAGTCCTGAATGGTAAATTTTTCCATCTCGAGAAGTCATTAAAATTTCAATCAACCTTATCGGATATACCATAACTCAAGCTCTTTATGACACTAGCTTTGGCGAAACTGAGATTTAATTAAATCTAATTGCTAGAAAAGGAAATAATTCATAAATTAGATTTAGCTGAGAATTTCTTTTTTCTTCTTCTTCTTCTAGCTAACCATTCGAAAGAAACTCAAAAGCTGAGTCAAGAGAGATGCAAAATTGATTTTTCCTCATCCTCGCTTTTGACTTCTTAGAAGTCCCACAAGTACACGACAACGAGAGAGCAAACTTTCAGGAGTGAAATTGAGCCCTTGGGAATTATGATAATTTTATTAGATATTTTCCGTTCTCCATGAGATTCAGTTTAAATGCCAAATGGAAAAAACACATTTATGTCTCTCAGATTTTCATGGGAAAACTCAAATTGCTTTTTCTCCTTCCTTTTCAAATTGCTTACTTTTCTTTTCTCTTTCCACGGAGCTTTTAGACTCAATTTCATTTACAAATAGCTTCTGATTTCTACACCCCACCACTCGCTCGTAATAGACTTGATGAAAAGAAAAAAAAAGTTGAAAGCGTGAAAAACAAAAGGAAAATTGTTTGTGCACTTACATTTGCTTTCATTCGCACTCTTTTTTTTTGTTTGAAGGAAAAAAAGTGAAATTCAAAATAGACAAAAGAGACAATAAGAAGGTGAAACTTTTTTAATTTAAATTAAACTTTTTCGTCCCCTGCCATTGTTTAAGATTAAGGTTTTTTTGCTTCTGTCAAGTTTGATTAGTAGATCTAATTGAATTTCTCATCGCCTTTTGAAATGCTTTTGACAAAGGAATCCTTTCCATTGATAGACTTTGACAAATTCTGTGATAGAAAACTCAAAGAATCTTTGCAAAATAACGAAAACGTTTGAACTCTTCAGAGACTCAGAGTTTCGTGGCTGACGAACAATCCCTTAGCACTTTCCATTAATGAAACCTTGTTTACAAGCCACTTTAATATCAAAAAACATTTGAAATTTACAAGGAATGCTTCTGATGTTTAATGCGTTTTGTTCTTGTTTCCTGTTTCGTTGGTTTAATGTCATTTATGGTAAGAGAAGTCGTGGAGAAAATTTAGAATTCGACCCTTATCTATTTTCGCTCGCAAACTTTCCTCTTCTCACTATGATTCCCCACAAAATTTCCACCCTTGCCGATCTCTCCTTCGTTCAAGTATCATTAAACTTTTATGGTTTACCTTCCGCTTGCATCCCTTCGATGATAAAAAATCGTTAGACACGCACGAAATGAAAAATTAAAAAATGATACAAATTTTCTACTCCAGAATCTCCCGGAAAAGAATCTCCACGAAATGTTTTCCGCCTGATTTTCGTTGTTGCAACCTCTCATTTAATTCAATCAATGTTCCACTTGCGTTGAAGTGGAGGCACACGAGGGTAGAAAGAGAAAGTGGTTTGAAGAAAATACTTAAACTCATTATTTATTAATCATCATCTGAACGACAAGAGAGCAACAGTTATGAGAAGTGTTCGCAAAATTTTGATTGGATTCATGCTTCTCACCCACGTTGTTTGCGAAATATTCTCTGATTTTAAATTGATTTTTCTGTTTCCGACGTCACAACATGTTTGAGCATTTTGATGTTATCGACTTGTTTTCTTATGTTTTCAATCAACTTTCAAGAAGATTTAAGTTGAAGGTAGACGGAAAAATATTTTCTCATTTCATTCGACAGATTCGATCATTACGAGTCAACATAAACATGTTCATTTAAATTTTTTGAAATTCAAAACTCCGAAATAATGATTCCCAGAAGCACAGCGATGAAACCTCTGCTGTTTCAGCCACACGGGAGCCGCGAAAGTTCAATGAAAGCCAACGTATATTTCAAGGTTTTCCGATGATGTTGCCTCATCGAATTTATGGAAATTTGTTTATTCTCTCAGTCTTTCTGAGACTGACAACTTGCTAAACGGTATTAAAAGATAATTTTCTTGAGGTTCGTTCAATTTTTTCTCGGCTCTTTATCAGGGGGAAATTCAATTATCTGATCAGAGCAGGTACACAAGGAAAATTTGTTCTTTTATCCCCACAATGACAAGTAATTGCAATTTATGACATTTTCCTTCTTCAATGCATTCACTCTCTTGTTTACTCTCGAAAATTTGCTATGAGGGTTGCTGTTGTGACGTAATTGAATTCAATACCAATATTGGATGTGACAAAGAAGTATTTGACGATGATGTATGAGCAAAATATTTCGATGATAATGTTTGATTAACTTTCTATTTGATCGAGGAGATTCTGGAGAAAGAGGAATAATATTTTAAAGACTTTATTGATGAATCACTCTGTTGAATTGAAAAAGAGCTTGGAAAGGATTCTCAATTGCATTTCAATAAAAATGATTTTATATTCAAATGAAAGTTCCTTTTAAAATCTTCTCAGTAACTTTCTTTCATTCGCCATGGACGATTTTTATTCCTCAACTAATTGTAAGTAGACTCAATTCGAAATGAGATTTCCTTCTTTTGTTGAAGTGAAAAACCATTTGTAGTCGCATCATCTTGATGATGATTCGAATAAGAAAAACCTCATTACATTGCAGATTGCACGACGCTCCAAACTCGGAATTTAATAAAGCGGAGAAATGGAAAAGTTTTCTCGGAAATGGTGGAAAAGAGATGAAGATTGTTTACTGGGGCATTTGCTGATAAAATTTCGCAGCAGCTTCAGTTTTCCTTGTTTGTATTTTAATAAACTCAAAAATGATGTAGATCCGAGAATTTCCGTCTGTGTCGCTAAATGTTTTCTTCTTTAAGCGCCTGCCTCTTCCGAAAGCTCTTAATGGACGGATATTTAATATAAAATCCAATAAACAAGCTGGAAAAGTTTCTGGTTGAAGAAACATAAGAAAGTGAGCGATTAAATGCAATTTTCTGCCCCCACAAGTAAGCTCTCTTCCTGTTCTACCTTTTATCATTTTGTGTCGTCGTTGCCGATGGTTGTTATACGTAACTAAAAAGATTTAATTTAATTTGCATCGCAATATAAAAAGTGCATAACAAGTGAAGAGCTTCCAAAGGACAAAGAACAAACCAGAAGACATTGAACAAAAGAAAAATGTCTTAAACTTTTTGATTCTTCTTAGCTCGTTATCACAAAAATGACTGAGTAACGAGCTCCGTTACATTGCAAACTTTGCACCCGAGCTTCTCTTTCTTTTTATAGATGTAACAGTTGAGACTTTAGTCATAGATGAAGAGCAGGAGAATGGGAAAGAAAAGTTTTCTGCTTTATATCGCAAAATTGGAGCAATGGAGCTTTCAAAGTTTTCTTCAAGAAAATTCCGTTTTCCTCTACTATTTTAAAATGGCTTCATGAACTGTAGTTTGGAGTTTATTCTTAAACTTTTGCTTCCAGCAAAACATAAATTATTGCATCCATTCCCAGCTTCGAAATAAAGAAATATTGTAATTTCTGGAGAAGCCCGCGAGGCGATTTGCATTTTATAGTGAAAGTTTTAGCAGTTGCAGCTTGAGTGACAAATGTGAGTTTAATTCTGATGTAGGAGCTGAGAACGGACACGTGATTCAACGATTGCCTCGTAACCGAACCACTTCATCACGCCACGTTGCATTCTTTCATTTTCCCGTCCATAAAGTTTCATAAACGATTTTATCTTGCAGAAGTTTTTACAATTTATGAATTCTTCCTGACTTGTTCGCCTTCAAATTTACGACGTATCACGATACACAATTTAACAATCCCTTCCCCCCTCTCTCTCTCACTCTAAACCGCTTACACGCCGCGATGTCGATGTTAACACTAATAATTTTTCCTCCGTTTTTCTCTGACAGACATTTCCCATTTCCTGCCCATGCTTTTTTTACAACTTTTAAATACCATCGCCCACTCGCTTTTCTCTGTTGAAGGTGTGAAATTTATTGTAAATTGGTTTTTTTGTTCGCTTTAACACGAAATCAGTTAACAGTTTTCTCATTCGATTAAAAAATTGAAAAGTTGCGATGGAAAAACTATTTTAAAAGTTGAGTTGTTTGTTGGCGCTAGTTCACAAATCCAACTCAGTGTAGCGGCATTTGATGTTGTTGGAGGGAAGTTGAATTGATTGGTGTTGAGGCAGGAAAGGAACTTAACTAAAAATTCATTATTTATAGTCACGGTCCGCGGGAGCACAGCCAGATTTTCGAACTGCTGAATTATCAATTGAAAAATCTCTCAATCGTGTCGTTGTCGTTTTCCGATTCGTAATCGCCGTGGCGAACTTTGTGCAGTGTACAATTTCAAAATACACTGCAGTTGTTTGAAATGTAATCAATTTGCATTTTGTAAATGGAATTGCCATGTTTGTACTGAAATTAAGTTGGGAAAAATTGAATGATTTAAGAGAGATTAAACGAAGATTATAGCTTGGTCCAAATATTCAATTTGCGTAAACTAACAATTTTCATTTAAAACTGAAGCATTGGATACGAAAAAAAGCTTTGCACTAATTAAAACAGTTTTTCCTCTTTCATTTGCAAGGCTCTCCGTCGAATGACATTCAATATCAAGTAGATAAAAAATATGTTGTGACTCTCAATGTCCACTTAAACGAGACTAGGGGTTGGTTATAGTTTATGTAGACATTGCATCGCTACAAAATGCTCCTAAGGGGGGAGACCCGAACTTTCCTCTCGTCTCGTGATACGCGAACATGCCTCTGATGCTGTTTCAATTATGAGACAATCTCTCGAGACTAACACGAAGAGTCATGCTGTGTCAGTGTCGTTATGACTGGATGCAGTCCAATTTATGTTTCTGCGACTACCCAAAAGCATCATAAAAACAGTGAGTGAGTGAAATAATTGCATTTTTGCCACAGCATGATGCACTTTTTTTTATGTGCTTCGACCACAGTAAAACTCCATGAAGCGTAATTTTTCGCGGCGAGTGAAATTTAATTGATACGAACCGATGTTCGTGACGCACGATATTTTTTTCTTTCAAATTGATTTTCGCGCTAAGTTCAAGAGTCATCGAGAAATATTTTTCCGAGCACTGAATCATTTTTAGCCGAGACACATCGAACGACGTTCAACAAGTGATAAGCAGACCTTGAGTCGTGAGACCGATCAATTATGTTAAAATTAAGACTTTTCACGTTTAACGCTGCAATCAGATCCATCAGATGTATTCACAACGCCGAGGCGAATGTCTTGAAGACGAGTGTCGATAGAAATTCCAGCGAATTCCAGGTAAAAAAATTGAAATCTCTTATCAATTTTGTCTGCCTTCGTTGGTCAGATGGATAAAGATTCATGACATCACAAATTAATTTTTAGGAGAATTTCAAAGCGTTGTCGTCAATGGTCAACAACCTTCAGTCCGTCACTCAGGATGTCTTGAGAACTGATGAAACCGCGATCAAGAGACATACATCGAAAGGCAAATTACTGGTTCGCGATAGAATTTCAAAGCTTCTCGATCCAGGTTCACCTTTTCTTGAACTCTCTCAACTCGCTGGCTATGAAATGTACGGAACTGAGAAAGTAAATTCAGGAGGAATCATCACAGGAATCGGCAAAGTCAGCGGACAGTACACGATGATCGTTGGTAATGACGCAACTGTCAAGGGAGGCTCTTACTATCCGATTACTGTTAAGAAGCATTTGAGAGCTCAAGAGATTGCACGAGAAAATCATCTTCCTTGCATCTACCTCGTTGATTCCGGAGGTGCCAATCTTCCTCGTCAAGCTGAAGTTTTTCCCGACAAAGAACATTTTGGAAGAATTTTCTTCAATCAAGCGAACTTGTCATCAGCTGGAATTGCTCAAATCGCTGTTGTCCTAGGAAGTTGCACAGCTGGAGGCGCTTACGTTCCCGCCATGGCTGATGAATCGATTATCGTTAAAAATCAAGGAACAATCTTCCTTGCTGGACCTCCTCTCGTCAAAGCCGCTACAGGAGAAGAAGTTTCCGCTGAGGATCTCGGTGGAGCTGACTTGCATTGCAAAACTTCTGGAGTAACCGATCATTATGCTCTTGATGATGAACATGCCTTATATCTCGCACGCCAAATAGTTGCTAACTTGAACTTACCATCCACAAATCGCTACGATGACAACAAACGCTGGGATTACGCTCTTTCTCGAGGTGGAAACGAAATTGTTGCTTCAGACATTGAAGAACCGATTTACGATCCATCAGATCTTTACGGAATCGTTGGTTCATCGTTGACAAAGAACTTCGACGTTCGCGAAATCATTGCGAGAATCGTTGATGGCTCAAGATTTCAAGAGTTCAAACGATTTTACGGCGAGTCCTTGGTCTGTGGATTTGCAAAGCTCTACGGGAAAACAGTCGGAATCGTAGGCAACAATGGAGTTTTGTTCAGTGAATCAGCATTGAAAGGTTCACACTTCATTCAACTCTGCGGTAAAAGGAATATTCCTCTTCTCTTCTTGCAAAATATCACTGGTTTCATGGTTGGACGAGAAGCAGAGTCACAAGGTATTGCGAAGAATGGAGCCAAAATGGTGAACGCTGTTGCAACAGCTCGAGTTCCTAAGCTGACTGTCATCGTTGGTGGTTCGTATGGAGCAGGAAATTATGGAATGTGCGGACGAGCTTATTCTCCTCGTTTCCTCTACATGTGGCCAAACGCAAGAATTTCAGTTATGGGAGGAGCTCAAGCTGCCGGAGTTCTATCACAAATTACTGAAGATCAATACAAACGTTCAGGGAAAAAGTGGACGCAAGAAGTCGGTGACAAAATCAAAGCTCCAATCATCAAGCAATTCGAAGATGAGAGCTCTGCTTACTACTCGACAGCTCGTTTATGGGACGATGGAATTATCGATCCAACTGACACAAGAAGAGTTCTTGGTTTGTCATTAGCGGCGGCTCTCAACGCTCCAATTGAGCCAACTCTCCACGGAGTGTTCAGAATGTAAAATTTCGCATGGCGAAAAGTTATCGATGGCATTTATTAGTGACGTAAGAGACGTTTTCACGTTTCAACCCAAAGTTGTTGCATTTATGTAAATCTTCTAAAGAATGTTGAATGTTTTTGGAGAAAATAAAATTTTATTGAAGATTTTTTTAAACATAATTTGACAGTACATTGGCGAAGTTGTTCCTCTGCGATGTGCTTTTTTTGTCTAACTTAATAAGCGTTTCTCGACCATGGATCAACTTCCTCAATTAATCGAAAGCTTCTCAATCATAAAAGTTCGAAGAACATGTTTAAGCTCCTGTTGGGCAAACTCTTGTGGAAGTGGCAATCTTTCAAGTGCTGTTCTCATCAACGCACACGCTTGGCTTCCATAAGCAGCTGAGTTTGCATAGAAGTTGCGAATGATGAATGCGAGTTGTTTAGCGATTTCGCATTGACAAAGACGATGCTTCGACGTTGGACATGGGAAGAGTCGAATGACGGAACAAAGTTCAGATAATTTTGGACTTATCTGTTCAAGGAATAAGTCTTCGTCAGCTTCTTCACCAGTTTCACGCAACGAATTAAACTAAAATAAAGAATTCGATTAGAAATAAAAATTATTGGAATTTTTAAATTCATTTACCTTTTCGTTTAGTTCGATAAAATGTAAAAGAACTTCTCCTTGCGTTTTCCAGTTTTGAATGTCTCGAGTGTTTTCGAATTGTTTCAACAATGACTTGAGGAAGTCAATCTGATCATTAATAACTAGATCAGGTGCGATGTGCTGCATCATGACTTCGTGAGCCTTTGACCATTGTTGAGCTTTGAGAAGATATTTGATTTCGATATGATGACTTCCCATTGCTCCAGCACGAACAGCTTTAGCAAAACTTAACCATTTCTTAGGGACCATCAACTCATCGACGATAAACTTCTCCTTCTCTTTGTAATTGTTTTCGTCTGTTTCTCCATCGATTCGTATGTGACGATATAAGAGTTGTTGAACTGCTGCTTCTCGCTGGTTTTGATCAGTGATATGTAGCATAACCCAAAGTGACCATTCCCAGAGACCATTCGACTCTAGTTGTTCAGCAAACGAAGTGAAGATTTTTAATCGGCACGAGTCGCTCACATGATGATAGCCAAGTGTTCCAAGATCTTGAAGCAGCAAAAAGGAAAGCCGATAGTCCATCAAGTCGCTAGTGTAGGTAGCGGGATGAAGTAGAACCTCGAGAGGATGACTTCGTTGACTGAAGAGTTTAAGAAGATTGTAGCGAATGTCAAAGTACTTGAAGTCTCTTTGATTGATTTGACTGACGTAAGGCGGCGATGGCGGAGCGACTTCGAAATCTTCCTGATTGAAGTTCTTTTCATAAGCCACAACTGAATCCGTTACCGAAGCAACAGGTGATGAAATATACCAGACTTGAAGTGCTAAGCTTTTAAGCCAATTCAACTGATCGAAGATATTGATAAGCGTTTGTTCAGACTGAGTAACGCGTTCAGTTTTCTTGTGATTCTTGTTCATGGCCGAAACTCCAGCAATCATCATCATAATTCTTAAACGACGTTCGTCAATGAATGCATCAGCTTCAACTTCATGCCAACCTGCCAGTTGATGTTGAATGAGTTGACGGATCGGTGGACTTCCACTTGACTGAGCCATGAGAAGGCTTAGATTGAAATCCGAATTATCAAGCGCTAAGTCACACGCTTCATTCACTTTATGGCACATCATTAAGTTCAAGAGACGATCCAAATAGTCAACATTTGACTTTAACAAATCACTGTCAGTAACAACACTCTCAATCCAAGTTGATAACAAATCTCGACGCAGCATGACCATTGAATGATCTTGAGGATCGATATCGTCAACAAATCCCCAAAGCGCGTGCATCAAAGCCCAAACAGTGCTATTGAACTGCACTTGAACATCAGATGTTTCTCGAAGCATTTGTTGAGCAAGCTGATGATGCTCCAAGAGAGCGTCAGTTCCTCCGTTGGCTTCAAGTCGAATGCAGTCTGAGTCCTCCAAACGTATTCTTTTATCATGATTCAGTTCAATCTTTAAGTGACCGATAATTGATTTCTTGAATTTCTCATTTGCTTCGTGTGCCATTGATTTCACTTGAACAAGTGTCACTGTCGATTTTGTGAAATCGTCAACTGCGCGTCCATCAAAAACTGAAGTTTTCTTTTGAAGAGTTCCAAGCATTGCGAGCTGATTTCCGTAGCCGAAGTTTATCTTGAATTTTCGTCCATTGAAGAAGGGGATTGTGTTGTTCTTCTTGTCTATCATGACACTTAGAATTGAATTCTCCATTGGCAACATCATGTCACTAATGTCGAATAACATTACTCGTGGACGAACAATGAGTGGAGCTGATTTCGGTCCTACGGGTTTGAACACTTGTGATGGCACTAAGCCTTGCTTTCTAGCCACAGTTGATTTCTCACTTTCGATTGCTTCAGGAACACCCAACATCGGTTCATCGTCGATTATTTTAGAACTGGCCAAGAGCAAACGACTTGAGAAAGTAGACTTTTGACCAAGGATAGTTGGAACCATTTGTTCAGGACTTTCTCTTCCGTCTGTGGTATCGCTCATGATTGATCTGGTGTCGTAGTCATCGTCAACAAAGAATGAAGCTTTCATTAGTTGGAGCTTATGCGAGTTAGTTCGCATTTCCTTGGCAAGCGCGGCAGATGGACTTGTTGGTTCTCTTGAGAAATTCAAATCGTCAGTGGGTTGGACTGAAATAATAAAACTGTTAACAATGGATCACTTTTATAGACAAATATCAAACTTACTTGGTTGGAAGCTTCTTTGTCCTGCATGCTGCCCAAGAAAAAATGTTGTATCTTGTTGCTTCAATCGTTGCATTCCTTCGCTAGCTGCCAAAATTACGTCTTTTCCATTTTCTAACTTCTTGCCATTCACAATTAACTTGGCTTTCTTAGGATCTACTCTTGGCTCGCTCTCTCCTTCGTCATCAGAATCACTCAACGTATATTTTGAGAAATGTTCAACTTTAAAGACGCAGCTCCCTGACTCTGGTCGGTATTCTAAGAATCTCGTTCCTCGCTTCTCGCAAATTCTTCGAAGCTTCGCCTCGTATCCCATTGCTTCGAGTCTTTCAGCATCCTTGATTGGTTCGTGCGTGTTCTTGTCATGTGGCCAGATTTGATCTAAAGTAACTTGAGCTTTCCTATTAAGACCTTCACCAACAGGAGGTTTATTTTCATCGTCCTGATAAAGAATTATTTCCTTGTTGCGGAAATGACAAATTTCGTCTAAGTTCAAGCCAGAGACATCAATTTCCTCATCGAAGTAAACGTTTCCGTAGCCTCGTCGACCAATTGTGAAGTTCGGAACAACGCAACGTCCTTCAGTGTCCATAAAGTCAACGATGTCGTCAAGTGAAGGAATCGTATAATATCCAGCACGTCGCAGTACAATTCCTGTTGGATGTGGCTCAGATGGCCCTGTAATGATTGAAATATCGATCTCTGATTGCGTGTCGTCTGCTGAACGGAAGGTGTCGTTCAAAATTGAAATAGAATTGGCTGGATCGGCATCGGTTTGTTTCAGCGATTCATTTTCTTTGTTTGGTCCACTTTGAATAATTTGAGTGAAAGTTGTGTCACCAACTGTTTCACGTATCTTTGGACGTCCTCGGATTCCTTGTGATGGAGCTGTTCGTAACCACGATACTCTTCGATCAGAATCCTGATCGTCTGATTGCAATTGCGATGTCGGAATTTGATTTTGGAAAACTTCAACTTGTTCATTTCTGCTCTCAATAATTCTTGAACTTTGCTTTTGAGGGTCGTCACGTGTTTTAAACAAAACAGAATCTTCATTAGGACGTGACGTATTCAAACTAATTCGTGGTTTGATGATCAAACGCTTTGGATTCGTTTTCAAGCTGAAGCTTTCGTCTAAAGACGCATCGTACTCTTCAAGTCCATCAAAGAGTGATTTTTTGGTCACAGCGGCGCTGATAGGTTTGACTCTGATCTTGGATCCTGCTGTACTAGGTGAAACTTTGAAGTTGCTAGTGTTCTCAAGAAGAGCTTTCTGAGTTGCAGGATTTGTTACTCTAAGCGAGTTCTCGGAGAGACCGCTCTTCATGTCCTTGAACAAATCATTGTCACCATAAGGATTGCTTGCGAGTGATAGAATTTTCTGATGAATTTCTGGTCCAGCTTGTTGCATTTGATTTTGTTGCTGACCAAAGAGACTAGGTTGTTGTTGACCAAACGAAAGGTTTGTGTTTTGTCCAAAACCTGTGTTTGTGTTTCCGAAAAGACCTCCAGAGTTTTGATTGGATCCGAATAGACCTCCTGGTTGATTAGCTGTGAACAACGAGCCAGTGTTTTGGCTAAAGGAGACAGCTGGAGTTCCTTGCGCTTGTGGTTGTCCAAATCCTCCAAAGCCTGTTGCAGGCTTCTGTTGATTGAACAAGCTTCCTCCTGTTGTCTGACCGAATCCAGTGAAGCCAGTGTTCGTCGCTGGTTGTTGGGCTGTTCCAAAAGGCGTAGCTCCTGTGTTGAAAGCGGGTTTCTGAGCTCCAAAGAGTCCAGTATTCGTGTTCGTATTAGTTTGACCAAATCCAAATCCAGTTGACTGCTGGCCTGGGGTGGCTCCTAAACCAAACGTAGTTGCTGTTGATGTAGGATTATTTCCAAAAAGTGAAGTCGTCGCTGCTGGCTGAGCTTGTCCAAACGCTGTCGTTCCGAATGTACTTGTAGCTGGTTGACCAAAAGCAGACTGATTCTGCCCAAATAATCCAGTTGAAGGTGTGGCCGCTGTTTGTCCGAAAGGTTTAGCCGCTCCAAATGTAGAAGTGTTTGCTCCAAAAGCTGTAAAGCCTGTCGATGTGGTTGCTGGAGTTTGAAGGGGCTTTCCGAAAAGTCCTCCCGTGTTTTGTTGGCCAAAAGCTGTATTTGGCGTACCAAATGTCGATCCTACAAAAATAGATAATTAAATAAATGTTACGCAACAATTTGAAATTTATTTACCTCCTCCCATCGTATTCTGAGCTGTTCCGAAAAGTCCTGTCGTTTGTTGAGTGCTCTGATTGCCAAAAAGCGAGTTCGCTTGTGGCTGTTGAGTTGTTGCTCCAAAGACTCCAGTTTGCTGTGTAGCTCCGAACATTCCTGCTCCTCCTTGAGGCCCTTTACGATTCGCTGCATAATCTTCAATTCTTAACTCTTCCAATGACTTCTCTGCATATTCTCGCATAAACGTAATACAGTTCTGTTTGGTCTGAATATACGACTGCGTTGAGCCTTTGACCAGAGTGTCAGTTTCGCTGGGTGCATTGAATTTCGCAATAGATGTTCCACCTTGTTGATTGGTAGCTTGTTGGCCAAAGCCAGTCTGAGTTGTACCACCAAAAAGACCTCCAGTAGGAGTGTTAGTTGTTCCAACTTGACCGAAAAGCGATGTTTGTTGAGGCTGAGCTGGATTCGATGAGAACAATGAAGTCGAAGGCTGCTGTGTTTGCCCGAAGCCGAAAGTCGCTGGCTTTGCTGCTCCAAACGCTGAAGGCTGCTGAGCTCCAAACAGCGAAGTTGTTCCCGTTGTGTTGGTGGTACCGAAAATAGAAGTTTGTTGTTGTTGCTGCTGCTGAGGTTGACCAAACGCAGCTACAATTGCAATTGTTGTGAAATTAAGTAAGTTATGTAAACAAAGGGTGAGTCATTATTGTTGGTAAACATTTCAGAGTCGCACTTACTTCCAAAGCCTTGTTGTTGTGGAGAATTTGTGGCGCCGAAAAGCGATGTCCCGGCAGCTGGTTGGGCTCCGAAAACTGAAGTGTTTTGCTGACCAAATGATGCTCCAAATCCTCCAGCCGGCTTAGCAAACGCAGATTGCCCGAATGCTGTTGCTGGCTGCTGTTGATTGAATGAAGAAAACGCTGGTGTCGTTGATTGTTGCCCAAAAGTATTGGGTTTCGATCCTCCAAACATTTTTCTGCTTTAAACTTTTGATTTTAGGTTACGCTTTGAATTTTTAATGTCTACAACTTTCTAACAACATCAACTTTAATGAATCTAAGTGCAAAGCGTGCTAAGAGTCTTTGCGCACTAGAAATTATTGTTTAAATGTTAAGTTCTCGGTCGAAACAATTTATTTTATGGAATTATTGATAGGAAATATTTTTCCGCTTTCTGCTAAAGTCTCTCCCTCAAAAAAACGTTTGTTCGATTTTAAATTTTGAAACTGTTAATTTTTTTATTTTTTCAAACTATTTTTCAAAGTTTATTATTTACTGTTGGCAGCAGATGCTGCTTCTTGAAAAGATTCCACCTTCTCTCCGCACTCAAATCTTTGGAAATCGATGATTTTGATGTTATGCTCTTGGAGGATTTCTCCAATCGTCTGCTCTGGATTGAGCAAGAACTCTTGATGAATTAAACATGTCTCTTCGTCTTTCGTTTCATTTGGTATGTCTTTCTCAGAGTCTCCAATCTTTACCGGCTTCATTCCAACGATGTGTTGACAAATCTTCTTGTGAACTTCTCTGATCTCCTCCGTCTTCTCGCTGTTGCTGTTAAAAGCAGCAATCGCTCCATATTTGCCAACCAAGAGTTTTCCTTCCTCAACATTATCAGGCGCTGGATGTGCGTAGCCACACAAACGAACTGTTTCTGGAGTCTTATAGCAAATCGCACGTTTCAATGTTGCGTTCTCGCCAACGGTTCCAATCATCAAAGCTAAGTGGTCAGCAAGTGTTTTTCCATCAGCTGAGCTCAGGTTGCGTAACGTATCGTTCTCAAGGGCAATCTTTGTGATTTTTCCAGTGTTGTCAACTGTCGAAATGTATTGAGAGCAGGCTTGTGAGGCCAATTCGATAAAGTTCTTGAAGTTCTCATTGCGCGCAACGAAATCCGTTTCGCAATTAACTTCAATTATCGTTGCAAGATTTTTCTGAACGAGAACTCCGACGAGTCCTTGACTTGTTGATCTTCCTTCGAGTTTTGTTGCCTTCGACCAGCCTAAAGATTGAGCTTGATCCTTCAACCACGTCTCAGCCTAAAACAGGTTGCGAATGAACTGAAAAATATTTAATTCTTATCAACCAACCTTTGTTAAGTCACCTTCATTGACTTCGAGAGCTTTCTTGCAGTTAGCGAATGTGTAGCCAGTTTTCTTTCTCAGTGTCGCCAGCGCACTTTTGTCAGAAGCGTAAACAGCTCGACCGACATGCAGAAATCTCGAAGACAAATTTTTCAAAAACATTTTGTTTTGAGCGAGCTGAGAAACCCTAAAATGATTTCACAATTATTTGTTTAAAATGTCGGTGAGATTACTTACCTTTCAACTATGAATCAAAGAGTTCTTTATGAGTTTTCAACAGATTTTCACAAGAAACGAGCTTCTTGCACCGACCGAAATATATTTTAGCACTTTGCTAAATTCACCCAGCAAAGAAATTTTACTAAGAAATTGTTACATCACGACTTTTAGTTTCAGAAGTTGATCACTCACTGGGATTGTGTTGATATTTTCCATTTTCATTGAATTTTGTTTTATGGGGAAAGTTCGAGCTGATCAAACAAGAAAATGACGATTGCACCTGATGCAAGTGCCGATACGAGTAAATTGAGTGAAGAGAACATCAAAAACTTCAATAAAGAAGATGATTCGAGCGATGGAAAGAAATGGGTGAGTTGCGAAATCTGAAATGTGTTCTTTGTCAGTAATTTTCATGAACTTTCCTTCAGGGTTATGACTTATATCCTGAGAGACGAGGAGACAAGTTTGAGAGAAGCTGGAAGAACATTTTCATGGGAAAAGAAGGAAAAGAGAACATCGAAAAGTTCAAGTGCGAACAAAATGTTTATAAATGCATAAAGACTTCGCCGCTTATTAAGGTAATTTAATTCATTTCACTTAATTTAACAAACTGAATTTTATTTCTTTAATTAGCTGATGATGGGAGCTTTGAAATCCTCAGGATGTGAGATTGACATTCGTCGTCACATTTCATGTGAAATGTGTGATGTTTCCGTTTCTGGAGGCTACGATCCGGTCCTCAATCAAGTCATCGTCTGTCAAAATATGGCCACTAGCGAAGGAATGGTTCAAGGTGTACTCGCTCACGAGTTCATTCACATGTTCGATTACTGTAAAAATGACTTGGATTTTAAAGATATTGATCACCTTGCGTGTACTGAGATCCGAGCTGCCAACCTCACGCATTGTTCGTTCTTGTCTGCCATGAGCCAAGGCGATGCTTCGTTCCTTAATATCAAAGCCCAGCATCAGAATTGTGTTAAGACGAAAGCATTAGCTTCTGTATTAGCTGTCAGAAAAGTGACTCCCGAAGAAGGCATTCAAGCAGTTGAACGAGTTTTTCCCAAATGTTATGCCGATCTCGAACCTATCGGTCGTCGTTTAAGAAGAAATAGCACGGACATGCACAAGGCCTACCTTGAAGCTCCATTCTACGGGTACGACGTCTATTAACAAAATGGAAATTACCTCTAGTAGTGAATAGGTGGAAGATAGCGGTGGAAACGACTTCAAGGACACCTAAAATTTATCTTGTACTAAAATCTTTACAATTTTCAAGGAATAAAATCTTGAAATTAACAAACTTCTCTTAAAGAGAATCTCTTTCCTTTTGATTTTTAGAAAAGTTTTTATTTGGTTTCGTTAATCACAAAAATTATTAAAGTCGAGAAATAGTCTTTGGGTGAAAATGGAATTACCAACGAGGACTAAATCGATTGGTGCCAGAGATGTATCCATTGTCTGGAGATTGATAAGATCTTTGCTGAGATCTTGGAAGCTCATATATCGAATTAGAAGTTGGCATATCCTGAGCGGGTAATTCACTCGTTATTGCATCAACATTGATTTGGTTTTCCTTAACTATTTTCTGAAGTTTTTTGTGAGTGTCGAAAACGAGTTTAATAGCAAGAAGTACAAACTCATAAGTTGAGAGCTTTGTTAGGACTCTTTTGGAATAGATATTTTGGAATTGACTGAAGAACTCATCGAGAATTCTTATTTCGCAAACTTCCATGTGATCGTTCAACGACTTTACACTCATCACACGCTTCTTGCATGAGGGACACTTTTGTTCAATTGGTCTTTTAACAATTTTCGTTGTTGCTGGAGATATTTTAATGTTAGCGCCTCTGAATTGATTATAAAAGTGACTTTCCTCACTTACTTCGTCGTTGTAATCATTTATCTGAAGAAGAGAAAAAAATTAATTGAAGATTAAAGGGAAATTGCTTCACATTTACCTCATTACGAGTAATACGACTTTGATCGATATGCGAACTTTCGAGTTGAATGGACTCTTCTGTTGAAATCGATACAGCTAATCGGAGGCTGGCAGCATTCGAAAGAATCTTCTCTCGTATTTCGTAAGCGTGAAATAAATACCCAAGGCAATGTTCGCAGATAAACTGTGGTAAATTGTCATCGACCGTGACCTATGTAAACATAAAGAAAGTCTTAGAAAACCAATTAGACAAAGAAAACTTTTTAACTTACACTTTCTCCAGAAATCTCAGCAATCATCTTAGCGATTGTAATGTGATTCCATTTGTTCTTGTTTCTAAGTTGAAGCTTCTTCTGATGGTGCATTGTTTCTGAATGAATACTAGTTAGCCCATTTGACGAGCAGATTCGACAAAGATTATGTAAAATTGATTGAGAAACTGGGTTCATTTGTTTTGCTGTAACTTCGTCGTCACAATCTTTGTTAGGTTCAATCGAACTATCAATTTTTTGCGCGTTTAACAGCTCCCACTCACGATTTGATAACATTTCGTTTTTTGTTTTGTTTTGATATTTTGTTGCTAAAAATTTAAACTATCCAAAAAAGTTTCCGTTAAAAGATTTTTATTTTTCTTCGCTAAATTAAGCTCAGTACAATTCAAGAAGTTAGTAGAAAATTCATCATTAAAAAAAATTTGATCCTAGTCATTGTCATATTTTAGAGCAGACCTTAGACATAACTGATTAATCAATCTTATCGTTTAATTCAGAAAAATGGATTTGTTGACGATGATTTTCGATTCTCATCACGAGTTGTGCAGAGAATCTGTCTTTCCAATTGAAAGTCATATTCGAGTACATCAGATGTTTCTACAAATTTCGGCAGCTCCATAACGAGATCGACTTGTTGAAGCTTCGAATTCAAGACAAACGGAACGCCAATAAAATCGTTGTGATAATGAGAGAGCGTTCCTGTGTTGCTCGTCATCTGAGGAGATTGAGGTGGTAAAGGTGCTTTACGCAATGGCATAGGACGACTTGTTGGTGATGTTGTTGGCAGCTGATAAGACATTTGCAGTGATTCATAGTAATGATCACCGTTGGCCTTCAAGTAAAAAACGAAACAATGTTATCGCACAAATTGAATCAGCGATTATTAGCATTACTCACTGATGGATAAATGTTTGAATTGATTTTGAGATTCTCGATTTGGTGGGTGAAATCAACGATTTCTGGCCTCAACGGAGCGACCTTATAACAAATATGAACGCGTTCTAACTCTCCAAGATACAAGAATCCTTCAGGTGCTTGACGATTGAACTTCGTTAAAATGATGATATCAGTAATGCATTCGGTGACGGCTTCAGTCTTTGACAGCTTGTAGACGAGCTGTTTCTTACGCCATGCCTTTTGATTTGTGTCTGATGTGCTTTTGATCGAAATGAATCCTTCGTTCGCTAAATTCTCGTTGTGATTGATAATTCTCAATTTCTCAAGTACAAAGTTCGGGACACCTTCAGTCTTCGATATACACAAATATCTTGTGTTCTTCTTTCCAAATAAAATATTTTCTTTTATCAAATCTGCATCGCTGTCGGTATCTAACGTCTTGTGGAGTGGAATGAAGTGAGATGGACAAGACTCGTAGTTTTCTACGAGTTGAATCGACTTGATGGGCCGATCGCAAGGAAGAATGTTCATCAGACTCTCAAATGGGTTCATATTATTACGTGGGATCACTTTGTTTCGCGACATAGTTTTTGGCGAAATTGTCCCGTTGTAAAGTTAATTGGCTGAGCAAAATGTCAAATTATATTTAGTTGTTGTTGTTTTTTTTGATGATTCAGTCTGGGAATTTCACTATTTTCTAAAAAGAAACTGTTTCCTTTTGGCACTCTTTCACTAACTCGTGATTAATGCTTTCGACTTCTTTCATTATTAATTCACGAATGGAATTATAACGAGTTGAAAAATCGAAATAAATTGAATTGCGACAGACAACAATAAAAAATTCTTTCAACTGAAACTTCGTACCCACCTTACGTAAGAAGGGAGCTGAAAGTAAGTGTAAGTTTGTGAAAATTTTCAATTGTCAACTTTTTCATTGAAAATCGATCAATTCTTAGCGAATATCAGTGGAAAATGTCTCGCCGTATCGCTCAATCTTCGGTCAACTGGGCCGCTATCGCGGAACGTGTTCCACCAAACCAGAAGACCAACTTCATTGCCTTCAAATCGAGAAGCGACAAGTATTTGAGAAGGTGGGTTAGAAATTGATTAAGTAACAATTTTCTTCAACTAATTCTGGATGCTTTTGGCTTTAGTGTCACTGAACACCCAGAAACTCCACCAAAGATTGACTGGGCCGCTTACAAGAAGACCGTTCCCGTCGCTGGCATGGTTGACACTTTCCAAAAACAATACGAAGCTGTGAAGGTCCCATACCCAGCCGACACTTTGACTGCTCAGGTTGAACAACAAAAGCAAGGAGTTCAAAAGGAAATTGAGCAATTCATCGCCAGCTCAAAGGTTCGCATCTCCGAGCACGAGAAGTCCATCGCTCACTTGGCTTCGTTGTTGCCATACAACCAGATGACAATGGAAGATTTCCGTGATGCATTCCCTGAACAGGCTTTGGATCCAATCAATCGTCCAACATTCTGGCCACACACACCAGAAGAACAATTCGAAAACAACCCCAAGCCTGGTGACCACCACCATTAAATTCTTTGTTCAGCAGTTTCCTCTTCGGAAGTATCTAAAATACGAAATTGTCATTAAAGGCGGCGATTGTTGTAATGACATTCTCCGAGTGCGATTGTGTCTAGCAATGTAGATGGATTTAAAATTCAAAAATAAAGTTTCCTCAAAACCGTCGATTTTGCTTTTATTTGTCACAAACTTTTGAGAGAGCAATCTTCTTTCAGCTTTCTTCTTCTCACCTTGAAATGAATCTATTGTTTGACAAAGTAGTTCTAAACAGCTGATTCAAACACATATGTCGCCCTCATTGTTATCTATCGCGACGATAGCGATAACAGTTCAATAAAACTGAATGATTAGCCACAATCTGAAATTTTCGTTACCGAAGAGTTATTTGTGACTCAGCATCGCGTGCAGCAACAGTGCTCCACGATGAATCCATTTAATTCAAGTTTAAATAAGAAAAAGAAGCAATTATATCGTAGAGTTAGCGAAGTATCGATTGAAAGAGTAAGTTCTTAACGTTCTGAAAGATTCAAATTTTTGTCGTGCGGAATATTTCGTGGGAACATTCTCAGAGAGTCGAGCCGATTTGCAACATGAATTCGTAAAATTGCTGAAAGACGATTATTACGTGGAATTAGGGACTTTAATGTAGTTTAATTTAGTGGAGAATCATGAACAGTAACAAGAGCGGCATAACACATAATCAGAAATATGAGCAAGTTTCGCAAAGTGATGATAAAAGTGAAATCATAATTTTCCAAACTAATAAGAAAATCTCTGTGAGTTGTTATTTTTTACTGATAATAAATTCCAAAATCGCTTTCGTGGTAAAATTAAAAATCGAACACTTGCGATTAAATGTTCAGGAATACGGTTAAAGGACATTCGTGAGAAGGAAAATTTTAGTGTTGACGTCATGTTGGAAAATCTAAAAGTTCTTTGTGCAATAATGAATGAAAAGTTTGTAGGAAATTAAAGGACATCCTGCTGCCATAAACCTTTTTGATGTTTGCATTTCATTACGACTTTTAAAGCGGAATTCTTCCCTTCTTTCGCATTCATTTCCTTTAAATGAATGTTGGAAAAAAAACTGAAATATTCCGACGAATGTTTGTTTAATTAACGACAGCAGAAAAAATAATCTGTGATGTGGAAAAGTACGAATGATGATTTCGTTTTATCAATAACGCAAAAGCTTCTAGAAAAATATAAAGAATTTTCCTTTGGATTCTCTTTTTCTACAAAGTTAATTTATGGCTCTACATTGTTTAAAGTAGAACATTAAATTTCTTATCAGTCAACTTACACACGGTTCCTGAACAAATATTTGAGACCTTAATTTATCTTAATTGGCCCAGTTCTGAGTGTTCTCATTTTCATGAACGAATTTTCCTCGTTCCAATTTTAAGGGCACTTCGTTCGTGATGATTTCAATGCTTCAATCAATCGATAAGAATTGATTGCCTCAAATGGCTATCTCTCCCTGAATTATGAATGATATAGCGATTGAAGCGAACTATAATCGGTCAAGTTGCTATGATGGCAAAAGACTCACGTTGTCTATAGACAATTTCTTCTTATAAGAAGAAAGAAAATCATTTTAGACACGTTAATGAAAAAGTTTATTCTCAATGTAGGCTGACGGACTAAATTTCGCGAAAGAAATGCTTCTTTCAACCGCGGAGTCAGCGACGTATTCTGCTGCTGAAGTGGAACGTCGATTGCACAGCAATCTGAGGAATGGACTAACGTGGCAAGAGGCTCTAAGTCGCTCAAAAATTATCGGCTACAATGAACTTCAAGCGCCTGAAGAAGACAGCACTTTCATGAAATACTTGGAGCAATTCAAGAATCCCTTAATTTTACTGCTATTAGGATCTGCACTCGTTTCTATTATCATGCATCAATTTGACGATGCTATTAGCATTACAATCGCGATAATTATTGTCGTGACTGTCGCCTTTATTCAAGAATATCGGTCTGAAAAGTCTCTTGAAGAGTTGAAAAAACTCGTTCCGCCAGAGTGTCATTGGTATGTTTTACGCATTCTTATCTCTCTCGACAAAATGTCTTATCAAATCGTTTTAGCTTTCGAGAAAATCGACTAGACACGTTTTTGGCACGTAATTTGGTTCCAGGAGACATTGTTTACCTTTCGGTTGGTGATCGCGTTCCTGCTGATATTCGACTATTTGAGTCAATTGACCTTTCAATTGATGAATCGAGCTTTACGGGAGAAACTGAGCCAGCAAGAAAAACAACAGAAGTAATGGCATATGTTCCTGGAAGTGGAAAGAATCACAGCAGTATGAGAAACATTGCTTTTATGGGAACTTTGGTTCGATGTGGCCACGGTAAAGGAATTGTCGTGAGCACAGGAGAGCAAAGTGAGTTCGGAGAAGTATTCAAGATGATGCAGGCCGAGGAAGCGCCAAAGACTCCTCTACAGAAGTCAATGGATATTCTTGGAGCTCAGCTCAGTTTCTATTCATTTTGTATCATCGGCTTGATCATGCTGCTTGGTTGGCTACAAGGCAAAGCTCTCACAGAAATGTTCACGATTTCCGTGAGCTTAGCAGTTGCTGCGATTCCTGAAGGCTTACCAATTGTCGTGACTGTTACGCTTGCCCTCGGCGTGATGAGAATGGCAAAGCGGAACTGTATTGTCAAGAAACTCCCGACGGTAGAAACTCTTGGCTGTGTCAATGTGATTTGCAGCGATAAGACAGGAACTATCACGAAGAATGAAATGACAGTGACAACTATTATTAGTTCTGATGGATTTTTGGCTGATGTTACTGGAGCTGGCTACAACGACAATGGCGAGATTCATATTCGTGAATGTGGTAACATGGAAATCGCCAAGAACAGCATCAATCAAATCATCGAAGTTGGAGCAGTTTGCAACAACGCTGTGATTCAAGGAGAAGTTCTTCTTGGGACTCCAACTGAAGGCGCTCTCCTTGCAGTGGCAATGAAAAATCAAATGTACACAATTGGCGACAAATACATGCGAACCAGAGAATATCCATTCAGCTCTGAGCAGAAAATGATGGCAGTTTCAGTTGTTCCACGATACAGTGCCAACAATAACAAAGAAGAACTGTTTTTCGTCAAAGGCGCGATTGAAATGGTTTTGCCACAATGTTCCAAGTTCTTCTACAACGGACAAATTATGACGCTCTCAAAACAGAGCGAGTCGGAGTATCTCTCAGAAGCTTACGAAATTGGTAGAAAAGGATTGCGTGTGTTGGCACTTGCTAAAGGTCGTTCGCTCAACGATTTGGTTTATCTTGGACTTGTCGGCATTACCGATCCTCCTCGTCCTTTGGTGAGAGAATCAATCGAAATACTGAATCGAAGTGGAGTTAGAGTCAAGATGGTGACTGGCGATGCACAAGAAACTGCAGTTGCTGTTGGTGAGTTCAAATAAAAAACTTTTAAATTAAATTTTTTCAATTTCCTGTTTGAAATTTATTTGCGATGCTTTTCATGGAATGTTCCTAAGATGCGACAATTTATTTTTCTATTAGTGGCTGGTTTCGAATTGATTTTCATATTCATGTTCGCCTGTCAAGTAGCTCAATGGACTTTTATGATGAAGCGAAACTTTGGGAAGAGATGGAAGTGTAATTTTGGGGAGAGAGATTTCTTTTGTGTAGTGCGAGACTTGAGCGACTGGAACCTTTTTGATAACTTCCTTCTCGACCTCAACTGTCTTAACGATTGGAATGTGTCTAATAACTTCGTAAGGCTTTGCAACTTCAACTGTTTTAATAACAGGAATTTCCTTGATGACTTCAATCTCTTTAATGATCTCAACTGGAACCTCAACTGTTCTGATGACTTCGACTTCTTTGATTACTTCTTGCATGACCGGGATATATTTGATAATTTCAATTTCTTTGATGACCTCGACTGAAATTTAAATTTTAGTTGAATGTTTACAAATGCTTAAGTAATGTTTACCTGGAACGGTAATCGTCTTGATGATTTCTACTGGCTTGATGACTTCAACCTTTTGAATGACGGGAACATGCTTTACGATCTCGACAATCTTAGGATGATCAACAAACTCTACAGGAGTCTTGTCACCAAAACTACCAACTTTCTTGAAGAGTTTTGGCAACCACTTCTTCTTCTTGAACAATTTAGCGTCGGTTGATCCGCTGATAATCGCAGCAACGAGGATAAATCCAAAAATCGTAATCTATTGAGGATGAAACTTTTAAATTGCACTTCAAATATTTAACTGCTCAACAAACCGGCTTCATCTTGTTAGATATTTGAACTGATTTGCTACTTGTGCTAGGATTGAATGTTTAAACTGAATTGAATGATTTCTGTTGTTTCTATTTTGCTTTTATACTCTCTTCGGGAACCCTTTGCACTTCTTCAATTTTCTCCCCAAATATTTGCGAAAAGAAATGTGACATTGAAGAAATCGGGTTTATAAGAAAGTCCATCGAAACATTTCTTAATAATCTTAACTTTCGTTTTCCAGCTCACCTAATCGGCTTGGACACAATTCATCAGCAAGCAATCAGCGGTCATGAGATCGACCAGATGAATGAGATGCAACTCGAAAAAATTATCAACAATGTCAGCGTATTTTATCGTGTCACACCAAAGCACAAACTAGCGATTGTCAAGGCGCTTCAACACACTGGAAACATTGTAGGCATGACTGGTGATGGAGTCAACGATGGCGTGGCTTTGAAACGAGCTGATATTGGCATTGCGATGGGTAAAAATGGCACAGACGTTTGTAAGGAAGCTGCTGATATGATTCTTGTCAATGATGATTTCCATACGATTATGTAAGTTTACTTAAAAACATTTCAATTTCTCTTTTTCAACAATATTTTTCTTTAATTAAATAACAGCGCCGCAATCGAGGAAGGCAAAGGAATTTTCTACAACATCAGAAACTTTGTCCGTTTCCAGTTGAGTACATCAATCGCAGCTCTCTCCTTAATCACTTTGTCACAAATGATGGGAATTCCTAATCCACTAAATGCTATGCAAATATTGTGGATCAACATCATCATGGATGGTCCCCCAGCGCAATCGCTTGGTGTTGAGCCAGTCGATCAAGACGTTTTGAAGCGTAAACCACGAAACGTCAAGGAACCGATGATCTCAAAGTCTCTGATCATAAATGTTTTACTGTCAGCGGGTCTCATTATACTAGGAACACTTTATGTGTTTCAACGAGAGATGGAAGATGGATCTGGTGGCAGAACAAAACGAGACACGACTATGACTTTCACGTGTTTCGTTCTGTTTGATATGTGGAATGCTCTTAGTTGTCGATCACAAACTAAAAGTGTTTTTCAAGTGAGTTTGGGAATCAAATAATTGAAGACAAAGTTTACATTTCGTTTTTTCTCAAACAGATTGGACTCTTCTCCAACAAAATGTTTTTGTTAGCGGTCGGATTCTCGCTGATTGGACAACTCCTGGTGATTTACTTTCCTCCTTTGCAAATGGTGTTTCAAACTGAAGCGCTCACAGGAGCTGACATCGTCTTTTTGCTCGTCTTGACATCATCAGTGTTCATCGTCTCGGAGCTTAAGAAATATTTTGAGCGAGCCATGGATCGCAGAGCTATTAAAAAGCATTCCGACCTTGACTTCGTATGACAATCGCAATCAAACGATGAAAGAAAAAAACAAGTAAAAAAAAACTAAAAAAAAATTGAAAAAAACTTGAAAATCTTAAAAAAATGTTTTCCGGTTGGATTTTTTCTTCAGAAAGCTTTTCATGAAATTGGTCACTTCATAAGCGACTGAGTGAAACCCTTCCGCAGCTCGACCAACTTCGATAAGAAGTTTAAGTTATTTAATTATTATTTTATTATTTATTAAGCTGATAAAGGAACGAAAGAAATTTACGCAGGTTTTAGTTTTAATTGAATTTTCCAAATGAGATTTTTTCGTGTTTCCATTCTGAAACGAAAACTCTAAAATTTCTTATTGCGTTGCTTCAGGGAAGGAAAAGAGTAGATTAAATTATTTCTGGAGTTCGAATCTTAGATTATGCAAAAGCAAATCTTTATGAGCTAATTTTAAATAGTGATTACATCGAATCACGTTCCTTTCCATTTTATTCTTTGCCATAATCGATATTTGATTGAAGTCATTTTGGAAAACGTCAGTTGAACTGAGAAAAATTAATTTAAACATACATATCTGTAAGATGGAGACTAATATTTATTGATTTCTTTGACAAGATGAAACTTGCTGTAAAAACTTCTTTGCTTCCCCCAAATTTCTATTTGTGCCTCTACGAAATCTTTGCTTTCTCATTCCTAATTGAAAATTTCTTTTTATTTTCTTGGCTTTCTGCTGATTCCTTGAAGTCATCGATAAGCGAAATCTCTGTTTAGTTTATAATGTGTGACAATAAAAGTTTAGCTTCGACGAGGAAAAAGCATTTTTTCGTTGACGAAATGAAGTCTGGAATGAAAAGTTATTTTTAAATGGCGACAGTTGAACTATTTACACTCGAAAAAGGATTTTAATTAAGTGAAATATATTTATGCGTCCTATGCACTTCCTATAGCTAATTTTAATCAAACTTTCATTCATTTCAACTTCAAGAAATCTAACTTTTTGAACCGAGAACTTCAGAGTATTATTTTATTTAAAGGAAATAGATGTTTAACATTACTCGATAAAAATTGAAAAAGACGAACATTCATTGACACATTTTTCTAAAATTGAATAAAAAAAAATTCACCTAAAGAGTGAGTTCTCGATATTCGCTTACAAAATAATTGGAAGGACTTGAATACGCGCTCAAGAAGAAAAATCCTCAAAAACTCAAATCGATATCATTGAAGAAATAGGCTCAAGCATAGCATAGCATTGTAATACGCTAAATGTGTTAATCATAATTGTGATAAAATATTGTAATCGTCATGTTTTTATGTTATCGGTGTTTAACATTTTTCATCAAACATTTTTGCAGTTGATGATTGGAATAGTGAGCAAGAGATTTTTGGATTATAGACAGGTCCACGAACTGTCGTTGCCTGGAAAGTTCTCGCTCAAATCAAAATTATTTTCGTACATAAACATCAGCATCAGATTTTTGTGTGCACCATTGCGAAATCTTAAGGGAAAACATTTTTATACATGAAAATTATCAATAAAAAAATAAAAGTTAATTGCCACTTAAAATAAGTAAACACAATAGTTCAGCTTTATAACTAAAGGGAGAGAACAGCTTATGGAGAAAGTGAATTGATGAAAGGATCTCACATTAAAATTCTTGTCTATTTAATCTCATTTTCTAATGATATTTAATTTTTCACAAAGTTCTGTTGAAATTGAACCGAAAACATTTTAAAATTTGATACAAAAACTTTTAGCATAAAACACCAAAAGAATAATACGAAATCAAAGGCAATAGAAATTAATAACGAAAAATGATTTTTATTTGCACAATCTCCACTTCACGATATTTCCACTTCAAAGAAGCTTTCAGCATCAACAGATTAGTTCAAAAGATCATTTTAATGTCGTCCAATAATTGGAGTCCAGTTAAGAAAGTAATTGAGTTCGTGCAATTTCTCGACAGATTTTTAATTCACACGTCAATCGGCTTTAAAGTTTTTATACACAATCCCGAGAGTGAAACCATTCAAATAATTTATGAAAACTTGAAAGTTTCTTTTCTATTGATAAAAAACATGTAATCAAAGAGTTCTGTGTAAGGCGAAAGTTTTCATCCTAATATTTAAATGAAGCTTTCCTTAAGATTACAAAAAAATATTCAGCAAATAAATTTTTCACGTTCTTTGCAGCAAAGATGCTTTCTTCTAACGAAAATATTTGGAATAAAAAAAATTAAAAATGATGAAAATTGAAAATTCGGTTTTTAATTTAATTTCAGCAACTTTCCTCGTTTAATTTTATTTTATGTTCAATTGGAATTCAATCTTTATCTTTTCAGTTTCAAAGTGTTCGTTACTTTGTTTAGAAGACTCGACGAATCTTTCTAAATGCAAAATAATTAACTTAAACTCCAAATATTTGATAATCGTAACTGATGTATGCTGTGTTCCAAGCCTCAACGACGACTTGAATATTTCGCTGCCCGATTCCTCCGGAGACGACGTAGCCTCGTCCATAAGTTCCATTATCTTGATTGATCAAAATTTGAATGAAAGTGACGATAGCACCAGAGCCATTGACAGGATACCAGATTCTTAATTCAAGATTGTCTTTAGATGGATATTGAGCCCAGCCATTGTTAGCTCCAACAAGGCGATCGTTGGTTTGTCTTCTTCCAAGAGTGTACCAGTTCTGATTTAATCGAGCGTTTCTGCTCACCTCGAGCTCAGTCACAGTGACATTAGGATGTTGGATTCGGAATTGTTCGATGCTTTTGATAACTTGAAAATTAACCAAACTGTGTTTTGTATCGTCGGCGGCGACAACTAAACCGATCAGAGCGCTAATTAATAAAGCAAACTTCATTTTGAGACAGCGAGAGATAACTGATTGATACGAAGCGATACGCTGCGCTTTTAAATAAATTTCTTAAACCCTTCAGTTTATGAGAACGGGAACAAATACTTCACTTAAGTGCTTCTTCCAATTTTTTATTGCATTGCGTTTTTCTGTAGAAATCAATAAATGTTTGTATTCTGCGGTCACTAAAATCTTTATCAAGCATTCGACGGGTTCAGTGTGCTTAACACATTCACAAAACTATTTTGTAATTTGTTTTGTTTAGACAAAGCTGCTAATTAACTGACGTGGGTCTTTAAAATGATCTAAATATTTCTTTCATTATCCTAAGTTAATGGATTCTTTCTTTCTTCTGAAAATCTTTCTTTTTTTCATTAGAATTTTGATATTCGTCGTGAGCAAACGTAAACTTTTCTTTTCAAAATGTGTTTTAAGAATTTATATTCGATTGTTATTCTTATCTGTGTCGCGATAAATTGTCCTGTTGCTCAAATCATTTTTCCTGCTGGGTCTGGAATTGGAATTTTAGTTGCACTCGCTGTGCCTGTTGACCTAGAAGAGCAAGCCGTATTCATGTCTTACAATTTCGAGTGCAATTATGGGATGCCGACGATACCGACACATATCACTACTGGTCCACTAAACAGGGTGAGAAACCTTTCTCGCTGATTTAAAATTTGAAGTGAACTGATCGAGTTTTTAGTTGGGCCTTAACCAACCCTTTCCGGCAGTTGAGGTAGCGAGAGAATTGAATGAATTGCTAGAAGATGAAGAAACGACGACTGAGTTTTCGGAAGACACTTCAAACATCGTAAAGCGGAGCTTTAATGAAGATAAAATTATCTTCACTAGACGAGGATTTTACGAATTAATTGAGAGTCGACTGACTTTAGAGTTGAGTTTAGAAGTTTATTTATTTTAATTTTATTCTAATGTTGATTTCTTGCAGAGGCAGAATTAATGGCAAAAAGTGTTTGCTTCTTGCAATTTGCGAAACAGCAAAATATCCTTTTCTCGAAAGCAACGGAGTTATCGGACACATTCTTCACGTTATTCTAACGTTTGTTGTTAATTCCATTTATGAAATAAAAGTTTCATTCCATTTATTCACAGACCATCATCATCGATGAACGAAAACCTTCCGTCAGAATATGAGAAAGCTGAAAACTTCGGATCTTCAGGAGATTGCAGAAAATATGAACAGCACTGCGAGTTTAATGTTCTCAATTTGTTCTCTAAATTATTTTAAATAAAATAAAATTAAATTACAAATATCTTTCACATTTGATAACATTCCAGGTCTTTCTCGTAACTGAGAGAAGCTGAAGCTTTCCACAGTTTTGATCTCACGCACTTTTCAGTTTCCACTTCTATTTTTGACGTGATCTATTTTTAAGTTTCATCAGAATGTTATAAATTTAATTAACGCAATGTCGGTCAGTATTTTGTCTTCGGAGAAATTGGTCTAATTTGATTTATTTGTCTCTTCTCATCTGCTATCCCGTCATGTTTTCTTTTCATTAGACTTTTCACTCTTGTCCGAATCAAACGTATAATAAATATTGAGAATGACTCGAGTGAGTTTTTGGAGTGTTTCTTTAACATTTTTGCTGTTTAGTGTCAAAGTGAATCGATCAGAGGAAGTGACTAAGAATGAAAGTCAAGCAATAGATTCAGCAAGATTTGTTCCTCCTCCGCCGCCCATAGCTCCATCGCTACTTTTTCCAGTTAACTCGGCTACTGGCATTTTAGTCGCGATCGCTATACCTGTGCCTCTCCCAGACCAATCAGTTTTCGTCTCGTACAATTTTGAAATTAATTACAACATGCCAAATGCTCCATCGGATTCAATCAACGGTCCACTTAATCGGGTGAGAAGTTTGTTTTCATTTTTAATAACTCAGAACTTAAGGAGAAACTTTCTTTAGTTGAAACTCAATGAAGCGTATCCAGCTGTAAATCCAAGTGCTGGTGGATCTGTCGATGATTCTATTGCGAGAAATATAAACGAAGAATTGGCTGATGACGAAGAAACGACTGAACTGTCAGAGACTTCGAGGAGAGCACGAAGTGTAAATGAAAATAAATTAGTCTTCACACGTCGTGGAACATATCGATTGCTTGAGAGTAGACTAAATGCGTGAGTTGATTGAGACAAGAAGAAGATTTCGATAAAGTTAAAATTATTTTAGGAACCTCATCAAAGGGAAAACTTGTCTGCTCCAAGCAATTTGCGAAACTGCGAGATATTCCTTTCTCGAAAGCAACGGAGTCATCGGTCACGTCATTCACGTGCTTTTAACGTAACAAAAGTTTTCCCGTTATAAAATGAATTGCGATCATTCTGCTCTTTAATTCTCAGACCATCTTCATCAATGAACGAGAATCTTCCTCCAGAATATCTTAGAGCGGAAATTAATGGCAAGTCTGGGAATTGTTGGAAATATGAAAAGAACTGCAACTTCAATATTCTCAATGTCATTTCAAAGATTGTTTAAAAAATCAGGATCGCAATAATAAATTTACGTTTTTATTAAATCTCATTCTTGACTTTGAATTTTCATTTTACAACAGAAATAAATAAGCAGAGTAGCATCCTTGCTGATTTAAATAGAAATATTTTAAATTATTAATTCAGCCTTTGATTCGTCTTTTTGATCATTCACATCGTCATCTGTAACTTCTGTGATAGACATCTTTTGTTGATCGTCTTCGTCACCTTCATTGAAATCCAATTGTTTAACTTCACGATCCTTTAATGTTCCATCAAAATCAAGTTCATGCGTTTGAAGAAACTCAGCGGTCATGACATCAAAGTCAAATGATTCGAAGAAGTCTGGTGGTGGCATGAGTTCCATGTTTGCTGCTAGGCTTTGATGAATTCCCTGGCAGAAGTCGTCGTCAATGTAGAGATCTTCAGTGGATCGAGTTTCCTAAAATATTTGAAAAATTAGTTTCGAGTTCGATAAGTTTAAAATACAAGACTTACGCATATCGGAAGACATTTTCGCGTGATTTGCGATCCATCGTCGGGTTTAACGCATTGAAGACCATCGGCATAGCTTGAAGCGATTGAGAGTCGTCCACTGCTCTGAATTCGTTGTAAAATTTCAGCTGGAAGCATTGTGAAGCCGCAGTTACGGCAAAAATATTTTTGACACTTTCCTGGAACTACGAGTTCATTTTTTGGGTCACGTGGCACTAAACTGCTGCAGCTAGCAGAGATTGAGTTGTTCTTTGAAGCTTGAAGCGCTGGATTGGCCGATTGGAAATGCATTTGAATTCGTTTGATGAGCTCAGCATTGTTACAAATCGAATGACGAGCTTGTTCCTGAGTTTGCTTTAACTGCTCTACGTCACTTGATCGTCGCGATACTTTCTGCATATTCACAGTCACTTTTGTTGTGATCTTAGTTGGTTTCTGGTTTAAGACATTCTCGTTTTGCTTATTTAATGAAAACGATGGAACTTGTGGTTGACTAAAAATATGATCCAATTTCTGGATTGATTGAGAAGCTTGCATCAAACATGCGTTTACATCGTCAGTCGCAGTTTCCACAGCATCTGTTGCTTTAATATTTTCAGGAGATTCTCCTTCTTCATTTGATCGTGAAATACGTCTAGGACTGCCGACATCAATTGGAAGTTTGTTTTGATAATTCGATTCAAGCAATTGAACAACTTCGCGAACACTTCTGCGACGAGGAAGATTAGCGACTCCATCATTTGATTTCTCACGTAATACAACCTCTTGATCGACCTCAATATCGTCATCATGGTGACTTGTCTGTAGAAATCCTGATCGATCATGTTTTTTCTGAATAACGTCGCTGAGCATCTCAGGCATCATTGGATAATATTTTTTATTGACATCGACGGGATAGCGAGAGTTATTCAGCTCAACGTTGTTTACTTTGACCAACGGTGATCCCGTCCCTGACATGTTAGCTGAAGATCGAAGTTGAATGTTGATTGATGAATCATTGAGTTTGGGCGAATCAGTTTCAAGATCGTTATGATGAATTTTAATGCTGACATTAAATTGTTTGCGTCCTTGTTTTGAGTCAGAAGCTTCTGAGTTGTTTGTGAAGTGTAAGTCATTTCCTGACTTATTTGGTTTGAACCCGATGTCATTCAATCGACTTCCTGAAGGTTTCTTGCTGTCTGAAAGCCAAGCATTTCGTCTGATTTTATTCTGGCGAGCAATCGGTGTCTTTGGAAGCTGATAATCTCCCATTGCAAATCGATAAATACTTGTCTCTGCAACGTTATCACTTTCGCTTCGCTTTATCTTTGGTGACTCTGGTAAATTCTTTGAAAGATCTTCGAAAGAGCGACTTTGTTGAAGTTCGCTGGCCATTGCACAATTCAAGAAAGTACTCATGCCAACATCATCTTTTCCTAATTTTTTTCGTTCATTTATTTCATGAACAATCTCGTCCATAATTCCACTTTGATTGATCTGATCGAGCTCGTTATTCATTTTGTCGAAAGCATTGGCATCTGGAGGTAGATCGAACAGACCCTTTGCTGATTTCTTCTGTTCGCGGTTTTCTGGAGCTTTCAATCGTTTCTTTAATGTGCTGGTTCGCTCATAAATTCCGTTCTTATCAACTTTTGGAGTATGCAAACGATTGAAGTCGAAGAAGCTTTGATACATTGTTGAATTTCCCAGTGATCGTTGACTGGCTTCAAGGATTTCTGTTGGTTCATCTCGAAGACGAAGTGGTTTCTTTGGAGCAACCACTCGCTGCTCCTCAACGCTTTTTCTAATTCTGTCAAGAGCGTTTTCTTGAAGAATTTTCGGAGCCTGATCAAACGATTCATTGTGCACTTCAAATTCGGAACTTTTCATGGATTCGGAAACTCTTGATGTATCGACTTTTTGATTGAGTTTCTTAAGGTTTTCCATTGTAATAGCGTTTTCGCTTCGTTTTTGTAGATCGCCACTCTTCTTTGTAAAATAATTTTTCTCGGGGAGTTTCTCGGTGAGCTTAGCATTCTTGAAATTTTTCTTCTTCTCCAAATTGAGATGACTGTAGATCGGTTCAATCTTCGTCTCTTCCACCTTCTTCCTGTCTCCATCATGCAAAGCATCGTCGAGCATTGAAATGAATTCGAAGACATCAGTTATTCGCTCACTTGCGTTTGATCGAAGACACGAATCGAAAATTTCCATGAAAAGTGTGCAAGTCTTATCCAAGAACGGTAATTTCGCTTCATTTTTGTTCAGTTCGTCAATTAACTCATCGTGTTCATAAATTACAAACGGAACGCAATGATTGATGATTTCCCAAAGCAACAAAGCTAAACCATAAATATCTGAACGAATTGATGGAAAAACGTAGCTGAAGTTCTTATCGGTTGATGGAATCAAAAGCTCTGGAGGTTGATAAAAGTGCATCGAGAACATGCGACGATATGCAACTAAGTAAGGCATACGATACTCATTTTCATCTTCATTCTTCTCACACGACAACGATGTTCTGTTGTAAAAATGTTGCTTTGATAACTTGTGGAACTTCTCGACAATTATTGCATCAGCTGGAACTTTCATCATCAAACTGTATTCCTCGTCAAAGATAATTTGTGGTTGGAAAATTGTTCCGATTGATTCAGTTGGCAGAATTTCTGTTGCAAGTTCGAAGCAAGATAATTTAACCGTGAAAGGATTTTTGCAAACTAGAACCGAGTGACTGCTGATGTTCGAGTGGATAATGCCGCTATCATGCAAATATTGAGTGGCATTGCCGATTTGCTTAACGATGTTTACCGTTTCTTGAAGTGAAAAGTATTCATCCTGAAAAATAAATATTTCTTTAAATTACGATCTTTAGAAACAAATGTTTAAACTCACCATCTGATGCAAATAATGATTGAGAGAGTAATCAAATTGTTCCATCACTAACGACATGACGTACAAATCATCGTCGTGACAAATTCCCATTAAAGTTGCGATGCTTTGGTGTCTTATTTCACTGCAATTAAATAATTAATATCAAGCTTTTAAAGCAAATCTATCAAACTTACGTTAGAATTTTAAACTCTCGCTTGCATGCGACGTCTGCGAAACTGTTAATGCTGTAAACATTAGGAAGAGTGCTGCGAAGAGTGATCGGGGTCGTTCGGAAATATCCGGTTGAGAATTCCAAAGGCGTTGAGAATGTATTTCGTAGGATTCCTGACTTGTACTTGAGATCGTTTGATTCAAAGACTTTAACTTTTCCGTGAATTGCCATGTATTCTTGAACAACAGACTTTGATTGAAGTTTTTGATTGCAGTTCTTTAAGTTTTTCGTCCATTTTGAGAGAGTGTCGAGCTCTTTAATGATTTCACGGCTTTGACCTGGCGATAACAGACCAGAATTGTCCAAATCTGTTACAGGACCGCGATGTCGACGAAGATCAGCGAAAGTATCTTCAATTGGTTCAACGAGAGTTTCGCCAGCTCTTTGATTCATTGCTGCATCATCTGCAGTGAAGTAATTGAGAAATTTGAAATTTTCATTTATCATTTCCTCGAATTGTGATGCAGGAATCTTTGTAGAATCCGGAGCAGGCGTTTTAGGAAGCGGTGGAATGTTTGACAGAGAGTCACGCTCGTTGTATGGTAGAGCGTATTCAACTTCGTCCCCGTGCTTATTGATGACTGTCTGATAAGGTGGAGAGTAGCGTCGAAGTTTCTTTGCATTTTTTTCTGCATCAGAGGATAAAGATCCGCTGCTTGCGCTTTCTCCAACTGAATTAACCTTTTCCGGCTCTTGACGTCTCATGTTTCCTTTATACGCCTTCGATGAGATAACATACTCGTCATAGATCGAAGCCGAGTTTACGTCGTAATGCTTGAAGTTTCCGTTTTGGAAATTTGCATAGTTTTCTGATTCTGATGCTGGCAGCTGTTCTCTCAAGCTTTTCCTCTGCAACATATTTCGACCCATTAAACTTCTTCTTGGCGTTGGTTCCTTTGACGTAGAACGCTTTTGAATTTCAGGAAATGGGTCTGTGCTATCCCGAAAGAAATTTCTCGGTGGACTTGTTATGGCATCTGTAACTAAACCTGTAAAGTCTTCATCCATTTTCCCGCAATGATTCTGTTCGAATTCCTCGATTTCATCGATCGCTGTTGGGTGAACTTGACTCTTACGACTTTTTCTACGTGAAGATTTGTCTTCCGATTTACTTTTTACTATCGGGAGCGACAATCTATGATTCTTTGCGATCAGCATCGCTTTATGCTCGTGACGGCGAATATCTCGACGGATTTCAATCAAGCGGCGTTTCTCGCTTTCCTCAATCACAACATCGCTAATCATACTGATATCATCCGTTAAAATGCTTTGGTCGATTGTTGGCGCTTGAGTGATTGCACTCGCGTTCTTCGTCTCGTTGAGTTGTTCAAAGCGCTGATTGTTGCGCCAGTCGCTGAACCTGGTAATTGCTTTGATGTAAGCTTCATCGCGATGTTGATTCGGATGGTGTTGATTTTCAATGAAAGCCGGAGGGGCGCTTGAACGACGATGACGAGATGATGACTCGATTTCCCTGTGAAAAAATAAGAAAGGAAAAGTTAGACTCAAAGAATTTAAATCCAAAAAGATTCGAGGAAGCAGACATTTTTTTTTTAATTTCGCACAGTTTTGCTTGTGATTTTCACGCATTGATTGCTACGTTAATTCGTGACCGCTAGCAAAGACAGCTTCGTGAGCAAACAGATCTTAATTGGTCGCAATTTTTTTGTCAGAAGAAATCATCACAAACAAATTGTTCGTACATGCGTATTCACGATAATTGAATTAATTGGACGACGAGTGTGTAGACAAACCTGTCTGTCGTCAGTTGCATCATAATTACATCTTGACATTAAATCATGGCAATCATTTGAAGTCGGTGCAGTTACGTCTCTAGTTTGCGACAAATGTTACCGATATTTGTTATTCAGAATGAGAAGAGCTTTCTTAAACAAATGACTAAGATTAATTGTTGAACTAAACCTTTTCATTTTTAGCCTAAATAAAGCTTCTCAACGATTAATCTTTTCTCACATCATTGTTATGTTAACAACAGCATTCCTAAGTCCATTGCAACATTCTAGCTCGGAAGAAGAAAATAACAGAGCGAAGCGAGATGAAATTAAATTTTCTCCTCAGGAATGCGATCATCATCTGGCGGAATCAGTTGCAGAGATCCCATGACTTTCAATTAGCAATTAATCTCAATACTGTTTCAAGACCCTTTTGTTTCGAATGTTGAAGACTCAATGCTCGGCTCCATAAATTAATTAGCGATTCTTACTTTTCTCATGACAAATCGCAACTTCGTGATGTTCGCATTTTGCTTGCTGAAAGATTTCGCTAATTGACACATCATGAGAATTGTTAATTGAAAGAAATCTTCACTGCATACATGAATTGATTTACGAGAAGAAAATCAGTTGCATCACAAAAGATGCTGCAAAGCAAATTGAACTCAGTGGAAAGCATCGAAATGAATACAATTAATGGCAAAAACGAATGGTTTACTATCACGATGTTTACATTTTTCTAGCGTCACGCGAGAAAGTGATTAATTGACTACTAAACACAAAGAGGCAACCGAAGGAAAGAAAAAAGTATTTAGACATAATTATGACATTCACTGCGTTTGATTGACGATTAACCGCAAATGACTCAAAAGAAGGAAAACGTTTCAACTTCACAAAGAACTAGTGATTATCTCAATCCAAGAAATATCAAAGTGATCAATGGCTGTGTCGTTTAAGAGATTTCCTATTCGACATAACAGTTTACTCGTCCGACGATCAATGGAAAAAGAGAAACGAGCCAAAGTCAGCAGCTTCCACTTCCCGCGTTTAATTCAATTAACGTTCTCTGTTATCGCAGTCCGACAAACGCTTAACAATGAATTTTCTTTTGGTTCAGTTTAAATTCTTGTGAAATGTTTCGAGATCGCGGGAAAACAACAAGATGAGAATGTGTTGGTGTTTAATTAGCAGCGCAACTCAAAAAAAACACACAATAATTAGACCATCACACGTTGTTGAAGTTTCGTGGTTTACTTTTGGCTTGAAATAAATATTTCAGCTACTCGAAGATTGTTTTAACTTTTTGTTTGTTGGTTGCTGACCATCAATAACGTTAATTTATTGCCTTGTTGTTACAGAGAAGATTGTCGGTTTCAAACGAAGATAATTGATGATCTGCTCGGACTAATGAACCGCGACATAAGATCAAAACTCGGAACTACAGACTAAGAATCTAATCGATCAGAATGGGTTTTTCTTAAAGACCTCGCCGTGATTTCTCGATGATTTTCGAAAAATGTTTTCTTTTCCAGACCCACAAAGCGAAAAATTCCACACGAAATTTAGAGAAACTGCCTTTCGTTTCACTTTTTCGATTCTCGCGGTTTTTTTGATGTCTGGTAATCGATTGCGATGAAAATGGTTTTTGTCTTCACGAGAAACGTGGAAATATTCAAATCGAGAAGTGAGAGACTTGAATATTGGGCTTGAAATTTTAGAATGAAAGTTAAGACTGAAGTTCTTCGCGAATTCTGAGATTGAAGATGACCATCAACTCCCACTTAAGACATTCCAAGTCATTGTTCCCACAGATTTTATCCAAATTCTCCCGTTTCCCGAAACAATCAAACGTTGTAAAAAATGAAGAAGACATTGAAAGCTTTGAATGGACAAAGCAGATTCACAAAAAAATCGCCAACAATTGGCTGAGTATCTGGATTGAAACTGTTGTTTATGATAGAGACTTCATAAATCTTTTTCAACCAATTTTACTAAATAAACTTCATTAAGCTTTTCAATAAACTCGATTTTTTTTTGTTTTAAAACAAATTGAAAGAAGAAAATTTTCTGAGAAAACTTTCAATTTTTCTTCGTTTCTCTAGCGCGCATTTAAATCTTTCAGCTGTCGAATGGATCATCAACCACTGCGGTTCAGGTAGATTGCTGATGAGTTATTGGATTTGTAATGAGATAGAGAAAAGTGCTAGAAACAGTTCAAGTCATTTTGCTCGTCATACAAAGTTGTCTTTCTCGTTGAGAATGAAGTGAAGCGACGTAAACAACCGGCACGGCGAAATGCCAATGACATAAGAGAGACACACACCATGCTTATAATTTAATCATTTTTCGTGTGTTACAATTTTTTTTCTTTTGCCATTTTTTTCCTTTGTACTTTGTTTCTCTTGGGAGATATGCTCGAGTGATTCCACCTGATATTATTGCTGTCTACCTGATGGCTTCTATCTCTCGTTTGCCATTTTACAGACGCGGCCCTTTGCGGTGCATAATAATTTGAAAAGGCGATCGACATTGAAATTTCCCCCCTGAATGCGGTTAATAGAACCGCGATGGTCTGAATAATGAGCATCAAACAGATTTATGGGAATAACAGAACGCTAATCCCAAGCAACATGATCTTGAAAAATTTAATTTTGAACTGAGGGAAGAAAATGGCAATTTGCTGTGATTACTTTATTGTTCGTCGGCCAAGCCCACTGACCGAAAGAATTCGTTGGAATTAAAGGGTCAGTCGAGCAGGTAAAGCACGTGCAGGCGGTTTGGTGATCGACATTTATCAACGCGTTGTCGTTCTCTCGTCACTCACGGAAATTCCCATCATCAAATCTTTTACCTCACATCCCGTTCGTTTGTTACTGTTACTGTGAATGTATTTTCAGCAGCCAAACGGTTTAATTGTCTGAAGAGCCCGAACAATGGTCACCAACCCGACAACAGTTTCAATCGACGATAATAATGAGAAAAGCTTGAAAATTGGCAAACTCGAAAAAGCGATCGCTGACAAGAAGTGCGACAGGATGTTTATTTAGGATTTGTTACGAAGGAGAGCATTTTCTTTGAGAGATGTCACTTTGAGTTAGACGAAAACGGAGCAAGGAAAATAGACTTTTCAGTATGATGCTTAAAATTAGCGTTACTTACTTTTTAATCCATTTGAAAATTCCTCCCATTGTTGATGTCCTCCTCGTCGTCGGTCCAATTAAAATGATTATCTACGATCAACTAATAATTTCTTGACATTTGCTGAATAACACTTGACATAGAGAAACCTCTAAATGTTTAACTTTAATTTATCACACTACAATTACAGCGATCACTAATTTTAATATTGTCCGATTAAAGAAAGAGTTTTGATTGTCTTTATCACGCAAAACTTAGATGACAATTGAAATAAACGATTAAATAAAAAAAAGATGCTTGAACTAAAAATTTCACGTCAGCTTTCGTTTGCTTTCAATTCGAGACTAAACGAAATTTGTTCGTTGCTTTCAAAGGAAACTTAAAGACCAAGCTCTGAACATTTTTCGATGAGCTTGACGAAGTTCGAAAGCTCAGGGTGTGCACCAGCAAAAATTCAAAACAAAAATTCGGAATTCATTAAAATTATTATTCTGTTAAGCAATTAAAAAGGAATAATTAACAGCCTTCGTATCTACAACTAACAACTCTTTGTGAGATTAGGGAATTAAAATGCCACAAACATTATTCAAGAAGGGAAAGGTAAATCGTATTAAAACATTTTCATTCGTTTTCCCTTTGTTTACGTTCTTATTTTACTCAATTTTTAGAAATCCAATCATGATGATATTTGGGATGACTCGCTTTTGATTAAAGCATACGAAGAATCTGTCAAATTACAAAAGGAAGAAGTTGCGAAACAACTTGCGATGAAAACTTGCAATAAAAAAGAATCAACAGAAGAAGAATCTGAGTCAAGTGCATCAACCTCAGCTGAAATCAAACCAGGTGATTTTGTTCGTTGTCGATTTGCTGATGATGGAGTAGACTATGAAGCAGTTGTGCTTAAAGTTAATGAGAATGATAACTGTACTATCAAATACATTGGATATGGAAACGAGGAGCGAGTAAAGTTAGATGATCTTGTTGCATCGTGGGGCCCAGAAGCTCGCGAAGAACAGAAAATACTTGCAGAAGCTGATCAACAGAACAGCTTAGGAAATGAAGATCACCAGGAAGAACTACACACTTTCATAGTCGGCAAAACTCGCGAATTCCGAGAGACTATTCCTCCGATGGTAAGTTCTTAAAGAAAATCAATCAAACTTTGTTTCAATAAATTTTCATTTCAGCCACCAATGCCACCAGCAATGTTCGATAATGGTCAGGATTCAGAATACATGTCAGCAATGATAATGTCTTGGTACATGAGTGGATACTACACAGGACTTTATCACGGTCGAAAGCAAGCCAGGGAAGAAATGCAAGCTCAACCATCAACAAGTGATTGCTCTTCTCAAAAAGAAACTCCGAAAAAAAAGAAGAAAACTCAAAGGAGTAAGTAATTTCTAAGTTAAACTAAAGAGTAATTAAATAAAGTTTTGTAAGAATTAAAACTTTTAATTTAAAAGTTTTCTTTACTTTTATGAAATAATTTTATTATCACACATTTAAATTCAGGCACTTCTACCAAATGATACATTTTTGATCGTCAGTGCGATGAAACTTATTTCCAGGATGACACTGAAAGGCGTTGTGAAACTCTTTGAAATTCGATAAGACACCGAGTTGTCTTATTTTTCCTGGGCAGTGGGAATCTTCAAGCGCAAATCTCATGCCAGTCGTTGTAAGCGATTCACACCATAAATTTCCGAACGACATGAAAAACAGTTGCTCGTTGCTAAACGACTCGAAGCCTGTGGATGAAATGTTTTCAAAACTAAGTTTCATGTTTTACTTTTTTGTTTACCTGGCAGTTTTGGTTCTTTTCCTGTTGACTGTTTATAATAACTGTAAGCGTAATATGCTTCCCTCAAACCGCCATTGTCAGCTATGTTCTCACCAAGCGTTTTCTCTCCATTAATCTATCAAAAATATGTTGTGATAACTTTCGAGCAGGAACTGACACAATCAGCAGACTTACGTAATCTCCAATCTCTGGCAGGAAATAGTCGCTGTATTGCTTTTTGAAACATTCAGTTCTGTCCACATAAAGGATTTGTAAATAAAAGTTTTTTTTTTGATGAAAGTGAATTTTTTCACCTGTTTATAAAGTTCAAAACAGTCGTGTTGGTCCACCAGTAATTTTTGTTCCCGTCTTCATCAAAATGTCTTCCGATGTCATCAAATCCTTCATCAAACAAATGCTTTCACGAAATGTAAGAGAAAAATATGTTCTCAACTTACCGTGAGTTATTTCGTGAGCAAGGATACTTCCAAGGGCTCCGTAATTTAAAGCTCTTGAAAAACGGAAAGGAAGAAAGACAATTTAAGACGACAACTCGTTTTAAAGTTTCAAGGCTCAAGCGACAAACGTTCTTACTCTAATCCAAGATGATAAAACGGAAACTGCAGAATAGCCAAAGGGATAGCTTGAAAGAAATAATAAAATTAAAAATCAGCCAGTCACACAAAAGCTCAAACTAAATATTTCTTTTTATCTTTTCATTTTCATGGAAACTTCAAAAGAATCTGCTTTGTTAAGTCTGAAACGATGGTTTGACCTTTTACAAAATCTTAAGTTCTTTCCCCTTTTGGCGACTTACTGATGGCGTTGGCTTGAAATGCATGAAAAGCGTTCACGATAGTTGGACTTGTCGACCAATCAACCTCATTTGCTTTCCGCCAGAACGAAAGTTTTTTAATGAACTCCCACGACAGAATGTTCAAAATGTTTTCCATCCATGTGTCGTTTCGTATTTTAATCTGACGAAGATAAAAATTTAATTAATGATTGAAGTTAAAACGAGGTCAACTTACACCTTCGTAGTACAATTCAAGATGAGTTCGGTTGAGAATCCATTCGGGAAACCCTGAATGAGTTGAAAGATATAAAAGCTACTCAATCCCTTTTGTCATTATCTCACCAACCGATAAGACTTTTCATCTTTTGAGATTTCTTCAAAGTTCTTTCCTTCGTCTCCCAATCCATCCACGAAGCATGATTCACAAGATTATTGAAAGAACGTCGAATGTTGCCAATCATAGTTTCTACGTTTGGCTTCGTCTCCAGCATAAAGTTTTCTTCAACAATCAAGAAGCTCACAGCGAGGCCCATAAGCCGATTCACAGATGTGGTGCAATAACCTGAGCGTGAAATCATTCCATCGACTCCAGTAATTGCTTTCAAGTAATCGTAGTAAAGCTGTCGCATTTCACTCGTCGTATAGAGAATTAAGTCTTCGATGACGCTCCACCATAGAAACATTTCCAAGTGCACCGAAGATGTTTCACTTATCAGCTTCAAAGCGAGCTTAAGGTAAAGAATGTCTGCATTGCTCGTCATAATCATTTCTCGATCTGCATCGAATTCAGTCTCGCGAATCCCACTCATCATTTGTGTCAAGTATCTATCGAATATCATAGCGGATTCTCCCTTCAAGTTGCTGTCTCTGTCGACGGTTTTTTGCAGTTCTGAAGCCGTGACATAAATCTGATCAGAGAGGTTTCCATTGCTGTCCTCGATTTTTGAAGCATTCTCGGCTATATCTATGAAGTTGTAAAATTGTCTTGCGATGTCGATTGTGACGTCAATGGATCGTGATATATTTTCAGAATAATCTTCTGCCCCATTGGATTGACCTGACTCTTTCAATAGAGCACTAATGACTTCTTTCATGTAAGCTTCATGAGCCATCAATGCAATCTCAGAATCGCTCAAATCCTTTTTCTCGTCATCCTTTTCTCTTCGTGCCATTGACCAACTTCGACGAGCTCGCTTTGAATGCTTTGCCACAGAGTCATCGATACTGGAAGACAAATTATAAAATAAATCGTATCAAGTCATTTGAGCATACTTACATCGGCAAATCACTCTCTTGAGATGGCGAACCAAGTGCAAGGAATTTTTCACTCTTGTTCTTTGGATTAGAGAAAACGTCAAATCCAATTATTTTATCGGCTCCTAAAGACTTCTTGATTTTCACGACACTCTTGACCCAATCTAATTTAATGTTTGTCGACTGTGGATCGATTATCATCGCTGGAATCTTCGGCAAATCATATTCTTTAAGATAGCGGAACAAGGATTTGAAACCGAGCTTGTCTGTCGAGGACTTGTCAATACAACTTTTGTAGAGAAGTTTTGCTTTTTGAACAGGCTCCGGTTCATCTTCAACTTTACTTTGAATTGTGAGCTTCATTCTAATATCTCTGAGGATTTTTGCTTGTTTTTCCGTGAACCTTAAGATTATTTGAAGAGTTAGTGAAGTGTTTAACAAAATAAAATTTTCTCACCAATCGTGCGATGTCTGTGAGTCTGGCCGAGGATGTTCGCGTTCAAAATTTCCGCAAGTGTATTGAAAAAAATCTTCGCAAGGATTAGCTGTCAAGTCCATGTTTTGTAGAAACGTTGCCGACGTTACCAAACACTCTGTAATGAACATCAATAGATATTTCTCATAATTGATAATGTTCTAGATTTAATACCTTTTGTGTAACAAATCTTATCTGATGACGACCCTTAAAATAGAAAATAATCGAGTGAACAAAGTGAAACGTTTACATAAATCATGTTCTAGCTCTTTCAAACTTACAGAGATAGGCAATCACAATGACAGCTATTATGAGCAACATTATTATTAGCACGAGAATCATTATTATCGTTTTGTGGTTAATGAGCTTTCCGTAATACTTTCGCTTGAACCTAAGATCATGGAGACTCAATTAACTTAACATTTAAATAAATTTTCATTTAAAAACCTAGACTCGACGCCGACAAGTAAAGTTGAGCTCTGGTTTAAATCATTTTGACTTGCTGCGACTGGATTGGTTGGCAAGCCTCCTGTTGAGAGGAGAAAAACAAGTTTTGTATTGCAAATTCAATTAACGCGACAATAAACCAATTTTTCCGAGAACCGACGATGAATATTAATGCTCAAAATGAAAATACTTTCACAGCTGATGTGATTTCAAATATGAATTTCATGAAACTAACTAGAGAATCTAGGGAAACACTCACGCATCAGTTGTTGTGTTTTCATTTCCTCTTGGGTCGTCCAAATGGTCGATGGCTCCATGTTTAATTGTCGTTCGTTGGTCCCTGAATGGTGGCTTTGTTAAGGATTTGCTGACTTAGATTTTCGTTTCGCAACAATAATTCATGATTAGGTCAACCGCTGAAGGTTCATCGATCAATTAGACTGTAAATATTTGATACACACAATGAATTTTTAGTCCAATGCATTTGACACGAACAGCAAATGCAAAAGATTAAAAAAATTTTTTATCACAATTGAATTTAAATCAAATCAAAAATTATTTTCCAATCGAAATCTTATTTGAGCGATTGGAAAAGTGAATGTCCTTCACGAAGTCTTTGAACTCACCGACAGAAAAGCAAATGAATGTGAATCATCGACGTCCAAGTTACAACTAATCAATCCTCGACCGGGTAGTAATGTGCATTACATTAAATTGAGTATCGCCGCGAGTTGTTTCGGCAAACAAAAGAGAATCATTAAAAATTAATGGAAATGAGTTTGTTCTACATTCTGAAGCCTACGGTATCATAGATTTGATGTGATTGCGTTTGCGATCACGGAAAATATTGTCAACAAGGTGAGTCAGTCAGTCGTCAACGATTCATTTAACGAAATGGCAAAATATTTTCAGTTCTGCTCAGATCCATTTAATTTCGAAGCCATTAAACAACGTGAGCTGATGAAATTCCTCGTTTGTGAGTTCTATCATTTGTTTACAAAGGACACCACGAAAATTTGTGAAAACCTTTTATTATGAAACTCAAATTATTGTCATGACAACAGTCTCGGCAAACAAAAAGAAATTTCAAATTTTAGTACATTTTTAAAACTTTATTTCCAAAAAGTTAAATTTTATTAACAAAGTTCAAGCAAAACATAAATTGAGATTTTTTCAAAATTCCTCAACATTTAATAATTCAATGTTTTCCAACAAGAAATACGATGTACGTGAGATAGGATCAAACATTTACCCTGTAAACCGTATACACTGCATTGAGTAACACATTTCGGAATAATTTGAGATGAGAAGAGATTTACATTAATTAGTATCATCCTTGAACTGTCGACTCAATATTAAATTTCGTTGTACACATTCATTGTGAGAAACTCCCAGTACAAATCGGATAACTTCATTCTATTTCTCTTGAATAGCTCTACTTAAGTTTCAATCTAAGTTTCATGTGAAGTATCAGGCACAATCTTTGCTCATTCTCTGAATTTATGAAAATGTGAGAAAGACAAATATTTTATCATCAAAAATTCGTTGAATATTTAAGTTTGAGTTCGTTGCTTTTAAATTCTTTGTTACAAAATTAAAATATTGTTTCATCAACTGCAAATCTGTTTCTTTCCTGACTCTTCTTTCGATATCGTCAATCAGTACGAGTAAAACCTGACAAATTCTAAAAATACTTTTGGTGCGTCGGCGGCTGGCTCTAAACATTTTCACTTTAATTTATATGAGTTTCCACTAAAATCATTGAAATTGATTGCATGGCTTTACTTAAACTCAGCAGAGATTCGATTTATGCGAGTTTGCTCTTATGATTTGATTGAATGCTTTTCCGTAAATGTTCGCTTCACTCGAAAACATTCGTAGCTCGTAATTATTCTCTTTCCTTTTGATCGTTTTCGAGAAGAGAAAAGCTTTATGTTCAGGGAACTTCGTCATGTCTTTGTCCAACGATGAACTCAGAAAAGCTTGACTTTTGCGATGCGGAATGCTGACGTTGTTGTGCTTGTTATTGAAGCTACTGTGTTTCGTCGATTCATTTAAAGTTTTTATTTGTCTACTGAATCCTTGTAACTCAGAATTTCCTTTAATTTGGCTTTTTTTCTTCTTCTCAAATGACGTAAACGAGCATTCAATGTAAACTTTGCTGCTTGCTTCAGAAATTTGATTCACAATCGTATCGTTAGCATTTGAAGGATTATTTGCATTTCCACGAACTCGTTCCAATGCTGCGCGAAACTGTTCAATTTCAAAATAATTTTAAGAGTAAGATTAATTATCAAAGCTTCTTCGACTCACCTGAGAGTTCATTCCTACATAAATAAGGGGATTGTAGCAAATGCTTGACTTAGCAATCAACGCTGGCAGTACTGCGACTGTTGGCGAAATTAAATTTGGATCACCAAACTGCTCGCAGAGTGCAAAAATGGCGTACGGAGTCCAAGCTATCATGAATGCTTTTGAAAACGAAACAAAAGAACTTTTATTTATCATTTTGACAAGTGAAAAATTCTTTTCATTTATACCGATTATCATCACGAATATCATTGATGTCACTCGATTTTCAACTTTATTTACACGACCAGACCGTAAATTATTTTCTCTCATTGTTTTAATTATTTTTGTGTAGCTGAAGAGAATAACGTTGACAGGCACAAAGAGTCCGAACGTGAATAAAAATACAATGTAAGTTGTCGCGTTTCTTGTTTGTGATTCCCAGTTTACTGAACAACTAAGAGAGATAGTGAGAGAGGGAAATGTCTCAAATGTCATTGCAATGTTTATTTTTAATTCACCTTATATTTGCAGCCTCACTGACGTACTGACCCCAACCAAAAAGTGGTGGCGTTGTAATTATAAGCGAGTAAACCCAGATGAAGACCACACAGATTTTTGCTCCTGTTTTCGTGAGATGTGAGGTAGAAAACGGGCAGCTCACTAAGCAATACCGCTCGTATGCTAACACAGTGAGCGTTGTAATTGACGTGATTCCTTGAAGAGAAATAAAACTTTCGAGATTAAAAAGAATTCTTGGAAATTGAATATTGCTCTCGCTCACCTAGCAACGACATAAAAAATCCATAAGCCACACAAACAGATTCACCGAACATCCAACCGTGGTTAAGAGAAGAGGCGAGTGTAAATGGATTTCCAATGATGCTAACGGCGAAATCACTGCAAACCAAGTTCAGGAGAATGATATTCATTGGAGTCCATATCTGTGAAATGTAAATGCTTTTTTAAGGGTCTTCTGACATTGTTGACCTATATCCAACCAAAAATGTTTCTGCACCAGACAAATAATAATTTGGTTTTTTGGAAATTTAATTTCACAAAAACCTTAAAATTTCTTTATATTCTTCAACTCACTTGGTTGTCTTTGCACATAAGAATAATAACGAAAAGGTTGAGAAAAAATCCGAAGAATCCAATTAGGAAGAGAATGACAGCTGTTCCTGTAAATCCCCAGTCAGGCATCGTTGAGTTGTGAGGAGCTTGAAATATTTTTTCCAGCCATGAATCTTCACTCCTCACAGTCACATAACTTAATTCAGTCACAGTGTTCATCATTATGACCCTGGACTATTATTAACAAATCATATCTTGGACACTCGACACTTCAGAAACTTTTTTCTTGATTCCATCGTCTTCCTTGAACCGTCAAAATAATGAGTTTTTCAAGCACTACACAACTTAAATTATCCCTTGAACTTTCTCACAACAATAACAAACAAAAAACATTTTAATATCAACTTTGTTGAAGCTTTATTGTGTTTTAAAGTCAACGAAGTATTTCAAATTGTAATTCGATATTTTTCAATGTAATATTTTCAAGCGAGACAAGCTCAACAGTAAATCACTTCTGTTACAAATTAATTTCATTTATTTTATTTATCAAGTGAGCTTCAATTTTTAATAAAAAGCTATCTCAATAAATTTTCTTTTGAAGTGAAAATTAAATTCTCAAATGATTTCATTTATTTTCCAAAAAGTCTTAAAGTGCACATCAATTGAATTTTATAATTTCCTTTTATATCATTTTCAACTTATCACTTCCGAAATAGACGAGATGCCGACGAGAACTGATTCTGCTCGTGAAATCTATGCACTTTTTATGGCTTTTCTCTTGACAACGTTTCAAAAAGCATCGCTAAGCGAAAGTTTTTGAGAGGCGAGAGCGAAAAGCTTACACAAGCTTCTCTTCTCTTTCTCAATTTCTTCCTGTTTTTCTTCAGCATCCTGTTGCTTGCTATTTGCTGTTGCATACAAAACTTGTAGTTTGAATGTGGCAGAAACAAATTTCTTTAAAGAATTTTACATTGAAGCTTTCGAGCTGCAGCAAAAGTAAATAATCAAGTTGATCCTTAATATTACCTTCCAAGTTCCCATTAAAATTCTTCAATAGAATATTTTAAAACTTCAAAGTAATGAATAAATTTATTTATCAAAGTCATATGATTTAATGAAGTTACAAAAAGTTTCTATATCAATCAAAGCGTGAGCCTTTGCGAAGGTTCAGTAAATATTGATTCAAAGACGATTTTGTTGAAATGAAGCAAAATTAAGCTCTTTCAAATTTATATCAAAAGAAATTTCTACGAATCACTTTTCAATGAGATTATTATTTATGTTTGACTGAAAATGCTCAAGGATTCTAAAGCATCGCAAAATGCACTCTTGGAGAAGCGAGATTTCATAGCAAGGACCAAGCCCGGAATGTTGGTCGATGTATTCAGAGTATTTCTTGATTGCTGTTTTGGCTTCGATATAGTTGAATTTCTCCAAAACATTTAAATCATTTCCAATGAAATCGTCAAATCCTCCGTCAGTTTCAGGTAGACAATCAAAAAGAGGATAATCACTAACACATGCCTCGCATTTGCAAGTAAATTGATAACGATCCAATAAACCAAATTTCCGATTACGCAATGAATGAATCGCATGATGAAAACTAAGAGGAGATAATTAATTTCCATGAATCAAATTGGTCCATTAAGCCTTCTCACCCATAATTATCAAAAATCTGTTCACCTCTCTTGATTGTCCTTGATGCAATAATGTAATTCAATCCATCGAAAGTGAGTCTGATCACATTAGGAGAGCATGAATGATTTAGTAGCGAGCAGAACGGAAAGCTTCCTACACCAAATCGCTCGTTTTCTTGCTGCGAAGATTGCGGTGAGAGAGCGTAGAGCTCATGAAAATTTGACTCGGCAATCTGAGTGTGTTTGTACAGGAAGCTCATGAAGAACTTTTTTATCGTAGCATTGCCCAATTCATTACTCAACCTCGAATGCATCTGGAAGAAATCACCGAGGATTGTGCAAACAATCGCTCGTCGAAATTTATCAACTGTGGACCTTCTGTTCTCGTTTGTAACAAGTTCATCCAAAGTGGTAAAGAGCTTCTGTTTGTACTCTTTCTCATCGACATCGACATCAAATATTGTCATATCCTTCTTGCTTCTTGCAAGAGAAACATTCATAAACTTGGTTAAAGAACCATCGAATATGTTTAGAGCTGCAAAGAAAGTTCGAAGAGACGCTTTCACAGCTATCGTTAGAAACGTCTCGAAGCCATTCGGGAAGTCACATTCGAACTTATGAAACTTTTCATTTGCTTCGTTTAAACAATTTTCTGAGCAAAACATTGCTGCGAATTGAAACAAATATTTTCTTTCAATGTCATGTCGTGGATGTTATTTACAATTATTACCTGACGTACAGCTCGGACATGGCAATAAATCCAATTGAAACTGACCGAGACAGTTTGTGCAACGTTTGTTGAAGCAATTTGAAAGAAGGAGAGCACTAAAGGGCCTTTCAATGGCAATGATATCTCCGGTTTGCAAATCTGTATTTGTCACAATAAAACGACCAAAGTTCGCGTTGTTCTCCAACTTCAGACAATCAGCGATAAAAGGATATTTTGTATTTGCCTTATGAGTTAATCGGAGAGGTTCGACTTTTTGTCGAACGTCATGTCCTAAACACGATTCCTCACGTCTTTGCAACTTATAAAAGTTCTTTTTAGGATATTTAAACTTTTTTGCTAACTCGATATTTCGTTTGCAGTGACTAAACTCTCCAATCTCTAAAAACACAGCTGAACGATTGGCAAATCCGAGTCCCATCGACTCAGAGTCGGGTCGAGCGAAACATAAACTTTCATTATAAGCGCACAAAGCCTGAAAGTATTTTCTATCTCTGAACAGCTCATTTCCTCGCAAACGATGTTTCGTTGCCAATTCGTTTGACTTTGTGATTTTTAAAAGGTTAAGCTGCTCATATTTGGGTAACAGTTCGTTATCAGACAGAAGATCATTTATGTAATCGAAGGTCGATTCAAAGTCCACTGCTAACCTTTCCATTGTAATCCTCATGTCGCTGAGCTTTTCCAGAAGTTTGTCAGCGAAATCGTAAACGTTCATTGTTAATGTCTTCTTCGAAAATGTCCAAAATACAATTAACCTTAGGTCTTTTGAAGTCTCTCGCGTAAATATCAGTGTACAAACGTCGCGTCATCGGCAAATCACACTTTCTTTTCGCACTTATGGTTTACCTCGCAACGCTCGCTGAACTAAGCAAATACATGTTCTTCTCTCTCATCTGCCGACGTTCAAATTTTATTTTTATACATCAAAACTGTCCGCGATGATAAAACTTAATGATTGTCTGTGTGGCAATGAAAATCGGAAATTACAGAAATTAAAAAATGTTTCGTAAATGAACTTTAACTCATCGATGTAATCTCCTTCGATTAAAGGGGAGGATTTGCTAGTTTTATGTTTTTATCAGCTAACGAGAGGAAAAAAAGAGAAAGAAGTTTTTTTTCGTGTGGAGATCTTTTCAATGTCAAAGTGTTGCGTGTAAAAACTGCGAGCGAGAGAAAACAAAAATAAATATCAAATTTTCTTTTCGCGAAAGAAAATCAAAAAAATATTTTTTTTTCGTACAAAGTTAATTTTTATTGTTTTTTTTTTTGCTTAAACTTCACTGGATCAACGAAATTAAAGACTTCACTGAATCTTCAACTTTACATTCGATGCAGTGTTTGTTCTGAAAACATATCGTTTGAGCAAAAACTTCAGCAGCAACAGTGTAGACACAAAGAAGCACAGCACGTCCAGTGAATAAAATTGCATGAACCTGAACGAGACAATATAAAATTTGTCAGACTTTTGATACAAAAAACTACTGATTGTTACCCCATGTGTCTGCCAGGCGTTTGCAGATGATAAGCACCATTGTGACGAATGATATATTCCGTCCAATAAATTGCCGTTTCAAGAGGCGAAGTTTTTTGATCACGTAGCAACGACTGTCGATGTCTGTGAATATGAAAAAATAAATCGAATGTCGCAACTTTCCAGGAATTCAAATTTGAAATTTAATATCTTACTTTGCTTCTTTTCGATATTTTGGGTTGTGTATAACTTCCTGGATGCCTTTAAAAAGTTTTTCGGAAGTCAGAGTTTCCAGATGAAGCTTTAGAGCTGTAGGTGGAATATAAGGAAGATGATCGACTTTTCGTTTTTAATCATCTTACCGTAGCCGTCGGCCTTGGCCTTCTCCGAATTAGAATCGTGATCACAAAACACCGGCATCACAACAGCAGGCACTCCATGGAAGACAGTTTCATACATGGAGAGAAGTCCTCCATGCGTAATAAAAGCTCGAAGCTTCTTATGTCCGAGGATATCCTGTTGTGGAAGCCAACGAGAAATTTTTACGTTGGCTGGCAAATCATTTTGAATTATTGATGACTCGTATTTCCAGAGCACACGATAAGGCAATTTCGCGAAAGTGTTTACGAGCAGTTGCCGTAAGTTCTCGGGCATATTTGCTGCTTTAACGCTCGATCCCATGCTTACGTAAATGAAACCATTATCGCCAGCGCCAGCGATAAAATCTTCAAGCTCCTATGAAAACATCTTTTAAAGAAAAATCTTTAAAATATTAAGATGAAGTTGTCTCACGTGTGGAAGAGGCTTTGCTTGTTTGCAATGAATGCAAGCGATCTCTGCTACATTTGGCATGAAGGCACGTGGATAACTGACGCTGAAATGTGAATTTTGTAATATGAAGCTCACATTTCTCGACAAGTCGTAAAGCGGCGGAACTTCATCTCCCAAATGTTTACGAACTATTGTTTGAAGAACTCCAATAACAATCTGCAATTGAGAATAAATGCACACAATTTAATTAGAAACGTTTCCAAGCAAATAACTTTGAATTGGAATTCTGAAATTTCTGCTGATCCCAAAAAAAACTTAAATCGAATTTTTGAACTTCCGAGTGGCAAATCAAATATTTATCTTCCTCGTCAGAGAGTCATTCCTTGAGAGAGCTAAGCTTGAATAAGGAAGTTGCAGATTTTTGTCTCCGATGCATAAATGTTTTCACGGTCTTTTCTGTTTTCTGTTTGTTGACACATTTTGGTTTTACCCAGCCGCGTGTTTCGCGACAACTCAATAAGTCAATAACATTTTAAAAAGTTTTCTTTTCCTTCCCGACAATTCTGCATTCATAAAATATTCAACTCACCGAATGCATCGCATTAGACAGCACTTGAACTCCAGCATTTTGAAGTCTTTCGATAAAGCTCATGTCATCCGTGAGAGCAAGGGAGAAGTGTGGGGTGATGGAATAAGGTGTTGGTGAACCAGCCAACGATGTTGATCCAGTATAGAATCCAACAGTGTTTATGTACATGAACGGAACGTTAAGTTTGAATTGCAATCCTAATGCACATTCGGGGAATGCGCCATCTAATATTAATAAGTTAAAATTGGTATTTAATAAGTCTTTGGTTTCATGATCGTCGAGAAGAGCGTCACAAGCTTCAACGGGATAGCGGAGAACGTCAAACAAAGGAACTGGCATCAGATTTCTCATTCGACGGCCTGATGATTAAAGAAAAGTCATAAATACATTAAACACAAAAAAGAATTGAACGTGCTAACCTAATAAATCCCAGTTTGTGTAATTTTGAATGTATTGCACAAAGTTTGTCGGAGTGATCTCGACTAATCCATCAACATGGAAGTCTGCAGGAAAGCCACTGAGGAATGTAATGTTGTGCCCTCTAAAACAAAGATCATCACGTTAACGAAGCTTGTTAGATTGAAATGCATGGTTGAGACAATCCACTTAGACATTTTAAATTCTCCACTAATCGCTTAAAAGTTTTTTTTTCCTCACCGCGTAATTAATCCTTTTGCAAGCTCCCAGAATGGAATTTTATGTGACTTTGTGCCGCCCATCGTAACCTAGCGATGAATAAACTCAATGATTTTTTTCCTGGTAGTCAGAACTCGCTGTTATACGAACCATTAAAATATTATCTCCAGTGCACGATGAAAGTGTCATGACAACGAGAAAGAGACTCGTTAAACACAAGCGATAGCGATGATCCGTTGACTTCATTGTAGTTGTTCTGCTCTTTTCTGAAATAAGAAAATGCAAAGACTGGTAATCAGAATAATTTGAGATATTTCAAAGCAAAAAGAGCTGAAGAATTTTCAGCGAGTAAAATGAATTCAAGGAATTGAGATCTTGCTATGGTGATGTGATTCAATGAACCTTTTATCCTCAGCGAGCATGATTACCAAATGATTCATTTGAAATGAAATTAGCGTTAAAAAAATTTAAATCAAAATTGATAACGACATTTTAACGAGAAGAAAATGTTAATTCTCCCGCTTTGACCAATTCGCGTAAGATTTGACCCACAAGGTCGTCCAGTTTTCACTGGTTTGACTGCGTCGATAATTTGCACCGTGGACCAGATGGAGATTGTGCACTGAGCATTTTGTGAATTCTGATTCTTGAAGGTCACTGTTACGTAATTCGAAATGAAACAAAATCCGATTCGTGCTCGACGAAGAAGAAGAAGAAATATTGAGTCATCGACATCTGCCCGGCGCTTCACAATGTCTTTTGTTATTGTTCAGCAAGTCGTGCAAAAAAGCGATTTTTCTGCAGACACAGATCTGATTTCTTTTTTCGCGGCTTTTCTCTCTCTCTCTCTGTTTACATTTTCATTATCTCCGTGAGTCCATAAACTTTTTCAGAAGAAATTGCACAACGTTCAGGCTTGAAGCATAATTGAAAATTAGCTAATTATGCAATTTATTTCTCGCCTGGTTAAACACGAGCGAGAGAAAGAGTTGAGAAAATGTTGATGTAGTCAAAGTCGCGACGAAGTAAATGTAAATATTTCAAGTTCGGGACAACCATAATAACTTTCTTCTCGTTTGACTGTTGCTTTTAATAAACCTGGCCAACCTACGCTCAGCAGAAATTTTATTTTCGTGCTTTTATTTCATTTCAACGATTTACCGCTCAGAGAATACGACAACACAAGAATGAACACGTCTCTGGTATAGCAATTTGTGACGAATTTTTGTTGAAATCTTCTTGCGTTGTTAGCGCATCTGATTGACAATTAATTTTAAATTGTGAGTTGTTCCTGTTCAGCAAACATTTACTTTGAAACAACGTCTTTCTTCGAAAGCTTAAAGTCTTCAAAAAGACTTTTTCCTTCAACAAATATTTTGTAAGATCTGCTGTGAAATCTCTTTCTTCATCCTCGGACGACAAAATAAAATATTCATCGAGAAATATAAAAAATTAAAATTCAAGGCTTCGACCCTCCGTTGCTATCAATTGCGTTTTTTTTATCTCTCAAAAGATTTCAATCAAATGTAATCAAAATCGCAGTTTTGAAAGTCTTTCGATTTTCTGCTATTCGCGATTCGTAAAACATAGCGAGCTGCGTGATGTCCGGCAGGTCAACGAATTCTGCTATTCACAAATATTTGTGAAAACTTTATAATATTTTCCAAAGAATCTCCTTGAATCGGAAACCTTGCTAAACGTTTCATGATAGCCATGGCGCGTCCAAAAACAAAGCTTTTGTCATCTTTCATTTCTTCTCATGCGATTATCTGCTCTTTGTGTGTTGCAACTCACCGAGGAAGCTCATCCACATATCAGTGTTGACTTATTGTCTTCATTAATTCATGCGTCAAGGGGAAATTTCAAAAGAGACAATGACACTAAAAATTTTGTCTATTATTGAGAGTCTTAAGAGAAAACAAATTAAATTAAAAACTCGAGTAGACTGAGTAAACTAATTAAACAATGTCATATGGTAACAAAGAAACAATGTTCTTAAAATTGCTCAAGAACTCATAAATGTTATTCTTGATCAAACCTGTCTAGATCAATCTTTAATTAACAAACTCAGTGTCGCGCACTCAATCTGAATAATTTTATAATCATGATTCATGCAAAGGTCGTTCACAAAACAACAAATTACATATAATCTAAGCTTGATAAAGTAGAACACTTGAAGCCTAGTCCGGAAACAAATAAGATTTCTCTTAAGCAGCTTCGCTTTCAAAATAGATTATATAAAGACTGCAATCACTTTCGATTTCAATTCGCAGACAAAAAAAAACGCTCCATCGACCCAAATGAGACAACTTTTGTTGGTCTTTCACATAAGAGCAAGCGCCGCTATTTCAAGTTCAATGTGTTCGCCGCTGACCAATAGCAAAAATGTAAATCGGCTCAACTCTATTTGACTTAACGACGAAAGCACGCGAGTGATGTAAACAGAAAGAGAAAAGCTATTCTCGTATAAGTTCTTTATTATGTTGTTCAACGTTTTTACGTTGAGAACTCTTTTGTGGGTCAACTTCAGTAAACAATAATTTTATTATATTAAGTGGAGAAACACGGAGAGAAAGAAGTTGATCGCGTCAGACACAGCCTCTTATGATGTAAGATTTTTATTTCTCTTTTAAATGCTGCTCAATAAATTGCATAAAAACCATGTGAAGCTCTCAGCTCGGCATGTTGGCTACAGCCAGTTTGCTATAAACAAGTTGAATATGCGGTGATTTCATCAAGATTCGACTCAAGCGAGCTACTCGGTTGCAAAATAAATTTAGGCTTATAAATGGAATCAATGGAGACGACAGCGATTAAAGTTTTGTAAGATTCACTTGAAGTTTAAATCAAGGGACAAATAATTATTCAGTCTTAGCTTCTAAGCTAAAACTTGGTAAAGAGATTGCAAAAGGAAAAAGAAGAAATATTTGCATTAAAAGTCTTAAGCTCGTGCTCCAAATTTTACTCAACTTCACTTTCAATTCAAGACATTACGAAACGAATTGTTCGTTATATTTAAAAGTTGAGCAAAAAAATATTTTTTGATGTGTGTTTACATTAAACACAATCAACTCAACTCTTGGCTCCAATTCCGCTTTTCTTATTCATTTTTCATACTCAACATTCGGTTTTTCTTGCGGTGCCGAACTAAATTATTCACGACTTGAGCTGGCTTAATTATCTCGTACGTCGAGCTGTTGTTTTGATTAACTTCTATAATTTCATTCGTACGCACTCAGCTGTCAATTGCAACCCTCTCATTAAAAGCTCGCTCGACGAGTCGAACGGAAAAATATTATTTCACTTCTTTGAATTCACGAACCGTTGAAAAACAAATTATTTTCTTTGATGGGCTTTTGGTGACTGACGAGCAGCAGAGTAGAAGAAAGAAAGAAGAAAAAAGATCGAATGAACAAACAAGCGATGTTAATAACTTTTTGCCTCTCTTCAATATATTCACCACTTTCACTACAAAACATTACGTCGATTATCGGTCGAAAACGAATTGAAATTATTTTTAATATTGATTTTCTTTCTTTCTTTGCATGCACAGAAATGCAAGTCGTCAAAGAATTCAATCATCAGTTTGCTTCGAGCTTGGAAATCAGCTGTTCGTTGATGTTTGTAGGTAAAATCACGAAACTTACGAAATGGTCGAGTGTTCACGATTCTCTGTGGTTGCCTTTTCTATTATCTTGATATCGAAATAAAAAATTTAGACGTTAAACAAATTTTAAGGCGAACGTTTATTAATAACTTTCTCGCCGAAGTTGTTTTAATGTAACCAGAAGTAACAAAAACTGGAAAATGACTTCAATCGAATTTCTCGTCGTTTTTTGTTTTTATATCAATCTTTTTTATTTTTAATTTCACGCAATTTTATGGTTCACAAAACAACTCTGATTGCGGTCAGAATTTCCGTTTGAAAATTCTTCACATTTCATCCGGGAAATCATCATCGAGTGATCCGATAAAATATTTTTAATTCTGCAAAACGACAAATGTCACTAAATAAATTGCTTTCGTTTGACGACTTACAAACGTTATTAGAGTTTCACTGGAACTCTAAATCGTAACCGATTTTTAGTTTCGACTTTCATGCAGCACGGCTCAAATTAAACTGCGCGCTTAACAACTCTTAAACTGAAAAAATATTTTTGATCAAGTTTTTTTTTCTTTTCTCTCGATTTTATTTTCGAGTCATAATTTCATGTGAATGAAAAAAGCTTCGCGCTGAACTAAGACTCTTGTATGAGCCTACATGCTTACTATCAACGCTTCTTTGATTTTGTCTCAACAAAGTGTTAATTCTCTCCATTGACAAAAAGTTGTAAGAGTTAAATATCTGTTGACGATTATGGAAAATCCATGAGCTTAAACATTAATTGGTTTTTCCTCGTCTCAGAGTTTTAGATGAAATCTAATTATGAATAAGCTCCCGTCGTTTCCGTTCAGGTTTTGATCTGATCGCAATCTATTTTTAAAAGCTCAAGCAAAGAGTCAAATTACTGCTTTTGACATTCGAAAGGTCGATTAGTTCGTAGGTTTTGTTATTGAGTCCATTACAAAATCATGTTATAAATATCTATATCAATTTTTTTTTGTTGTAATTCACGAAATCTAAAACAAGTTTTTATCAGGACTTCTCAAAATGATTCTGCAAGGTTTTTCGATTTCATGACCTCGATTAGAGTAATTGAGCTTTTCGAGGGAGTTCGAAGTACTCCCACTTCTATTTCTGATTTAGACGATAAACTTCTGCAATTTAATCTCGATAAAACTTTTTCTTTGTGAGGGAATGGAATTTCCTTCTTAGCAACAAGTCAGTTCCTTATTTCTCACACGAAGATATTCATCTTCGCATTCAAGGTAAGTGAAACTTATCGTCTGGAGAAAGGAAGCAATACAGTAACGACGTCTTTCGTGTAATATTGATTAATGTGTAAAACAAAAACTTGATGCAGGTCAAGGAGTTTGAGAAAGATAAAAATTTCTTGCGGGTTCACTAGCTTCGAGTCTGTTTACCTAAGACTTGATTTGAAGTTGATAGAGGTGGAACGACTTCATGCGGAACGTGTCATTTGTCATCATTGAAGCACTGTCGAGAGGTCAAACCACAAATGTTTGGAATTTTTCAATGTGCGATGGAAAGATTCTAACAAACCGCAGACGAAAGTAATTGTTTAGTTAACACAAGCGTCAGATTTTATTTTCAGAATATTCTCATTGTGCAAACATTTAGTAGAAGCAATCAAGCGACAGAGGAATAACATTGAAAGCTTCTATAATATGGTGAGTTGGTCAGGCCTTGTCACAAAGTAAAATGATAGAGAGAGAGAGAGAGAGCAAAGCTTTCAATTATCTTGCAAGGTCTGGCCCTACGACTATAATATTCGACTATTCGTTTAAGTGTTTATCTTATATGAAATCATTTGTCTTCATTTTCTTTTGTTGTTTTCGACAATCTATCAGTGAGATATCTCATGTTGTCCAAGCTTTTTCTTTCGATCTCAGCTGTGACGCTGCTTGAAACGGACGTTTCTGTGGTAATCGTTGCTTTCTTCTTCGAGTGTTCCTTATAGAGCTTGAATACTGAGAGCATAAAGCCTGCCGAACCAAACAAGACGCCGATCCATATTGTAGCATTATTAAATTTCTTTGCCCTAAGCGGAAGATAAATAAAATTCGTAAGAAGCTTCGGAAAGAATAAAAGAATTTTCATGAAAAGATTTAATCGCGAACAACTTACAAGAACAGCTGATACTTCAAGAGATTAGTGTAGGTCTTATTCAACTGAACGCTTTCCTCAATCCAGAGAAGAGGAAGGAAAACGCTTGAAATTCTACTCAGCGGTTCATAGTGTTCTATTGGCTCGATTTGCATTGAGAATTGAAGGCGTTTGAATCCCTCGACTGGAGTTCCGGAAATCTAAGAAGAAAGATTACAATTACTTCTCTTTGTTGTGTTTAACGAACCAATAAATGTTGAGTCGTAAAAGCTAATGAGCAAACTAAACTCAAAGGTTGTCGCGAAAGAATGTTGTTGTCGCAAGTCACGTAATTTCATATTTTTTTTTATTTAAGCGATTACTTGCCGATTCAAAATTCACAAAGATGTCATGCTTGCTTCTGTTCGGATGAAGGCCTTCAACTAATTGCAAGAGATGCGGATCGACATCAAGAAAGTGAGGTTTAGAACCTAAAGAGCTTTCATTTAATTTTGTTTGAAAGATTAATTAGATTGATTAGCTCGTACCGAAAACTGGAGATCCCATGCAAGGCATCAAATCGATTGTTCCACGAGGGGGACAGTAATCAGGAGGGTCATGACAGAAGCAATGCTTTTCAGGCTCATTCTGTTGGCGAAATAAATGAAGAATTTTAATTATTACATAACGAGACTCACCTTTAAATCTCCGAAGTCGAGCGTGTACTGTGAAGTCGGAAATCCCGCGTATGATGACTTTTTCACGTAGACTGCCTTAAGTGACATGCAGATATCTGGTGTGAATGTCCACAATCCTTCGTCCTTTGCCAAAAACGGAGGGAAAATTGTGCTGTCTGTTCCAATGTAACGATTGCATTCATCTCCATCCCACACCGACTGAGAACTATTAATTAAAATTGTCGATTCATTAATTAAAGCTTTTACCGCAGAAACATGAATCGAAAGAGAAATGTTCTACCTTTCATCATTAATTGAAATTATTCGACCTAGATCTCTGCTGTTCTTTTTTCCACGAAAAACAGTAAAGCGACCAAGCTCTGTAAGGTTTTTCTGGTGAATTTGAAATTCGAGTTAGCAATAATTTGAAATTCAATTCTCGTCTGCTCACCTGTCCCAGCATTGACACGGACAAAAAGGTTTCATTAACACTTAAAATTTGAGTCCCTTCATTTTTTAGTGCATTACAAAGTGTTCTTGCAATGAAATCCTTTCCATCGCACTCAAAGACAAAACCGTTGAAGAGCAAATCCATTACTTTGATATTAATGAATGGCGTTGTAGTGTTTTTGAAAATCGAGTTAATAGCTTTAGAAACCATCGTCAACATCGCCGCGCGATCTCTTTTGACAGCCATCAACCCTCCGACGATAACTAAATTGGGAAAGAAAACTTTTTCGTCGCCTGTGAGTCCATTCGATAGATCGGGACGAAAGAAAAAACGATCCTTCATAGTGTACGTGACAGTGTCCTTTTTTTCATCGTCAACAATGTTTTCTCTGATTTTCCACTCGCTTTACATAAATGATTTTTTATTTTTTTGTGATTATAATCAACATTCTTTCTGTACTCACTCGAAAATGTATGGTCCGATTTCAGACAAAATTGGCTTCTCGCCATTGATAACAGCTTCGGAATTTGTGATATTAAAGACGTAGACTTTAAACGTCAGAGGGAATGGGATTTTGTCGAATAAAGGACGAACTTGTGAGCCCTTAACAAGCCGAAGGTTCTTGGAATGTTATGAACAAAAGGAATTATTATTAAAATAAAATTTTGCATCAGATATTGACTCACATGTTTCAAGACGAAAGATAGAATTCTAGGAAACAGAACAAAACCATTGATAACCGCAAATACCAGAGCAGCTATTGATAGTATTGCAATCTTCTTGTAATTCAGAGGGAATTTCATTATGATCGCTTGTCACAATTTTCCTTCCACGTTATCCAAATGCTACTCACCAACTAATTCTATTTCGCAATCCAAAAAAAGAAAAACTTCATGTCTACGTATTAATTAGTGGTTTGAAGCGTTTTCAATTATCGAGATAATTGATGAGAGCAAATTGAAAGTCATTTGGTTGAATATTTTATTCTACAACGTTTTGCAGTGGAAGACTTAAATGATTAATGTCAAATGTTGACCGAAGCTGCTTTACTTTCCTTGGTCTGTTACTAAACGATTCGAATTCAATTTTTTCTATAATTGAAATTTAATATTCTAGGGAAAAGTGCAGAGATAGGAGAATAAAACTCTCTGATTTTTTGATGAGACGTCGAGATTTATGACAGGAATGTCTCTTCTCTTTCCACTGTTGTTCAGCTCGTAATTCATTTACATAATCCATGCTCAGCTTGAGAACCAAAATATCTTGTTTCTTGCTCATGCTTTCACGTTTTGTCTCAAATTCCAAGAAGATTCCTCTACTTAGAATGCTTAAAACGCCAACGACATTGCAGCAAAAAACATTAAGTTTTTAGATTGCACTTCTTTCATGTTAAAAGTTTTATGTTGTCAGGGATTCCACAGTTTTATGGAAAATATTCATAAAAATTCAACTTCACGACGAAGTTCACAACAATTCACTTGAAAATATTTCGTCTCCTGTTTTTACGTTAACAACATCAACGCGATAAAACTGACCTTCTGAAAAGAAGGAAATTAGAAATTCAATTGAAGGTTTTCCTAGGCAAATGAATCGTTTGTATTTTTTTTTATTTGAGAAATTTCAATCACAAAACAATCGAAAAAGAAGTGGGATTGAAGAAGATTTCATTCAACGACATCAATTGAATTTATTCAAGAGGAAAGGTATAAATAGAACTACATTGATTGTTAAGTAATTTAGTTTCACGCAACACTCGATAAGTTGACAATCAATCCGAAAAAATAATGAACATTGTGGTAAGAGTTGAACGAGTCTCATTAAAAATACGCAATTAAATTTTCCTGGTTACATTTCAAGTTGAGCTTGCTTGTGTTATGGTCGGTAGCATCAATGAATTCAGCTATCGTAACATCTCCCACGAATCACGTGTATCCTTTGACTGATCATGTGAAAAAGGAAAAACGTGGAATTTACGGTTTAGGAGCTCATGGACATCATGGCGGCCATTATCCATCTCATTATGATGACATTTATCCACCGTACGCAAATCATCATCACCACCAACCACCTCATGTACCATTAGGGCCGCCTCCTCATCCAGCTCCTGTGAATCTAGGAGCTCACTTTCATACGACCGTGACTAAAAAGATCGGAGTGCCAATCCCATATCCTTATCCAGTGAAGGTGAGTTAGGAGTAATAAAAAATGTGAACAACACAAGAAACAAAAAATTGATACAAAATGCAACTTCCGGTTGCTTGAATGGAATTTGGGAGTGTTCTCTTCTCTTCGAACAATCAAAGACCTCGAAACTATTTCCTATGCAGAAGATTTGTTTGAAGACAATTGAAAACTAAAAAGTGCAAGTGAAGTTTTTTAATTGTTCCGCACAAATAATTGTCGACTCGGCTGTAGATGGAAGATGCAACTCGCTGATGTGTAAAGCCTTGATTATTTATGTGAAATGTCGCAACAGCATCCTGTCATCTCGATTGCTTTACGGAAATTTATTTTTCAAACTTTTATTGTTTTTTTTTCTCAGGTACCCGTCCCGATTTATAAACCTTATGCGGTTCCCGTTGATCGGCCTGTTCCTGTGCCTCATTACGTTCCGCATCCGTTTATTCCTCATCAATCTCATCCACATCATAACCACCCCTGGCCACCACACAAGTGGTAATAGTTGTGTCAGTGTTTCATTGACATTCGCAATGAAAAGCAGCGATGAAAAGTTTTAATTAAACTTATCTTCTTCCAATCTCCTTAGTGATTACGTTTCATAAATCTCTGAAATAAAATTTAATCTTTTCTTAACCAAAAACTGACGAAAACTTAAGTTGAACATATCCTTTCAGTGATTACACCTTCGTCAACATCTGAAATATAATTTTCACATTTCTCATGGGACAAAGAAAACACAAATCATTTCATTTTTCTCGACTTTTCATGTTTATTTTTTCCTTCTTCTTCATACTTTTATTACTGCACTGTTTCTCATTTGCATACAATTATGTTTATGCTGTTAAAGTTTTATATTTTTCATCATCATCATCTCATTCATTGTTTCAACAGTTTGTGTATTTAAACTGTTCTTAGGTTGAGAGAACATCTTCAACAATCAATCATCTCGTTTTGTGAATGAATCGAAAAACAAAAGGAAATGATTAAAGAAACTTGTAACAACTAATGATAAATCGGAAAATATTTTTTTTGTTATGATTTGTGACATCGCTGTTTGTTTATCGAAAGAAAATTGAAATCATTGAATTGAAGAGAAATTATGTTTTAATGAAAAAATATTGGATGGAGCTTTGGCCATGTCTCAATTCTTGAAGAGACGAGATTAAAAGAGTTTATGAATCTATAAATCGATATTTCTTCTGTCACGTGTCGTGGCATCTCTTGTTGCGCTTAATGTTGGTTGTGATATTGCTACTTTGCACAAATGCGAAACGTTCCTTTCATGGAATAACTTTATTTACGTATTTATTATAGTTCAAACAAGAAGAGAAGATCTTCACACGTTCTCAAACACGTAAAGTTGAACGAGATGCATTTGATGAAAGGCAACAGACGACAATCAACTTCAAACAAAATGAACAGAAATATATTTGAGTTAAACAAAGCTCATCCGAAATCAGGAAACTCTCTTTATCATTTCCTCTCAAATATGTTTTCAATATGTTTATGTGTTTACTTTTACATAAGATGTCTCCTTTTCCTTTCGAAAGCAAAAGCTTCAATATATGTTTTTATTTATTATCTTTATCTTTAGTATATAATTTTATGCAATTTATTAATAAGGTTGCTCCGTACTCGGCAATCTTCTGGAGCGAGTTCTCTTGACACTACTGACAATCAAGTTTGATGGGGAGGTTGTTCTTTGAAGCTAAGTTTGAGTCTAATTTGCTCCCAAATCTTCAACATACGGAATTTACCAACGCACCCCTGAAGAAAGCCACATCATTCTTTTGACTCTCGATCTTTATGACATTCCCGTCCGAAAGTTCCTTCATTTCTATTTTCAACATTTAATAACCTTTTTTTGATCTTAACATATTTTTATTACTTTACATAACTTAATCCACTTTTTTTTTGTTTATTCTCTAGTCGTCCAACTGATCTTATTGCCATCATTCGACAAGAACATTAATCGAGATTCCTAAACAGTGCGTCAATGTCTAATTAACTTAAAAGTTTTATGTTGGAAGGATGTTTTAGAGAACTCGATTAATATTAGTCTCACCCGTGATAGCGTGTTCATCGTCAAATTAGTGCTCTAACTTTACATTGATTAGTAAGAGAAATCAGTTTGATTATTTTTTTTTTGTTAAACGTGAGCATCAATTTCTGTAAAATTCTGCGCTGATTCGTTCGAAACGTGATTGAGGTTGGTTTGTCTTTTACCGCGCATATGTGACTGATTTAAAGTTTATCGAAATGTCAACAATGTTGGTAAGTGGAATTTAATAATCACTGTTTTCATAGGGTTCAGTGGTCTACATTTGAAACTTTAATTGAACCTTCACGAGAGAGTTTCTGGCTTCAACTTATTGTGTCACGGATTTTTCTTGTTTGCTGATGCAAGAATCTGGTTGAATAAGCTTTTCGCATATTGAGAAAAGCTTACAAATCTTTTTAAATAACACAATCAAGTTGAGCGCAACTCGTGACTCTTGTCATTCACTTTGAAGAGTTTTACTGTTGCCGGAGTAAAAAAAGGATAAAATTAATTTCCCAAATAACATTGTAACACTTTGCGTTCACACTGACTTTGCCTTTTCCTCTCTCTTGAGGCTTCAATTACTAAAAGTATTTAGACATATTGTTCTCTGCTTTAATTGCTATGACTTTAGATATTTTAGTAATTGAAGCCACAAGAGAAATTCTTCACTCCAATTAGGTATTTACAGGACATTTACGAACTCGTTTATCTTATTCTGATAAAGAGTTTTTTTTTATTAACTAACACTCTTAGTTCTCAGCTGTTCTTTTGACCAACATTGTTAGTACCTAAGATAAGACTTTATATGATTTCTCTTTTTTTTGTGGTTGTCGTGTTGCTTTATGTTCTTGCAATTTATTAACTGAGTTTTCCATTGGACACCTACTTAATGTTTAAATTCTAAATCGTATTTTAATTCATTCTCTCTTGCACGCTAGTTTAATCTTTCTTTTTTTTGTTTTTGTTTTTGTTTAACTTCGAATGACTATCTACGGTGATGACGAGTGACATCACCTCATGTGTATTCGCTGAAACTTCTCGTACAACTTTTGGTCATTCACATAGGAGGATCCCAAGGACCATTTCGTGACTTGTTCAAAGACAGGGTAATGATAAAGTTTGCGCTGCCATATAATGGACTTTTAAGTTCGTACATTGAAAGTTCATCGAGAAAAGATTCAACGTGATTTACAAGCAGCAACGGCTTGGAGACAAATTGATAAATGAAATTCTAAAGGTGATTTGCTAGTTTAGGGTAATACGCTACGTAGGTTGTTGCATTAATGAAAGTGGCGATAAAATATTAACGACGCAAATGAACTTTTGAATTGCAAAAAAGTGTAATTTTACTTTCTTATTCTGTTTTCATGTTAAAGAATTTCCTTTGTCTAACGAAACAAGCTGCCATTCCTCCCACTACGATAATTAGAGCAAATAGCTTTCCAAGGTTTGCTTTTCTAAGTTTGGTATCAATTATTGTTGTTATCGTTTCAATTAACAAGTGGACAATTAACACAAAGCGGTTATCCCTTTGGCTGCCTCTCTCTCTATCTCTCTCGAAAGGCTGCGGACATTGAAAAGCTTCCTTTGAGATTTTCTTCACATCATTCTTTATTCATTTGCAATGGTTGATTCGTACATGAAATGTTTGAAGGAGACGTCAAGGCATCGCTTCTTAAGTTAGGATTTCAAATCTTCTTCCAACATCAAGAAAGTAAACGAGGTTGAAATATCATCTTGCAATTAAATAACTTTAGTGGGGCAGAAATATTTTTTAAGATCATAGCGCTTGTTTCTCTCGTTCAAATTTCCTCGTGGAAATTAAATTGATAGCAAATATGAGAAGCAAAATAATAAGAAAACTCTTACCGTCGCATCGGAGAAGAATTTATTTCGGAACAATTTTTTGAACTTCTCGGAGCGCTTTACCGATACAAAGAGCCTTAGTGTTTAAATTTTTATTATATCGGAGAGTGAGTGAGAGAATGGTTTTGAGATAAGCCATTTTACATTACCGGCCCAGTCGCTTTATTGACCCTTCAATCAATATTTCTTGATAGATGACATGATGCATCGACTTCGTCTAAATTGTTGAATGTTTCAATGTAGAGTGTTTGCACGATGATGAATTTAGGTTTTGATCAAACGCACAGATCGGGTCGAATTAATCACATTTTCATCACCACACAGCTTTTTTTTTCCTTCTTAGATTTTTTCTGCCATTCGGCACACAGTTCTCATGCGGGGGATAAATTTTGTTATTTTATGAACTATCTATCTATGATTTTTTTTTTCCTTCAGTAATAACCACTAGAGTTTGCTCGACATCTCAATTTTGTCGCACTTTCCAACTAAGTTTTTTTTTTCTTGCATTTTTTCTTTCATAATTCATTATCGTTTCTTAAGTATTTTTCAATGTTAATTATCAATTTTCTGTAATCACTCTTTTAAAGTTTCTTTTCATTTAAACTTGAGACAAACTTTTTATCGAGTCCGCAAACAAAAGCCTGTGAAGAAGAAAAGGAAATGGCAAAGTTTAAGGAAATTGCTCTATCTCAAATAGTTGAAGAGGAGACTCACCTGTCGATAGTCCAATCTATTCAATTTGATTCCAAGAGACATTGAGCTTTGTAGCAAATTATTTCATATGTTAAAAGTTTTCTTCTTTCTGATAATGAAAATTGGAAACTTATTGATGAATAACAAAGATGTTTCGGTTATGTTAACAGAGTTACTGGCCAGTGAAGTAAACGCCGCTATTCAAGACTTTCAACCATTCTAGAAGAAAGGAAATAAATTTAATCATCTTTCTCATCGATCGAAGACATTACAAAGACTCACCCTCGTTAACAAACGAAACAAGTTCCTCATGATTGAACTTAATGGGTTCGGGTGAAATGAAATGTGGCAGCAAAAGCTGATAGCCATCCAACTTGACGATTCGCTTTATGTCAGCTACTTCAAGAGTCTGCTCTTCAGACTCATCGTCGTTCTGTATGGCGGGAGGTGAACCGGTAGTAGTGATGAGAGAGGACGACATGTAACCAATATCGGATGATTGGGTCGATGAGTCTAAGACTTTGTGGTGATGATTCAACATCACGAAGTGGTTGTCTCCGATGATAATGGGAGGCATGTAAACATCGTACATTTCGCTCGGTTGATTAGACATACTATTATTTGATAAATTAGTATTTATAATATCACAAGTATCGTTATTATTAGTTTTCTCTAAGCTATCGTGGATGTCACCATTTTGCTGTCCATGCAGCAAATGCTCGTTGATGTCGAACCCGAATGTTATGTCACCAAAGTCTGTGTCGGTTGGCTTTGAGGAGTCTTGGAGGATAATTACAGCCGGTCGGCAGTTATTCAGCAAGTTCTGCTGAGAGAAGTTCGATCCACCTTGGATCGATGCCGATTTCTTCAACTTCTCCTTCTTGGTCGACCTGATTTCAGGCTTTGCCTGCTTTTGCTTGGATTTACTCGCGTACGTTTCAAACGTTACTGGCGCTTTTGGACTGAAGACTTCACCAAGCGTGACTTGAGCCTTCTCCAAAGCAGGATAATGCTCGATTGATGAGAGATTGTTCTGATCGACACTCTTTGACTTTGTCAACGTTCTCAAATCTTTCGTGTTATTGCCATTTGCGTCAATCTCGTTCTGATGATTCTCAAGTAGTGACTGAGAGTATGAAATCTTCTGGTTGCTGTTGACACGATCGTCATTGCTATTGTTGTTGCTATCGAAGGGTCGTGTTGGTAGATCAAGTCCATTCGATGGCTTTTCAGTCGTATTGATCGAGGCGATTTCTGAGGGATGATTACTTAACTGCTTATTTTTAACGTTATTGGTTTCGACTAGCTCTGGGTTTGCAAAATTTGCAATCGAGAAGGGGTCGTTGTTGTTTTGGTGGGTGGAGGACGATGATGCGATGATTGAAGGCCACTTTTCGGTTGATGTGGTGACGGTGTTGCGATTAGCATTCGTCTTGGCTATGTCGGCATAGGAAAATGTTGCAGGTTTTTGCTGATGCGGCGGGTTCGAGCTCTTCTTCGACTTATTTCCCGTAGACGAGGTCTCGTTGACGGTCGAGAGCAACTGAGACGATGTCGTCTTGGTCGTTTCGATTGGCAGAGATTGCACAGAATCGCCTCCATCCGAGTTCCAGTCATCGTCGGATGGCGGCATGGATGAGGTAGATTTGCGACGATTCTTGCTCGTCGTCGATTTCCCATCCTGATTGAGAGGTTTCGAGGCACGCGTAGGCTTGGAGCCTGATTCACGGTCATTGTACGAGTTTCTGGTTCCAGAACGTACATTTCCGTCGCGTTTGATATTGTAACTGTGCAGGTTATTTGAAGTCTTCGTCAGTTCTACGCCTTCAGTTGATTTTCGTTTGACTTTCCGCTTCTTTGTGACAACATGAAACTCTGTTTCAGTGACGATTGCAGCTGCAGCTTCTACAGCAACATTCGTAAAAGTCTCAGTAACTGTATGTGACGAAGGAGCACCGCTCGACGTGCTCGAGCTTGACGATTCAACTTCATGATGTTCATCCTGAATTTCTCGATCAACTGTCTCCGTCCATAAGCCTTCAGTTCCCCATGATCGTCGCTCGTTTCTCTTCTGTTGAGACTTTTCGTTTTTGTCCCCTTTTTTGGCACCGCTTGTCAAGTTGCTTTTTAAGCGCATTGTGACGTCTGGGATAATTTTATTGGCAACTGACTTTTCCTGCTGCTGTTCATGACGGCCAGTTGAACAAAGCTCATCCATGGAGTTTGATTTCTTTAGCTTATTAACCTTCTCCTTATTCTTAGCCGCCATTTTCTTTTTCTTTTCTTCTGCGGTCAGAAGATGATCACTTGTTTGACCTGAAACGATTCCATTCTTTGGATGGGCTTTCTGATTCTTTCCTCCACCATCTTCAATATATTTAAGCAACACATCGAGCTCCTCTTCGCCTCGATATCCTTGCATGGATTTAACTTCGATTGTCTTTTCGTTCGTCTTCAAATTGCGCTTCTTCTGTGTCTTTGAGTTTGGATCCTTGGAGTTTAAGACTGAAGTGGATTGATGGCTCGAAGCAGCAATCGTATGAGCTGGAGCGACGACAGTTGGAACGGGAGCATCAAACTAAAATGAAGTATATCATAAATTGAACTCTTTTTTTATTGCTCTGAAGGTGACTTACGCTCGGAAATTTATTCTGATAAGATTTCGCAGTTTTATCATTGGTCACGCTTGCAACAGCTTGGTATTGAGAATTCAACTGAACTGGAGCAGTTTCAATCTTCCTTTGTCCAAAGTCGAGTGAATGATTGGCGAGAACCACATTGTTGTTGTGGTTAATTGTCGAACCTGGACAGACTTCAACAAGCTGGTGTGCCTGTTGATAAGTTCTCACATGTTCAATTGGCTGTGAAGAAAGTGGTCGGAACTCAATTGCTCTATCGACAGGAGCAGAATTGCTACTCGAGTGTGTGGCTAGAGGAGCAGAGATGCTTGCAATTGTTGTGATAGATGCTGGCATAGTTGAGTAACGTTGTACATCTTGAACTTCCAAATCGACGCTGTTTGTATAGCTCAAAGACTTCATTTCTATTCCATCATGTGGGTATGATGACGAAGTGTACTAGAAAAAATCAAATATTTGTGAAATCAAGAAGCCAAAAACTTTGTTGTAACTTACGTCCTTATTCTCGAAATGACGTTGCATCAATTTCTTTTCGTCCGTTTCGTTATCGTTTTCTTTCTGCTTGCGGTTCTTAAACTTGCGGTTCTTGTACTCTTCGAGGAACGGCTGATCTGATGATTGTACGGCGGCCGATGAATGATGCATATCAATAGGTAAACTGCCTCCTTCGAGACGACGAGCTGACACAGAGGTTGAATTTTTTCTGTTTTTCTGGTGATGCTTTTTTCCCGATTGATGAGTGTGATGGCTACTCAGTTGATAATGTGAGTCATCCAAAAGATTCTGAAGGGAATTGCTCTGCTTCAAACCATAGTTCCCCAAACTAAATCGTTCAGTTTTCATATCTTCCTCCGTAACATTTTTAAGTAATTGCTACGATGAAATAAATTCGTTAAGGAGGTAATAAACATCGGAAAGCTAATGATTGCTCACCTTGAAAGTATCACTCTTATCATTGGCATCACGAGGAGACTTGTAGTCCATTGCTTCATCCAGCAACGATTTTAGTTGAGTCTCATTCAAATCCTCTATGTGTGCCTATAAAATATAAAACATTTAAAGGTAACTTCTAAATTCTGAAGCAATAACAATAATTAAGAAATATTTTCATCATTCAAGTCGTGGAAACCATTTCCTTAGTTTCGGGTATTGACATGTAGGATTACACGCGACACTGGAGGATTTGATAAAATCGAAAACATTTCTTTTCTCCCCCGCTAAATTAGAGGTTGTGAGTTGTGACAACTTCTTCATTACTCCACATGAAAGACAGAAAAATGTTCTCAATTTTATTTCTTCTTTTGCTTATGTTCTCGTCGTTCACAGTGTGAGTTTGCGTTTGTGTGTGCGCGACAGCTCAAAACGAATTAAAATTAAGATCCAGCACAGAAACGATCCTTTGCTAATGACAACGTCATTGCTTCAATTGACGGAACTTGATGATGTTGGAACCGATCTTTTTATAGAACAACAAATTTTGCCTTTGCATTACAAATTTTCAGCCATTAATTTGCTGTTTTTCCTCTAAAAGGAAGTAAAGTTAGCCGATTAGTTGCTTAGATCCATCACGTCGTGAACAGACCGCTGATCAAATCAATTTCGCTACCAGAACCATCGAAAATGACCAATGAAAAATTGACATAGTCATGGGGGGAGCGAGAGAGAGAGATAGGGAGAGCGAGTGTGGCTTTTTCCCGACTCACAAAATAAGAAGAAAAAAGTGAAGAAAATATGGCGAAAAGATCAATTCCGTTTGAAAAAATGTGCAATTTCATGCAGCGACATTTGCGTCTGTCGTTTCCTCCCCAATTACTACCATCATCGGTCATCTTGTGATCGTGTGACATCGGATTAGTTTGCTATCTTTTAGTATTTCTCCCACAACTTTAGTCGCAAATTCGCTCACCTCTTCATCAAACTTTTTCGTAGCCATTTGATCTGCTTTTAAGGTCTCTTCATGCTCACTTGAATGTACTGGTAATATGTTTCTTTCAATTGATCGATTCATTCGACTAAACCAATCATTAGAACCACTAGAAGCCATTAACTACACAAAATCATTGAAATAGGGAACAGAAAAAAAATCACTCTGGACGAAATAAAAAGAAATCGAATTTTTTCACTTTTTCGCACTTCCACTGAAAGCCAGGCAGTTTTTCTTTAAGCTTGCGACACTAAAGTTTATTTTATAGTTATTTTCAGCGATTGAAACTCTTTATTTGCTGTTTATTTCATCTTTTTCCGTATCTTCTTCTAAATTCATTGCGATGAGTTTGTAGACGAATTTAAGATGAGTGAGCACTCGAGACAGAGTGGAGATACTCGGAAAAATGCCATTACGAAGTTTTCACTAATAAAATTCGATAAAATCAATCGGAAAAGTTGTGCCCGACATTTGAGTATCCAATGGGCTCGAGCTTGGTGTCAAGAAACACTCGCAACATTATTCTGAAAGTATTTGCAATGTGATACAAGATAAATATTCGAATAACTCCACTCTGCTTTTAGACACTTTCAAAGTTACAAACTTGGACGATTTCATCAAACCGTCTAAAAAGTATTTTCCAACCAGATTTCCGATTAAAAAATAAATTCACGAAAATCATGGCTGCAATTAGTTTATTAAACCCAAAAGCTGAATTCGCAAGAGCCGCTCAGGCATTGTCGATGAACATCTCAGCTTCGAGAGGAATTCAAGATGTGATGAGAACAAATTTGGGACCGAAAGGAACTTTGAAAATGTAAGAAGAAAATCCATGTGTCATAAGTTTTGCAATTTTCTCTGGAAGTGCTGATGATTGAAAGTTTTCAATTAGTTTATTCTATTATTAGGATGTCAAATTGTGTAATGAAAGATGTTTCAGTTCTTTCTTTATTCAATTTCACATAAAAAACTGCAAAAGAATTAATTAGGGTTATCTTTTTAATGTTCTCGAATATTCTCTTGTTTTAGGCTTGTCAGTGGATCAGGTGACATCAAAATCACTAAAGACGGAAATGTTTTATTGCATGAGATGCAAATCCAGCATCCAACAGCTTCACTCATTGCTCGCGCTAGTACAGCCCAAGATGACATTACTGGAGATGGAACAACTTCAACAGTTTTGATCATTGGTGAACTTTTGAAGCAAGCTGAGCTTTACATTGCTGAGGGTCTTCACCCACGTATTATCACTGAAGGTTTCGATCAAGCCCGTTTACAAACTCTTCAACTCTTGGAAGACATCAAAGTCCCAATCGAGATCAATCGTAAAAATCTGTTGGATGTTGCACGTACTTCGTTGCGTACGAAGTTGAATCCCCAGATGGCTGATATTCTCACTGACGTTTGTGTCGACGCTATCCTCACCATCAAGAAAGATGATAACAAGGCCATTGATCTTCACATGGTTGAGCTGATGGAAATGCAACACAAGTCAGCAACCGACACTCAACTCGTGAAGGGAATTGTCATGGATCACGGCTCTCGTCATCCTGATATGCCCAAGCGAGTAGAAAATGCTTACATTCTTACTTGCAACGTCTCAATGGAATACGAGAAGTCAGAAGTCAACTCAGGATTCTTCTACAAGACAGCTGAGGAACGTGAGAAGTTTGTTCTTGCTGAGCGTGACTTCATTACTCAACGCGTCGAAAAAGTCATCGCATTGAAGAAGCAGCTTTGCGACGGAACCAACAAGACTTTCGTCGTTATCAATCAGAAGGGAATTGATCCACAATCTCTTGATATGCTTGCCAAAGAAGGCATCATGGCTTTGAGACGTGCGAAGAGACGTAACATGGAACGTCTTGCTTTAGCTTGCGGTGGTGTCGCATTGAATTCCTTCGACGATATCAAAGAAGACCAACTCGGATACGCCGGACTCGTCTACGAACATGTTTTGGGTGAAACTAAATACACTTTCGTTGAAAACTGCAAAGTTCCACAATCTGTCACGATCTTGATGAAGGGACCAAACAAGCACACTTTGGCTCAAATCAAGGATGCCGTTCGTGATGGTCTCCGTTCGATCAACAATGCTTTGGACGACAAAGCTCTCATTCCTGGAGCAGGAGCCTTCGAAATTCGTGCTAACATTAAGTTGCGTGAATTCGCAAAAACCGTCAAAGGAAAATCTCGATTGGCTATCAACGCTTACGCCGATGCTATGCTTGTGATTCCTAAAGTACTCGCCGTCAACTCTGGCTACGATGCCCAAGACACAATCGTCAGATTGCAAGAGGAAGCAGAGTTATCTCCAGACCCTATCGGCCTCGATCTCACCACCGGCGAACCAATGAAACCTGTCGATTTAGGAGTCTATGACAACTACATCGTAAAGAAGCAAATCATCAACTCCTGCACCGTCATAGCCAGCAATCTGCTCCTTGTCGACGAGGTCATGCGAGCTGGAATGAGCAGCTTGAAGGGCTAAACCATTTTGATTGCATTTACTTTCTTTATTTTTGTTTCACATTCACTAACATTTTTTCTCATAAATCGTAACATGAAATTCTTCTAAATTCAGATACCTCTGCTTGTAGAGAGAATGAGTTGATGAATTAAAGTCACTCGAAAACTAATTTTCTTGTACTTAGCTACCATCTTTCAATGACATTAGTGTCTCCACCGTGCACAATTTTCTTTAACTCACATTAAATTTTTTACCACATTGAATAAGAGAGTAGTTTTCATTTTGTTGACTTAAGTCAGATAATTCTCTCGTATTAAGATACTTTGGCTTGAAACTTTTCAGTTGTACATCAACGCTTAATAATCGAACAATAAAAAAAATACTAATTTTCAAATTGCACAAGACTTTTCTTTGTTCTTGAGCGCGAACTCGCGTATTCCTTTTGTTTAAAAATGATTGTAATAAAGCGGATATTTACCAGTCTGATGAGAACAAAAACTCTGACGTAAACGCCTCGAATGAATGTTTAGTGAGTCAGGTACACAGGAAGATGATAAATCGAATGTGTTTTTCCCAGGAATTCGAAAAAGATTTTAAGAATCTTAACTCATTGGTTGAGTTTTTTTTTTCTCTATTTTTTTTGGAATCTTAAAGTCTGCAACTTAAGATAGTAAATAAATTATCGCCAACAGAGTAGAAAAATAAAGTGATGGCGATGGGGAAATTTACTGTTCGAGCTCTTTGGTTGGAAAATTTATTCGCTTTTCTTACTTTCGTCAGTTTTCTTCGCATTCTCGCGTTCCTTCGTGTCGAGGGTCGTTATGTTCACTGAAGCAACTACTCCATGAATTACTGAAATGAGTGTCTTAACAATTGCAACCGGTGCGGAAACAATTGCAAGAAGCTTGAAAAGCGATACTCCAAGAACTAGAAATTAAATAAAAAGAAAATACTATTACGATTCTTAAAGAAAAAGAGTTTTTACTTACAGATAGGTCCAGGTGTGAAGTATAGCAAGTAAAGTGCTGCGTAGAAAAGCTCATTAAATAGACACATGAAGCCCAACACAGTACGGTTGGTATAGTAAATATGCATAATTGGATTCTCGTTCATGTCGATGAATTTGTGAGAAGTTTTTCCTTGTAAAATCGATCTAAAAGTAAACGACTCAGTCATGTAATCCTTTAAATCGATAATCGCTCTTACGTGTGCAAATAAAACCAATGACATGACACATCAATCGCCATAGAGAGCTGGAACCAGAACATGTACTTCGGATAGAAGTAGCTCAAAGTTACGAGGAGTCCCATCGTTCCGCAGCGATCTGTCAGCTGATCCAACATCGCCCCGAATTTCGTTGCTAAAATAACAAACAAGTCCCACATCAATTAAAATGTCTTATCTACAGTCTTCCACGATTACAGTAATTAAACATAAATCAACAATGATTCAACAACTGTTATGACATAACTTGAGCATTATCGATTTTATTTTTCATTGCCAAATTGATAAGAGACTACTTACATTGATTAAACTTCCTTGCTGCATGTCCGTCAAGCGCATCTAGCAGAACACTGATGATATAGCACCAGCTTGAAATGACGTAATGAGTTGGCATGAAGTAGAAGGATACGATGGCCAGAATGATCCTTGCGTATCCTATTGACATCAGAAAACAGGAGTCAGCTACGCAATTTCGATATTTCATAATTAAATCCTTACCAATTAGATTTGGAACGAAAAGAAACACATTTTCTGTTTCCAGCAGCGACATTTTACAATTCTTGCTCACAAAGATAATACTAAAGTAATAGCCAGAGAATCTTCAATTTGAAGAATCCGTCAATATTCTTTTGACTGGAAAAATAAGAAAATTCCAAAGCGCTGCTCATAGAAACGCGCCCCTCGTAAAAATTTGAAATTCTTTTAGCGGATGAGACGGAAAATTCAATTTTCATTGCATTAATTAATGATTGTTTTTTATTTATAAGAAACATATTTTTTGTTAGATGCCATCAGTATGTTACAAGCTTGAGAATGCTAACTAATGTGCATGATATATACTTTTGAATGATAAATTAAAACTTTTCGTATCAACTTGCTGAACAAAGAAATCACATCATTCTTAGAATGTTTTCAGTGGAAAGCGTAGAGTAGCATTAGGATTGTGCAAAGAGCAATAACAGAGCCGAGAATAAGTTGATCCTTTCGTTTCTTGATGTTGATTCGTTGCACAAGCGAATTTATTCTCGGAAAGTGATTTGCTAGATTATTGAATCTGTTTTGAAGACGTTTAAATGATTTACGTTGACCTTTAAGCGATTTTTGTGTCTCTATCGCAATGCTTATCTAAAAACCGAAATTTACTTTATTAATTTACGACTCAAAAATCATTTGAAGGACTTTACCTGATCGTTGATCAAATTGTGTGAACTAAAATATAAAAATCATGTTAAAAATATGAAGAAATAAGTTTTTTATCAATCCTACTTAGAAATGTGTTGATTTTCTTTCACGAACATATCACGCCGATTAAGTGAATTCCCACCGCTGTTCATTAGACCTGAGCCTCTTAGCAATTCTTCCCTCTCGACTTGGATTTCGTGGTTCTGTGAAATTTTATTAAATTCAGTTCGATATGAATGCAAAATATCACGGTGTCGTTGCAAAGTGTGAGTCATAGCCGCTCCTGAAAGGTCGAGTAAACATTATTTATTTAATTATTCTAACAAAAAGTGTGAACTTACCAGACACAGGAAGACTGGACATCTTTTCGTTTAAGCTTGATAACTTGCTAAGCTGATCTTCGAGTTCCAAAGAAATTGTATCAAAACTGAATTCACTTGATATGAGTGGACTTGATTCGCTTGAACTCAAAATTGATCCAGAACTTATCTTTGACAACGCAACCAGCTTCAAATCAATCTCATTTTCCAAGTTTCTTGCTCTCTTACGAACATCTAAAAGAAAACTACTTATTACGATTCCTTGAGATCTTAAATTTAATAATTACCATCCCAAGATAAATTCTCCATAGTTTCCAAAGCTTTAAAATATTTTTGAGTTGATTTATATTGCGATTCTCTATTTTTGAAGAATTTTTGTTGACGAAATATTTCGACGGAAAATATTTTACGGAGCAACACGAATTCGACGGGATCAGGCAACACAAAGAAAAAAATGAAAGAAAATCGTTCGTCGGAAAAATAAGTTTTAGTGTCGTTCTTGTCCGAGTAGCAACGCTCAAAATGGCTTCAAGCGCAACAAAACTCAAATACGCATACGAATCATAAAACAAGTGCTGCGAAAGTTGTCTTGAAAAGCTTTTTAAATTGAATTTAAAAATTTAGTTCGCCATTGTTATGAATTTTTCTCTCCTTCGAAGACAATTTCGCAATTCTTTTGGATTGCTCCCTTGATGCTCGTGCTGGTGCACTGTAAATTGCCTAAAACGGAATGAAAATGTGCAACAGCTAATTACCACCGTGCTAACTTGTAAGAAATGTGCAAAAATCAATTCAATTGAGAACATAAATACAATAAAAATAAACTAAAGTGGAGAGAAAGAGCCAAGTGTTTGCGTGAAAAGCAAGGCTTTAGTGAGTGGAAGTTTGTGTACTTCGAAGAGGTCGAGCAAGCTTCAAATCAAAAGCAAAATCGTCGACTTCTTAGGAAAAGATACAAAATGATTCCGTCAGACAAGGTAAACAAAAGAGACAGTCCTAAAGCCTATTTTGAGTGACCAAGGCACAGACTAGCGACGAATTGGTTGTTTTTATTGAGCTGTGATTCAATTGAAGCTGTTCCAGCCCATATTTTCAAGTTTTTCTCAATCACGTCTGAGTAGTCCATTGTGTGTTACGAAAACAACGAAAAAGAAGAAAAAAATTGTGCACAAAAGTTATTTCTGCGTAGCTGATGTTGGTGGGAGAACTGCGATGTTAAAGAATTAAATTCGAAGATGAGACCAATCTCTCAGCTGAGCTGAGAAATCTATAAATTGGAGTTCCGTTTTTTTTTCTTGAGACGAAGACAGAACTTGAAACAGAATTAGAAAGTTGTTGATGATGATGATTGTGATACAATGAAATAAGATGGAAAATAAGAAGAAAAGCAAAGTCGCTTGTGTGTTGGTCTATCGTTTGTGCCCTCATCCTCCGCTTCTCATCTTCATGTTAATTTTCGTGTTCACTGCAAAGGCATCTTTCCAATTCCCTCCAAAAAAAGAGAATATTCGATTGAAATTATGCATAACGTGCTGAAGAGCAGGGTAAATTTTCGTTTCGTGAGTGCCACTCAAAGAATCAACTTCAACCACCCCAACTGCGCTCCGATGCATCACATTTTTTTATCCAAAATCAATAAACGTTAAGCTTCTCCATTCGCTTTTTCCAACGAGAGCTCCGAGTGTGTAAAATGCACACTTTTCTTTAAAGTATGTCTATTAAAACATCGCTTCGCTAAGGAGGTCCACTCGTGTTTTCTTTCTTACTAATGGGATCATGTGTGTGCACGCTAAGCGCGGTGATCAAAGCGCTGGCATGGAAAACTTTTTAATAGAACACAGCTGACATTGGGAAAGTGACAAATGTTTACACACATTGTGTCATTAAAATTCCGTCTCCCAGGCTTTCATTTCTAAACAAATTCAAAGTCAAAATCGTTATTCGGACGATTCGTCATCATCAGCTACTTTCGTCTTTTAAAAATTCTCGATTAAATTACGGCTAACTCGATAATACAAACAAAGTGAAAATTTATGATTGTTTCACATTTTTCGCCTGACCTTTGAAACCTTGAAAAGGAAAAATAGCTGAAAACGAAAAATTACAAAAATCGAAGTGAAACTCTAAAGCGAAACGAAAACGTTCTTCGATACACAGCGAGTTTTCCAACCTAAAGCGACTTGTTGTAGAAATCGCCAATTGTTCACACACAATCATCGATTTAATTGCTCAACTGCTTGTGATGCAATAGACGAGAGAAAATTTGACCCAATTCACTTCTAAGCATCATATGTTTCATATCACTCTTTTTTTTCTGAACTCAAAACAGTTTTTTTTTCCTCTTTTCTCCGTGCGTCTCGTTAATGTGTAAGGCAGCGGGAGTTAACGTGAAGAAACACGTTCTGACCAGACACTAAGAGCCGTTTTATTTTCATCAAGTGTTCCCATCTCTCACTTGACTTTAATGTTGATGATGAAGCAACTTATGCGGATGTCTGATGACGGATAATTTTCTCATGAATTTATAATTATTCCAGAGCAAACAGAATGATTATTGATTGATTTGTAATGAAGTGCTAAACGAACGACCTTGCTCACATTTTCTTCTTCCTTCTCCACTTGTCTGTGTTATTAGATAAACTTGCGACTGATTCTCGTCAGCGGCAAAACGAAAGAGTTTCTCTTCAGCCCTTCGGACTCGGCAGGGGAAATAGCGAAAATTGTCTTTGAACAATGGCCCGATGGTAAGTTGCTTAGCGATAAAACGATCGATAAGAATCTCTTTCAACATTTTCCTTTGTTTCGCCGTACAGATTGGGAGTCAGAAGCAGTTGATAAAGCTGAAATTCTGAGACTTATTTATCAAGGCCGTTTCTTACACTGCAATGTTACTTTAGGCGCTCTGGGACTTCCATTAGGGAAAACAACGGTCATGCACTTGGTTCCACGTGATAATTTGCCAGAACCGAACTCGCAAGGTGAGTTCCTTATTCCATTTCGATTCAGTGACGTACACCAGAAGTCATTGTCTTACTGACGTCTTTTTTTTCTGTTTCATGTCTTTGTAGATCAGCGACAGAAAAGTAAAGGCGGCTCAAGCAGTTGCTGTTCGAGGCATTGTTGCATATTGTAACCAACTCGCAACGGATTAAATAGCTTCGACACTGGAACAGATACCAACCGAGAGAAAAACAAGCATAAAACAACTTCTATAGGAAACCTTTTAATTTGTCTTTAATCTGATGATGCGTGTTGTTATTGCGAAATGAAGTTTACTTAGTTTCTTCTTTCGAATTCGCAATGATATGCATAATAAATAGTTGTTGCTGTCAACGAAGATAAGACGAGAGGAAACATTAATTTTTCACGTGAACACAATGAGATAACGATTGGATAGCAATTTCGAAAATATGATTAAACAAAATCCAAACATCAACAAAACAACGTGTAACATAAGAGAGACGTCAATGTCGACTTTTGAGGAGGCCTGGTGCTTCAAGTGATATAACTTCGAAAGGAAAAAAAAGAGAGATTTGAGATGAATTCTTGGAAAAGTTTGTAATTTACACGACGAGAGTTCCAAGAAATTTGCTTAAAGCTCATCGCTAACAAGTAGTTACCAAGCCTGCTTAAGAGTGACGTTGACAAAGCTGTAAAATTTTGTCCGAGACAACAGAAACAGAACGATACATGGAGATTGCGAGGGCGGAAATGTTTTTCCGTTATTCATTGTCTTGAGACAAGTGCGTCGATCGATAATAAAATGGGCATTCGTTCGAAACTTTGCAAAATTCTTCTTAGCGCTAGCCCACGCGTCGTCACTTCTCTCAAGACAAGACGAACAAAGATGACATTTCTTCTTTCTGGTTTCGTAGGCGTTAGTATTATTGATTAAACGAGATATGATGTAAACTAATAATTGGTCATGAATGGAAGCTCTTAGGATGGCAAACAGCGTTAGTAATTTAAAATGAATTATTTAGTCTTAATTTAAATGAAATTTAAAAATCTTCAGTCACTCGACGGTTTTATTCAATGGACAAAGCAAAACTCTTTGAAAAAAAAAATATTTCATGCAAACACTTATTGCAACGCTTGAAGCTGAAGAAGGAGCGAAGCTTCAAGCTCTGTACATTCATAGTTCATTAATTTGTGTCTTCTCTCCCGTTCTTTGAGTTCTTTATCGATTGAAGTTTTCGCAAGAACAAAACGGAAATAAAAAAAAAAGTTAAATCGCACGCAGTGACTGACCGTTGGATAGGATGATGCGTAGTGTATTAAGATGTACTTGTAAGTGAGATAAATCAATAAAAATATTTTTTATTTTTTAAAAAAAGAAAATCGCGAAAGAAAAATGTAAATCATTTAGTTGATGATGATCCAGAATGATGAAAGAAATCATAAATATTTTTTCCTCTTCGTTTCAATAGCTTTATTTAGACTATTTACTGTAATTGTTGTTGAGAAAAATAGTAAAGAAGTAATAAAATATCAGAAAATATGTATTAAATTTAATTCGACATGTTTTGTTTACTTTCAACGGCTGCTTGTTCTTCTATTGCAGAACTTAGTCTAGAATATTTCAGCTTCTGGCTTCGACGAACAATAAATTACATCAAAATGAATCTTTAAAGACAAATCAACATATTTCTATATAAAAAGATGTCCAGGAAATATCTTAATTAGAGCAGAATTAGTTTTTTTAATTTCAATACCTTAAACTGTCATTTCAAATATTTTTTTCACAGCGTAGTCAAACCCCTCGAGCCCCTTTTACTTAGTTAGTTTCCGATACGAAATCACTGTTTTGTTGAAAGAAAAGCAGGAAAAAAAATATTTGAAAATGGTGAGAATTGATTTTTTTAATTTCTAAGTTATTTCAAGCTTCAATCAAAACGAAAGTTGTCGGAAAACTTTAATCACTTTCCTGACTTTCGCTTGACAATGATCAATGTTATAAATTTAATGTATTTCGCGCGAAAATTGTGAATGTTATTTTTGCTAAATCACTGGAAATATCTTGCTAATTTGTTTTGTTTTCATCCTTTCGTCTAGGAGGTTCAGCAACTTGAACTGTTCTGTAAGCAATTTTACGAGTGTACCGATCAATTGCTGCGAACAAAGGCCGAAAAGATCCTCTTCGAATTTCTCGATGATCCTGATGCTCTAGCAAAATGTCAAATGCTCTTAGACCGTGGCGACTCCCCATATTCACAGCTTCTTGCAGCCACAACACTTACAAAGCTAATATCACGTAATGTTCAGGGTCTCAGCTTGCAACAGAGAGTGGATATAAGGTAAGAGCTTCTGAGGACCTTGGAATCAATGTTTTGAATAAGAAGATTGAGACCATGACTAAGAAACTCTTCTACATTCGAGTTTCATGTTCTTTAAACTCAATCAATTGAAGAACTAATTCGCTTATTTTATAATTCATTTTTGTTTTGCAGAAATTACATTCTCAACTACCTGGCAACGAGACTCACACTTCAGGCGTTTGTTTCTCAAGCTCTGATTGCGCTTCTAGCAAAAATCACAAAGTATGGTTGGTTTGATTCGTACAAGGATGAGATGATTTTTCGGAAAATTGATCAGGATGTCAAGGAGTTCTTGAAAGGAAGCGTCGAGCATTGCATGATAGGAGTAAAGATTCTTTCACAATTAACAAGCGAGATGAACCAGATAGCGGAAATGGATGTCAACTTATCGTTCACACGTCATAGAAAAATTGCTTGTTCGTTCCGCGACACGCAGCTCTTCGATATTTTCCTGTTGTCATGTGAACTACTAGCACGAGCACGCGATAACAGCACAACATTAAATTTGGTAGACGAGGCTCAACAAGGACTGATCACGGATCTACTTCTGTTGGCGAAAAACTGTTTAAGCTTTGACTTTATCGGGACATCTGCTGACGAATCAACAGATGATATGACGACGGTCCAAGTGCCAACTAATTGGCGCTCTGCTCTACTGGAACTAGACTCTTTAAAGCTCTTCTTTGATCTCTATCAAATTTTACCACCACGCATTTCAAGCTTAGCACTCACATGCCTCGTTCAGATTACTTCAATCCGACGCTCAATCTTTAGCAACAACGAGCGAATCAAATTTCTTAACTGTCTCGTTGCTGGAGCAGTAGAGATCCTAAAGACATCGCACGGATTGAGTGAGCCCCAAAACTATCACGAATTTTGTCGACTTCTCGCTCGACTTAAATCAAACTACCAACTTGGAGAGCTTGTGGTTGTTGACAACTATGCTGAAGCGATTCAACTAATTGCCAAGTTCACAGTTCAGTCGTTGCAGATGTGGTCCTTCGCTCCAAATAGCGTTCATTATTTGCTTTCTCTTTGGCAAAGAATGGTAACGTCAGTCCCTTACGTGAAAGCACCTGAGCCGCATTATCTTAACACTTACACGCCCGAAGTTGTGAAAGCTTACATCACATCACGACTCGATTCTGTTACACCAATCATCAGAGATGGTCTCGATGATCCACTTGAAGATTTGGGAATGATTTTACAACAGTTGGAGCAATTATCGACGATCGAACGTTGCGAGTATGAGAAGACTTGCGCATTGATTTTCCAACTCTTTGATCAGACAGCTGCAAAATATCAAGAAGTAGCAACTTTGCAACCGAATTCAATTGAAGTTCGAATTGTCAATAATCAGCTGACATGGCTTGTCTATGTTATTGGCTCGTGTATTGGGGGAAGAATCTGCTCAACAGCAACAGAAGAACACGATGCGTTAGATGGAGATTTGATAATTCGAGTGCTTCAACTGATGAGTCTTACAGACTCACGCCTTCCACAAGGCGGTTTCGAAAAAATGGAGATAGCTTTCATGAACTTTCTCGAAATGGTGCGTAAGATTTACATAAACGAGCACACTCAGAAGTTGAAAGTCTACAAACGATTGTCGGAAGTGCTGGGAGCTGGCGATGAGTCGATGATGTTGCTCGGAATGATTAGCCGGAAAATTATTACCAACCTAAAGTTCTGGGGCAATTCTGAGCAGATAATTCGCAAGACACTTAATTTGCTCAACGACCTTACACTCACCTATAGCTTAATCAGACGTTTGGTCAAGTTAGAAGAGATTCAATTTATGTTGGCTAATCACACCGTGAGTTATTTCAGAAAAACATTTAATTGATTCAATTACTAAAGTTTTTTTTTCTTTTCAGAGCGAATATTTCTCCTTTCTTGGTTCGGGTAACATGACGAACTCCAGATGCCGAAGTATTTTCTATACTTGCTTGGGCAGATTATTGATATTGGACTTGAATGAAGATGTGGCGAGCTTTGAAACGTTTATGATGCCGTTAACGAGTAAGAAACATTTTTATTGTATCAGAACTTCTAAACAAACTTTCATCTTTCAGATGCATTTGATTCAATTGGACGAGTGATGTTGAATAGCATCGACCCTGGCGAGCAAGTAAAGAACGCTTTGATTGGACTTGCGAGAGACATTCGAGGTTTAGCTTACAGCTTTAATCAAAAAACGCCATACATGATGTTCTTTGATTGGATTTATCCAACTTACTCGCCCATTTTAATACGTGCTGTTGAGATTTGGGCACACGACCCAGCTGTTACCACTCCGGTGTTAAAGTTCTTTGGAGAACTCGTTCAAAACCGTTCACAGCGTTTGGTGTTTGATGTTTCTAGTCCCAATGGATATTTGCTGTTCCGCGAAACCTCCAAACTCATTTGCTGCTACGGTAACCGAATCCTATCCATCGATGTTCCCAAAGAACAAATCTACCAAATGCGCTTTAAGGGCATTTCCGTTTGCTTTCTCATGCTGAAGGCAATTCTATGCGGAAACTATGTCAATTTGGGGGTGTTCAAACTCTACGGTGATAATGCGTTCGATTCTGTTATGAATACTGCAGCTAAGCTGATCTTGTCCATTCCACATAAGGATTTGCTGGTAAGAGCTAACTTTGATTAACTTAGAAATCAACATCTTCAACTCTTTTGTCTTTTACAGGAATATCCAAAACTCAGTACAGCATATTACATTCTCCTCGAATGCCTGGCTCAGGATCACATCAAATTCTTGTCGACGCTCGAACCTACCGTCTTTCTTTACATTCTCGAAAGCATCTCTGAAGGCTTGAATGCTCTTGGTAAAAGCAATATTTCACCTTTAGAAATTAAAGTCCATAATTCGAATTATTTCTTAGACTTGATGATCATTTCTGGATGCTGTGTAACGTTGGATAACATTCTTTCCTACATCTTTAAGCAGAAAAGTAAGTTTTCATGAAAAATAATTTAACTTTCTCATTATCAATTCCAATATTTCAGCACAAGCAACATTCCCAACAAAAAAACTCCGCCAAGTGAGCGAGCCCGATTCAAACATGTTCTTGGAAGTGACTGAACGTCATCCTGAGATCTTACAGCGAATCTTGTCCACTCTTCTGAACGTTGTAATGTTTGAGGATTGCAAAAATCAATGGTCAATGTCGCGTCCGTTGTTTGTTCTTATTTTGCTGTATGAGGATTACTTCAGGTGACTTTCTTAGATTTTTAAAAATTTGAATTCTTTAATAATTAAAAATATTTCAGGCAACTGAGAGACAATATCATTAGATCTCAGCCTTTAGATAAACAACAACAAATGACTGGGTTGTTTGAGATGCTCATGGATGGAGTCGAGCGAAATTTACTGACTCGAAGTCGAGACAGGTTAGTTAGATCTCAAATTTTGATTATTATTGTCTAACAATTTCATTTCCTTCTTTTCAAAGATTCACTCAAAACCTCAGCTTGTTCCGTCGGGAGATCAATGACTCATTAAAAACGGCAAACGTCAATATGAACGACATGATTGTGTCATAGTCGTTCGAATGCCAAAGTACCTCGCTCGCATTTTGACATGCCATTTAATTTAAGAAAAATCAGAGAGAGAGAGACAACAAGAAGGAAGAACAACCGATTTTTATTTAGATCAACGTTTGAAGAAGCTCGCTCGTGAAAAAGTTTCAGCAAAAAATGCTATCAGTTATTTTCTTTTCGTTGTTTGTACCCGAGCATAAAATTTATAAGAGAGAAATTTTTTAAAATAAATGAGTCGATTGAATGAAAACCTTCGTAAAAGTAATTGATGTCTTTGCGATAAAAGTCTTTTTCAAGTATAAAAACAATCTTTATTGTCGTACTGAAGGACGTAAAGCTTTAAATGTTTTAGTTTAGTGCTTTAAAAATATCACAGAAGAGTTAAAAAAACCATTCAAGAGCATCCTTGCAAAAAAGGCCTTTCCTACGAAAGCTTCCAAAACTACTACATGCTAATTCGTTGTTGACTATAAAGCTTCATAAGCTGTCGAGGGATATTTTCGAGCTGAGTGTCTTCTGTTCCTCGAGTATCGTTGTGATTGTCTTGAAGACGTTATCAGGAAGATGGTCGAGAATCATTCTTGGCATCACTTTAAATTCTTGAAATTCTTCAGGCTGACACCATCGCATTTCGTAAGTCGGCCCACCAGTCTTTGCTTTTCTAAACATCAAAGAAAATTTGTGAATTTAATTGTTTTTCAATGAGTTTGATTATTTTCACTTACTTTTCCATTTCTGTTTTCTTTCGTCGAATAATATGAAGAATCCTTCCGCCCGTGTAAAGACGAGTCTTGGCGAATCTTCTCGATGAAATTTCCTTCGAAACGAGAGCTGCCTCAGCATTGATCTTGTCAACGTCAAGAGAGGACGGAGAAGCATCTGAATGCTGTAAATCTGATACGTCACGCCATGTTGTCTCTAAATCTCGAGATGGGATGTCAAACATTGTGTAACCAAAGCCATTCAACATTATGCGATACTGGAAAAATAATAATTGAGCAAGACTTGAGTTGATAAACAATTTCGCTTACCTTTGGGAGCTTGCATGCTCGCAGTGTCTCAATGACATTTGTTCGGATATTTTCTACCGACTCTACACAAAGTCTCATCACGAAATCATCTCCGACACCAACAGTAAACACGAAGGACTCCGTAGCTCGTGCTGCCTCTCGACTTAATAGACCAGCAGGAGTTGCAAAAGCGTAGACTCGAAGATCGGGATATTTCTCTCGAAGTTTCGCTCCAAGGAGAATAGAAACGCCTCCACCAAGGCTGTGACCTGTCAGTGTTAACTTATAGTCGGCATAAGTGTTGCACACTCGATCAAGTAGATTTCCTTCATTCAGTCGATCGATAAGCTTCTCAGCTCCGATGGTCATGCCTCGATGAGCCATTGAATTTGGTGGGAAACCATAAGCGTTGAAATCAGAAGCATCTGCTGTTAAATCAGTGAAAACATCTCGAAACGATAAACTTCCTCGAATGGAGATAACAATTTGTTTCTTCGCATGATCGAGTAAGATGCAGAAAGGGAGCTCAAAAACTTGATTTTTGAATGAAGCGTGAACTATGTCTTCAGCTCTTAGTTTCGAGACTTCGACGACTCCACCGTAGTGACATAAACAACAGTTGTCGTCAACAACATTTGTGCGATTTCGACAACATCCACAGCATGTAATATTTTTCAAAAGTGTGAAACATCCCGAGCAGCATTTGAGATAACAAACCATTGGCCAGCCATAGCTAAGTAGAAGACTAATGTGAGATTCAAGTAATTTTAATAAATTTGTAAGTGTTTACCTTGCAAGAGCAAAGCGCAGCATGTGACGTGCTTCAACAAGAGTCATCCACGAAGGAGAAGTCGCGAAAAGCCTTGACATATCTGTTGAGTATCTCGGTCCGTCGTCTGGATTTAACATTCGAATTCTTCTCATCTCGCGGGTTTCTCTCTTCTGTCTTACTCGCATTAAAATCGCACCGGCCATGATATCGCTCGGAACAAGATCAGTTCCACGAAACAGAGCACTGAGAAGACTTGCTACTTGCATGAAAGCTTCTTTTCCATACTCATCCTTTCTTAAGCAGCAGAAAATCCAACTGAACCTTCTAATCCACATTTTAGAAGCTTTCTTGTGAAGTGTTGTCTCAGTTGGTCCATTTTCAAGAGGATTCTTTCGATACTTTGATGATCCCATCGGGTTATAAACGATGGAAAAACCGAACACGATCAAACCGAAAACAATCCAGTTGAGAACGACAGTGACTGGAAAAAGAGAAATGTTAAACTGTAGGTCATTGCAATTCACTTTTAACTTACATTCGATTACTGTCTTTATATAAAATTCTTGTGGCTCGCATTTAATGCTTTCGCAAAAGGCCCAAACTGTGCCGAAGATGTTTAACAACGTCTCGGGAAAGATGAGAATAATTTTCATGGTCACAAGAGGTGCGACGAGCCATCGTTTCTCTGTGTCGGTGATTCCGCCCTTTGCACTTCGATTTATGAGAATAACGAGCAAAACTAAATTAATGGAGATAATCGCTATGATGCCCACCAAATAAATTCTGATTGCCAGTCCATGCTCCTCGCAACTCACTGCGTAAGTGTTGTGCCAATATTTGTTAATCACGCAAGATATTAACGCGAGCCTGAAGCGGAAAGAATCAAAAATCATCTTCTCGATTTAATTAACATCTCAGCAATGTAAATTACCAGACAAGCCGGAAGCAAATTTCGAATGTTCCAGGGAAAACCAAGTCGTCGGAGCCAAAAAGCCTAAGAATGAGTTCATTACTTTCTTGTCTTGAGAGACCTTTAAAAAGTTTCTTACCATTTTCGACCAAAAAGACGAATCGCTGGCATCTTGCGCAATCTGAAAATGGTCAAAGATTTGCTTAATATTTCTTCTTACTTAAAGCTAAGTAAATCTGCACTTTGCTCTTTTCTGAAATCATTACATCATGCACAGAAGTTTTTGTCATCGCAAGACGCAAATTCCTCGAAAACAAAATCGTTCGATTAACAAGCAGGTGAGCGAACACTGATCGCAAAAAGCGATTGATGTCAAAGTCATGAAGCTTTTTTTTTTCAGATCAAGCTCGCGATTCTAAGTAAATTCCTCTCACTTCTCAGTCTTCTCTACGTAAGCAAAAAGCCCGGAAAAATCATCGAATTTTCATCGATAATTAGCATTAATCACGCAACATTCGGAATTAGTTAGGCTTTTTAGGAAAATCCCGCGTTAATGATGAAAGTGAGATTTGAATGACTTTGCGAAAAAAATCTTTTTCACTTATCTCAATGAGTCTTCCCATTCATGAGGAATCTCAGAGTAATTTTCTCGCCTTGATCTCACATCATGCTCAATGTAAATGAGTTTTTTTTATGCTTCTAAGTCTAAAGAATGTAAACATCTTAAGTGTTCAACGAAGACTGCTTACAACTCAAAACTTCAGTTATGTGTGAGTGGATAACAGCCAGCAAACTTCCGAAGCTTCGCCTTAGTCCGAGCTGCGCAAACTTCATGCATGAACGGCTAGCACAATGTAAATAAACTCGATTGTGATATAATCATCGAACATTATGCTTAGCTTCAGAAGCTTGTGAACTTTTAAACTTGTCTTTACCTTTAAAATATTCTTTTTCAATTACTTTCTTTTCTTCTTTTTAAGCGATATCTTCACCGTTATGATTATTGTGTTGTGGTTGATACGTCTTTACTGCAAGCATCATCGCAGTCAGCGTCTTTATCGAATTGGTACAGCAAAATCGAATATTTCTTTATAGGATTACTCGACAGGCTGAGCTGAGACATGTAACAGCGTAAGAGCAAATAAAATTGTCAGTCGTCGAGGAAATATTCGTCGAGTTGCAAGAAGTTGGACATTGCAAGAGAAGAAAAACACGTTTGATCACTTTTTTCGCGGTTGCACAAACTGCATTTGCACTTAATAATTTTCCTCGCTCAAAGTCCACAAGACGACTTGTTGACCCATCTCCTTCCTCGAAATGTACTTTTTGAAATTTAATTATCACTTCAGCGCGCACAACGATTATTATTTATTAATCGAATGATTATTGGTTATTTAGTTTTTAATGAAGCACTTTTTTTTCAGCAACAACGAAACAAGCAAACGTTGCGAAATCGTCCAACATTTACTTTTCGACGATGTACTTTCTAAATTATCTTTAGCCACACATGAAATCGAATGAGGGATCAGATTAATATTACGATTTTTAAGTCGCGTCGAAGTGTTGAATTGTAAATTCACGAAAATCCAACTTGTTGTTATTCGCGATCGAGCAAGTTCAGTACTGAAGTAAGACTGGAGAAAACTTAAAGATTTTACGCTCTCTTGATTCCTGAGATGATGTTTTGTTGTTGCCGAGTGGAATACCACGTTTACTTGCTCAATTTAAAATTTCTTCTGTTCATTCATTGAAGTTGTAGAAATCTCCGCTCGTTGCACATTGATTGTAAGAGATTGCTCGGGAGATTGTAGTCGCTCTCTGTTTATTGTAATCCAATGACCTTAAAAAGATTTCGTCTCGAAGCTCCCGCGTGTCTCTACTTAAAGAAGTGGTTGTCAAGTTTTAAAATCCCAACACAGACGGAACAAGAAGTCTTATTCTCTAATCTCATCGACATATGCCTGCTTCCAAATATAGAACAAAACTTAAGTTTTCGGAATCAAAACTGCGTAAAATTCACTCTGATAATCTCAAGTTTTCAAGATCACGTTGAAATGCAAAATAATTTTCAGTTGTTCAATCTTGATTTATTTGTTAACTTGCCGAACGTTCACATTGATTCTCGAGTCAGTTAAATATTGGTCAAACTTTTTCCACTCGTGTGAAAGACATTTTTGTAAGTCACTTTTGTTGAGATCACTGCAATACTTGAGATCTTCATTTGAACTCCACGGATGTCTCTCAGTTTTGAAAACACGAGGAACTGCGTGATAACAAAGTCGACTTTCATCGGACATTACAAGAACATCACCAGATTCTAAAAGTATCGGCAACGCTTCACTTTCTTTATCTTTTCCACCGATTAGAAAAATCGCTGATTGACCAAAAGAAATAGAAAAGAGAGGACACTCAAGACTGAACTCCGAGTGGTCTGTGTGTGATGATAATGTTGTTCCGATTGGATAAAAATTGACAATTGCTGCTTCTGCTTTGTAGTTTTCAAATCTCAGCACGTCAGCGAAAGTGTTGATTAATTTATCAAGTTCTGGAGGGAATTCATTTTTAAAGTTCTCGTCATAAACTTTATTTGTCCAGTCGTAGTGATAACCGAGCGTTGTCCATCTCATTGATTTTTTGATAAGACGTCTTTGATTCTCGTCACTTTCCTCGTTTAACGAACTCCAAAAATCTTTGATCACATTTTCATTGAATCTTGAAGCGAGAAGATTGTTTGGATGGTGCTTTGTATAGTCTCTTAGCAATTTTTGAATATAATATCGTTGCCCAACAGAAGTGAAGGGATTTTTGATAAGAATCAATCCTGGTCTGTCTCTGAATTTATAAACTTCCCACTCAACCGACGGAACTAAGCCAACTTGTTGAATCTCATGTTTCAATTCAACTTTTATCATCTGAAAAAGAAAAATCCTTCAAAACACTGAAGACAATTGACGTCACTCGATGCAATTTCTTTTATCGTATTCACTTACCTTGTCATCTTCCCTTGAACCGTCTACAACTTTCGAAAAATCCTCGCACGCCTTGTTTTTATAAAATTTAAATGCCGTCTGCATTTTGTTGTTGACTGTCTTACTCAGTTTTGTCACTGGAAGAGCTATTGGAAGTATTTGAACTTAAAAGTTTCGTTAAATAGTTAAACGAATCTGGAAGGAAATATTTTCAAGTTTTAGAAGAAGCTTTTGAAGAATTAAAAGTCGAAAGCTGGAAGAACAGTACAAACTCATAAAAGCTTTTTCAATTGAGGATAAAAATAAATCACGATTTGAGTCACGATTTATTTCTATTTTTAGATAAATATTTGCGTTGCTCGGGAATCCCAGAATTACAATAAAAGATTCTTGTGTCCGATTCATTTCAAGATTGATATCTTCACAGGTTACAGGGGAAAAAACCAAACAAATTACTCAGAGCGTGAGAGAAGAAAAGTTTAAGATTTCTTAATTTTTGTGACCAGTTTCGCTAAGAACGTTGAGGAATAAACATCTCTAATTATTTTCTTCGTGATACATGTATTTGTTTTTGAGTGATCCGAAGAAAAAATTTGCGATGCAACAAAAAGTTTTATCGGTGGCAGTGTTCTTGTTGACATTGAAGTTTTCTTCGAGTCAATTTCAGTTTCCTTTATTCCCAAATCAAATGAACTTTCCGAATTTTGCTCAACAATCAAATTTTAATCAACAATCGAATTTACCTCAACAATCACAAGGCAATCGGATAAATCCAAATCAGAATATTGTGTTCCCTTCGCAGTTTGGTCCGCCACCAAACACTTTTGCTTTCCCTAATTACTACCCACAAAATCAATTCGGTCAACAAGTTCAAACACCTTCGACCACACAAAGAACAACGAGAAGACCTTCAATTCCTCAACAGAATAATTTACGTGGAATCAGTCAGAGAAGTAAATTTATTCGTAATACGGAGTTCCCAGAACTAATCAAAACAACTTTCAGAGTGCGATGAATATTCGAAACTTATCAAGAGAAAAGTTCACGTAGCTTCGCTCTCACTTGAGCCGGCAACTCAAGACATTACGTACACGGAATGTGAAACAGTGACTGGCCTTGTAGTTGGAGGAGAAGACGCAAAACCTTTTGAATTTCCGCACATGGCTGCTATCGGCTACCCGAACTTCGATGGAGTTTTGTCATTTTCTTGTGGTGGAAGTTTAATTAGTGAACAATTTGTGCTAACTGCCGCGCATTGCTCGAAAGCTGATCGAGTTTCTCCAACAATGGTACGATTAGGCGACCTAAATTTAAAACGAAAGGAGGTTGCTCTTGCTGAGCTTGATGTTCCTATTAAAAAATTCATTAGCCACGAATCTTACAACTCCGAGACACGAGAAAATGATATTGCGTTGATAAAAATGGAACAGCCGGTGACATTCTCGAAATCCGTTAGACCAGCATGTTTGCAACAAAATGATTTCCTTTCAAAATCAAACGCAATTGCTATCGGATGGGGTAAGGAAAATAAGTTCATTTAACGAGTTAGAAATAAATTTAATTTTAATTCAAAGGTTACTTGGAAGTTGGAGGTTTGACGTCCGACACTCTTCAAAAGGTTCGCTTAGATATTATTGACAATCAAAAGTGCAGTCAAGTTTACAACGATGAAGATAATTATCACATTTACAATTCTCAAATTTGCGCCGGTAAATTGAAAATTACTTTCTCAGAAATTTGTGTTTTAAAGAGTTTGATTTCTTTTAGGAGTTCTGAAGGGAGGAAAGGATACTTGCGGAGGAGGTTTGAGATATAATTTTCACTTAAGATGAAAACATTAAAACATTTTCATTTCCAGATTCTGGTGGTCCACTTCAAAATACAATCAACGGCGAATGTGTATTTAGCATAATTGGAGTCACTTCTTATGGCTCAACTTATTGCGGTAGTAAAAATTCACCTGGGATCTACACTCGAGTGTCATCTCACCTTCCTTGGATCGAACAAACGGTTTGGGGATAATCACTTTGAAATTAGTCATCTTGGGAATTACAAAAAATATCTGAAAACAACAAGAAATAAAAAGAACAATTCCGTTTTATAACAACCACAAACTCGTTTCTATTCGATTTGAATTTAAATTCACAGAAAACTTTAGCAAAACTAAATTTTGAACTATGACACGCTTTGAGTATTCTAAGCTAATATTTGATTGGTAAAAATATTCGATGAGAAAGTTATTCAAGTTTTTTGGTTTCAGCGCCAATTGCTGTTTCACTCGCTTTCTGAGCTTTCTTAAGTTCTCGCTTCTTCTGTTTCCACAAGAAAAGACAGGCGACATAGGCAACAGCCCAGAAAACGTAGGCAAAGTGATAAACTGATTTGTAGTAAAACCAAATCTTTCCAGCGTCCTTCAGTAAAAATGCAGTTCCCATGTAACTGAATGCGAAGAACTTCAAGATCCAGTAGAGAGCAGAAGTAATTTGTGCGCGAATTCCTGAGTCTTTTTCGTTTAAGGGGAAGACTTTAATGTAGAGATCTTCGAGAGGAAGATACACGATCGGTCCAAGGATGCAGAAGTAGTGACCAGCGTGAACTCCATGCCAATAAGCGGAGACAGCCATCGTAGCCATCACTCGATACTTTTTGCTTGGGAATCTCTTGTAAATGTACATCGCCATCCAATATTGAACGCATCGATTCCAGTGCTTCATCGCTTCCCGGAACGTTAAGCACTTTTCAACTCCTCCGACGTTGATGTTAACAACTGTTTCAAAGTCATATTCGCAATTCTTGAGACGATCCTCGGTGAACTCCTCAGTAATTTCCTTTGATGGTCCGTGTCCACATTTCGCTTCAAGTTCTTTCGGATAAGCTCCAAGTCCTGCGCTGATGCAGATCGATTCGGATAAAATGATTCCAATGTAAATCCTCATTCTGAAGATGAAGAATGATGGCCAAACATAGAAAAGTCGATACATCCAAGATCGTTCGGTGTAAAATTCATCTGTTAACGCATAGTCAAGCGGATAAATGTATGCTGCTCCGAGGAAGAGACAAATGTACACAGGAACCCACTTAAGTCGATCCAATGTTGCTTTCCAGCAATCTGCGTTAGCAGAGTACGGCAAGTGAAGATAGTCGTGATAAGTCTTGTAGGTGTAGTAAGGTCCTAAAAGATATCAAAGGTTATTGACTTGATCATGAGATTAACTCTTTAAAAGGTCGTTCACCTGTTAACAATCCGATGTAGCTAAAACAGTAATGGAACATATCAGCAATCGAAAGGTTTTGGATTGCAATTTCAGCTGGTGTCAAGACATTTTTCTTATCTTCGTTCTTATCAGCATCGCGGGCTTTCGTGTAGACTTGGTTTGTCTCGAATGCGAGGCCTATGATTTTTAATACAAAAATCATGTGAATCATATTTGTGTGACCCGGTGGAGTCGGAATTCCAAATAAGTGCAAAGTTCGGAAGAAAAGCAAGTAGCTCATCATTGCACAAAACACAATCAAATGACATTTTCTGTAAATGAAGAATGCAATTATATAAATTTAAGAAACTTTCTGAGATAACTTACGCTTTGTATTGCTTGATAAGAAGACAACAGATCACGAAGCTGATGTAGACGTGAAGAGAATGAGCCATGGACGTGTAAAGAATCAAAACAGTCCCGAAAGCAGTTCCAACGTTTTGCTTTAGACTTACATCTTTGATTTTACGATAAAAATGTCCAAAAGCTATCGCCAATAAAAGCAAAAGCACGTAGATAATGTCGTCGTGAGACATTTGATTAAGTCTTGGTAATCAAGCTTCGCTCACGAATGTTTCAGCGAGCAGACAGAAATTGACTGAGGTTCTTTTTTTTTATTTGTTTTTGTAATAAAACTGTTCCATTGGAATATTGGAATGTTTGGTTTTCATTGGAAGTCTTGTTTTCCACTGAAAAGCTTGCGATAAAAATGTTTTAGAATAATTGTTTAAATTACTAAGTTATCAATAAAGGAAGAAATGATTGAGTTAAAGAAAAGTCAAGAAGGTTAAGCTTGATATCTTTCAAATGGTTTCATGTTAAATGCTGTGTCAAAAGTTTCCAGACTAATCAAACAAACTGAATCAGATGTTTAGCGCCAGGTCTCTCGTCAAGATTGTATTTTCATAAAAATATTTACACTGACACATTCAAATTCACAAGTTTTATGATAATTTCAAAATTTCTCTTCTTCTATTAGTTATGTTTTCTCATCGGTTCAGTTGATCTTTCACACTCAAGTCATAAAGTTACCTCGTGCAGTGAAGAAATATTTTATATCGCAAATATTAAAACTCAGGTTGGACAAATTTAACTTTTCGCGCTTTGAAATTTGTATTTGCTTTACGATCATACGAAAAGTTTGATGTTCTTTTGAGTCAAATTGATTTTTGCAAAATATTGCAAGTGCTCAATTTTTTAATGGGACAAAATCATTATGGACCACATTCGAAAGCAAAAAATATTAGAAAAATTGTTTTCACTTTCATTTCGGTTTTGTTTTAAAACCGGATAGCAATGAGAGGAGTAATGTTTGTTACAAAAGCTTGAAACGATAGTTCCGCTTCAGTTTATGTTCAAATTTGGAGAAATTATGTACGAAATATTGATTTCGCATATTTGGTTTGATGTCCGTTGCTTCATCTTTAAGCAACATCTCATAATCCCATAAATATCTTTTTAGCTAAATTTGTTCATTTCCAAATCGAAAAATATTTATAGCGCGAATGCAATTAGACACCTTTTGATTTACTTTGACCCGATGAGCCTTTTCTGGCGTGAAAGAAAAAATATCTTTGAACTAACTACTATTTCTGTTTCAGACAAGGCAAAATGAAAGTTTTTGGAATCGATGACAACTCTGAAGCATTTTCGCTGTTAGTCACAGCAATTTGCGGAGTACTTCTATTCACATTTGCATGGGCTTTACATCGTCATGTCATTCCACCAAAAGTTGTTCAAAATGTAAATTCGCAGGTCAGCTAAGAGTTAAAATATTCGAATTAAAAGTTTAGCCTGTTTCTTTATTTTAGGACAAATCAAGTATTAGCAGCAAACAGCTGTTTAGTGGAATCAGCAAAGAAGCCGCGAAAGACATTTCCAAACTTAATTGAAATATTTCTGGAGTTTCTCAATCAATAGATGGCGTCACTGCTTTCGAAACGTGGAGTAGCTAAAAAATATTTTCAACTAAAGAGAAATAAATTCTTATTCAGGAAAACAATTCTGCTTAGTTTGCACACCACTTAAAAATTTATTTCTTCGTGAAAATAAAAAATAATTACAATGTTCAACTTTTTTTTCTTCTTCTTCTTGATTTCCTCGTTTGAAACTGGAGTCATGCTTACTGATAACGATTGTAAACTAAACGATGTAAAACTATTGAACTGAATTATGGCAAAAAAAGAAAAAGATTGAATAACAACAGGGTTGAATAAGTTTTGGGAAAACTTGCTATTTTCTCAACTTAGTTTAGAATTTTTCTTTGCATACGTTTTTTTTTGCTTAAGCGTATTTGTAATTTTTTTTAAAGATTTCCTTGTTATGCAAGTTAAAGTTAAAACTCATGTGTAATTTTAGCATTTCATGGCTTCGATTCTGTGTTTGTTTTGCCACTCTTCAATAACTTTGATTGAAAACTTCTTATGTTGCAAAGGATTTCTAGAATTTAAATTATGTACAGAAGAGCTTTATTGAATTGGAAAATATGAAAAGCTAAACGTAACTGCGAAAACTTTTACGGATTTCTTTTTCCATCCGTCAAAAATAGAAACTCGTTTTCGTTCGTAAAATTCAAAAAGTTAATGTTAAATGTAGAAGGAGCGGAGAATAACTCAAGATTGCTAGTGACAAATGAACTTTGCGCTAATAAATAAGATAAAAATTATTTGTAGTACTACTAGCTTCGCAAACGATAAAATATTGAAACAAATCGAGTTACGATGAATTTAGATTTTGTAGTCAAACAAATCCATGATTCCTTCAGTGTCAGCAAGCATGAAATTGTACTCTGCGTCTGGCTCGATTGGAAAGAAACCGGTGGGATCGTCAGAGTGTGCGAATGAATAGCTTGGCGAGAGGCCTGGAAGATCAGTCCATGAGCTTCCACCATTCACTTGAAGACTCTTCTGCGGACTGAAAATGCACGACATTTTGACATCAGTTTTGATTCCAAAAGACGAAGCGAGATCCTCGTTTGATGGTTCGCTTAGTAGCAACAGGTCCTGCGTAGTTATTGTGGTTGATTTGAATGGTTTGGTCGATGTAGCGTCGTCGTCATCCTCAGTGTCCTCATTGGTATTGTTTCCGTCATTACTAGACTCACGGCAAACGGTTGCATTAAAGGCTCGGAAGAGATTGCTCTTAGACTTTCCAGTTCTCGGACTAGCCGGAATCATTTCCTCGAAAGCTTTACTAAGATTTCTCTGTGCTGAAGCAAGACCTTTTCGTTTTTTTGCCGATGCTGTTGATGACGCTGCCTTTCTGTGTGGTCGAGTCGAAGTCGACGCTTCATCATCATCTGTTAATGATTCAAACTTGTTAAGTGTCGCTGCTGCTTTTTGCATATCCCCGGAGCTTGGATCCGGACAGAAGAATATATCAATTTCTTCCTTTTCTGACTTCAGAACCACCGGTGGTGGATCTCCGTCCATAAGAATAAGTTGTGACTCAGGTGGAGCTTTCACAACCATCACCATTTGCTCCTTGTACATGTCAATGTTATGAAGATCTTGGCAGGTAACGTAAGCCATCTTGTTTTCTGTCTGTCGATTGTTGTTTAGCTTAATTTTGTCGATCAAATTGTCGAGTTGTCTCTCGTTCTCCTTCAGCTCATCAAGATCATTCCTCATAGCCGAAATACGATCCAGATTGTTAAGACTACTTCCACGCTTCCATTGAATGATGTTCTTTACTTTCTTCTCGTGCGAATGCGTAAAACAAAAGAGGGAAGAGAAAATTTATTGGTATTAGAACTTCTTATCATCAACACAAGCAGAATGCAAAATTTGCATAACTTTCACAAAGTTTCTTAGGTTACGAGGGCGACATAGGGAAAACAAGCTCGTACTCACCTTTTCGAGAATGCCAATGCCCTCTAGCACATTGACAACATCATAAATTCTACGCTTCTGCACACTAAGCTGAACGCTTGCCACGTTCAAGTCGATAATTCCATCTGATGTTCCCTCAAGTAAATCTACAAACTTTTTTGTTAGGAGGCCCAATGAAGTGTCGTATCGTGATCCTGTGTCGAATGATGATGAGCTTGCAATTGAAAGACGCGATTGACCTTTTTTTCCACTGCCAGAATATCCATTTGAGCTTGCTGTGGACTTGGCTGGAGAAACTGATACGCGAGCGCTCTTTCTTGCAATCTTTGCTGGTGGACTCAGCTTTGAAGATGATGCCAGTGATTGAGAATTTGTACTACTTGGAGGTAATTGACGTTTTATAGTTCGATAAAACGTGGTGATCTGTGCTGCTTCCTGCTTTGAAGCTGCTGGTATTCGCTGATATGGTCGCTTTTGTACAGGCATTTGCATTTGCGAAGCATATCCATGATCCAGTAGTGAGTTTGTTGGTGACCGCGACATCCTGTAATCGACTGTGGCGTTTAACTTTGTTGTTGCTTCTTTCTGGATCTTTTCAATTGCTTTTTAGACCGGGCACGTTCTTTCAATGAATTTTAATTCTCAAATCGAAGTTTTAATGTCTTTGGCACTACCAAAGTTGTCACCAGAACTAAGAAGAATCACAAATTTTGAGCGGAAACAGAATTGCGATCAAACATCACATTAAAATTAAAAAAGCTGATCATAAATTTTTTTCTAATTCAAGCGCGATGAATTTTCGACTTTCTGGTGCTCGGATGGCATTGCACGAGAGATTTGATAAGAACTTGAGCTTCACTTGACTTTGTAGATGATTTATCTTTGTTCCAGCGAGATATTGCGTGTCGCTTTAATGATGAAAATTGAGAGTTTTTAAAATCACTTTTTTGCTGCGTTCGGTTTTTGTGTGTTCAATAAAATGCTGGGGGGTGTTCAACGTAAAATGTTTGTTGTTAAATTTTAGGAAGGAAATCAGATGGAAAATAACGGCACAACGGTTAAAGAAAAGTCCCGGGAAAATCTCATCAATCAAATAATGTGAAGTGAATTATGTTTCGCTCTGATTGAAATGGAAATGAATGTTTACGTCTCAAACAAAAATTTGGATTAAAAACTTTTAACAACTTAAATTTAAGAAGTTGATTCAAACTGATCTGCTTTAAGAATTTTTTGCGTTAACCCCTTTTTGTAAACTGAAAGTAATTAACTGAAGAAGAACATCATTAAAATTATTTGAGAATGACTCTTCTTAGAGATCAAAGTTCATTTTTAAATTGAAGAAAGAATTTGTAAGATTTGTAAATACTTTGAAATTCTCGTCACAACAAGAAATATTTTCCTAGAAACCTCAATTTTGACAATTTCAGGAAGTCAAAATGTTTTAGGTCAATGACAGTTGAAAAATCTGGAAAGAAGTAATGACATCACCCTCAACATGACATTTATGCTTGTACACATAAGTTTTTGTGAAGAAGAAAAAGATCGAGATATTACAAATATCTTTCTTATCTTTCTAGCCATTGATCTAGATCAAAAATTTCTTTTTGTTTAAAATCAGGCCTCAACTTTGTTTCGCCACGTCAACTAAGAAAAAGAATGTCTCAAGAACCTCATTCATTTTTTAAAGATATCGTTTGATAAAAGACCTCATCTCACTTTGTTTTTCTTTTATTCAGTTATTTTTACTTGGAAAATTTTCTATACAAATGGAGAAACGTAAAATCAAAAAAACCAGTAAGCAATGAAACACGTAGATAATTGTTGAAGAGAACTAGTTTTAAAAAATCAGCTAAGCAATATTAATGAATCGTGAAACGAGCTTATCAGCGAAGTAGAAACAGTCCTTGGCATCATACGAAAAAGCCGAGGAATGCTTCATAGCTAATACCGAATCCGATTTATAGTCGTTACTTCTTCAACTTCATTCATTTCCATGTTATTTTTAAATTAACCGATAATGGAATTGATTTATTAAAAATCGCATACTTTATGAATTAGCTTTTGTGTGTGGATGTCACCGAGACAATTTATGATCGTTTTTGCTGTGTCGAGCGGGATTTAATTGTGCAAAACATGATCTGAGTTGGTTCTGATCCGAGAGAAAATCATAAATTTAATGAGCTAAAAAAAAATTTTTCTTTCGCAATAATATTAACACTTTATCTTCTCTGTTATTCTTTTCTGTGTTGGATTACATATGCCAGAGCATATACAAGTTAAGAAGGTAAAGCAGCATTAAATGAAGGTTCTCTTTATGCGCAAAATACATTTTCGTCGTCCAGAGCCAGATGTGAATACTTGAGACTTCTCAAGACGAAATAAACGGAAATCACTGAACTTGGGAAGAAGGAGATAGAAACACTGCTTAGAGGACCGTGCGTTGTAATAATAATGAAGGTTTGCGCAAGGAGAACAAACAGCTTAGCAGCAGCCTCCTTTATTGCCCTCGACTGGACGGCCTGTGTCAATCTTAACTTTGCTCTGCGTGTCTGTTGCGCTCGATGGTGGCCCAACGCGATTCTTGATCTCCGCTGCCATTGTCATAAAGGCCTGCTCAACGTTGGTCGCGTTTTTAGCGGATGTCTCAAGGAATGGAATTCCGAGCTGATTGGCGTATTCCTAAAAATTAAATTATTTTCGAATCAGATAAAGTTTTTTTTTTCTTCTCATGTATTGAGAATGACAAAGACGAATTCTCAAATCGAAGGTCATGAGCAACTTACCGTGGCCGTGGTTGTGTCGACAACTTTCTTCGTCATCAAATCACATTTGTTGCCTACGAGTAGTTTATTTACATTCTCACATGCGTAACGTTCGATTTCCTCAAGCCATTGTTTAACATTGTTGAATGATTCCTGATCCGTGCAGTCATAAACGACGATGATACCATGGGCACCACGATAGTAGCTGGAAGTTATTGTTCTGAAGCGCTCTTGGCCTGCGGTCTATTGAATATTTTTTGTTATTGATTATTCATGAAGGAAAATGGAGATATTTTTGTTACTTACATCCCAGATCTGAAGTTTGATCGTTTTACCGTCGAGCTCAATTGTTCTGATCTTGAAATCAACGCCAATGGTGCTGATATAACTTTCTGTGTAGGTGTCGTCAGCGAATCTCAACAAGAGACAAGACTTTCCAACTCCTGAATCGCCAATCAGCAGTAATTTGAATAAATAATCGCTAAAAAGAGAATCGGTCAATCCTTTGTTTACGCCCCAAAAAAAGATTAAAGTTAGAGGAAGAACTTTGAGTATTTCGTAAAAATTATGTTTTTTCTTGGAAAGTAATGAAACATTTTGATAAAGTTGGGCTGCCTTTGTAAGAAAACAAGCGAATCTTGGTAAACATTTTTAACTACATTCCATCAATTTTGAAAGCCTAAATGATAAACAACGCGAGATTTTCTTTCTTTCGGATCGACTGGTATCATCACTAACGATGACGGTTTATGGGTGTGTGCGTGCCAGTGCTTCCAACAACAAAGAGTCTCGCTGATTTTCCATTTTTTTTCACTTTTCTCTGACTCATTCGTACACTTCCTTATTTAATATTTGGCTATTAGCAGTTTTGAAGTATTTTTATACATCGCGAGTTAGTTTATTAACGCAGCGAAGATATTTAAAGATCCCTTGCAATGCCATTATGATGGAATTTTATCGAATATATTTTCACTTCCACTTTGTTCGAATGATTCGTCATCAGAAGATTGTGAACGACGGAGAAAAAATTTTCACTCGCGAAAACGCTTAAAATACTCACTATTCTGGACTCATTGCCGACATTATTAGATCGTTAGGTATGTTAGCAAACGAATTAAACTAATTTAGATGCTCCCGATCGAAGGTGAATAGGATAATAATTAAAGAGCTCTGTTTTTTCGGAATAAATTCACTTTTTGAAGGAGTAGATTTTCTCTGCTTCTTCTTTTCCCCTTGATTGCTTCTTTTTTTTCGAGGTAGATTTTTTCTGCTTCTTGAGCAACTGTCTTCCTACGCTTTTGAATCGCAGCGGCTTTAGATTTCTGTTCGTTGATTTATTAGAAATAATCCAACTTCATTTATAAGACACACTGAAGACTTAATTAGGAAGCAACTTCGAATTTAAGAAGGCTATCTTCTAGTAAGCGTAGGAAGACTGTAACTATCTCTGCTAGTACTACAAATTGATATTCTTCAGAACGACTTATTTTCGACTAACGATTTTTCTGTGCCTTAATAATAATCTAACATCGTTTAAATATGTTTGAGCTAAGGCATAAATGCCTTGCGCTGCTGACGCTCATATTCGTGATCCGTAAGTTTCCTTTCCAAGGCGTTATACAATTTAAAAACAAATCTCTTTGACAACGCCCATTAATTATTCATTCTGTTGTGCATTATAGATGGATCAACAGCTCAACGAATCCAGGAAGCTAAATCAGTAGAGATCCCTAAAATTCTTAGAGGAAGCTGGTTTAGTTGGGAAGGATATTCAAAGCTTACAGTTTTAGATGTGAAATCGATGACTGATCATGGCAAAATAATAGATCTGCAAAGAAACGGAAGCGATTTCGTTATGATCTTCAAGGATCGCGCATGTTATTATTGTATCAAAGCATTCACAAGGTAAATCTAAAAAAGTCATTATTAAGAAAGAAACTCATGATTCATAATATTTTAGAACAAACAACATTTTTGAGAAACTGGAAGGTCCTTGTGTGAATATCAACAGCAACGAAGAACCAACATTCGAGAATGTTTGCAAAGGAATTCGAAGTGATCAACAACTCATCACATATTTCAATGATAATTACGTTCCACTACTTTGCCGATCATCTCTTGAAGGCGTTTGGCAATTTGCGTATCAAAATCGTTTCCGATTCACTGGAGAGTGTGATAATCCCGATGCAAAGGTTCAATCATGTCAAACAGCTGGTACACAGTTCTTGATTACGAATCAGAAATTCAACATCACTTACAAGAAGTGTCCTGGAATGGATGGAACATTCGATGGAGTTGTTGAATACAGTTGTTTAGGCGATTGGTTTGTTGGAAAAAATCATTATTTCGCTGTGGCAAACACGAAGGAATCTCGAAAAGATGAAAAATTCCGTTGCTTCTTAAAGAATCGTGACGATGATCTGTATCTTGGAGTCAGTATTACAGCTGAATGCAACACCTTACAAACAGTCGAGAAATCTCCAGAGAGAATGAGAATTACTCCAGTGAAAGCCGAAGTCGTCGAACCGGGATGTCGTTTGCCTCAGAATTTCAGTGGCAATTGGATAAACACTGCGAACATTGACGCTGATGTTTTCATAAACGAAACGCATATCATTGAAACATATTATCCGGACAAAGCTCGTTATCGTCGTACAGTCTACGTTTGTCGAGAACAGAGAGACACTAGAATAATGATGGCTCGTTTAACTGTCGACGGTTGTCAGAAAGATTACGTTTGCTTTGACTTCGTGCCGAAACATCACAACATCATTCGATTCCGCAAAGGCCTCGCTGTTATTAAAGACGACTTCAGTACAGTTTGTTCTTGGGTTCAGTTCCCTAATAAAGAACAGTGGCGATACGATTTGTACTTGGCTAAACATCCTGTTCCTGTTCGCTGTCCTGTTGCTGGAAAATTCAATTTCACACAAAAAGGAGAACATCCTTTCAAGACAAGAATCCTTGGTGGTGTCACACTCAGCCCTCGTCCTGATATTCATTGCAAGCAAAACATTTCGGATATGAGCGTTTGCGACACTGATCAAAAAGAAATGTGGATCGATGAAAACTATTGTTTGTCAGTTGATCATCTTGGTCGTCCAGTCGATATTTACTCTGATCCTGATTACAAAATGAAATGCATCGGCTTCTGGAAGGAGAATCTCAAATCATATTTAATCACATACGACGATCTCGATCCGTTGAGCAAATATCGTTGTTGGGTGTATCAACGTGCTGATCTTAATCGAATTCTGATGTCGCAAGCTGTCGGAGCTTTCTGTTCGTTGAAACAAGAAGTTTCTTCAGATAACTATACTGAAGGAGCAGTCGTATCTCTTGATCTGATTGAATACGAACGTGAAAGAGATCAGTGTCCACTTCATTTCGATGATGGCGAAAATCCATGGGCGCCTAATCAAGAAAACACTTTCAAGATTTTTGGCTTCGTCATTTACAAGTCATCGGCAACAAGCGTCACATTAATCTCCACGCTCATCATTAGTGCCTTAGTCGTAGTGCAAATCGTTCGGTTCTAGAATTTCTCATTAACGACATTCGACGTCTTGGCGAATGACAATTTTACGAATAAGGTAACAGACATTCCAAAAGATCTGAAATGACATTCTGTAACATTGTGCAACTTCTGTAAACGTTTATTATGATTATAAGATAAAGTAAAGTTCCGTCCAAATTCCACAAATTTTAATAAAACTTGATCAAAGTTTTTTTTAGACAAAAATGTTTTCTTTTATTTCTCGAATACGGTCTCAAATATGTCTGGTAAATCGTTGAGATGATGTAAAGAAGGGTTTGAACTTGAAATCGTTTTTCTTTATGATAAATCCATTTGTCTTTGGATTTTGAAAATATTTATAATCAGGAACCAATGAAACCGAGTTGAATGATTAAAAAGAAGTGAAAAATTATAAATTGGGGGAAATAAGATTGAAAAGTAACTGCGGTCTCTTGGTTTCGTTTGAATTCATATGAAATTAAAGAGTTGCTTAGCGCTAAATGCAGCCCTGTGGTCTTTTTTAAAGTTCATGTGCCGCTTTTTGTGATTATTTCGGCTGATTTCAATTTACTTCTTTTTGTTGTTCTTCTCAGCTTTTCCTGGCTTCACATTGTTTGCTGCCAACTTAGCTTTCTTAAGTTTAGGCTCATCTTCGTCGTCTCCAGCGCGAATTTCGTTCTCCGAATCATCATCTTCATCACCGAATCCTTCCTCCTCGCAGTCTTCAATGTCCATTTCTCCGAGCAAGTGTTGTCCATGAATATGAACTGGTCCAGCTCCTTTTGTCAGTCGGAATGTGACTGGTGCATCAGGGAATTCTAGGAAACAATTAGAGAAACGAGTCTCTCCGACTTTCAGAACTGCGATTGGAATCTTGATGATTTCATCTTTGACATGTGTTTCAACCTACAATAAGGAAGTCATTTCGTTAGAAACTATAAATTTGTTGCTTTGTAGGTTAAAGTAAACAGAAAACTTACTTCAACGACATTGTATTCATTTTCGGCTGCCTCGGCTCCAAGAAGCAATTGTTTGATAATCAATTTGTTTGCACGTTCTGTGAATTCTTCTTCCTCTTTTTCTTGAGGTTCCCATGTGACAACAGAATTTTCGCCCTTAAGAGTAGCGCCTGTTAAGATTTAAAAGCATTAAAAACTTTATTTCAAAACCACATGGAAGATCTCGAAATTTTGCCGGGTTTTAAGAATTTTCGAGTAATTTCTCCCTAAATCAAATCAATTTCTATATATTTAATATGTTCTTACCGTAGAAGAATTCATCTGCCATTTTATATTATTTTATTAGGTTTAAAAGCGTATTTAACTTAATTTTCTTTCAAGCGCTCGTTGAGTTGAGGGAGTTGAAACTTTTTGCATCCGAAGACATCAGGGGAGAAAAACTTCGAAGCAAAACGACGCGAAGTGACTACACAAATTTTCAAATTCAGAGATTCTTTCAAATATTATTGTACTAAGAGAGAATAAAATTAATTCAAGATGCCTGGAGAATTATCGACTGCAAAAGTATCAAAAGTGATCATTCATCCGCTCGTTCTGCTGTCCGTAGTCGACCATTACACAAGAATGTCGAAAATTGGAAACCAGAAACGAGTTGTCGGAGTTTTGTTGGGTTGCTGGAGACAAAAGGGAGTTTTGGATATCTCCAATAGTTTTGCTGGTGAGTCCCAGGATCAATTCAATTTTATACAAAAAGTTTCATTGTTTATTTTATAGTTCCTTTTGATGAAGACGAGAAGGACAAATCTGTTTGGTTCTTAGATCACGATTACTTGGAGTCAATGTACGGAATGTTTAAGAAAGTGAACGCTCGCGAACGTGTTGTTGGATGGTATCACACTGGTCCAAAACTTCATCAGAATGACATCGCAATTAATGAGCTTCTCCGTCGTTATTGCCCAAACTCTGTTTTGGTAATTATCGATGCAAAGCCGAAAGATTTGGGTTTGCCGACCGAAGCTTACATTGCAGTCGAAGAAGTTCATGAAGATGGTTCCCCAACTTCAAAGACCTTCGAACATGTTCCAAGTGAGATTGGAGCTGAAGAAGCTGAGGAAGTGGGAGTTGAACATTTGCTGCGTGATATTAAGGACACTACCGTTGGAAGCTTGTCTCAAAAAGTCACCAATCAGTTGCTTGGATTGAAGGGTTTAAATCTCCAATTGCGTGACATCAAGAACTACTTAGAGAAGGTTGGAAAAGGAGAACTGCCAATGAATCATCAGATCACGTACCAGTTGCAAGACATCTTCAATCTTCTTCCCGACATCAGTCACGATAACTTCACAGATACTTTGTACATCAAAACAAATGATCAAATGTTGGTCGTTTATCTCGCTTCATTGGTTCGATCCATCATCGCTTTGCATAACTTGATTAATAACAAGCTCACAGAAGTCTGTCAGGATTAGAGCATTTTTTTGTATCATTAACTTCTTTGGCAAAATGTCCTAAAATAAAATCAGTTTTGAAATAAAAAAAATTTGTTCTGCATCAAAAGAGTCAAAAAAGTTGTCATCCCCAGAAAATAAAAAATTCGATTGAAATATTTAATAAAATTCATTTCATAGTCTATCGTTGAAAAGCTTAGGCATTGAATTCTATTTATTAAGGTAGTGTTTTCTTTGTTCTCATATATAATCTTTCTTTATCAGTTGGAGTGAGCTTTTCTTTGAAGAAACAAATTTTTATAAATGTCATAAATTTCAGAAACCTTCGAATCACTCCACACATCAAAACCATGGCTCATTGGGAGCCACAAGCTGAAGGCCTAAACCAAATCATAACCCTTCTGAAACAAAGCCAATCGACAGATAACCAAATTCAGCGAAATGTTCAATTGGTAAAAAAAAGTCGCTTCATCTGGATCTTGCTGGATCTCATAACATTTTTTTTTCTCTCTGCAGAAACTTGAGGAACTCAATCACTATCCGGATTTCAATAACTATCTCATCTATGTGCTTACGAAGTTAACAACCCAAGACGAACCAACTCGTTCTCTCAGCGGTCTCATTCTAAAGAACAACATCCGAATCCATGCTTCAACGCTACAACCGGAGATCGTAGAATACATAAAGCGAGAATGTTTAATGGCTTTAGGAGATCCGTCACCTCTTATACGAGCAACTGTTGGAATCCTAATCACTACCATCGCGAACAAAGGCGGAATTCTTAATTGGCCTGAACTTTTACCAACTTTATGCGACATGTTGGATTCACAAGAGTACAGCATCTGTGAGGGAGCGTTCGGGGCTTTACAAAAGATATGTGAAGATTCGGCCGAAGTGTTGGACAGCAATGAGCTTAATCGCCCTTTGAATATCATGATTCCGAAATTTCTTCAATTTTTCCGCCACACCAGCCCGAAAATACGCTCACATGCCATTGCTTGTATCAATCAGTTCATCATTCATCGAACCCAAGCATTGATGGTTCACATCGACACATTCATTGAGAACTTGTTCCATTTGTCGAGTGATGAAGATCATGAAGTTAGGAAGAACGTCTGTCGTGGACTCGTAATGCTTCTCGATGTAAGAATGGATCGACTTATGCCGCATATGAATTCAATAATCGAATACATGCTCGTGAGAACGCAAGACCCTGACGATACAGCTTTAGAGGCTTGTGAGTTCTGGCTTTCATTAGCCGAGCATCCTGTATGTAAAGAAGTATTGGCTCCTCATCTTCACAAGCTGGCACCAGTTTTGATCAAAGGAATGAAGTACTCTGAAATTGACATCATTATATTGAAAGGCGACGTTGAAGAAGATGAGTTCATTCCGGATCGAGATGAGGATATTAAACCTCGATTCCATAAATCCCGCACTCATACACTCAAGACTGATGCTGCGCAAGGATCTGGTGAAGGTGACATTGGTGATTCGGATGAAGAAGATGAAGATGGATTGGTCGATGACTCAAACTTGAGCGATTGGAATTTACGCAAATGCTCAGCTGCTGCATTGGATATTCTCGCCAACGTATTCAAGGATGAAATTCTCCCGATTCTTTTACCGATTCTTAAGGAAACGCTTTTCCATGAGCAATGGGTAGTGAAAGAGAGCGGAATATTAGCACTTGGTGCCATCGCTGAAGGTTGTATGACTGGCATGATTCCACATTTGCCGGAGCTTATTCCATTTTTGATTGGATGTTTGAGTGACAAAAAGGCGTTAGTTCGATCCATTACTTGCTGGACATTGTCCCGCTATGCTCACTGGGTCGTCTCACAGCCTCATGATCAATATTTGAAACCATTAATGGAAGAACTCCTGAAGAGAATTCTTGATGCAAACAAGAGAGTGCAAGAGGCAGCGTGCTCAGCTTTCGCGACACTTGAAGAAGAAGCCTGTACCGAACTAGTTCCTTACTTGGGATTCATTCTAAAGACACTTGTGTTCGCATTCAGCAAATACCAGCACAAAAATCTATTGATCCTCTACGATGCAATTGGAACTCTTGCAGATTCTGTAGGACATCACTTGAACAAACCGGAATACATTAACCTTCTCATGCCTCCACTGATTCAGAAGTGGAATATGTTGAAAGACGAAGACAAGGATCTTTTCCCATTGCTGGAATGTCTTTCGAGTGTCGCAACGGCACTTCAGAGTGGTTTCCTACCTTATTGCGAACCAGTTTATCGTCGATGCATTTCACTCATCCAACAAACATTGAATCAAGATTTGGTTAGCACAACCAGCCCAGGACAGTATGAGTCGCCAGACAAAGACTTTATGATTGTCGCTTTGGATTTGTTGAGTGGACTCGCAGAAGGACTTGATATACATATTGAATCGCTCGTCATCAACAGTAACATTATGCAATTACTCTATCAGAGCATGCAAGACTCAATGCCAGAGGTAACTCATTTCATTTAAAAATAGAAAATTTTCATTACCTTTGTCTCTCGTTTAAGGTTCGTCAATCATCATTCGCTCTTCTAGGAGATCTCACAAAGGCGTGCTTTCAACACGTCCATCCCTACATCGCTGACTTTTTACCGATCCTTGGAAACAACTTGAATCCCGAATTCATTTCGGTTTGTAACAACGCGACATGGGCGATCGGAGAGATCAGCATCAAACTAGGTGCTGACACAAAGCCGTATATCCCTCTCGTGCTTGGTCAATTAATCGACATCATTAAGAGTCAGAACACTCCTAAGACGCTCCTGGAGAATACAGGTATGTGAAGTAACATCTTGATCGAAACTTGAGCGTGCAAAATTATTCTCACTCTCATTTCTATGATTTCCTTGCAAGACAATTAAAACACAAATTTATATTTTATATTTTTTTAAATAATTTAGCAATTACTATTGGTCGACTTGGTTTAGTGTGCCCAATGGAAGTGGCACCGTCGCTTCAGCAATTTGTCAGACAGTGGTGTGTAAATGTTTTTGAATTCATTTAGTTTCAATTTACAATTGAGTTGCTCGAAAATCAGTCGAATTTTCGTGACGTTTATTTCTGAAAGATTTCAAACGAAACTTGTTAAATAATTGAAACGATTCCAAAGTTTGAAAGAGATTATATTATTAACATTTTTTTTTTGACAACTTTAGGTGCTCATCATTGCGAAACATTCGTGACAATGAGGAGAAGGATTCTGCTTTCCGAGGGATGTGCCAGATGATTACAGTCAATCCGGCTGGAGTTGTCCCAGACTTCATTTTCTTCTGCGATGCCGCTGCTTCCTGGGTCAGTCCCAAGGGCGATCTCCATGAAATGTTAAAGAATGTAAGTCGATTGGTTTAATTTTACCAAAAAAAGTTTTCAACATTTTATTTGTTTCAGATTTTTCATGGCTTCAAGACTCAGGTTGGAGATGAGAACTGGCGACAGTTTTACGATCAATTTCCTCCTCAATTGGCTGAACGACTCACAGCCATGTATGAGATTTAAATCTACATCACAGATTAAAGTTAATATGTAAGTCAAACAAAACCTTGTAGGACGAAAATGAACTTTATGATTTATCTTGAAGAAGAAGTGAATTCAGGAAATAATCTTGACACAGAAATAAGCAGGAAAATATTGTTTATGATAAGTTTTTATTTTAATCACGTACTTATCATCAGATAATGTCAAGTGTCCACTTCAGGAAAGGTTTACAAATCAGTAGTGTCATACTTTTACTTTTCAGTTTATTATCAAAAGAAAAAAGAAAGCAAAAAATTCAAACCTGCTATTATCAATATTAAAATTTAAAGTCACAAATATTAAAGTAACCGAAATTTTAGAACGATTAAATTAACTGACATTCGATGTCAACAGAAAACATATGAAATTGCTTTTTTTCGTTTGACTTTTTCCTTTTTTTTCACGAATGTTGATCAGAGGTTGTCTTTGAGTTATTTAAAGCAAAAGCTGACAAATGCGTTTTATTCCTCTTATGCGGTCAGAAGTCCTAACAGCTTACTTAAGCTTGGTATGGAAGTTCTGAGAAAATAAATATTATCAATAATCAACTTAGGATGTAGAAGGATTAGATTTAGATTTGTAAATAAGCAATATATGAAATGACTGCGCACAGTTCTGTAAAGCTACGCTTCTATTACAGTGCTGAAAATGAAACTCTTTCATCATCAAAAAAATCCTCCCGACTGTCCCGAAAATTCCCAAGAGTTTGTATAGTCTTGAAGTTGTTCTGTATCTTTATAATTTAATTAACATAGTTTCGATTAAAGTATAACTCGGTCGTTTCGACATCCCGTGTGATGTCTCGCGTATTCGCGTTACGGGCTAACAGATAAAATGAAAAATCTCCGTCGTTCGTAAGTAAAAAAGGTTCGGTTTGAACAGATATTAAGAGACAGATAAGAACTTAGCGTATTTTTGTATATTTTCCGAAGAAGGGCAGTTATGCATCTGAACCTTTCAGTGAAACTTTCTTTCCTCCTAAGTCAAAGAAATTTTGCTTATGAGACCAACGAGAAATCGTTGGTCGCTCCCAATGACAGATTTTAACTAAAGAAAAGCTTATAACTTTATCATAAAGCTTTTTTTCGTGAAAAGAAAAGACTGACTTTTGAAAATGGAAACTAAAATAATCATTTTAACTTTGAGCTCGAGACTCGTTGACCAGTCAATAGATGATTGAGATTGTATAAGGTTAGTGAACAAATTACGTGATCAGACGAACAAAGTAAAGATGTTGCCAAACGAAAGATTCGAGTAACAATAGATCATTTCATTCACACTCGTCAACGATTCTCGTGATCTACTGATTAATTTTAATATCTGTTCAAGCAATCCTAAAATAATAAAAATAATCGTAATCGTCTCTCGTGATAATATAAAATTCCGCGTTTCGCGTTCTTCGGGTGATAAATAAACAGAAAAAAATAAATTATTCTTAATAAATCTAAAATCGCGCGCGTGCTCAAAAGAAAAATACCGTGATAACAGTGATATTTGCAAATCGTGTCTCAGAAACGTCTGTTGCTCGCCAGTTCATCAGACAGGGAATATAAAATAAGTCAATTCTTAAGAATTTCGTTTCGCGGTAAATAAAAAAGTCGTCGCGTTGTTTCGTCAAGAGTTAATGACTTGTTGAAAGCTTTGTGAGATCGTGTTGTGTGAAAACTCTTCAAAGAGAAAATTGCGAACACATCTCGGCTGTCAATCAAGTTCCAAACTTTTACGAACATTAAACTTCGTTGTTTTTCGCATCGGAAAATTCGATTAAAATTTGTTTGTCGGAAAGAAATCATTCGCGGACGAAATCATGAATAATTGTTTGATTTCGTTGTCGTGTCAGGTGAAAATGACAGACAAACTCTTTATTAAGCTTTAAATTGTTCATTGAAACTCGTACCTTAAAAGTCTTCGCGTAAGACTTCGCGTTTTCGCGTTTTTACTTTTAAAAAGATCGTTCGTAGCAGTAGTCTTTTCATTTCCCTCCTCAGCAGTTCTGTTTTGGATCTTCATTTGATTTCTTTGTGAGTGTTAACGTTTGTAGCCTTCCTGCATGTTTTAGGACTTCAGCATATTTTTTAAACAATGCATGATGATCATATTTTTCTACGTTCCCCAAAATGTCTTACTCCTCCCCTTCGTCAATCTCCTCTCAAAATTCCTATTCAGAAATAATTGGAAACAAGAAGAAAATTTCCATAAAAAAAATAAAACTCAAAAATGTGCAAAACGATTAAAAGTTAGGAGACATAATAAATATTGCTTCATGATGATGGCTTTCATTAGCAGGAAAACTAAAATAAAAAAACGATGTGTAGCAAGCGTAATAAACGAAATAAAAAGTTTGAAAGTAAATTAATTTGTTTTTCACTCTCATCGACTGGAAATCTGAAAGGAAATTATTAAGTGCACAAGTTCAATGGAATCAACTTAGTTTCTTCAAAATATCTCGTGTTTATTTTCACTCGTTTCTCGTATAAATTATTTTCATTAAGATAATTATTTTGCTTGAAAATAAAACTCTTCACAAATCGTTGATCTATAGTCATTTTGAAACAATTATTTCTACAATTCTTCAAAAGCACCATTGAAGCTTTTAATTTTCATTCTTCTTTAAATTTACCCAACTTTTGTCATCGCCGTTTTGTATTCACAATTTATTTCTTCATAGTAGAAGTGTTGGTCGACAAAGTCGCTTTCCCCACAAATTTTGCTCTACGAACTAAAAGAGACGGAAAATTATTCTTTCACTTTCTTCAAGAAAAAAAAAAAACATTTAAGATTCACAGAAAGAATTAACATCACCAAAGATTAATCAACAGTCTATGAAACATTTGACATGAAAGCGGCTGTTTATGATTTCATTTCTTAAAAACTACGCAACATCTCTTCTCCGTCTGTATTCAGCAGACTCAGTTGGCAACATTCGTGCAACAACATCGATTTTCTTCCTCTTCAACTTTCATATTCTAATGCTAAATATGTTGGCATATAAATAAATCACACAATCTTTTCAATTCTCTTTTAATTTACTTGTCAGTTTAGTTCTACTTGGTTATTTACTGTCGACTAAGGAGTAGCGAGCTTTCGTCATGTTCATTCAAAAAGCTCACTTCTCAGTTGAAAGGAGAAACAAATAACTTTACCTAATGATCAAAATAATAATAATAAATTACAGTTTTTTAAAGTTAGGAAACCAATCAACTAAGGCAGCCGGATAGGTGGAAAAAGAAATGAAGTTCTGATTATGGCCGTGGGATTATGCGTGTTTTAACTATAAAAAATAATAATAAAATGTTCAATGAATTGAGCACAATGCTTAAGAGAAAAGAAAATGTTTTTGTAATTAATTAATGACTCAATGAATTGAATTGATTTGACCACGAGAAGGAAAACCGATTTGAACATTTTTCATGTTTTCAGTAACATTCAAATCGTTTTAATTCTTATCTCGATAAGCTGTGACTGTCGGGACTACTAGAGCTTTCATTACTTCTTTCATGTAAGCGGAGAAGAGGTGGAAGCTTTGTGAAGAATGGATGTCGCAATGCTTGATCTGGAAAAGATTTTATTTGAATTATTCAAGTTCAAATATTCATTCGATGATGTCTCTTACCCAAAGTGATTCTCGTTGAAGGATCATAGTCGAGCATTCGACGAATCAGGTCAAACAGCTGCAGATGATCTGGAATCTCCGACATAACATAGCGGTGAAGAGGTTTGCAATGGTCACGAACATAGCGGCCAGCTGACGATTTATCGTCCCAGTCGAGTTTTCCGTGGTAGAAATATTTTGTCTTTGTTTTCCTGAAATTCGCACACAAAAAATAAATCCAGTTAGAGTCGCCTTGGCCAACGTGAAACATACGTTACCACTTACCTTGCCATCCTGTATGGCATTGTGCCAAGAATTCTTTCCATCATTGCCAAGTGCTCGCGATTATCGTGAGTTTGAAAGAGCGTGATTCCCAAATAAAGTTCAAACATAATGCAACCAATTGACCAAACATCACAAGGCTGAGCCCATCCAAGCTCCAAGATAACTTCTGGAGCGCGATAATGCCGAGTTGATACGATTGTGCTGTGATGCTCGTGGTCGAAGGTAGCACTTCCAAAATCAATGAGACGCGTGTCAGTGTTTTTCACTCGACGGATGTCGCGGTTCTGCATAAAAAATAATATTTTCGTTCAATCGGAAAGTCAAATATTTGTTAAAGTTTGAAATTTACCTTTCTTGAATTATATGACGACGTGTAATCCGAATTGACAAACAGAATATTTTCTGGCTTCAGATCCGTGTGCGTGAGTTTATTGTCGTGCAAAAACTTAACAGAGTAGCAGAGCTGGTAAGCGATGTGTCGAACTTGATCCATCGGATACGGCTCGTAATTGTTTTCACGCTGTTGATTAAAGGATTAGTTTCTTCAAACGAGTTTCATGAAATGAAATATCTTACCAAGAAGTCAAAAACGCTTAGGCCAAGCATTTCGAAAGCGATGCATGTGTGGCCATGATAGTCGAACCAGTCAAGGATTTTTACACAGAGACTAAAACAAAAGGATTTGAAATTCTCAACTAATTAGATTGAAGCTTAATGAACTCACTGATCGGCAGCATTCTTATCGGCTAATTTCTCTAAAGCGTTGATTTCTAACTTGGCAGCTTCTCGATACTTTTCAACATTCTTGATAACCTTCAGGGCCATCGTTTGATCGCTGAATAAAAGAGATTAATTGTTTCAAATAAGCAATCGTCAGAATAAAGAAAACTTACGTTTCATTGTCTTTTACTTTAACGACTCTTCCAAACGTTCCCTCTCCGAGAGTCGCTAGAATCTTGTAGCGTGATTGAATAGTGTCTCCACAGTGATAAATCAAATGACCATCGGCATCGTCTTTCACAGACGGCGCTCTCTAAAAATTCAATGCGAAATTTCACAGATTAGATCTTAGACAAATGAGAGAGAGAAATAAGCTAACGAAAAAAAATAAAAATAACGAAACACATTTTTCTTTTATCAAGCTCAATTGTTAGTTAATTTGTTTTAAAGCTTACCAATCGTAAAATCGACGGAAAATTCACTTGAAAACTGTTAGACGAGTGGTTCACACAAATAACGTCGTTAATTAATTTGATCATGATGTTGTTAGTTGAGCAAGACTTCTCAAGAGACTCAAGTGATGTTCTTGAGCTTAGTGAGAGCATTTAATGATTCTTTCGACAAGTGATAGAAGGGAAAAGCGTTTCCTCATGTTTCTTTCACAGTTTTTCTTTGCACAAACGAAATTTTTCGATTGAATCGTCAATGAATTAAAATGGCAAGCAACAGAAATGAAAACCTCGTCGGTAAAATGAAAACTCTTACAAATGTTGAAAGAGCTTTCGACATTCTAGATTTCGACGTTGACGGTGTAACGTTCGTCTTGATTGGAACGACCCCGTTGCTGTAGTTCAAGTTATACCAACTCGAGAAGCTTCCAGTGTCGTGGAGAGCTGAAACATTTGCCATGGTCTGTGACTTTCCAAGTGGATTAGCAGATTTTTTTGGAATCATGACCGGAGAGTAAGTTGATTTTGATTCCCAAGGATCAAGCGCTTTCGTATTGTTGTTTGTCTCTCTGTTTATGTCTCTTTCCTTCTCTTTCTCCTTCTCCTCGTGAACCGTTGATTTCCCGTAAAAATCATCCATTGCCGCATATTTCATTATCAGACTCTGAATTTCCTTACGCTTATTCTCACGTTCCGTCTTCTCCGGGTCCAAGAAATCATCAGAACTGTCGAGAAATTCTCGACTCCGTTGATTGTCATGACGAAGCTGATTTCCAGTACTTTTACGTTGCATGTATTGATGTCGCCGCTGATGTCGATTATCCAATTCAGGGTCCTCGTCGTGAAGCAACTCATATAAGTTTATGGCTGTGCGACGTTTATCGCCGCTCTCGGTTCGTTTGTAGGACTTAATTTGTCTCGAAGTTGATGAACCCGCGTACGGTTGTTGTTGTGTCGTTGTACGTCTAGTGCCGTTAGTAGTCGACATCTCCGAAAGCAGAACGTCGGGATCGTATTTAGACTTGTAAACGTTCTCTTTGCCATATCCTCGGTAAGCGTCATAGTATCCGCTGTCATTACTTTTCATTTTCGTGTACGAGTCTTGGTAGTTTGAGGAATTCGAGTTGCTCAAACCAATCAACTCAGAACGCTTCATTTTAACATCCGCATCAGAATTATATTTGCTCTTGTTGCGGTCCAAGCGGAATGGCGTTCGCTCCTTTTGAGACACTGGCTTATCTGATCGTGCAACGTTTGCTGTTGTTTGACTCTTCATCAAAGGTGCAGGCATTCGTGATCGATATTCAGGTTCCAAGGTCTTGTCGCGGTCCTCTTTCTCTTGCTGCTGCTTCGCCTTTCGTTTTGCAACACGATCGAGAATGTCGGAATATTTTGACTCGAGACGGGAGATTGTTGATTGAGGGGCTTTTTCCGCTGTCGTTGTTTTCGCGACCGGCGTTTTTTCTTTATCTCGCGATGAGTCGTACGTTGTCTACAAGAAATTTGCGCAGAAAAGTTTATGCGATAAGGCTCGACCAATAAAAGTTTTATCAAGTTGGCCTAATAATTTCTTCATCGATTGCATATTTCAGAAATTGCGTCTGAGAAACTCAAACAAAGAAACTAAACGGCCACATTGAGATCAGTAATCGTCATATTTACTTTTGGGGGTGAGTCGAAGCGTCTTGTGAATGTTCTCATTAGCGGTTTGTAGTCGCTGTACTTTATGCGATTCAAAGCCGATGAGAATCGACCCGAGGAGGCATCTGAACTATAGTCAGAGGTTCTTGAGTTCATTGTGCGTTTGCTACTGCTACTGTCACTTATATTATCAAAGTCTCGCGATGACGGCTTTCGCTCATTGTCTCTAATGAAATTTAATGAATCATTACGTTGAGGAAGAGATTATGAGTAATCGGGAAGACTTAAACTCGTGACAACAAAAGGCTTTTCAATTCGAGTAGGGGGAAGTTGTTTGTTTCGTTCGCTTTCCCACGTAAGTTTTAGAAATAAAGAAAACTTTCATGCGACGATGATGAGCAAGTTTTGCTTCCTTAAGTTTAATGGAAATCATTGGGAGCACCTTTAACTGATTCGAAAGTTTTTAAATCTTACACAATCGAGTTGGGGGGATTATTTACGCGGCAGATCAAATTCCTCCGGGCCCTACGGGTATCTACGCAAATCGTGATGCTGATGAGTTGCGATTAAAGACTCAAAAATATAAATTTCTTCCCGCCCCCGCATCTCAGTCCGAGTGGGAAAACACACAGGGAAAATGATTTCATGTGATTTTTCTTCTCTTCAATTAAGAAAAATCTTATTTTGCGCTTTTCAAAAATGTGAAAATGATTCGTTTTGAAGGTGAAAGACTCTTCTCTCGAGACTCAATAAAGCTTAATCGTAACGCTTCAGGAAGTTTAGTCCGAGATCGAGATCAAATATTCCATTTACTTTTCGCAATTAGGCACTTCGCACTCAATCATCATCACACGTTAACGTGTCGGTTACTTCTTCCCGATGAAGTAGAACATGAAAAATTTTATTTTTAATACGGCACGCTAGCCAATTATACTTCAACTATGTTTTCAAAACGAAATATTTTTGTTTTTTTATTCGAGATTGAATTTTCCTTAAAGATTTTCTTTTTTGAAACTTTAACCTGAGCTCTTTCATGTGAGGGTCGTAAAAGTTTATTGATCAGATAATAATTCGAATGAAAAAGCCTTTTGCGCGTACGATTTCACAGTCAATAAAACTCTTAATCAATTACCGATTTGTTGCTAGTGAGAATGTCTTATCGCCCGCGAGTTTTTCACTTGGAAGACGTCGGAATCGCTGCAGTAAACTGTTACAACTGTCGGAGAGCAATTGAGTAACGCTTGCTGTTGAACTTCGGGTGTAGCGCTGCTGTGGTCGTCGATTGGACTGTGTAGACGTTGCCATTTCCACGGAAAAAGGTGAAAATCAATTTGTGTATTTACACGACGAGATACACCTCACAATCGTGTTTTCATTCACGACTTTTTCACGGCGCTTCACACACTCCGATCGCTTACAATACGAAAATGTTTTGAGACTAAATTTTTCACGAAAATATTTTCACTCAGTTTTTCCGCTTTTCTTACTCTCACGCTCTTTCCCGATCACCCGGAGATGAATCACATCAAAGGTCAATTTCTCTCTCTGTCTCTTAAGAATCTAATTATTTTATTTGAGAATAATGAACTGTTACGTCGACCACTGTCCGCTACGTCAACGTCGCGATTATTTCTTCTGCTAATTAAGTCCACTTGATTGACTTCTCTTTCTCAAGTAATTAAGTCGCCACTTCATCACAAATAACGAGCTGATTTTTAATTAAACTGCACAACGATGACCGTGACCTGCATTTCTCTACACATCATCATCATCTTTTGTCGAATCAAGAACATGTAAGAGGCAGCTTCAATAGCGGTTGGCCGAGTTTACATTCTTCTTAGAAATGCGTTCAAGAATTACAGCAACTCGCGCGATACTTTTTTTTTTGCTTTCAACTATTAGGAATAATGTTAAGCGACTGAATGAAAATTGTCTCAAGCTGTGAAAATATTTCAAAGACGAAAGGAAATTGAATAAAAAAGTTTTATGTTAAAATTAGAAACAAAAAAAAAAGTTTTTTCACGCACTCTCGTGGGCCTCTCAGGCTCAGCTCCGCGGATATGTTTAACTCTTAATCACAATAAAATAAACAGAATGATGCTGAGCGGAGCGCGCGCGAGGTGAATTGTGTGACTACCGCAACGTTCAGGGAGGCAAATCGTTTATTCACTTGTGGAAACTCTCGCGATGTTGCGGTCTGTGAGGGAAGAGTCGGGGTTGAGAGAGTCGCAAAGGAAAAAAATGTTTTTCACTACTCTTGTAAGTCGTCTAAAAATAAATCTTTTGAACGACGACGATTCTTTTCATAGCCGCCGACGAGATCGAGTCGTGTGTTGCCAGATGTCAGTGATTCTTGTCCTCTTTTAATTGTCGCGCGTCATAGCACGATTGATGATCGGGATGAAGAGGTTACAAATTATCATTCTACGCCCCATTCCCATTAATCAGATTGCAATTGAGTATTGAAGTCTTGTACACACTTCCTTCTGCTCCTCTTGAAACAAAAAGGCCTCGTTCCCAATTCTTTTCAGCTCATAGATAATTAGAAATCCGTCAATTTCAACATGACACACATTCCCGCACTCAAAATCTACCTTTCATTAAAAAAATGAAGCGGAGAAAACGCTTTGAACAAACACGATAAGATTTTATTTTTTGGAGGAGGTGAGAGAGGTTTCATAATTTTTTTCGACAAATTAAAATTCGGTCTCGTGCTTATTCCGCAGACAAAAAAGGAAGTTGAGGGCGAGTGAACATATTTTTTTACTTTCTACACGCGATCTATTCAAGACGCTGATTTTCTCAATCAATCAATTGTGTCAAAAATTATCCGTTTCATCGAACAATTGAATGTGAGTCAGAGAGTCTTTATGGACAAGTAGGTTATCAAATCATCACACGCTAAGCGAGTCAATAGATTTTGAGGGTGACTTGATCTAGGCCTTCGATTGCTTCCCGCCAACGCATTTTCTGGATCTGAGAAGCTCATTCACTTTCAAAAAACTTATCGAAAATATTTGATCTCAAAACACTTTCTGTTATGTCTGTTAGAATAAAGAAATCGAAGTGAAACCTTCTGCGATTTGGCATGAGAAAGAGATGCACTTTCTTCTTCTTCTTCGTTTAACTGTCTGAAGTTTCTTTTCAAGGTGTTTCTATCCTCCTCGAGAGCATTCAACGCATCTTGTTAAATAACTAAATAAATTGTTTAAAGCCACGCAATGAGTTTGGCTTGAGAGATAGTTTTGTGAGTCGTATGGAATTTTTATGCTTGAAAAACTTTTTAATTAGAACAAACCGGCAGCAAGTTAATGAGAGAAAATGTTAAATTTTTATTAAGAAAGCAACTCCAAGCCATGTCTGCGCAAACACTTTCCACTACCTCATATTGACTCGACCCATAACGATCACCTTGATGATGCGAATTACAAATGTTTGATGGGGTTGTTGTGAGAGATTGATCACAACTGCTATTCCATTCATTTGCTACTGTTGCGAGAAGTTGATGAAGCTTATTGCTGGTCGAAGGCTCAGGCTCAGGGTCATCAATAAAATACGGATCAAAAGCGCTCAAGATCTCTTTCTCAACATTCTCATTCATTGCTGGCGGACAGAGCGCGACGGTTGTTGCTTCGTTTTCCTTACTTGCATCAACTTTGTCCTCAACGACACTCGTTGGCTTTGCTTTCTGATGTAGCTGCTGCTGCTGTTGTTGTTGCTCTGATAATGTTGGTATTTTTGATGCCCGCCTTTGTTCTGGTTTCGCTCCACTAACATTCATACCATCGCTCATAGCTACATCGAAATATTTTCTGTCTGATAAATATTTCGTATAGGGAGTATAGCAACTGCCCACACTGTCGATCGGTTGCTGCAAATGCATTTGGTTAATGCTCTGAGTCTGTGTCGCCATCGCGGCCATCGGGTTCATGAAGTTGTAAAAAATGTTGTTGCTTTGATTACAGGAATTTTTTATTACAGGCGCAGATGATGGCGATGATGTCATCGGCAGAGGTTTGCTACTGTTGCCGTTTGCATTCATTGTGATCGAGTTCTTTCGACTTGGATCGGGTTGAGTTTTGGTCATAGCTTCGTTGCTGTTTTTGAACGCAGAAGGCAATTGCCCGTTGATTGGAATCTGAATGGAATTGAGCTTAGTGAACGGCGGCGGATAGTTTGCTAATGATTTCTTAAATGGAGCTGGCGCTGGAACCTTATTGATAGAACTCGAGAGGTTGCTATGTTTGCTTTCATCGTCATCCTCTGACTCTGACTCTTCGTCATCCGACACAATCGGCTTATATTTCGCAAAGATATCATTGTTCTTCGATAAGTGTGTTGGCTGATTTAATGTCTTTGCATAAATGCACGAACTCGACGAGCTCTTGTTGATGTGATGCAAAGATGGTTGTGCTTGCCACAGCAAAGGGTCTTGAACGCCATAGAATCCTATCGCTGTACCGTTATAGTTCGTCATCATTGAAGTGTTTGATGAACTCTTGTTCAGAGGATATTTATAGCAGAGAGGAATATTTGACTTTGAGTTGGAGCGCTGTTGCAAATGAAAGTCTTGTGGTGGTTTATATGAGATAGGTGGATAAAAGTTTATCGGAGCTGACGATGGATGAACGACCATCATGGGCGGTTGATTCGGAGAGAAAAAAATGTGACTTTGTTGAGGACTCGTGCCGAGATAGCACGGAACGCTCGTGTTGGATATACTTCGCTTGTAAGACGATTTATTGTTGCCGATTATATTGTTCGTGGCATTCTCCAACGACTTTGTAATCTTATGCAAGTTCTTAAAGTAGTTTGGATCGTCTTGATTCATGTAAATGTGACTGTTCGACGACGACTTCAAGAGTTTCTGTTCGTTGTTATCCATTTCGCTATTGTGCATTGCACGATGAAGCTTTGGACTCTCCGTCATTTTCTTAACGAAAGTACTAAGTGAATGACTTTGGCTTTTAGGAAATGGCTGCGAATGTGCGTGGTGATGATATTGAAAGTTATTGACATCACTTGAAATTCTCCTGCAAAACTTCGGAGTCGTTGGCTTTGACTGCTCAGCCACTTCACTTGATATTCTTCGGCAGAGCTTTGGCGTCGTTGGTTTTGTTTGATCTATTCCTTCGATCGAGATACGACGACCAAGTCGTGGAGTTGTTGGTTTTATTCCTTCAATTCCTTCGATTGAAATTCTTCGGCCTAAGCGAGGCGTCGTAGGCTTTGTTTGCTCAACAACTTCACTTTGAAACTTTCTGCTCATTTTCGGTGTCGTCGGTTTATTCAGCTCATAAGCTTCACTCGAAATTCTCCGTCCAAGTTTCGGCGTTGTCGGTTTAATTGACTCGAGAGGATCCATTCGCTTCATGGGAACAGGCTTTTGCCCTTGACTTTCATTCTGCTTTTGAATTTGCTGTGGAATGATTTTTTGATAATTCCAACCGAACTTGCCATTGCTCGACGTTTGCTGCTGCAAGTTTTCGTTCCAGAAATCGCTTATGTTCTTCGTCCTACTCACAGAAGGCGTTTTACTAACTTCATGAACATTTTTTCGAGAGTTGTTCGCATTCTTTGGTTGAGAGTTTGGAGGATTTTGCGAGCCCAACTTTTTGAAAATATTCATCAGCGAAGAAGGTTTCTTCATAAAGCCCATCAAGTCACTCGAGTTTGATTCTTTTATAGGAATCGTGGAACTTGAAGTACTTCGACTGATCTTGTTCTTTTGATTTTCCTTCATTAATATTTCCTTCTCAATACTTTGACCGATGTCCATTCGCTTGCTAAACGTGTGGATCGAGTTCGATTTAGAAAGCGGATTAATTTGCTTCCTTTGAGTCTGCGGACTCTGTTGCGTCGATGACTTACGAGCATTTCTCGCGTTGTAATCATTCACTGCATTGTAAAATGGTTTTGGCGTAGGATGCTCACGCAATCTCACCGGCTTCGGACTGTACTGCTCTTGGCTCATTTTGCTGTAATCTGGTAAGCTCTTTAAGTAATTGTTCATGAAATCGATGTCTGCCGAAAACAAATCACTATCGTTTGACACCTTCGTGAGATCAATTAGCTCCGTTTCTCTTTTGAATTGTTCAGCCATCTCACGACTATTCACACCACTGTCTTGTTGTTGTTCCGGCGGTTCATTCTTTCGATAAGGCTTTGGACTAAAGTTTACTTGAGCCGATTGATGACATCTCTCGTTGTCTACACTTTCATTGAATCGATTCGATGTCTGAAAGAAGATTTCTTCAGCTACAAAAAATTTCAAAAGATTTTGTCGTAAAGTCCAAGATTTATTGGTCTATCGTCAGGCGTCATTACGTGTCTCTCGTTGCAGAATAAATAATGAAGTCAGTGACTTCATAAAACTAGATCTCAACAAAGTCCTTAATTGATCAATTGATCGAAGTAGACTTCAACCTTCCCAAGAGAAACAAAAAAGAAACACAAAGTTCTCATCTTTCTACCCACAACTCTATGATCCGTCTAATTCACTTCGAATGCTTTTGGTTTTTTCCTTTACTTGGCTTCATTTCAAGTCAGATTATTTATATTGCTTAATATGCTTGAGGATATTTATATCGTCTTGGATTGAAAATATGGTGTTCGAATGTCTTTAATTGACTGTGTGACACTTTGAGGAATGGAAAGAATGGACACAAAAGAAAGACACGATCATTGTTTACACATAAAATCAATTTATGGCCGTTTATTGATCGCGAAGACGTGAAACAGACAAACAGAGATTGTTAGGAAGATCACATGGAACACATCTCTGACCTTTGTCACGAAAACTTTCGCAGTTGGGGCCCGATTGCTGTTCTTGGGCTTGTAAATTATAATCGTCGTTGTCGGTTTGTCATTTTTCTTGCACTCAGTTGTGTTTACCGAAATGTGTGGTAAAGCAATATCCGTGAGCTTTAATCCATGAATGTTGTTCTCATCCTCAATAATTTTCAGTTTTGGTCGATCAGCTGGCGATGACGAAGAAGTCTCACTGCTATTCTCAAGGCTGTTAGCGAAGCCTTTATGGCCGCTCGTCGCGTCGACTATTTTTATCGGAATTTTCTTCGGGATGTTTTGCTCCATGAGCGGTTTGATTACAGTAGACGGTGGAGGCTGACAGCATAGATTAGTTAGTCCATTGGAACAGTTATTGTTCACATTCGACATTGTCTCTCTTTCTCTCGCTTAATTCCTTGACAAATTAGCACAACACACTTCTTACTAAGGCTTTCGCGAATCTGTGTCTTAAACGGCAAACTGACTTAATCTCGCTTTTGCACGTATTGTGATTGAAAGTTATTGCTTTTTTCCTATTGAGAAGAGAGAGCATGCTGCTTATTGAGTTTCGAAGATTCTTTACACACTTAGCGAAAAAAAATATGAAAGCAAATGAAAGAAAACAACATTGCTACGTGTAGAAGACTCATTCTATAATTAACTCATATTTTTTTATCGTATTTTTCTCTTTTTTTTCGGGGTCAAATCATTAGACAAAGCGGGAGCGAGGCGAAATCTCTCTAGAGCCGATTTTCAATTTCGTCAATTAAACCAATAATGAAGATCGATGCAAATAGAAAACGAACTTAATTAGAGAATCAAAGATTGCGTGAAAAGAAAATCGTTTTCATGGGCATAGAGCGAGAGCGAGGAGAGTGACTTCAAACATGTGTGCAAGACTTTATTTTTTTTTTCTTCTGCATCGTTCTACATATCTTGATTGATATTTTAAGATCTCATCTCGCCATCTACCACAAACACTCTCTCTCTCTCTGTCTATTATTGCTTGGTTAGAGGTCGCGAAATTCACTTAAAACTTTATATAACTGTTGGCGTAAAGAAAGACGACTTAGGCTTATCAAATAAGCTTCAATCTCCATCTTTCTTTTCTTCTCAATTCTCTTGTTCTTTCTCAGTAAATTGCGCAAACTTCAATCACAATACGATGAGGGATTAAGTGCAAAAAGGAAAATGATTTGTATCACTTTTGTGTTCACTGCCTCGGGTTTCGTAGAAGCCGCGCGCGGAAAACTTAAACTTTAATACGTTTCAAGTAACAAAACGGCTAAAACGATTTTTCTCGTGCTGAAAGCAGATTCTTAACTGTCTTAGATTCACTTGAGACTCCTTTGCCGAAAACAAATTTTAAATGAAAGAAAAATTTTCTTAGCTCTCGGGAAAGTTGTTTCGATGTGTTGATTTATTTTTAAAAGATTTTTGTTTTTTAAATCCGCAAATGTCTTCGTGATCGTCGGCTTTGAAGCAAATGAGAGCAAGCAAGCGAGAAATGAGATTGAGCTTTGACGTCGATGATTCTCCCGATTTTTCTTGTGCGAAGAAAATGTGAAACTCTGGAAAGGAAAATTAGAGAATCTCGTTCGTTTTCATTCTCCGTTCGTCGTCACGAGATGAATCACTTCTTTGTAATTAAATTTTTTTAAAACACCACGCGAAAAGTTTCATAAAATGACTAATGGCGGTTAAGGCTTGAATTTCCAAACAAATTATTGATTCAAAAAAATGTGTTTCGTTTAAATGAAGAAAAAGAATAAAAAAAATAAATCAGATTGACTCACATTAGTTCGAGCGGCTTCAAGTTTCTCGCCAGGTCTACGATGCCTTCGCTGCTGCTTCACCTCCTGCTGTGGGCTTTGTCGATGCAATGAACGCTTGTCACGTCTTCTTCTCGATCCATCGTAGCTGTTTAGAAAATTCAACATAAAGTTAACATTCTGCCACACAATGATTTTGGTTTTGAGAAATTTTCTAAGCATGATCTTGAGTAGCTCGATGACAATTTCACTTTTCATCATCGAACCATTCGCACGGGAAAACAGCCAAAGTGCAACTGATTCGAAAGCCATTCGTCCAAACATGGAATTGAAGGAAAAATATTTTTCAACTACACGAGGGGATCGATTTTCTTCGTTTTGGATTCTATTTTCATTTTTGTTGGCACTATTTCGAATTGGCGCATAACTTTCAACACAAAAATGAATAAAAATTTAATTCAGAGCTGCTTCATCGCCAATGCAGGTTGCTCTGCTCTGCTCGTTTTGTTTGGGGATTTTCCTTTCGGTAAAGAAGATAAATCGTCTTCATTAATAGCGTTATGAGGTTAACGAGAGCAACAAAGGAAAGAGTGAAAAGAAAAGTGAACTTAAATTGAAAAACGGCCGTCAAGCTTTCGATCTTTTAGTTTTTTGTTTTGTTTCAAATTGAAACTTTCAATGAATAATGAAAAGAGAAATGTGTTGAATTAGCCGCTGCTCCAATTTCATTATGATTGCATTTTCACCCAAAAAACGTGTCAATAACAAATTTGAATGAATTAGGCTTCTGGCACAGCAGTGAATACAAACATTTTAACATGGAAATCATCGCAAATTGGCTGCATGACGTCATCGAAAAACGGTTCAATTAGATTTATGTTGGCCGTCGTTGTCCGCGAGTATCCGTAGTTGCCTGATGAGCTTCCCAAACAGCAAATGCGGAGAAACTTATTGCCCAACGCCGTTACTTGGTTGAAAAATGTTTGTGTTTCATTCATCATCAATTTATCAGGTTTGTACTTCGCTTTACGCGTTGCGCTTGCTTATCATGTCAAACAAGTTTTTTAATTTTTTTTTTGATTTTCAGCTCGTCAACTTGAAATGAAAATAAAATCTGCTGAAATTTCTCTTTTATGTTCAAATGTATTGAAAGATAAAAAAGAGAAGAGGCACTACACAGCTAAATGCCAATTGGCTTTCTTTGTTATGAATGATGCACAGAAACTGACGAAAGAAATTGTCGAAAAACAATTTTCGTCTTCGAGAATGAAATCGTTTGTCTGTACTTTTGTTTACAGTCACATCTCTCGACTGTTCTGGTAGAAAGATTCTTCTCAGAGAAATGCATCTTTGCCCTTTGGAGTGATTCGATAAGAGTTGATTATACACTCAGACTAACACAAGCATAATAATAATATTATTCATCTTAAATTAACGAGCGAAAGGGCAACGAAGCAACGTTGCCAGAGCCTTCCGTTTAATGAGCTAAAGACTACTGAAATATTTAATTAGAGTTATTAATATCCTGGTCGGTTTAATTAATTTACCCGCTTACGGCGTTTTTTGTTTTCAGTTTTCACTGACAGAAGCAACAGCTTAAGTCTTCGTCAGTCGACAAGACAACAACTTCCTGGCGATTACAATGACGAGTTAATTACATTTTTAATTCAACGGGCAAGTCGACTAGTCTCTCTCTTAATACAAAAGATTTTTGATTTGTGCTTACTTATTATTAACACAATTGGATTATTCAAATTGACTTCTGATTCGACGGCCTTGAACACGATCTGCGAGTTGAACGCTTTTTAAGTTTCGCTTTCATGCCACAGCGAACTTCATCGCTTCGTCGGCAGGCAAGCAAGAAGTGACGATGTGTCATCCTACAATTTCCACTCTTCTGCTAACACTTTACCGCTTAAAATGGAAATCGTCGGCAGTCCGTTAGTCAAAAATAAAATTCGCGACGACAGAATTGCATAAGCCGCAAAACAAACGTTGCTTTTTTGCGTCTAAAAAAATATGCAAATAAGTTTTGTTGTTGTGGACATGTGTCGTCAAATCGAAGACACAAGTCCATAGTTTTCACTTTTATTATTCGCACATTTCGATGGACGACGACGTCGAGAATCGATGGACGTTATTTGGAGTGCCGCTGACAAATTAATAGTCAATGACCTTGACATCATGAAAGAGATTTATTATTATTTATTTAAAATGTATGGAAATCAATGTGCGAGTGAGTTCTCGGGGCTGTCTCGAGTCAAAGAAAAGAAGCGGATTCACGCTAAAATGACCTCAAGTTGCAAGCTTCAGTAACTTTTCCATCTTTTACTCACAATTCAACTTCGCACACACGACGACCCGATACGTTTTCATTCTCGCAATGAGTGAAGCTCACAAATTGCTGCTGAATGACTATTTGCAACGATCGTCTGTCGACATGGAAGAAATGAGTGATTGTTCGTCGTTGACTCTCTTCCTGACTTTACTTGTAAATACTGCGACTATCAATATCATTTGTAACAACGGTTTTTTTTCCCTCCGAGACGAAAACGTCTTCCGCAATTCATGTGAATATTGTTTTCTAACGCTCGTTGAAAAAAAAATTGGTAGAATGAGGAACACACGAAGATCACCAAATATGGTCTCAGAGTTGTAAACGTGAATTTATGTTGCTGCGCACGATTGCCTTATTAACTCTCATGTCAGGGGGGTAGAAATCGAGTGTATTGCGTTGAGTTTTTTTTGGGAGGAAGTGTTGTCAAAACATTAAGCCATGCGCTCGAGGCTCAATGCTCAAGTATCGAGTCGAATTGAACAACTCGATGAAGGGAAATATATTTTATGAAATAGAGCTGCCCACACGAGATGAAGTTAATCAATCAATCAGGTTTCTTGACCACAAGTAAACGGGAATGAAGCCAGAGCAATTACACATGCTGATGTCTGCCGAAGCCTCTGAGAATTATTCATAAAATCGACGAGATTACATATTAGCAAATTGACGACGAGATGGAGAAAAAAAAATCGCCGCTTGATTGACTTGATGTTGATGGAGTCGGCTAATCTCCGTTCTTAGTAGCTGCTAAGCTTGTTAAGTGGTGTAGGCTAGTCTTCTAGTTCCAACCAAAAGAGGCGAACCAGTCGATTCTAATTACTTTGAACCGGAAATTTGATTCCAATTCGACTCGAGGTTCCCGCCGTTCAAGATTTATTTTGACACTTTCCAAACGAGCGAGAATTTGGACGAAAACATTTAGTTTCGTCAAGGAATTTTAAGTGCAAACATCTGTTTCTCCATTCTCCGTGCGCGACAAAAAATAAAGTCGAGCTGAGCAAACTTTGTACTTTTATAAACTTTCAATGTCGCCAATAAACTAAAGAAAACATTTTACCATGCGTGTTTGTACAATGCAAAGAAAGAAAAGCGCGATGTCTAAATACGGCCCGCACTCAAATTCGGAATCATTATTTTATTAAATATATGCATGGAAACGTCGACGACGCTTGAGAGAAATAAACGCTGCAAAAATTCGATCTTCAACCTGGCAGAGGCAAAGACGAAGAAGTCGAATTATGGTATCACGGACAAGGTGATTGTCTTTTTCTTGCGTTCCACGGACGTTTCAGAGGAAGCAGAGCATTTTTTATTGGCAATTTATTTTACAAAATGAGAAGAAAGAGAGAAAGACTGGACTAGCCTCGTCGTTTCCTGTTTGTCGTCGGTCGTACGCGATTAGCAATTTCACACGCGCATTTCGCAATGTTATGCAAATGAGCACTGAATCACCTCAAACTGTCGTAATTCATCGACGTTGCGGGATCATTTGTAAGAATTTCTCTCAAGAGTTCTTTCTTTAACTGCGCACGAATTTGATTCCCGAAAAGAAATAAATTCGCTTTGAATAATTTGCGAGGAGGTCAATGAATGTATTACGAACGTTTTCTTCGTTGTTGTTCGACTGTCTTTGATCGTTTATTCTTTTCAAAATTATGCAAATTAGTTCGGGAGGCTGTCAAGTGTTTCTTCTTCGTCTTGATTGCTCGCTCTTATTAATCTCAAATAAGAAAGAAAGTGGAATCAATCATACCCCAGATGTCTCAGGTTAATCCGAAATTCGAATCAGTGTTCAACACGATCCAGTTTCTCTAATTATGTGTCGCGGTCCTTCGGGAGACAATAGAGGTGTTGAAACCTCATTTCTCGTCTCTCGAAAGCGAATGACACATTCACTTTGCATTCACTTGGAGATTTACATACGTGTAAGCTCCAGCCCCATCACTCGCCAAATAGAAATTCTTTGTAATTAAATTTTATAATTCCAGCGCATTGTTTATGAAGGAAATAGAATTCGCGAGGTTATTGAGATGTGAAAATTGAGCCGAGTCATTATTTGAATATACTCCGAAGCAAATCATTTATTCCGCCACGAAAAAGATTGACTGGGTTAATGAAATACTGAACGAAACTGTTTAGTCATGGATCGTTCGTTCGTTCTTAGTCGAATGAGATTATTTGTAAATAATATTTCCGAGTTGTTGTCGAGCACTCAAGATAATGCAATGGAGGAATAATAATTAAGAGTTCAACTTACTCGACAGCTTGGACTCGATTGCATTTCGGGAAAATGTTGGCACTCGAGACGTAAACGATCGGTTCTTTGTTTGCCGTTATAAAGTCCACCTGTTGACCGTTCGACGACTTTCCTGAACTGCTCGAGCTCTTTGTCGCCGAGTACTCGTAAAAACAATTCTTATCGGTGAGAATAAACTTTGTTTTTGCCGAGATGTTGATGGGCTGCTTCACTTTCTTCTTCTTCTGATCGTCGTCAGTTTCAAAGTTGTCAAAGGACTTGAGTGTGAAGTCGACGTAAAGAGCATCGTTTGATGGATTTCTCCTAAATTCGTCGTGATAGGACGGTGAGTTTGACTGTCGTTGATGGTTCGTAAACTCATCGCTACTGTTGTTACTGTTAGTTGAATCAGATGCGATTGATGATCGATGATTCTTTCGATAATGATAAAATTCATTCTCAAAAGGTAATCCGTTGGGGAACTTCGCTGAGAAGGATTTTGTTGGAGACGATCGAGTGAATGTGGGCTTCGAGAGAAGCTTCTTGGCAGTGACAGTTGGGACAGTCTTCTTCTTATCGATGAATTCGTCTTTCTTCATCTTGTCATTCCGCATACTCATCGTCTTATTCGACAACTTACTGACCGTCGACGTTTGATTCAAATACGACCTCTTCTGAGATAACGCCGAGGCGTTGTTGGTCATCTGATATTTGGGTACAATCGACTCGACCGAATTGCTTCCACTCGAGCTTGAGCTCTTGAATTTAACGCTGCTGTTCCACCCATTACTTTCAACCACTTTGCATGCTCGAGTGGATCGAATCAACTGTGGCGAATGGAGAGGTGAAAGAGTGTTCGCGTTTAATTTTTTTATCTCCTTCACTCGCTGTGTCGCGGTCGTTTTCTCCGTGACCGTCTCGACTTGCATCATTTTGCTTTTTATTGAACTCTGTTGATTCATTGTCGTTTGTCGCAAATTGTATTCGCCGACACTTTTCATTGTCGTTGGTTGTCTTATCGATGAACAATTTAATACTTTCGTGTTAGACATTTTCGTGTATTAATTTCTTTCGTTAGAGAAAATATTATTTCCTTATACTTCTTCACTAAACAATTCACAATCTTCTTATCAGCACATGTCGATTGTTCTCTTCTTCGTTTCGCAAAAAATTGATTTGTGAACGCAAGGCTTGTCTCGCTTTATATTGAGCACACACAAATTACTTTTTTTTTCGTTTTATTGAACTGATAAACGCGAACTTTTATCCATTTATTTTACGTCGACTTCATTTCCTGGTATTTTCCGTGACGAGAGGAAGAGAAGATAACTTTAGTTTTCGTTAATTGAGAAACGGATTAAGAACTGAATTTTATTGCATTCTTCTTTTAGTTTGCATACACAAGCTTGGAGTGATTGAATTTATTTGCTATTAACCTCGAGAAAAATTGACGGCGAGCAATAAATTAAAATTATAAAACTGCAAAAAAAAAAAACGCGAACTAAAGCAATTCAGGTTTTATTTCTTTTTCAGGTCTCTTTTCGCCAACTTACAACTTCAGATTCTTAGTCAGCGATTAGGAGAGAGAAATATTGTGCAAGACGAACAAAAAGCCTACAACATCAACAAAAATGGTCACAGAAATGCAAAACAAAAAGTTAAAATCTACTTCGCGCAATAAAATTCAAAAATCTGTTTCTCAATGACGAATAACTGATAACGTTCGATTTCGTCAAAACGACGATCGTCTTCATCTGCATTAATGCAATATTTACATTTCCACATAATCACTGAGAAGGGCAAATAAACTGAAGCGAACACATGGACGGCTGAAAATATTATTGTGAACAGAAACTTTTCATTCGTCGCGCGCGTTAAAACTCTGCGAGTTAACCAGACGAACGAACTAACTAAACTGAACTGCGAATCTAGAGGAAAGACAGAAAGCGCTTAAGAAATAAGAAAAATTTATGTTGAACAAGGCTCGGCGGTGTGTAAATGTGTAGAGTCGTCGTATAGATATTTCCATTAAGATTTCGATGTGGAGAAAGAAAAGCAAAACTTAATACAAAAGAAACTTGCATGAAGCAAAATACATTTCAGTAACAGTAATAGAGCTTCTGAAAACCGCGAGATTCTCAGTTGACAAAGCGATTCGCGGTATATTCTCGAGAGTTGTTGTTACGAGATTTTTATTAAATATTTCAAAGACTCGAATCGAGTCTCTCGATTAAGCAACGTCGGCTTGAGATAAGACTTGAGACACACAACTGAGCTTTCAAGCATGTGGACGATCAATCCTAACGTCCACTAATGCATTTCCATTTCGATAAATTGAATTACGCAAAAAAGAATAAAAGAAAGAAGATTGCAGAATGGAAATAAAAAGAAATTATTTCTTTTCGTCTTCGTGCAGACGAATCTCGCATTTGATTACACTTTCAAAGAGTAAACATTGATGAAGAGAAATTTCCTGTCTTTGTATTTCTTTATTCGCTGGTGTTTGTTTGAGACATAATGTCGATGGGTTTTCTGTTTATAATAAATCAAAAGCGTGCTTATGATGCGCTCTTATGCGCGATTGAATCAATAATTAGCTAACTGATAAATTCAAAGAGTTCACTGTTACGTAAAGATCGTTTAAGGGAATTGGAACGGAGGTTTCGTAATAGCAATTAAGCAATTTGAGATGCACTCTTGCAAGACAATTATTTCGGCGGATGGAAAACGTTTATGATTAGCGATCATGTTGAAATATTTCTTCAACTTTCGCTTTGCCTCGTCTTCAGTTGTGAAGGGTAAATCTTCATGTTCGGTCCATGCGAATTCTAAAACTTCTTCGCTGTAAACTTCGAGACCACTGTTGATCGGCCAATTATTGTCACATGCTTCACAATCGCAAACAAATCCATAGTCGTTGAATAAACCTTCTTGTCGTTGAGATTTCAATTGAGTGTTAAAGTTTGCTCGGTAAGAATCAAACAGTTGCCCGCCTTTCTCGATATCTCGTGAAACGATTATCACAACCTCGTCGTTGACGTTGATTCTTTTGATGTTTGGTGAGCACGAGTGATTGAGAAGAGAACAGAACAAATAGCAACCATTGCCAATCAACTGCTGGTAAATGCTTGGATTCTGTGGATTATCAAGATCGGCTTGCTTCAAAGGCCAACCTCCGATGCCATGAACGTAGAGATTTCCAACAACGATGAGTTTCGACAAAAGTTTACGGATGAAGTCTTCATGCGAGGCCCAGCAGTTTCGCAGCTTTTCATTCTTCTCGAATAAATTTTTGTATTCATCTAAGCTTGACGGTCTATCACTCGACGCTAGGCAGATTGTCGCAAGAAATCGGTTTCGTTGAATTGCTTTGTCATCTAAACCCTTCCAGGTGATGTCGTAAATTGTCATCGATTTTTCGCTTTGATTAATGAATCGCACCATGGCTTGAATGTCGCCATCAAACAATGAAAGTCCTTCAAGAAACATTCTGACAACAATGTGCATGATGCCTGATGTTAAAAGTTCATCAACGATCTCACATTCGAATTGATGATATCGCTTGGCTGAATCCAAGCAGTCGACGGAACAATACATCGTTTTGCAACATGATGAACACGGAATCAAACTGAGGAGATTGTCTCGCAAGCAATTCTCGCAGCGTTCAAAGGCATTGGATTCGAAGCATGTACTGTAACGGGAGTCCACTTTTATAACTTTGAATGCTGGCTCGTCGACAGCAATGATGTCACCAACTTTTAACGATCGATTCGTGACAATGTGCCTTCCGTATTTTTTGTCAATTTTTAGTTCCAGACAGTCAGCGATCGATGGAAGCTTCGAGTTCGAAGGATGACTAAGCTTGAAAAAACTCCACGGGTCTGACGATCGTGATTCATCTCGTGTCGTTAACTTCATCATTTCTAAGCATTTCTCTTCACGCTTCGTTAGAATCGCAATGTTCTTTTCTGGATAACCATGCAGCTTCGCTAACTCGATATTCTCGATGCATTTATCGTAGAGTTTCAATTCGAAGTAGACCGCTGATCTGTTTGCAAATGCGAGACCCACATTTTCACTCTCAGCTTCAGCAAAGCAAAGACTCTCGTTGTACTTGAGCAACGCATCATGAAATTTCTTTTGAACGTAAAGTCGATTTGCTTCGGATCGAAGCGATTCCGATTTTGCGCCAGATTTCTTCAAGCCCATTGAAAATTCAGTGAAGGGCTTCCTCCTAAAAGCAAAGAAAGCAGAGATGAAAATTCAATTGCTCGAGTGCGTCTTATCCGCAACAAAAAACTCAAAAACTCGTCACATTTTCGCTTTGTTTTCTATTTTTAGATCTAATGTTTCTTGCGCAATCATCTGTCAGCAAGATGATCAGGAAATGAATTACTTTTACCACCAATTATTCAACTGTGAAGATTAGCGAAACATTTCGTTCCACATTTCACTTTGACTCATTCCACAAACCTGTCGATTCCAAAACTTTCCACCTGAGCCGTTATTCAAGTTTAAAAGAAGCTTTCCAGATTTTCTTTTATCGCTCGCCGATATTTTTATCGTTCGCCGAAGGAGAATTGGCGAGGAGCAGCCTTGCTCGCTACGAGAGAAAATGTAGAATGAGATCGAGTGTGGATTTCAGCAAATTGAAGAATCAAAGCGAATTCACACAAGAAATTTGAATTTTTGTGAAGCTTTTTTTTACAGCTTTAGATTTATAATTTTTTTGTCGCGACGCTCGCCAGTTGTTAATATTTCTTCATCTTTTTTTAAAAAGATTTCCCATGTTTTTGAGTTTTAGACTAGACCGAGACTCTTTGACGATTTGATTTCGTGTTTCGAACAACTCAATACTCGAGAGATATTTTTAGAAATCCTCGCAACAAAGTCTTCGAATATTGTTCAGTTAGCTGTGGAGATCAGCGGTGAATCTCGTTTTATTTTATTCCTTTTTCTTTATCAATTAAAGATGACAAATTTTTGATTTTAGAGATCATCGAAAGGAAATTTAGATTGATTGCATAATAATCAAGAAGACAAGCTAAAAATAAGTTGAAATGGAATTTGTCAAATCGAATGATCGAGCCGATGTTCTTCGAGCGGAAGGAAATCTGTTTTACTCTGAAAAAAAGTTTTACGATGCGTTGCTTAAGTACAACGAGAGTCTTTGTCTTGCTGAAGCTGAGAGTGAAAATGTTGGTCTCGCATTTGCAAACAGATCAGCGGTCTACTTCGAATTGAAACTCTACGATAAATGCATCGAGAATATCGAGTTAGCGAAGCTGCATGGTTATCCAGAAAAGAACATTGCGATTCTAACGAAGCGTGAAGAGAAATGCTTAGAAATGATGAAGTTAACGACACGAGATGAATCACGATCGTCAGATCCGTGGAGTTTTTTCAAGCTTAGTCATCCATCGAACTCGAAGCTTCCATCGATCGCTGACTGTCTGGAACTAAAAATTGACAAAAAATACGGAAGGCACATTGTCACGAATCGATCGTTAAAAGTTGGTGAAATCATCGCTGTCGAAGATCCGTTTTGTACAATCGTTCAGGAGAAGTTTATTTATCAACGTTGCACTCAATGTTTCAAAGACGATATGTTGAACTTGTTGCCTTGTTCAAAATGCAAAAAAGGTTTGTAATACTTTTCGATCTAAGTTCAGCCTCAAATTAATTCATTTCAATCTTTTAGCAATGTTTTGTAAAAACTGTTCAAAGGAATCAGCTCAGAGCTTTCATCAGTTCGAATGCCCATTAGCAGAAATTGTTTTGAGCTCTCTCCTAACTTCATCAATGAGAATGGCTTTGAGAACTTTCTTCGTCGCTTTAAAACTTTTCGACGGATCAATCGAAAAACTTGAAAGTTTCTTAAGAGAAAACAAAGAACCAAAAACTGTCTTCGATTGCGAAACTCCAGATGATCCACTTCAAAAATTGCTCGTAGTAAATTCATTGATTTCTAATGATTCGATTGAAGTCAACGAGAGAGTGTTTGAAGATATTTTCACCGCTCATCCTTCTTTTAGAAATCAGTGGACATCTCACTCAGCTTTCATCCAAAAATTCCTCAAAAAACAAACTCAAATAGGAATTTTAAATTACCACGAAATTTATGTTTGGCCTTTAAAACGTGGAGGAATTCCAGATTCTGACATTGATGGATTCAAAGAAGCTCTAGCTTACAAACGAGGTGTTGTTTCGAGTGGCAATGGAAGTTACTCGTTCATTTCGTTAATAAACCACAGCTGTTCTCCAAACGTCAGCAGAATATTCGTTGACAATAAATTGTGTCTTGCAACAACGCGCTCGATCGAACAAGGTGAACAAATATTTGATAACTACGGTTTCAACTTCACAAATATACCGAAAGCTCATCGACAAAATGAGTTGCTGACGCAATACAAATTCAAGTGCAGTTGCATTGCTTGCACAAATGACTATCCATTGCTACCGGCTTTGAAAGTATCAGATAAAGCGATTTTAAATAAAGCTAAGAAAGCTTGTAGAGAGCTCAGTCTTGCAGGTCTGAATCAAAGAAAAGCAATCGACAAGTATCGAGAGCTTTGTCAAATAATTCAGCGAGCAAAAAACAATTTCCCTTCACTCGAAATTTGCAGTTTAATGGAGAGCGCTGCAGCGTATCTTGAAATGATCGTGAAACCAAATCAATTGAATTAAGATCCACATTTTCTTTTTCTGGTCAGCTTTTGTAGACTTTTGTAGAGAAAAAACATTTTTTTTACGCGTTGTGTAAATAAGTTCAAGGCAGAAATAAAGGAGATGTCGTTGACTCAAGTGTTTGATTACATTGACAAGTTAAAGTCCTTGTTGTCACAATCTGGTAAAGTGGTTGCGGTGTCACAGGAGTTTAAGGAGATAAATGAGAATTCGCAGCGTGTTCGATTTGTTTTGAAACTTTTGGAAGAACATGATCTTATTGTCAAAGGAAAACTGAAGCTTGAGAAGAATAATGCGATTGCTGAATCATGTCGCATGAAGGGCAATCAATTCTATGAAAACAAGCAATTCCTCGATGCCTTATCATCTTACAATCAAAGCTTGTGTTTCGCTGAGTCAGATTGCAAAAGTATTCCGCTCGCTTACGCAAATCGCTCTGCTGTTTACAGTGAATTGAAACTTTATGAGAAATGTTTGAAGAATGTCGAGTTGGCAAAAGCAAATCAATATCCGAGCCCAGAGAAATTGAAGCAGCGTGAAGAAACGAGCTTGTTCATGATCAACAATAAAAGCAAATTGAGCTTTTCGAATGTACCGATCGGCGCAAATTATCTGAAACTTTCGTATCCAGCAAATAAGAAAATTCCTTTCTTAGCTGATTGTTTAGAATTGAAAAGTGACAAAGACTTTGGTCGATATATCGTCACGAAAAGTGCCTTACGTCCTGGAGATGTTGTCTGCTGTGAAGAACCATTCACGAGATTTCTTTTGCCTTCTCATCGATTCAAGTATTGCGCGACTTGCTTGAATGACAATTTCTTGGATCTCGCTGTCGCATGTAGCGGTTGTACTTCAACGATGTTCTGCTCTGAAGAATGTGCTAAACTTGGACAAGAAAAGTTTCACAAGTTCGAATGCCCAATCATCGACAAACTTAATTCAATGTGCACTAAGATTCTTCGCATCGCCTTGAGAAGCTTCTTTGAGGCACTTTATGTTTGCGATGGAAACTTAAAAGAGCTCAAAGCTTTGATTGAAGAGAACCAAGACTCCTCGATAACAGTTTTCGATTACGAGTTTCCATTTGATGCTAAAACTGTTTTTAAAGCAATCGATGCTTTAGCCTCGAATGAAAGTGGAAGAACTCAAGCTGATTTGTTTCAACGAGCTGGAGTCGTGGCCATCGTTAGCGATATGTTTTTGAAGCATACAAAGCTACGAGAGATTCTACAAACTAAAGATGACGAAGACTTCTTTTATTCGTTCTTCTTCAAGCAAAGTCAAATTGCCGCTTGTAACTATCACGGACTTTACAACGGAGTTGTCAACAAATCTGAAATTGAATCAAATCCTCAATATGGAACTGGAAGCTTTCCATTCTGCTCGCTCCTGAATCATTCGTGTGCTCCAAATCTTGTCCGCGTCACTTCAGAATGCAAGAACTATGTCGTCATCAATCGACCAATTCCTGCTGGTGGACAACTGTTCGACAATTATGGTTTTCATCACTGCCTTGAAGAGTTCCAGGAACGTCAGACATCGCTTAAGAATCAATATATGTTTCAATGTACATGCGAGGCTTGTACAGGGAAATTTCCTCTCTATCCAGAGCTCAAATACTGTGATCTTCGCTTTGGTCAATTCATCTCGGATGACGTTGAAAAGCTCGCTCAGCTAAGTTTCGAACGTGCCAAAAAGAAATTTCAACCTTACTGCGACTATTTGAAAAGGATGGATAGCAAATATCCAAACTACGAGATCAGCTCCGTCCAAGAATGTCTTCTACGATGCTTCACCATCTTCACGATGTCAGAGTTTAAGATGAAACTTTGTGAACATTAATGTCTCTCATCCTTAAAATAAATAAATTTTCTGACTCTATCGTTAAAATAAAATTTATTTTATTCTCCATCTTCAGTTACCAATCGTCATCTAACACCATTTGTTTTATAAGACACCGTCATCCGTACAAAAAGAAAATGCTTTGATTAACGATAAAGCGTCGATAAAATGTTTTATAGTAGAAAAGTTTAAATCATGCATTTGAAGGGAATGTGTGAGGCACACATGTGATGTCTTTGTTTATTGTGAAAAGTAGAAACGGTAGAAGATCGTGGCGAGAATTCCGAGCAATACTGGGATAATCCAATTCTTCATAGAACTACAAAAAGAAATTGTCATTAGTGATAGTTCAATGAACTTTCATTCATCTCTATTTACTTGTCATCTTTGCGTTCATTTGATGACCAATCTGGTTGAGGTTTTTCTTGAATAACTTTGCGTTCACTTTCGATAAGTTCTCCGATCTTATATTTCTTCATAAGGTCACGAGCATCAGTCGAGTGTCCAACATCTTCAAAAGCCTCCGAAGCCTCTTTGCCAGCCTGTTCCAGTAGAACTTCTTCACCTCCGGGGTGCTACAAACAATCAAAATCAAAAGAAAAAAATGTTATGAAATCTTCAATGACTTGATTCCTTATAAGTACATTCTTATCATTGCGGCATTATCTTTTATCAATAAAATGAGAAAACGAAGTTTGAGCTGATTACATCGTCACTCATTTTCAAAGATCATCGCATTCTATAAATGGACATAGCCCAATTTGTTATTAATGGATTTCCTTCGATTTACAAAAGGAGAAGTTATAAAGGTGAGGGTTTTTAAGCTTCTTAGAACACCACACATGACGATTGTTCAAAGTCGCAACTAATTTACGCTTCTCTATCAGTTGTAGTTCAAGGCCGACCAATTTATCTTACTTAAGCGCACGCATACAATCTCAAAGCAAGCGAATCATGTCCCAAAAATTTAATTGCGTCTCGTATTTTAAAAAAGTAGCAGATAATTCTAATTCTCGATCATGACCTTTGCACCTTCAACTGACACAAACGCTTCGTCTCAAGCTCGCATGATAGTATGTTACGAACTTAAAATGACTTGTCAAAATTTCAACTAAGTTCTGTTTCATAGCGAACAAAGCAAATAGAAAATAAATGCTGTTCTCACCTCATTCAAGAACTCTGTAACGTCATAGACCTGTTAGGAGGGAAAAGATGATTAGGAAAATATTTTCAAGATGACACAAGCAATTCCTTATCATATTAGGCACAAATAATTAATGTTGGATCTTTTTCAATTGCTACAAATCGAATAAATGTGAGACTTACCGCATTGTGGATGACAATCCAGCTCGATTTGTTGCTATTATGTGTTGAAACCTCTTTAAGGCTAAAAACCTTTTCATCTGCCATGTCTTATAACTTGTTGAACTACACTTCTCGACTGGATAAAAATATCTGAACTCCGAAAAGAAGTTGTGACAGCGAATAATTTTTTTTCTTTGTCTTCTCGGAACTGAAAAGCTTTTTCGTTGGAAATTTTAAAATTTACTAACTCGTGGGATCCGAGATTCCGTAAAAAATGAAATTATTGAAACCAAAAACAGATATTGAGGATCTCCTGAAGAATCCTAGAAATGGAAAATATGTCAAAGTCGTGGCACGTAAGTCAACTCAATTTGAGCTAACAAAACTTTTATTATCAACACGTGAATGTGTCTTTTTAGCGATGGTGCGATATTCTCGATTGGAGTTTCGATCGCTAGCTCGAAAACATGGAGCAGAGTTGACATTCTCACCAATGACAATTGCTAACTCTTTCTGTAGAAGCGAGAAATGTCGACAACATGAATTCACAACGAATGTAGAGGATACTCCGATGATTGTTCAGCTCGCAGCGAATTCATCAACAGATTTTCTCCATGCGACAGAAATGTTTCTTGACTACGCTGATGGTGTTGATTTGAATTGTGGTTGTCCTCAAAGTTGGGCAATGAAAGACGGCTATGGCTCTTATCTTCTTAAACAACCAGAAGTGATCGCAGATATGATAAAAACAGTTCGAAGAAATGTTCCATCGTCTTTCTCGGTTTCTGTCAAGATTCGTTTGCTCAACAAAGATTTGGAGTCAACGATTGACTTTTGTCGAAAACTAGAATCAATGAATCCAACATTCCTTTCGATCCATGGACGAACTCCGAATGAAAAAGCAACATCAGAATATCCAGTAAATGTTGAAGCTCTGGCTGAGATCAAGAAAAGTCTTCAAGTTCCTATTATTTTCAACGGAGATGTCTCTTCGCTAAGTGAAGCTGATAAGTTCTATGAAGCAACAAAATGCAATGGAATGATGGCGGCACGAGCAGTTTTGACAAACCCAGCTCTCTTTGATGGTCATCAGCAAACTCCGATCTCTTGTATCCAAGACTGGATTGATATTCATCATCGACAACAAGAAAAAATGACTTACCAAACCTTCCACCATCACTTAGTGTTTATGATGGAAGACTTGCTTAAAAGTAGAGAAAGAAATCAATTCAACAAATGTACGAAGAGAGAACAGTGCCTAGATTTCATTAAAGAAAAGTTTTCAATCGAACCGAAAGAAATTGAATATCCTGAGAACTTGATTTGCACTTACGACGACAGTCGCTACCAAAATGTGATCAGCAAAAAAGAAATTAGCGAGAATGATTATTCAACGGAGTCTTCTCACGGCCAGTTCTTCTTAAATAAAATGAATAAAGTGAAAGCAGAACCAGACAATGACTATCTCGACTTAATGGATAGCTTTCTGTTTGATTAAATGAATAAGTTTATTTATTGCCGAATAAAATTCATCAAAATTCCCAACAAATCTAAAACTAATCAACATTTCCCTTGATAAACCTTGTCTTTTAAGCTAAGCTCACTTTCTTAGGAGTCTCCGTAGTTACCGATTTTTTGTTCTTGAACTTGTTGTAAAGCATTTTGTATTTCTCGATGTCCTGCCGAGTTAGTGATGGTCGTGTATTTTCCAACGCTCTTTCGAGATGTTCTTGTTTGATTGAAACTTCATTAATCATTCCATGTCCATCGTTCTTCTTCAACTCTTCCTCAATAGCGTTCATATTAGCCGTTGTCAAAACACTTTTGATGTCAGCTCCGCTGAAGTTTTCAATCTTCACAGCAAGAGCTTTGAGATCAACTGACGAGTCGAGTAAAAGAGACATTGAAAGCCAGTTTAGAATTTCAAGTCGTTCACTAGCGTTTGGCAGTTGACATTCAACTAAGCGATCGATTCTTCCTGAACGAAGCAAAGCTGGGTCGATTAAATCTGGACGAGAAGTCGCACAAATTATAGAAACTCCTTCCAAACTTTTTACTCCATCGAGCTCAGTCAGCAATTGATTTACAACACGATCTGTTACACCAGTTGAATCATGACCTCGTCGTGGTGCTAAGCTGTCGAACTCATCAAAGAACAAAACGCAAGGTCTTGCGCTCTTCGCTTTCTCGAAAAGATTTCGAACGTTTTCTTCACTTTGGCCAATGTACTTCGCAAGCAGCTCCGGTCCTTTGATTGAAATCAATCGCAGATTCCATCGTTTTGTTATTTGCGATACAATGAAACCTTTTCCAGTACCCGGAGCTCCGAAAAGTAATATTCCAGCTTGATTTCGCAAAGGCGAGTTTTCAAAAATCTTCGGGAACTTCGTTGGCCAAATCAAAACTTCTTCGAGAGTTTCAATGACGTTATCCATTCCGGGAATTTTTTCCGACAGATTTTCTTCCGAATCGTCGACAGATTCCGTTCTGATTCCCTCAAGACAAAGCTGATTCGAAATCGCTAGAGACTTGCTCATGAGTTCGTCTGTTAAACATGGAGCGTCGTATTTTTCTTTGATCGCAAAGAAGAAAGCTCGATCAGCAAATTGACAGATGTCACCGATGTGGTATCCTTCAGTGATTCGAACATACTTCTCCCAATCAATTGATTTGTCGATTTTCACATCAGCAGATGTTTGCAGTAAACGTTTGAAAAGCTCTCGACGATCATCAGCGTCAAGGCTCGGAATCTTCACAACGTTCTTAAACAAATAGTAACCAAAGCTCCGATGAAGAATATTGTTAAGGTTTGAAAGCTTCGAGACAGTCACAAGAATCGATACGAATCGTCCATAATCGTGAGTGAATTCTTCGAGCATATGACGAATGCTATTGCTAAGCTTTTGAAGATATTCGCCTTCTTGTGTTTGATGCTCCTCATGTGATTGAGCAGCCAATGAGTCAAGATTGAAAATAATATAAACGGAAGGAGCAGTTTTAATGCAACTCATCAGCGTAACTTTCATATCTCTCACAATTGACTCAACCTTCCTTCCTTTGTATTGCGCGCAATTGAAGACCGTCACGTTGATATTTTTCAATTCTAAGCTCTTCTGAATCTTACTGCAGATTGTTGACTTTCCAGACTTTGAAGCTCCAGCAAGGATAAAATTATTTTGATCAACATTAAGTACTTTGATTTTGTTCGTTGATGGAAGAAAGTTTCTCACAGTTTCTTCGATGATTTCTTTGTGCTTTTGTAACTCTAATATATTTGATTCCTCATTCTTCTTTCTCTTCTTCTTTTTGTCGTCCTGCAAAATAGGCGCGAACTCGTTAGCTTCTCCCTGACGATTTACTTCAATGACGTTCTCTCGTAGGATATCCGAATCAATGCAGCAAACAGGTGTCGAGAGTGGAAATAACTTGATCGTTAATAAATAATCGTCGAGCTTGAAAATCTGGCCTTGATTAAGAATAAGAGGAAGAATTCTCGTGTTTGTGTTGACGTATTTCTTAAACTTCTCTTCCATGTCTTTCGCAATCTGATGACCGAGACCAACTTCAACGAGATCAGTCAACGGGATGAGCTCGATGTTTTCTATCAAATTACAAACGAGCTTCGAGTCAGTTAATTCAACTTTCTCGCCACTTTGTTCGATGCTCAAGATTTTCGCCAGTACCGGATGAACCTCGACCGAGTCGTCGTCAATAGTCTCACTCGTCTTCACACGAACATGATATTCCTTGCCGGCGTTCGTTCGTATCTTGTGAATCTGATTCGTGTTGATGGATGACGATTTGGCAGCGTAAATTTCATTGATCTGTGGGAATTTTGCCAACTTCTTGTCAACGTCAACAATTTTCACTTTTCTGAAATTCCTCGGTTGCGTTTCTCTAGAAATTATTTTCTTCAAGTCCTCAAGAATCTGCCGATGGTTTTGCTTTGTCTCTAGTTTCTCCGAATTCATTTCTACAACTGAGTTCGACATAATTTTAGGGATGCTACTTGAGCTTATGCTATTGACGAGCTGTTGACGTTTTGGAGACGACTCTTTCGATGAAAGACTTTCTAGGAACTTGTTCGACTTTTCTTGAACCCTTTTGATGTTGCTAGCACTGAGACTGTTTGATAGCGGTGAAAAGTCACTTTCCAAGTCAGTTTGATATTTTCTCATGCTACTTAAACTTGAACTCGAAGAGAGTGACCCGGATTTCGTCGAGGAATCTTCTGAAATTCCATTCAACACATTTTTTGCACTGTCACTATCTTTCGTCCTCTTGAAACTTCCTCTGGGACTTAATAAAGGCGGTTTCTTAGTTGTCGCATCCTGAATCGATTCTGACCAGCCATTTGACTGCCGACGACTAAAATTGTTTCCTTCTGGTTTATCCGCGAGTCTTCGAGAGTCAACAAAACTTTGGTTGCGCCTCAACGAAGATAAATCCATCGTCTCCGAACGCTCGATCGCACTTCTCCGCTTCATCTTTACATCTGAATCATTTTCTGCATTTGCCGCGCTCGGCTTCGGTCGCATAAAGTCGGGGGTCATTTTCCTATTAATCGATATCTCAGTGTCGTTTTGTATACGTCCATAATTAAAAGATGGGCTTAAATTATCTAAAAATAGAAGATGCGAGCTCAGCGGATAATTATAGAAGGACAAGCCGCGCACGAGAGCGAAAAATGCGCGAGAAAATGTTTTCCAATGAATTTGAATTTCCTTTGCGGAAAACGTGAATCTTGACGTAAATTTCGCTTCTCGTTTAAGAAGAAATATCTGTTAACTCACCGACGACAGCTTTAACGGAAATCGACTTGTTAAGCCAGATGACAATTGATTGATAGCGCGCAACGACAGCGATTTGATCTAAGAGGTCTGACTGAATTCTATCAGTTGAGCACTCGGCCATTTGATAATCATCGCCATTCAAAGTGATATTGACCGATTTAAGTGGCGACGTATTCTGAATTACAGAACATGAGACCGTCATTCCTTCGCGAAGTCCCCAAGCTTCAGCTACAAGTGGAGATATCCCGATTTCTTCCGCATCAAACGCATTTGTCGCCTGAATAGTGTTCGCCCATGACACATAAACCTATTTAAAGATCGAGACAAAAGATCATTGCGTGAATATTGGCATGAGACTTCGATTACTTACAGTTTTGTACTGAGATGTTCTTCCGTCATGAAAGTTAAGCAACAAGCAGCCAGTTTTGCCTAGAAGTACGCAATATATTTCATAAGATTCTTAGATTGATTTGTGAAGTTAATAGTGACTTACAAGTTGATACGAGCCTTTTATAAGTTTCAGGAAGAATCTGTTGTCGTAAAGAGAGATAAATGATTTCAAAGACTTCTATTTATTATCCGGAAGCTTACCACAAAGTTTGATTTAATCGGCTTAAATTTGACGGTAAAATTCCTCGCGAACATTCTTTGAATATTTTTGTAATCTGATAATTCTTCAATTAGAACATTACTCGATCAAAGTCTAATTTTCTTAAGTATCAAAATAATTGTGCAATTCGGCTTATTCACTGTAATAATCCTGACATTCTGACTTTTCTTTCAAATCAATTTATCAGCGGATAAACTTGAATCACGTCTAAACTCGAGAAAGTCGTAAATTATGTGAATCTTATTGGACGGCTGCGAAGTCTACAAAAGTTTAAGCGAAAAGTCTACAAAATATTGTGAAAACAACAAAAACTCAATCTTCTGAAATTAAATTAGTTATTTAATTTAATCGCGATTGACATCTCTTGTAATGCGTGATGAGCAAGTCACCAAACGATAAATCTTGCATGGTTAGTTTCATCATTGAATTTCATGAAGTTGAACTTGAAAATCAACTAAATAATATCCAATTTTTGTATCTTTGTAGGTATGCGGTGATAGAGCTCTTGGACACAATTTCAATGCAGTTACTTGTGAGAGCTGTAAAGCATTCTTTCGTCGCAATGCCATATCCAACAAAAGTTTCTCTTGCCCCTTTTCAAATTCCTGTGAGATAACTATAATCACAAGGAGATTTTGTCAAAGGTGTCGATTGGAAAAGTGCTTTTCGGTCGGCATGAAAAAGGAGTACATTATGTCACAGGAAGATAAAGAGCTTAAGCGACAAAAAATTGAACAAAATCGGAATAAACGAAAGTTGAAGACAGTAACCGAGAAGCCTTCTTCTGGAGACGAACATGAACAGTCTCAATCAAAGAAGTCAACAGTGAGAGTCAAGGAAGAATGGTCGCCAGGATCCTCAATAGCTGAAACTCAATCTGAATCATCGATTAATATGGACACCGATGAGTTCCAGGGAAAGAGTTTGTTGAGTATCACAAATGAGTCATCAGTGAAAGATATCGTCGAAGCGATAACAAAGGAACCACAAGATGCTAGTCAAGTTATTCAGAAGCTGATGTCGTCTCAGAGCGATGCACTCAGTGTTATGAGCCGTATTGTCCAAGAACCCAACCAAGCAATGATCCTAATAAGCCATTTAATTAAAAATCCGTCAGACGGAATGATGATCATTTCAAAAATGATGTCATCGCCAATCGATGCACTCAGTGTTTTTACTCAATTCATGGCCTCGCCAACTGATGCTCTTCAAATCATCTTTAAAATTATGTCCTCCCCGAAAGATGTGTTACAGTTTATGAAAGAATTAACAAAATCCCCGCAAGATGCATTAGAAATTATGAGTCGCTTCTTGTCCGCACCAGCTCATGCAATTTCAAGTATCAACAGAATGATTTCTGGCGAATCAAATGATGACGCCTGTGAGTCCCACCAGAACAATAAATTGATCAAATCAATGCTTGATGTCAGTTCAATCGACAGTCCAAACTCATCGATTGCTTCTCCCTCATCCGCATTCCAGCCGAACTCACCGATAGAAGTCTGTGACAGCAACAACAACAATGATTATAATCAAAATACTATTAAACTGCTGAACGAGATAAACGAGGATATAAACAAAAGGCAATCACCTACACACTCGAATTCTATTAATTCTATTATCAACGAGGCGATAAAACTTGAGTACGAAACACCGCAGATGTTACGATCGACAAACCGAGAGCTTAACGAAGTCGAGCAGATGAAAATTCAAGAATTGATAGATTCCAATAAAGCTCTTTATGCTCCGGTCGATGAAGATTTATCGAATCTTGTTGTTGGTGGTGATTGTCCTATCAAGTCAGAGCCAGGTGTTGATCCTACTTTACTGAAAGTTATTAATCTAACAGCAATAGCAATACGACGACTCATCAAAATGTCAAAGAAAATTGCTGGTTTCAAGAAGATGTGTCAAGAAGATCAAATCGCGTTGCTCAAAGGCGGATGCACAGAAATGATGATCCTGAGAAGTGTTATGCAATACGACTCTGATCATGCGTTTTGGAATATTCCTCATTCGATGAACGCAGCTAACATCAAAGCCGATATCCTGAAACTTTGTCCAAAAGGAAATGTTTACGAGGAGCACGAAAAGTTTATCAAAACTTTTGATGTTAAACTGAGAACGGATGAGAATATTGTTCTTATTCTATGTGCGATTACACTTTTCTCACCGGACCGACAAGGTGTCATTCACACTGACGTTATCAAGCTTGAACAGGTGAGATAACTCCCACTTCCTTATCTCATTCACATGCTTTTTATATTTTTTTTTTCTTTTCTCAGAATTCTTATTATTTTCTTCTACGACGATATCTGGAAAGTGTTTATGAAGGCTGCGAAGCGAGATCGATTTTCCTTCAGCTTTTGAAAAAAGCTCAAGAAGTCCGGAAGCTTAATGAAGGTAATAAATTTTAGTTTATTCGCTTAATCATTTCCTTGACTTGATTGCTTCCTTCCAGACGTTATTTCCGTGTACCTAGATGTGAATCCAAGCCAGGTTGAGCCTTTGCTTCGAGAGATTTTTGATCTCAAAGTTTAAAAGCTCACACGACAACTCGTTGTGATTTAAATTGATGTAGTCATGCACAGCGCTAGAAGAATTCGAAACGACAATTTATCGACGTAAAAAATCTATGAATTTTTATCAATGTTATTATCTAATGTTTAGTGAAGTACAAAGCAGGGAAAAGAAGAAATAAAGTTATTTTTGATCATCAAACTCTTAATTGAATGATTGATAGCAATTTACATTAAGATTACGATAGGAATTTAAATAAATCGACACAACGTAAGAATGACGTAGATTTTTCGGGTAAATGAAGAGCAAAGTAAACAAAATTCTGGTCAACATTCGCTTTACTGATTGCGTTGAACTTGAAATATTTTCTTCCTGGAAGTAAAAAGAATTGAAGCGCAGAAGTCTCATGATTTATTCAGCCGTGAAACTCTTCACTGGTTTTATTTTATTTATTCATAATCTTAAATCAGCCGTTTGTTGAACAGAGGTCTTAATTATTATTTATTAAGTTCATGATATCGTCGTTAAAATCTAAAATGTGTGTGCAAGTAACATAAAATCGGAGGAAACTCTTATATCTCGTTACTTTAACTAAGAAACTAGGACGACAATTAAATGTTTTATTTCCCTGTAAGCTTTAATAAGTATCACATATTTTCTTTAAAATTGAAATTTAAATAAAATTTTATCTTTGAAAGTAAAGAGAAAATGAATCTTGGCTTCCGAAATACTTGTAAATAAAAGCCAATTAGTTGATGAATTAAATGTTTTTATTTCTTTCCATTGCGTGCAACTGGAGTTGCTGCTGTTGCTGGAGTCGCTGCTGTTGCTGGAGTTGCTGGAGTCGCTGGGGTTGCTGCTCTTGCTGCCCTTGCAGCAGTTGCTGGAGTCGCTGGGGTTGCTGGAGTTGCTGGGGTTGCTGGAGTTGCTGTTGTGGCTGGAGTCGCTTGCACAACCGCAATAAATATAATCACAACACTTGCAATTTTCCACATTTTAAACTGAAGAACTAAATTCTTTATTTTAAACAATATTCTGTCGCTGCTGTTTCAAAAGTTTTGATGTTAAACTGAGAACAGACGAGAATATATATACTTATTTTTTGTGCACTTTTCCCACCGGACCGACAAGGTGGGATTCACTCTGACGTTATCAAGATTGAACAGGTTTTTTAATTGCATCAGGCACATGCAATTTATAATTATTTTCTCGATAAGCTTGTAATTACGACTTGAATGAGAGTGTCTCACAATGGAAAAGAATTTTACCCGCCTCTTTTTAGGAAAATGAACCTAAATGTTTTTATTTCTAATTTGTACAAATTCCTTGTCGTCGCTTATAGCATTTCAAGACTTTAATTCTAGAAATCCTATTGACAATAGGCTATTTTCCAAAAAGTTCAAGATGACGTCAGATCGTCAAATAAGATTTCAGATTCCTATGGATTCCCGGACACAAAGAAATCCAAGGTAACGAAAAAGCTGACATGTTGGCTAAGGATGCAATTAATATCGGAATCGTCCAGGAATATTTTTTTCATTAAGATCTTTTTAGACTCATTAAGTCAAACATAATAATTGCATGGAAAAATGAATGGCTCAACCACCCTCTTTCCAACAAACTTCGAAACATTAAGCGAAGTACGTGCTACAATTGGTCTGAAAAAATAGTTGAATTTACAAAAAAGACTGACCTTTATTTCAAAATTTAAAATCTTATCTCTTGAATACATTTTCCTTTAAAATTTTATAAAATTTGAATTTAATTACCGAAATATCATTGTAAACGAATAAACACGCCTAAATTCACATTGGTTGCGAGCCGAACAATAAATATTCAAACAAACGTTTTTATTTCTTTCCAGTCGCTGCTGTAGCTGGAGTCGCTGCTGTTGCTGGAGTCGCTGCTGTGGCTGGAGTCGCTGCTGTTGCTGGAGTTGCTGCGGTTGCTGGAGTCGCTGCTGTTGCTGGAGTCGCTGCTGTGGCTGGAGTCGCTGCTGTTGCTGGAGTCGCTGCTGTTGCTGGAGTCGCTGCTGTTGCTGGAGTCGCTGCTGTTGCTGGAGTCGCTGCTGTTGTAAAAACATTTAAAGTGAAAATTTGATATGGCTGAGATCAGATTTCAAGCTTGGAAAGAAAGACTTTATATTCAAACCTGTTGGTGGCGTATATCTATTTTGAAGTTTCTGATAAAGTGATGGATAGAACCGTCTAACATCTTTGTTGAAACTTTCCAACCAATTGTGTTGAGGTGGAGCAGCTTGCACGACCGCAACAAATATAATCACGACACTTGCGATTTTCCACATTTTGGATTGAAGAACTGATTTCTTTATTTTAACAATATTCTGGGACTCGTGATTTCCAAGGAATATATATAATTATATATAATTATATATAATTTTTATAAGATTTTATATATAAATATATATAATTATATATAATTATATATAAAATCTTATAATTTTTCTTATAATTATATATAATTATAAGATTTTATAAATCTGTTTTTGTGAATATAAAAACTTATAAAATATTTTTTCCTATAAAATCTTATAATTATAAATAATTTTTATAAGGAACTTTTATAAGAAATTATAAGAAATTATAAATACTAAATTCTGATTGTAAAAACTTATAAAATAGTTTTTTTTATAAAATCTTATAATTACATATAATTTTTATAAGAAATTATAAGAAATTATAAAAAAATATAAGAAATTATAAAATATTATAAAAAAGTTTTTGTGATTGTAAAACAAATTTGATCTTTATGTGTTTTATCTTTTATTCATGCTCTATTGCTTTATGCTTTCATTTTGCATATTAATTATGATTAGACATTAGCCATTGTAGTCAAAAACTCGGCGATCGTCATTTGACCTGCTGCAACTCGTTGCACACAATCTCTTAAAGGTTCAGAAAGTCTTGAATAATCCTGAGCTATGTAGCCTTGATCGCGATTCACCAAAAATGCTGCATAAAAGCGTTCGATGAATGATTTCAAGTACTCCATGAAATCCCAAACATTTGGATGTCTCATGAATCTTGTTTTAAGCTGGCTATTCAGGGTTTCGACACAATTGTTGGTGCGTGAATCTAAGCCTACACACTAATCAATTGGTTTAAATTATTTACAATTTTTTATAATTTCTTATAAATATTTACAATTTCTTATAATTTCTTATAATTATTTATAATTTCTTATAATTTCTTATAAAAATTATATGTAATTATAAGATTTTATAAAAAACCAATTTTATAAGTTTTTACAATCAGAAATTAGTATTTATAATTTCTTATAATTTCTTATAAAAATTATATGTAATTATAAGATTTTATAAAAAAAACTATTTTATAAGTTTTTACAATCAGAATTTAGTATTTATAATTTCTTATAATTTCTTATAATTTCTTATAAAAGTTCCTTATAAAAATTATTTATAATTATAAGATTTTATAAGAAAAAATATTTTATAAGTTTTTATATTCACAAAAACAGATTTATAAAATCTTATAATTATATATAATTATAAGAAAAATTATAAGATTTTATATATAATTATATATAATTATATATATTTATATATAAAATCTTATAAAAATTATATATAATTATATATAATTATATATATTCCTTGGAAATCACCCCACCCCAATATTCTGTCTCTGCTGTTGTCGTTGCTGCTGTCATGTAATGTTTAAGAGGAGCACGAGAAGTTCTCTTATATAGATATATCAAAACGTTTGATGTTAAACTGAGAACAGACGATAATATTGTACTTATTCTTTGTGCGATTGCATTTTTCTCACCGGACGGACAAGGTGGGATTCACACTGACGTTATTAAGCTTGAACAGGTTTATTTGCATCGGGCACATGCTTTTTATAATTTTTTTTTTCTTTTCTTAGAATATTTATTATTTTTTTCTACGAGGACATCTGGAAAGTGTTTATGAAGGCTGCGAAGCGAGATCGACTTTTCTTTAGCTTTTGAAAAAAGCTCAAGAAGTCGGAAGCTTAATGAAGGTAGTAAATTTTAGTTTATACATTTAATCATTTCCTTGATTTGATTGCTTCCTTCCAGACGTTATTTCCGTGTACCTAGATGTGAATCCAAGCCAGGTTGAGCCTTTGCTTCGAGAGATTTTTGATCTCAAAGTTTACATTGACAAAGCAGGGAAAAGAAGAAATAAAGTTATTTTTGATCATCAAACTTTTAATTGAATGATTGATAGCAATTTACATTAAGATTACGATAGGAATTTCGTTGAAACGACACAAATGACGTAGATTTTTCGGGTGAATGAAGAGCAAAGTAAACAAAATTCTGGTCAACATTCGCTTTACTGATTGCGTTGAACTTGAAATATTTTCTTCCTGGAAGTAAAAAGAATTGAAGCGCAGAAGTCTCATGATTTATTCAGCCGTGAAACTCTTCACTGGTTTTATTTTATTTATTCATAATCCCAAATCAGCCGTTTGTTGAACAGAGGTCTTAATTATTATTTATTAAGTTCATGATATCGTCGTTAAAATCTAAAATGTGTTTGCAAGTAACATAAAATCGGAGGAAACTCTTATATCTCGTTACTTAAACTAGGACGACAATTTAAAATCGACTACGACTAAAAGAGATTTTTTTTAGTGAAGAAATCTTTCGTTTCTGGAAATTTATCACAATTTTAATTTAAATTTATTGACTGACTCCCTTTGGACAGACTTTCTAAATTGAATAATTTCATTCGACATCATCAGTGGAACTTGAAACATTAAAACGCCGGACTTGGAATATAGTGGAGATTAGGAAGTTTGGTAAATTTAATATTGAAATGACATGTTTAATATGAAGAAGCGTAGAGATAAATTAATGATAGAAGCTTAACTTCAGTTGAAATCAGCGGGATGATGATGAAAATATAATTCTTCACTTTAAAACTCTCGACACTCTACTTCTAGTTAGGCCTGTGTGTTCACAAGTTCTCCTCTCACTTCGTCGTCTTTCGATTTACTTAATTTTATTTCGCAGCTTGTCTTTAAACCTTTTCTTACTTTTCTTAGTTGATTAGATTTGTGTTTTTATTTTTTGGTTTGAGAAAGAACAACAACAATTTTTCCCAATGAGCAATTTTAATTTCTTTAATGATCGAGTTAGATTTTTATTTATAATAAATTTCATTTTCATAATAAATACAACAAACAAAAAACGTGCCAATTGTAAAAGGGCATTGCCGTCTTGCTACAGCCGACAAAAGTCTACGAATTCTCTTAGAACGACTAAGACTCAACCAACTTTAGAATTTCATGTTGTTAGTTCATAAATTTCCCACTCGGAGCTTTCACGTTTTAACTAATTTATTTTCAATACCAGAAATAATTTTGCAGGATAATTTTGGAAAATCACAACGCGCGTAAATCGATTACAATTTTTTTCCTTATTCTGTTTCATAAAACACTTTCTCGCTACATTCGGTTTGAATATATTTGTAGCTTACGAAGAAAAATCGATGGAAATGATTAATAATTGAAGAAACTTTTACTTATTTTGTTGTCGTCCTCACGGAAAATGTCGAAAGGAAAAATCACACGAAGTAATGGAACGAAAACTGATTTCTGAATAATTGATGAGCTCGTCAAATAATTTTGAGAATGGCTTTAGTCATTTCGATGACTTACTCAACTGTTTAACAGTTCATTTCATTGTTTTTGTTTGCCATTCAACCAGAACTGCACTCGATGCTAATTAAAACTTAGTCGTCAGTGATTTATGAAATAAAATAACTCAACTTTTTGTCTTTTAAGTGTTTCTCACGCTCAAGATCAACGAAGTGTATTTATAATCGGCTTTGTAAGTTTGTTTGCTTAAGTTACGTAACTATTTTGTTTGTTTGTTTTGCCTACAAAATTTATATTATCCTTACGAAGTTAATTATTCGATAATTGACTGAAAACTTTTCCGTTTCCTGAATAATTTCTTTCGTGTATCTTTTACTTGGCCGGAAAATTGCAATTCCGTGACTAGAATTCTTCTTTCTCGTATCGATTTCAATGGTATTAAAGCATATTCTGTTTTTTTAAAAGGGATTTGAAGGTTTGAAGAGAAATTCTAAGGTAAAAGTTAATTATTATTCGCTATATTGTCGTGCCGGTCCCAAAATTCATTCCGAATGACTCGCAAAGCTACTCACAACAACGTTTCTCAAATCAACTACGCGCTTCGTCGCGTATTCTCGTTAATTACTCTTCTCGTGGTTATTGCTTTTCGTTTCGTTCAATGGAGCCTTCTCGTCAACTGTCGCTTCCACTTTCTCAAGTGGGAAGTAAAGCTTCAAACCTTTTAAGATCAAAGGCCTCCAGACGAGCATCATTGGAAGAATCACGATGTGACCGATGAAGTAAAATTCTTTGTAGATCGCATACCATTTGTAGAATCGCAGATAGGCAAACGGTATGAGGCAGTAACCAGCGATGATAAAAGCATAAGCTTTGCAGATGACGAAAATAGCAATGCGGAACGGTAAAGTTTGAGCAGCTTTCTGGTACTTGGGATTCTTTGCAAAGGCCGGCATAATCTGTTGAGAATAATTCAAATGAAATCGGAACTTTAACAAACGAAGTGAATCAACTTACAGCTTTTTCGAAAGAGATGAGCAAAAATTCCATAAAGAAAGTCATGTAATACCCAGCGTGGAATCCATGCCAAACCGCCAGGAACAGTAAAGCCGCCACATGACTAATATTCTTGTTGTTAAGAAATTTGAGACGTTTGTAGATGTATTGGAACACCCAAGCATTTGTTTGAACGTTGAAGGCGGAAACGTAATCGTGGAAATTGTTGGTGTTTTCAAATATCTTCAGTTTGATATTAGCGCAACCAGTCCAATCCTCAACACCAGTTTTTTCGTCGCGTGAAACAAATGTGAGCCCTAAGATAATTCTTATCAGTTGGGTTCAAAGATTAAAAGTTTTCGAATAACTCACCACAACAGATAGCAGCTCCTTCACTAAGAATCCAGCATGAGATGTATTTGTAGAGAGTGCAACGTCCCCAAATGCTGACCATCAAAAGTTTGTATAAGAAGTTCTTGTTAGCAAATTCCGGTGTCAAAAAATATCCATCAGGTACAACGAATGTCAGCATTTGATAAATCGCAAGGTACATGACCCCAGTCAAAAATCGTTTAAATCCGTGCTTAAGGTTTTGTGTTCCATCAAATTTCTTATTGATGAAGTTACTGTAACGCTTGAAGGAGAACTGCGGGCCAATTATGACACAGGGCGGATAATATGCGAAGGCAAAGACTTCGAGCAAGTTGGGGATCTTCACAGGACGGTCATCAGTTATTCCAAGCACTTCTGGATTCTTCACGCTATCCGACACATCAAACGTAAGACCAATCAAATGAAGAACCATCACGCAATGACACATCGTCCAACAAATGTCATAGTTCTCAGTGGCTGTAATGTAATACCCTGAAATAAATTTAATTAAGTAATGACGTGTTTAATCAGGCAGACGCTTCGTTAAGCGATATGATATGATCATGAATAATTAACGAATCGAAAGTTTTATTACTTACCCATCAACAGATATGACATGTGGAAAATGAATGAAACCGGTACCAAATAGCGGCTGTTGTAGAGTAAGTTGATGATGGCGTAAGTGAAGGTGACGGCCAGCAGAGAGTGCCACACTTCAAATCCATAATTAAATATACAAATCGAGATGCCGCAGACTGAGAACAATAAGTTTGTGTGAGTTTTCGTGAAGCTGCTGTTGTTGTGAAGAAAATAGCGATAACATAGAACGATTGGATAAGCTGCGGAAGAGAAGTTTCGTGAAAAATCAATAAAAGAAAATCGATAAGATTTTTTTTTCTACGATTACATTCGGCGATTTCTGAAAAAAATGATGTGAATGGTGACACTAACCAACGAAAACAGATAATAGAAGTCTTAATGCAGGCTCAGTGGCTCCGACAAGCTTCGACAACCACGCGACTAACATTTTTCTCTCCGATATTTTTGCGAAATTGAAAAATAAAACTTTTTCTCATACAACTTTTTAAGAAATTGATTTTTAAATCACTTTCACTTATAGCTCACTTCCTAATTTGGTTTCTTAGATTTTTCTCGCACTGAACGAGAAACGAAGCGAACGCAACGAATATTTTCGTCAACTGACGAGGCAACCTCAGTTTACCGGATAGGCAAACTTGGGTTAAGTCACAACTGCAGGGTAAATCGCGGAATTTTTCAAAAAATATGTTGTTCAGAGATTTGTCTTAATTTATTAAAAACTTTCATTTAATTTCTAATTTTTCTTCAGCTTTCGTTTTCTTCTTCGAGAGCTTTTCAATCGATGCGATGTTTCCATCTGAATTTCTCTTCCGGCTGACTTTTTCTTTATAGATTTTCTCAAGATCCTTTATGACTTTAGATTCGATATTCCACGATCCATTCTCATTGCATTTTGTTGGATCAAGAGTTTGGTCGTATTCAGGAATCTCTTCAATTCCTAAACGTTTTAATACTTTTTCAAGAACATCATCGACGTACGAATGTATTACGAGATCTGCTTTCTTTTCGACTTTTATCGGCTGAAGGTTCACTAGAGCAAACTTTCCACCATATTTTGCATTTCTTAAAGGGAGTTTTCCGCTAGGCATTATTTGAAAGCTTGAACCGAGTCCAATATTGAGATCAGCGATTGTGGAATGCATAATACTCAGTTCTAAGTCATCGTCAGGTAGATTTCCTTCCCAATCTAAAATCGTGTCAATCAATTTTCCTCTGCAACGTCTGGAAGTGTTTCGACATGACTCGCCAGTAGGTTTCAACCCAACAGTTGGCACTGGCGTTGATCGTATAAATTTGCTCTTGCACTTTGGACATTCGCTAATAAAGAAATTTCCATGAAGCTCGCTCAACTTTTGTCTGCTGATTCCTGATCTCATGTGAAGTCCATCAATGTTTTGCGAAATGATGTATTGAATAAATCCGCGATCCATTAACAATTTCAACGCTCTATGTGTTTTTGATGGAATGGCAGATTGAAAGTCGATATCAAACTTTGGTTTAATTCCTTTCTCTTCTAATGTCCAAACTCCATTCGGTCCTCTGAAGTCAGGGATTCCTGTCGATGTTGAAATACCAGCTCCAGTATGAACAACGATATGTTTTGACTTCAAAATCAAATCAACCAGCTTTTCCACTTTTTCCGAGACAACTTCGTTTGATTCAAAAATCTAAAAATGTGAATATTTGAGATTACTTGTCGATCTTGAGATGAATGAAAGTTTTACCTCTTTAGTTCCGAGGATTCCTTTATCATCATAAGGTGAGAGATTTTCTGCATAATTGCACGACATTACAAGAAACAATCTTTTTTGAATAAAACTCGACAAATTTGAGTGGTTTTTGAATTGAATTTGAAGTGTCGACGACAGCTGATTGAGTTATCTTGTCGTCCTTACTTATACTTTCTTTTAAACCTCTCCCAACTAACTTTTTCTGTTATTTAGTTTGTTTGCTTTAATCGTGATCTGTTTTTCGTGTTCAAACGTTTTCAATTTGCACAATTTCTTGTGGAAACGAAACATTGACACGGAATAAGAGAAATGGAACGTGAATCAATTCAATTTTGAAACGAAAAAAAAAATAATTTTTACGTATTTTTCACAAACTCAAAGTCGTTCTCGTCTGTAATTTCGTTGTCATTGCATAAACGCTTTAAATCCGGTTGGCTAATCAGTGTCGATCAAGTTAAGCATTGCGCGAAAGTATAGTTGAGAGAAAAATTCTGCGTAAGTTCGCAACCATCCATTTCGATATTTTCTTTCGAGCGATAAAAGAGTAATCGACGAGCTCCTATTGCTCTCAATCGTCGTTTTGCTTGTGATTCTTGAAAGTTAGCAAGAAACTATCAGCTCAGCAGTGTTTGCAAGGTGTTTGTGTTTTCGCGAACGAAGTTGATGTTTTTGTTGGTGAATCGCAAGTCCTTTGCCTTATGCAGACAAGTTATTTAATGATTTTCAATTCTTTGTCTCCATCGCAGGTTCATCAAAAGAAAACCCCGAGAAGAGAATTAGTTGAGAAAAATGGCTTGTCGTCCAATGACGAGAATAATGTGAAAATGATGAGAAGGCACTGAATAGATTAAAAGACTTTATTTGGAAAGAGGAGAAAAACTTTTCTGTTCGTGTTTCTTCATGGTGTAAAAGTTTGGTCGATTGCGTGAAGAAAAGTTAATTGAATTAAACCACAACAAGAGCCGAGCGCGAAGTAACAGAGAATGGCGGATTTAGAAGCAGTTCTGGCTGATGTCAGTTACTTGATGGCCATGGAGATGAGCAAACAAACTCCAGAGTCGAGCAAGAAAATTATCTTGCCTGATCCCAGGTGAGCTAAATCGAGTGTGTGTATGGGTCTGTGAATTATTTTTTTTCTGTTTACATACTCGCAAATACTTAATCGATGTAAACAATGGGAGAGATGAAAACGAAAAGCAGAACTGGACTCGGGAGTTGTTGGTCAATTTTGTTGTCATTTAATAACTTTGCCTTAAAGTGTCATTATTGATATTTACAAGTCTAACTGGTGTTGGGGGAGAAGGAAGCTTAGCAGAGCAGGAAACTGTCGGTTATCTCTCGTTGTCTACCTCAGGCGACGTCTCAATAGAAAAACTTTCGCCCGCTCGTTCGTTCAACTTGAGACTTTGCCCATTGCATTTCCGTACGGGGCTCCCTGTCGTCTCACCTGCCTTTCCACCCACAGCATTCGCTCGTTAGCACAGTCAGAGAGAAAACAGTCTTTGATGCCACTCAAGATTTTCTTTCGCTGAAAATGCTGGAGCTTTGTACATAAATGACGTCACCGGATATTTTCTTTGAAGTCGATGCTATTTAAAGACTGGAATTTAACGCTTGATTAGCTTTAGATCAGAATCTCGACTGTCCCTCTCTATCCATTTATAGAAGAAGCTTTCACACCTATCGCGTAAAAATATTTTACTCATCGTTCCATGCGTGTAAACCCCTCCCTCGTTCGGTGAAAAATAAAATCATTTCTCCAACGATTTTCCATGAAATTTATGATCAAATCCCTAAAACATAAAATCTGACGTTAATATTACCCGCGGTGACCTAATTCCCCATCGGATCCCGTTCAATATTTACGCGAGCATCTTCGAACAAATTTCCCTTTACGCGAATCCGCCAATCGCTTCTCCGGTGGAAATTTATATTTTCTCATCGCTTTGTTTACATTTTTCGATGTTAAACTTTATTTCTCGCTCTCCTTGTGTGCGTCTGATGATCTCATTAGCAACTAAGATTGGGCTAAACTGTGTTACTTGATAGTTTTTCACGGCGGGAAAAATTATAAAGATTTTTTTCTTCTTCATTCTTTTTTACAGCGTTCGGAGTGCCATGCACAAATATCTCGAACGGGAGAATGAAGTGACTTTCGATAAAATCTTCAATCAAAAAATTGGTAAACGACTCGACGTGTTTGAAACGATGAAAATTTCATTAACTTCTTGCTCTTTAGGTTTCCAGCTTTTCAAAGACTATTGCGAAAATTACCGTGACGAGCCTGTGCCGCAATTGAAGTTTTATGAAGAAATTCGCAATTACGAAAAGACGGAGTGTCCCGACGAACGGAAAAAGCTCGCAAAATCAATCTACGACAACTTCATAATGAAGGAGATGTTGAGTCATACACACGTGAGTTGAAAATTGTTTAAATAGCTTTGATTGCCTCCACTAAACTGACTTCTTCTTGTTCAGGAATACTCCAAAGAGTGCGTGGCTCATGTGAACAGCTTCTTACAGAAGAACGAAGTCCCAACGAATCTCTTCGAACCGTACATCGAAGAGATTTTCAATCATTTGCGTGGCGATCCCTTCAAGTGCTTCATGGAGAGCTCACGTTATACAAGATTCCTTCAGTGGAAAAATCTCGAGCTTAATTTGAAGGTAAGAAGGAAACTTTGTAAATCTCAATGTCGATTTGAAAATTTCTTTGATCTCAATTTAGCTCACAATGAACGACTTCAGTGTTTTACGCATCATCGGCCGTGGCGGTTTTGGAGAGGTTTACGGATGTCGCAAGGTTGACACGGGAAAGATGTACGCAATGAAATGTCTTGATAAGAAGCGTATCAAGATGAAACAAGGAGAAACATTGGCTTTAAATGAAAGAACGATGTTGAGCCTCGTGTCGACTGGAGAAGACTGTCCGTTCATCGTTTGCATGACCTACGCGTTTCACACTCCAAGCAAACTCTGTTTCATTCTCGATTTAATGAACGGAGGCGACTTGCACTATCATCTTTCACAGCACGGAGTCTTCAACGAGACGAACATGAAGTTTTATGCAACTGAGATTATTCTTGGACTCGAACACATGCACAGGAGGTGAGAAGTTTTCTTTATTAACGTCAATGAGAGACATTAGTTTGAAAATGTAATCGGTCCTGGAATCCGTTGTTGATTTGCTGCTGCTGTCTTTGTTAATGTAATTGAGCATTCTCCTTCCGTGATTTTCTCAAATCGCTTCATTGGATTCTCACAATTGTAATTCTCAAGAAGACAATTGTTATTAAATGTTTGTCGTTCATCGACAGGTCCAACCGCTCTTGCGCATATCGGCATTGACAGCTTTGAACAGATCTTCACACATGACTGCGAATTAGCAGCAAATGTAACGATAGAAACTAAAAGAATCAAGCCTTAAAAGAGAAAAGAATTAAAATCATTTAAGTTTTACGAGCAATTTCCTACCTCCAGTGTTCATTTCGATTGATTGAAGTTGACTGAAAAGTTTTGCCTCTACCAGACCACATAAAAAGTTTAGCTTAGAAAACATAAAAACTTCTTGTAAAACAAGAGCGTTGTACAATGTCGTTTTCAGTAAAATGTTTTTATCATTCAATCGTCAACTAATTGAAATTTAATTTTACAGGTTCATAGTCTACCGAGATTTGAAGCCCGCAAATATTCTTCTTGATGAGAATGGACACGTTAGAATCAGCGATCTTGGACTTGCCTGCGATTTTAGGTAAGAATCAAAGTTGATTATGCAAACTTCAATAAAACTTTTTTATTATGAAACAGCAAAAAGAAACCACACGCGAGCGTTGGTACGCACGGCTATATGGCTCCTGAGGTTCTCTGTAAAGGTCAGAGCTACGACAGCTGTGCTGATTGGTTTAGTTTTGGCTGCATGATCTACAAATTACTGAAAGGTCACAGTCCATTCCGACAGCACAAGACTAAGGACAAACACGAGATCGATCGAATGACGCTCACCATGAAAGTAGAGCTACCCGACTCATATAGGTTAGTGAAAGCGTTAGTTCTCCCTTTGTTGAGACTGAATTTTTTTAGTTTCAGTGCCGAAGTCAAGGATCTTCTCGATGGACTGTTGCAACGTGAGGTTGATAAGCGATTAGGGTGTTGCGGACAAGGAGCTGAAGAGGTAAGGAATCGAATTCTTTTTGTATTGCTTCCTTTTCAACCGAAACTTTCTCAGGTCAAACGTCATTCATTCTTCCAAGGCGTCGATTGGAAGCAAGTTTATCAACAAAACTATGCTCCACCCTTCATTCCACCAAAGGGTGAAGTCAACGCCGCTGATGCTTGCGACATTGGAAACTTTGATGAGGATGATACCAAAGCAGTGAAAATCACTGATCAGGATCAGGAGATTTATCGAGATTTCTCATTGACCATCTCTGAAAGGTAAAACAATTTAAAACTGGTTTTTTAAAGAAGAAAAAATTAAGCTCTGGCTCCGTTTTTTCACAGATGGCAACAAGAGATAACCGAGACAGTATTCGAATCAGTCAATCAAGAAGTCGATCGACTAGAGAAGAAGAACAAGGCAAAGAAATTGGCGAGATTCTATGATGATGAAAAGGAGAGCGACTGCATACTTCAGGGTTACATTAAGAAGCGTGGCAATTCCTTCGCGTCCGGATGGCAAACGAAATATGCCAAATTATATCCCAATAGGTAAAATAAGATTTCCAAAGCTCCAAAATAATTTTGTATTTAAATATTTTTCTTTTTTAAAGACTGGAACTTTTACCACTATCGCGGAATAACAAGCCCGAGTTGATCTTCATGGATCAAATCGAAGAAGTGGCTGCCGATGTGCCATACAAAAATGAGTCGAGTATTCAAATTAAACTAAAAGACAATATTCAGCGGATTATATTGTACAATCAGGTGAGTCATTGATAGGAAATTCTTTTTTGACTCGAGGACTCATTGAGACATTCTTCTTTCTCAAGGATCAAATTGCTGAAAAAGAATGGATCCAATCAATTCGTTGCGCTCACAAAACGAGTCAAGAGCTGCTCGGCTCCATCACGAACAAGAAGGTAGGAAAAATTTACGGCACGGATTCAACTGAAAGTGGCAATAAGACGGTGACAATCAGCCCGCCAACAATTCCTGCGAAAAACACGAATGGCTCCAACTAGCGTCTGCTTTTACGATCTCGGTCCTGTTTCATTGAGCCGAATCGTTTGAAGGACACGCAAATGAAAGTTAAAAGTAAAGATGCTTAAACGGACGAGCATCGAGCAACGCTTGACATCATTTTCATGAAACCACTTTCATCCTTGCCTGTTTCTTTACCGAAACCATCAACCATCAATCGACTCAATGTGACACATCTCAATAGAACGACAAAAACCAATTCACTTTTTATAACTTAACTATTCACAAAATCAACACACAGCCCTAATCTCCAGTGAACATCTTAATTAGTGATTACAATTAACGCAAGGTTTTAATAATCGAGAATGTTATACAAAGGACTGTTGTGTGTTTAGCAAACGATGTTGACCCCTTGATGACGAGAATCCCTTCGACGAGCGCTCACAATCAATCCAAAATAATCTTTTGGATTCTTTACAAGTCAAATCCAATTCTCAAATAAGAAGCTTACAAAAGTAATTTTGTAAAATATTAGAAAACTAAGAAGAAGAAAAATTTGTAAATTGAAGCTTTCGAAACAAAACTTTGTAATGAGATTGGAAAAGCTCGTCGCAGAAACTCGTTTTAATTATTAGTTGATTGAGATGCGACGATTAAAATGAAATTGTTGATCTTTTAATGATGAAGCATCCGACAACATCTCTTTAGAGAAAATCTTCCGGTTTTTGAGCAAACAAGTCTAGTCCGAAAGTAAAAAAAAAAGCCAAGACGTAAATCATATGTCGTTGGTCATATTTGTATGAATCAAGTGATGTTTAGAGCATAAAACTGTTAGCAATTTACAAAATGTACGCCGAAACCTTCGCCACTTTAGGGGAAACATTAATGGTCATGCACTTTAAGCTACTTTTGTTGATGACGTTCGTAGGGATTTGCAATTTGATGCTGCTTTCGTTGAACTCTCCGCAAGCTTTTTTCGCTTGCTAATAACATTTCCATGACTTTGTTGGACCTTTTCCGTTTATTAACAATAAAAGATTCAGCGCACAACGACATTGGCGCCACGATTCAATGCTCTGATCGACTGTAAACCATCCTGGACAAATCAAATCACTGTTTTGTAATTTCTAATACTTTTTTTTCTAAGTAACTGAAAAACCGTTTTATAGAGAGATCAATCAACGTTAGAACTTCAAAACTAGGAGCGTGAACAAGTAATTTATCATGTACATTATAGGATGAGACACACATAATTAAAGAACAAACAAAATATTAATTACACAACCATCACAAGTAGCAACAAAGTACGCGTTTTATATTATAAATCGATAGGAAACATTGTAGTCTTTTGTGGCTATCAAGACGTGTGAGCGAAGCACGTAATCATGTTCAAAGAAGTGAGTGACAAACGTTTGTCTCTTTGGGACATTTTACCTTTTGTAAAGCAGTCGAAGCAAACCTTTTTTAACCGAGTAATCAATCAATTAAGCTCACAAATCCAAGAAAACTCTGTTAATTTTCATAAAGTCACGCAAACGCAACAGATCAATCCGAGGAAGTTTGAACGAAAGAAGCCAAGCTTTGAAAGTTTCTTTTCCCTTTGTGTTCCATATAATTCCGAAGGCCACTTAGGTTTGCGATGTGGTGTGCGGCAGTTAGTTCGTTGAGGTGATAGAAAACAAAAGGAAACAAATCAAAGTGTAATTATTTGAACAGAACAAAAAAAAAAGAAATATGACAAAAACTAATGCTTTTAAGATGTTTAAGGAGTCGCTTAGTTGATCACCATTCAAAGAGGAAAAGAAAATTGTTTTTTTGTCTATAATCATTAATCGTAATGGAGATGAATGAAAACAAGTAGAAAGAAAATAATTATTTATCGACGAATATGTCAATTAGTTGTTTATGTTTACCAAATATTTATTCCTGATTACCAATCATTTTATTTTCCAATCATAGAAGAAGCTTTCATCGCATTGCAAGCGATAGTTAGTTAACCCTAAAAATGCTTTTCGCCATTCAAGTATTCTTTCGACCGGCAATTAAATATTTTTCACTTAGTACAAATATTTTTACTCTTTTGGCATCAGTATTTTTTTTATTTAGAAAATCCTCTGATAGAGCTTTTACACTTAATTAGGTGAACCTAAAAAAAGATGATTTCGTTCATCTTTGACAGCTAGTTCCTTCAACTAAAATATTTTAACAACATCACAAAGAAATCATTTTAGCATAGCATTTCATCAGATTATTGACAATCCCAAATCATCACAAGTCTAAAACACACATTTTTAGACTCTAAAGATTTCTATATTTATTTTACGATAGAGCTGACATAATCGAAAAGAAAAGAATTTAATTTAGCGTCTTAAGTTGAAGAAAACATGAATTTTTTATGAAATTTCTTTTGATGTTCGTCTTGTTTTCTGTGCCAAATTTTTCGATTAATTTATTTGTTATTAAATAATTTATGCCTTCAATCCACGATCATCATGCGTACCCGGTTTCGAAACTTTAATGTGATAAAACAAAAATAGATTCAAAATACTATGAATAACCATTTTCGACAATTTAATTTCTATCTATTCCTTTGAAAGTAAAATATTTTGAAGTTTATTTCAAACTGAGCGTAGCGAGAGCGATGTGTAACTAAAGTGTTAGAAATATGGCAAAGTTGTGTAATTTTTAGACACGATTTTGTTGATTTGGACGAAACATAATGAAAAAGAGGAGAAATGTAGAAACATTGAAAATTTACATGAATGAAAATCCAAATTTGTAATCCTAAACAAAAGTTGTAGAGATAAGAAATTAGCACTTGAGAGTAAAAGTTTCATTATTTTGCTGAAGACTAAAAAAGATTTGGCTTCAGTGATTGATGAGAATTTGGCTTGAAATTGTTATTATGAGAAGTAAAAATAATAAAGAAAACATCAAAAAAAAAATGGAGACGAGTTCACAATTTACGATCAGAAGTCAGATGCATCTCGAAGTCTAAAGAAGCTTCAGGTAGCAAATTATTATTTCCTTTGTCCCCATTTTTTCAGCCTCTTTTACCCATTTTTTTTCAGCCTTTGAGAGAGAAAAATAAAAGGAGCTCAGTCGTTTTTAGTTTGTTGCAGTGAACGGATCAAGTTATTACTTCCCTGAAAATTTATAAGATGAGGTAAATAGGCGATAAGAAAAGTGAAAAATTTCTAAGTATTAACTTCGAAATATTATTTTCAGGCTATCTATTTTAATTTTCCTGGCAACGATTGCAGTGACCTGCGGATTTGATTTAAAATGTTCCTTCAAAGATAAGCAATGGACTTTTCTCGGATCAGTCAAAACTTGTGTTACCATCGGCTTGATAGTATCAAACTCAAATGAAAGTGTCACTTCGATTAATGGCAACAAGGAAATTCAAAATGATGTTTTTGGCTTTTCGGTTGATTCACAAACCTTCAACTACTTTCCACGTGACATTGAAGTTTTTCTTCCAAACTTGAAAGGAATTACAATTGATAACTCAAAGTTGATGTCAATAAGGTCGACGCAGCTTAAGCCTTTTCCGAATCTTATAAGTCTTGTTATTTATAACAATCTAATCGAAATCCTTCCTGACAACTTATTCGCCTACAATCCAGAATTGAAAAGATTAAACTTCAATTGGAATTCCAACTTAAGAGCAGTTGGAGAGAACATCATTCCCGATAGTGTAAAAGAAGCTTATTTCCAATCTTCTGGATGCATCAACAACGCAGCAAGTGAAGAAAATCAGATTCCCGAACTCCGAGCGAAAATTGAACAAAATTGTGAGAAAACTGAAAATCTGAAGAGAAAACTTTTTGGGGAAGAATTCGACGCACTCGATCAGACTGTGAAGGATTTGAAATCACAGCTGATTTCGCTTCAACGAAGTTTTGATTCGTGCGATGGAAATCTAAATGCAGCGACGAAGAACATGCTCGACAATAATAGTCGATCGATTGAAGTTCGAACTGTTGACTTTAGCTGTGAAAATCGAACTGTTGACTGTGAGGATAACGAGTTTTATGAAGAATTGATTTGCAATGTCGTCGACTTGAAGATTCCTGAGAGTAACATTGCGATCAACAATATTTTCACTAAAATGAACATAAATCTAGTGAAGTCATTGATAATCTCCAAACAGCAAACTTTGTATCTTCCTACAAACCTTCAAGTGTTTCCTGCTCTGATTGCACTCAACGTGACTTTCTCTGGACTTTCTGAAATCGAAGAAAATATTTTCTTGAACGTTACGAATCTTCAAGCTTTGAACTTGGAAGGGAACAAGCTTCGAGAGATTACTTTGAAAGCTTTTGATCACTTGGTTAATTTAGTTAATCTCGATTTGTCAAGAAATCAAATTGAACGCTTAGACGACGGCGCGTTCGATCATCTTAGGAGCCTCGAGTATCTAAATCTCAGCAGAAACTTACTCACAACAATAAACGGAAACATCTTTGGAGCTTTGACAAGCATAAAGAGTTTGGATCTGAACAACAACAAGTTAAAATTTATCAGCACAGATATGTTTTTGCCACTAAAGAAGATCGAACACGTCGACTTTAGCAACAACATTTGCATCGACATGAACTTCCCGAATTCATCAAAGGAGGTAATTGTGGAAACGTTAATTGAAAAATGCGTTTTGCCTGTTGATCTGAACTGCAAAAATGGAGAAAATAACAGCAAACTCGAAATAGGAACGTGCAGAGTTCAAAATTTAATAATTTTGTATCCACACACGAGAATCTCGCAAGTTTACTTGTCTGAAGGAAAAGATAACTCTCAAATCACTTCGCTGGACGTGGCCGATCAATCAATGCGATTCATGCTGTACAAGCTCTCAACAACATTCCCGAATCTTGAAAATATTTTCGTGCACAGATCGAAGTTGTCACTTCTCAGCAAAATCGATTTCGAAGACTTCACTCAACTCAAAACAATTGTGATCACACAAAATAATCTGAAAACAATTGAAGAAGGAACATTCGACCACTTATCGCAACTGGAACTGCTCGATTTATCATTTAACGACGTCGTTGCATTGCCAACTAAAATCTTCCAGCCTTTGAAAAACATTCGACATTTGATCCTCTCGTCAAATCAAATCGAAAAGTTCTACGCAAGTTTCTTGCCCTTTCGCAGTGAAATAACGGAATTTAAAGTCGATGACAATAAACTCTGGATCATTGAGCCACAGATTATCGGTCATCTGAGAAAAGCAAAGAAAATTGATTTATCTGGAAACAACTGCATTGACAGAAAGTTCGACAATACTGGCACAAGAAAAGATTTATTTGAGTTTTCAGTAGAAATCAATTTAATGTGCTCTCCAAATGACCTTTTCTTCAAAAAGTAAAATAATAATAAATGACATTTATTAAATGTAGCCCAAGAATTTTAGATAAACTCTTCCATTTCGTGGATTTCAATGTTGAATTACTTCAACTCTGATACGAACGTTTAAATTCACATTTTAAGAAAATTTAAGTTTTTCTACAAAATTAACAAACTTAATCTTAAGACACGATTTTGTTGACATGGACGAAATATTATGAAAAAAATGATGAATGTAGAAAGTTTCTAATAGAAAAACATGAAAAAAAAAGTTGTAAAGATAAGAAATTATCACTTGGAGTAAAATTTTCATTAATTTTAGTTAGGACTTAAAATATTTGGCTTCTTTAATAGTTAGGATTGAAATTGTTATTGTGAGAAGATAAAGAAAATGATAAAGAAAACAATAAAAAAGAGGTTTAAAGCGAGTTCACAATTTACGATGAGACGAAATCGTCAGATGCATCTTGACGGCGAGAAGCTCCAGGTAGCAAATACTTATTTCCTTTGTCCCAATTTTGTTTTTTTTTCAGCCTTATGTTCGCCGAAAATTACTTGTAACTGAAATAAAGCCTTATCAATCAAGGAAGGTCGTTAAGGTCTTGAGAGAGTAAAATAAAAAGAGCTCAGTCGTTCATAATTTGTTGCAGTGTTCAGATCAAGTTTTAATTTCTGTGTTTTATTAGATGAGGTAGAAGATACATAAAGAGAAAAGTCTATAAATAATAACTTTAAATTATTACTTTCAGGCTGTTAATTTTAGTTTTCGTTACTACTCTTGCAGTGACCCGTGGATTTGATTTGAAATGTTCTTTCAAAGATAAGCTATTTGGTGTCATCGGATCAGTCAAAACTTGTGTTACCATCGGCTTGATAGTATCAAACTCAAATGAAAGTGTCACTTCGATTAATGGCAACAAGGAAGTTCAAAATGATGCTTTTGGCTTTTCGGTCGAATCACAAACCTTCAACTACTTTCCACGTGACATTGAATTGCTTCTGCCTAACTTAAAAGGAATTACAATTGAGAACTCAAAGTTGATGTCAATTAGATCAACACAGCTTAAGCCATTTCCGAATCTTACAACTTTTTCTATTTATAACAATCTAATCGAAATCCTTCCTGACAATTTATTCGCCTTCAATCCAGAATTGAAGAGATTGAGTATCAGTTTAAATTCCAAATTAAGAGCAGTTGGAGAGAACATCATTCCCGATAGTGTAAAAGAAGCTTATTTTCAATCTTCTGGATGCATCAACAGCGCAGCAAGTAAAGAAAATCAGATTCCCGAACTCCGAGCGAAAATTGAACAAAATTGTGAGAAAACTGAGAAACTGAAGAGAAGACTTTTTAGCGAAGAGTTTGACGCACTCGATCAGACTGTGAAGGATTTGAAATCACAGCTGATTTCGCTTCAACGAAGTTTTGATTCGTGCGATGGAAATCTAAATGCAGCGACGAAGAACATGCTCGACAATAACAGTCGATCGATTGAAGTTCGAACTGTTGAATTAAGTTTTGAAGATCGAACTGTTGACTTAAGCTGTGAGGATAACGAGTTTTATGAAGAGATGATTTGCAATGTCGTCGACTTGAAGATTCCTGAGAGTAACATGGCGATCAATAATATTTTCACTAAAATGAACATAAATCTAGTGAAGTCATTGATAATCTCCAAACAGCAAACTTTGTATCTTCCTACAAACCTTCAAGTGTTTCCTGCTCTGGTTGAACTCAACGTGACTTTCTCTGGACTTTCTGAGATCGAAGAAAATATTTTCTTGAACGTTACGGAACTACAAACATTGAATTTGAAAGGGAACAAGCTTCGAGAGATTACTTTGAAATCTTTTGATCACTTGGTTAATTTAGTTTATCTCGATTTGTCAAGAAATCAAATTGAACGCTTAGACGACGGCGCTTTTGACCATCTTAGAAGTCTCGAGAATTTAATTCTTGGCAGAAATTTACTCACAACAATCAACGGAAACTTTAGATCTTTGACAAGTCTTCGAGTTTTGGATCTGACCAGCAACAAATTGAAATTTATCAGCCCAGATTTGCTGTCCCCACTAAAAAAGATCGAACACGTCGACTTTAGCAACAACATTTGCATTGACATGAAATTCCCGAATTCATCAAAGGAGTTAATTGTGGAAACGTTAATTGAAAAATGCGTTTTACCTGTTGATCTGAACTGCAAAAATGGAGAAAATAACAGCAAACTCGAAATAGAAACGTGCAGAGTTCAAAATTTAATAATTTTCTACCCCAACACGAGAATCTCGCAAGTTTACTTATCTGAAGGAAAAGATAGCCCGCAAATCACTTCGCTGAACGTGGCTGACCAATCAATGCGATTTATGCTGTACAAGCTCTCAACAACATTCCCGAATCTTGAAAATATTTTCGTGCACAGATCGAAGTTGTCGCTTCTCAGTAAAATCGATTTCGAAGGCTTCACTCAACTCAAAACAATTGTGATCACACAAAATAATCTGAAAACGATCGAAGAAGGAACATTCGACAACTTATCGCAACTGGAACTGCTCGATTTATCATTTAACAACGTCGTTGCATTGCCAGCTAAAATCTTCCAGCCTTTGAAAAACATTCGACAATTGATCCTCTCATCAAACCAAATCGAAAAGTTCTACGCAAGTTTCTTGCCCTTTCGAAGCGAAATCACGGAATTTAAAATCGATGACAATAAACTCTGGATCATTGAATCAAAGATTCTTCGTCAACTGAGGAAAGCGAAGAAAATTGATTTATCTGGAAACAATTGCATTGACAGAAAGTTTGATCAAAATGACACGAGAAAAGATTTACTTGAGCTTTCCGAAGAAATCAATTTAATGTGCTCTCCAGATGAGTGAAGACTTTTATTCTTCAAAATGTAAAATAAATGTAGCCCAGCATCAAAACGAAGCATAATCCAAAAGCAAAAGTTTCTTTTAGGTGGCGTCTCTTCTGTTTCTCAACAAACTCTTCCATTTCGTGAATTTCAATGTCGAACTTCTTCAACTCCGATAACGATCGTTTGAATTCAAGTTTAAGTAATTTCTGGAGTGATGAATAATCTGAGTTTAGTTTCACATTTTCCTGAATTTTCTCCTCGAGATCTTCTCGAAGTTTTGCGTTTTCCTTTTTGATTTTCTGAAATAAAATTAAATTTTTCTTTCTCGACTTGAATTTATTTTAAGTTGCAGCTTACCTGAAGTTCTGATTTCAAAGAGCATTTAGTTTCAATTTCTTTAGAATTTGATTGGGGTCGAGGTCTAAAATTATTCAACTTTGACATTTTATGAAAATTTGAAAGTTTTTAAAAAATGAAAATGAAAATTTTTGTAATTGATTGCTAAGAATAAAATTTATCTCTCACACTCACCAACGTTTCTTTCTTATTTTTTGTTAGTCATTAATTTTTCAGAAAAGCTTTTCATAAGTTTCACGATAAGAATCAAAATCCTCTTCTGACTGATAAGAAAATCTCGAGCAAATAAAAAGCGAATTTTCTTTCAATTTCAATTAGTTTTATTTCTTCACCGAGTTCAAACATTTCGTGATGAAGTCTCTTATTATTGTCGCTGTGGTTTTGTTGAGTTTGCAGCAAGCAAGTTCTCAAACTGTTCTCGTTTCCTGCAATTTCTTTGGAATTGTCGGTTACACTTGTGGAATCGCCGGAACATCAATTGCTGACAATGAAAACGCCAATTTCGTAATAACTGGATTTCACAACATCGGACGTTCGAACGCAGACGTCACAAGAGTTCAAATTACACTTTCGTCGATTCCTTTCATCATCCCCGCCTTCTTTGAGACATTCCCAAACCTCAACGAGCTGGTAATTACAAATGGAGGATTGAACAGGATTCAAGGTGGCGCATTCGCTAATGCCAGGAACCTGAGAACTGTCACCATCAACTCAAATGGAAATCTTCGAACTATTCATGCCACCGCATTTACTGGAGCTGTCAATCTTCTCGACGTCGATTTATCGAACAATCAAATTGATGATGTCCACGAATCAATCTTTGCTGGTATCTCATCTGTTCGCAGTATAAACTTTGATAACAATGGACTCAGAGTTCTTCCTGCAAACATTTTTCGAACATTGAACTCACTGCTGACTGTAACTGCTGTCAACAATTTTATTCAAGGGCTTGATGGAAATCTTTTCGCTAATCATCCTCAGATAAGAGATATTTCGTTTTGGCAGAATCAAATCAGTGCGATTGGCAGAAACTTCCTCGACAGAATGACTGAACTAAGTTCATTGAATATGTTAGAAAATAATTGTGCGACCAGTCTTTGGATTATCGGAGGTGTCACTACAATCGAAACTGTTCGACAAGGACTTGCTACTTGTTTTAATAATTCAGTGGAGACTCCACCGGAAGCACCCATTGAAGACGTGAAACATTTTACTTTTGAGCTCCGTGGAACTTTAATCATTCGCGATGCGAATGGAACTGAAGTCGGACGACTTTAAATTTGCTTATCAATTTCAAATCGAAAGCGATAAACATGAAATAAAAAGCTTGAACCTAAAATGGAAATTGTAAAACGTTTTTGTGATAAAAGTCTGCTGGCTCATATTTATCATTTGATATTGAAAAGCTTGTTATTGTTCCGCAATGCTGCGAGTGATAATCAGTATTTTGATTTTAAGTCTTTTGCACGAAGTAAGTTTGCATTGTTGTAGTTTGAAACTTCATTAATTTAAAATTCAAGGTAGCAGCTCAGAATGAGAGTCTACCAAGTGGAGGTTGCTTTCCGTGGCCAGCATCTTTAAATAAAACTCTCAGCGAATGTTGCATTGTCCCTTATCACGCTCATTTTAAACTAGAAAGAACTTGCTTGAATTGGGGAAGCTATAAAATGAATGGAACTCTCAACATTACAGCACTCGAGCTTTCATTCGATTGCTATGCAAACAGAACGCATATTTATGTCGATGGAAAGTTTAACAAGGACGTGGTGAAAGAAATTTATAAAAATTATACAAAGGAATCGGCCAGGCTCGGCCTAGGCGAAGATCCTTGGGGACCAATAATTGAGACAGTTATGAACCTTTGCGATTTTAATCCAGGCAAGAACTTGAGCACAAATTTGAAAATTTTTTACGAATGCGTAGACGACCATCTACTCAAAAGATGTCCTCCAAGTGCGATCGACGGAAGCGATGAATGTGATGTAGTCGATGAATATTATCAGAAATGCAACAAAGTTATTGCAAACTGCAGCGAATATCCGATGAGACTTGTGTTGCCAGAGTATTGCTGTGATTATCCAGAAATTGTTACACCTGCTGTCACTGAAGCCTGTCGATTAAAATGTGTTGACAAAATTAAGAACAATGACATATTACAATGCAGACGCTCTTGTATCGACCTTCAACTAAATTGGAAAACTAATGGAAAATTCAATTTTGAAGCTTTAAAAAAACTTTTGATGGCAAACGCCAACACAAGTGATATTTGGAGGAAATCGATAGAGCTTTCCATCGAAAGTTGTCAGAAAGAAATTGATGGTAAAGTTAATATTTTTTAAATTCAATTAATCTTTGAAAATTCTTTCAGAATCCTTGACGAATGAAATTCAAATTGAACGCGCAATCAAAACTTGTTTGAAGGAAACATTGAGTGACAATTGTGTTGTATTTAAGCAAGATTTGAGTTGTAAGAAAATTCCGCGATATTGGTCAGCTTGCCCCAACACAAAACCAAAGCGATTTAAGCAAAAGAAAACGATTATTGATCATACAACACTCGCAAGTGTAGATGTTACCTCAAATATCGAGAAAACTGAAGACACCGTGGCGATACCTCCAGTATCGGTTGAACAAGGAACTACTGAACTGACTAAAGAAAATCATAAACAAGAAGAAACAACTGAAGGTACTAAAACGACAAAGCAGGAATCCATCAAAATTACGAAGAAGCAAACTCTTCCAGCCAATAAAACAACTAAAGAAAAAGCTGCAAATACGAAGCAAATAAAAACAACGAAGCAGAGGAAAAATGCAACAGCTCAATCGAAAGATGCCGAGAAAAAAGATGAAAATCCAGAAAAGTTTGAGGACTATGAAGAAAATAAAACGAACTAATTTTTTTTTTGTAAAATCTCTAACGAACTGTTCAATTTCAATGCTCCGCTTTAAAATTTTCCGACGCGTTCCAAGTTTCACAAAAAAGAAAAGTTATCAAATTCTTCAGGAAAATTTGATTTTCAATCTCAGTTCAAGATGTTGTCGCGATCAAATTGGATGATTCCAAGCCTTGTAAGTTGTATAGTGAAAAAATTATTATCAATTATGTATATCAACTCGTTTCTGTGAAAAAATGATAAAGATTTAAAAGTTATTTAATCACAACAACAATTTTCAGCTGCGAAATGTTCGTTCGATCAGCAAAACATCGACTAACATGAGCGATCACTTGTTCGTCCATCGTGATACTCCCGAGGATAATCCAAGCATCCCATTTGAATTCACACCGGAGAACCAGAAGGTAAATTAATAAAACTTTGTTTATGCAATTTAACTTGAAAAACAATTTTTCTTTTAGAGAATCAAAGCCATTCTCAACATTTATCCAGAAGGACACAAGAGAGGCGCTATGATTCCATTGTTAGATCTTGCCCAACGTCAACAAGGATGGCTTCCCATCTCAGCGATGCACAAAGTCGCTGAAGTCCTTGGTTTGCCAAACATGAGAGTCTACGAAGTCGCCACTTTCTACACGATGTTTTTGCGCAAACCGACTGGAACTTATCATATCCAAGTCTGCACTACTACTCCGTGCATGCTTCGTGGATCTGATGAAATCCTTGAAGCATGTAAGAGAAAGCTGGGAATCAACGTAGGTGAGAGCACAAAGGACATGAAGTTCACTATTTCGGAAGCTGAGTGCTTAGGAGCTTGTGTGAACGCTCCAATGTTTGCTGTTAACGATGATTACTACGTAAGACATTGAAAAAATTTGATTGAATGTGAAACTAAAGTTTTCCTTTTAGGAAGACTTGACTGTCAAGGACACTGAAGAAATTCTCGACGATTTAGCAAAAGGAAAACAACCAAGAGCTGGCCCCAGAAATGGCCGTTTCGCATCAGAGCCGAGCGGTGGATTGACTTCACTGACTGAAGAACCTCCAGCAGCTGGATTTGGATTGCAAGCTGGACTTTAAATCTGTTGTTGTTCAATTCAATGTGTAATGAAGATCGATTTCGATAAAAATTAGTTCAAAAAATAACTGCGATAATTTCTAACGACTTTTTTCAAACTTCAAGCGACGCTTTCGTATTGGACGAAGCAAAACAGAATTTTACAGAATTTAACTAAAATTATTTATTGAAAACTGAGTTCTAATAGGAACAATTAAACAATGTCTGACGCAGAAGAAGCTTACGAAAGCGCTAAGGAAAGTGCAAAAGATGAAAAAGCTGAAGTTGATTCGCCTGAAATTTCTGAAGATGAAAAAGACGCTTCCGATTACGAGCCTCTTGTTAAAAAGAAAAAAGCAGGAAGACCGCCAAAGTCTTCCAAGAAAACATCACCAGCTAAAAGCAAATCTCCGGCTAAAAAGAAAGCAGGAAGACCGGCTAAGGCGATCAAGAAAGTTCCTGTAAAAGAAGCATCTTCTGATGACGAAGTCGATTACGAGGTAAATTTTTGTTTATTTTCATTTTTTTTGTTGTAACATCGTAATTGAATCTTTTTAGGTTGAAGAAATTGTAGGTCACACTGATCGTAATGGAAAGCTTAGATATAAGATTCGGTGGTTGGGTTACGATAGTAAACAAGACACTTGGGAAGATTTCAGAGATCTGTCCTGCCCTGATTTGCTTGAGAGATACAATTTGAAGGTAAGATAGTTTCATTCGTTACGATCGGTATCTCTAAGAATAACATTTTCTTCAGCACAACATCGTTATTCGCAAGAGCCACAGCGCTGCTCCGAAGAAAGGCAAAGTTGGTCGTAAGAAGAAGACCGCAGCCAAGAAATCTCCAGCAAAGAAACGCCGTGTATCGGAAAGCGATGAATCATCACATTCTGAAAGCTTCGAGCCAGAAGATAATTCCGTTGAACTGAATGACGATGACAATGATCCACTGGAAACAGAGTTTGAGGTCAGCAAAATCAGAGATATGCGAAAGAAAAATGGAAAACGTGAATTTCTTGTCCACTGGTTCAAGTGGGGTCCAGAACACGATACTTGGGAACCAGAAGAGCACTTGAACTGTCAAGATCTGATCGATAAATTTCTCGAAAAACTTGAGGAGGCCAAGAAAACCGAAGCCAAAGAACTTCGGTTCAATCGAAAGAAAACTGATAGATTCACTCTCAACACGAAAGAAGTGGGTCGCCGTCTCAGTCGTCGCAACGACCAATCGCAGCGCGTAAAATATCATGATGAAGACCTCAGTGATGAATAAGCTCAGCAAACCTTTAACTTTATTTTCCGACATTTACTAGAATGACTATCTAACTTGAATGAATTAAACATACGACCATGAAGTTTACGACGAAAGCTGTATGGGAATTAGTCATAAAACTTGACAAAAACATTTTTTTTCGCGATAATGAATTAAATTTTCCTAAATTTGTAAGTAAATAATTAAGACAAATTTAAAATAAGAAATCCATGTAGGAATTAAAAACGAGAAATAAAATTTTCTTTCAACACAATCCTTCTTGTTCCTGAAAATATCATTTCCATGGAGATCACTTTGATATGTGAAACCAAGAAAAATGAGGAAAACTAATTGTTTCAATTAAAAATTACGTTTTTATTTTGCTTCAGTTTGAATCGTTTATCAATTTTACAAACGTCTACTTTTAGATATTTCCAGATATTTCACATTTCTTATAATGAAAGTTTATGTATTTTATTTGCAAATATTACAGCATTCTCTAAGTTTAGACACGACAACGTTTTCTTCTTTGAATCATCGACGATAAAATCTTTCACGTTGTTTAAAATCCTTCTGTGATGTGTGTGTGTACTTTACAATTATTAATTTACGTAGATTTTTGTTTCAGTTTGCGATGACAAACTAGTCAATAGAAAATCTTCGCGGTTCACGTAAAAGCAAAAACTATCAAACGCTCAAGCAGTGATTCGATATTAAATTAAATTGTTCTACTTAAATTTAGACAGGTAATGAAATGAACGAAGGATAAAATTCTACCTCTCCGCGAACTTCTGAGAATTTCGCAATTAATTAACTGCCAAAAGCTTAACAAAGAAAGAGAGATAGCTAGAGACGTAAAAAAGATCTCTTAGAATGAAGGGAAAGTCAATTGTCTAAAGTGACTTAACTTTTCTTGCTTTTAAAAGTATTAAGTACCAATGCCTGAATTAGCAACTTTTAAAAATTATCCATTCACACAGTCACACTCACTTGCACATTCGTTTTAGCTTTTTACGTCCTCGGAAAAAATCATTTTCTTTATTTAACAATAATGTGAAGTTATTGGTTGTGTAATTGGAGCTTTCAGTCTTAACAAATATCTTTTTATGCGGACGCTGCCTTCATTCATTGTTTTTGTTTCTCGTCTTTAAAAATTAAAAACTCAAATGCAATTTAAAGTTTTCTTTTCGAAAGTAAAGCTTTCGCTCCTCAGCCAAGTTAATGTCTAAAATAAATAACGATCTGTGTCGGCTAAAATCAGTTAAAACTTAAAACCAAATTTGTAGTTTCGATAGGAAACATCTTGTCATCGGTCGTAGTGTTAAAAGTTCAAAAATTGAGCAAAGATTCATTTCAAAAGAATAAAAGGAGCCTTGTTTGGGGATTGTTCGTAAATTAAATTGCTCAATGTGAATCATTAGGCCAAAGAATTAACTTTCCATCTTGAGAAGCTTACGGCAGTTTACGTATTTTTGAATTCCTCGGATGATCTGAATTGGTTCACTGACAGGAAACTCTTCAAACAAGAATTGGAAGTCTCATTTCAAATGCACAACCGTCGCCCAACAATCAGACACATTCACTTAATCACTCGTACATTGAGAATCGTTTGAAAACTTAGAGACAAAGAAATTCACCAAAAAATGCTTAACATTTAAAACTCCACAACGAATTTTCTTAGTCGATGAGATGAGATGATTTGTTCTTTGCCTGTGAGATTAGTTTACGGAAACTCACATTCATTCATTCAATGCTTCTCTATGAAGCTTGCTTTAAGTATCTTGCTTTTCGTCCTCGAAAATTCCATTTGATCACATTGAGGTCGATGAGAATTCGATAGAAAGTTGTCAAGACGTTGTTATCGATTTCTCTTCACAGTTTAGTAAATTATTTACAAATTCACCAACGCCAGCTGACGATGACTCTACGCTGTGTGTCTCGTTTAGAGCTAAAGCTGAAGGTGAATCGTCCAGGTTTGATCCGCCAATCAAACAATCACCAATATCATCCATTCTCGAGTATTTTCGCTTCGGAATATTCGCGGGCTTTTGATTGTTGAAGCTATGAACAGCATTTACCTGATGATCATTACGTTGATTGTGATATTGACCGATGTGCTGAGTGTTTTGCATCTGATGTGAATGAGATTGATGATGATTGATTGGCGAGTTTGGGGCTCCCGAAGGATTCCCTGTGATGGCGTTAAGTTCAAGGAAAGACGAATCGAGTTGATAATGCAGCGGATCTGTACTTTGAAGGTTCAGGATCGAATCGATTGCGTTCTGAACTTGTCGACTGATATCATCAACATCGTCATAATTCAAATTAGGCATTTGAGCGTCCATCAAGTTCATGTGTTGATCATTCTGTTGCATGGCTTGATTTTGATGTGGCTGAATGTTTGTCGTCTCATTGATATGGAATTGGTTCTGATGAGGTGATTGCATTCCTCCTAGCATCGTTTCTCGATGATCAATGTTTCCATTCCAACTTCGATGCTTCTCATCACTTGACGCCTCAGTGGACATGATTTCACTTGCAAAGTCGAAACTATCTTCAATCCACTTGTTGTCAAACGGAACTGAAGGCGCTGCCGTGCATGGACGTTTAGCTGGATTTGAAGGTGACGAAGACGATGGGAACAGCATCGAAGAGTTTGTGTTTGTGAAGAGATCGCAGGTTGCGTTCCACTGTCGCTTGTTCGAGTTGGATGAACTTCCACTGCCGTTGTCACCAAGAGACGTTGACACTTGAATTTGCTTTTGAATCATCTCATAGGTCATGTCAGTGTTCTTGTATAAGAAGCTAGCGTTGTCTAATGCTGACTCATCATTCTCAGCAACGGATCCTTGGAAGAGTTGTTCAAGACGAGTCTCGACGAGATCTTGTTGGTTCGATTTTCCTGGATCGTCTTCACTACCACCGAACAATGCTTCTAATCGATTCTCGACTGTCTTCTCATTCAAACTTGTTTGTTCAACGTGGAAGAATTCTGTGAGTGGCGATGCTGCTGCCAATAGATCACTTGATTTACTAGTCGAGCTGAATAAATCATCTAATTGCTTCTCAACGCTTTTGGGACTTGAGTGATGTTCAAACATCTCAGACAAATCATTGTCCAAAATCTTTTTGCCTTTCGTTGCTTCTTCTTTCTTTTTACTCGAGGCTGAAGATGATGTTGTAATTTGAAGATTTAATTCCTTTTGAATCGACAGCCAATCATCGAAGGATCCTTCTTGAGTTTCAGCCTTTGAAGATTCTGGTTTGGCCTTTGAAGTCGTTGCGACTTTGGGATTGAAGTAATCACTTAGCGGTGAGAACTCTCGTTCCTTCTCTCGTATTTTGGGTTGTTTCTTTGCTACTGTTGGATAAGGATGAGGAGGTGCTACCGTCTCGCACTTCTTCATTATCAAGTTTGGTGTGATCTCTGACTCAATATCAAAATCATCGAGTTCTTGTTTCATGTCAACCGAAGATTTTGTTGGTTGTTGTTGATGAGACTTTGTTGAGTGTGAACTCGAGATAATGTTCAATGATTCATTCTTCAGTTTGTCGAACTTGGATTGCTTTTGTGCGATTGGTGGCTTTGGCGCTGTTGAGAAATGGCAAGAAGCCGACTGGAATCCGAAAGAGGATTTGCTTTGCTCTTTCTGAGGCTCAGGTACTTCAATCTTGACTCGTTCATTCTTAATGCTTTCAAAAAGTTTCTGTTCCTGCTTTGCCTTTAAAATCTGACTTGGTTCGTGCATGATTTTAACGGTTGTTGGAAGTCTAGGCGATGACTGTGATTGAGAAATCACTTGTGGTTGGATTGGTTGAATATTTTGCAATTGCGGCATCGAATGAACATGAGCGCCCTGCGATGTCATCGACGCTACTTCAGTTTTCACAACCATTTGAGATTTCTGATGCTGTTCGAATAGCACAGAGTTCAATTCCGATTGCATCGATACAATTTCGTCTTTAAGATCAGCTACTCGAAGTCGATCGAGCATCATAAGTTCAGAGGTTGGCGCGTGTTGCTACAAAGGTTTTATAAGATTAAGTTCAAAGAAAATGTTTAACCGTCTTACTTGAGATTGTTTCATAAGAAGATGTTGATATTTCTTCTGCATAGCGTTGTAGCTAGCAATGAACATTTTTGCTTGCTCCTCGAATTCGTACTCTTCCTTTGGCTCGTGTTCTTTCTTCACCTCTTCATACAAACAGTGGTATCTGTTAATGAAATTAATTGTCAAATCTTCTTATTAAAACATTTTTATCGAAACAAACCTTATCAGACGTTTAACTGCATCTTCTTTACTGCTGAAGTCGTTTGTATAATCAGGTCGAGTACAACCTTCTTGATCAACACAAATCTGCCGCTCAAACCTTTAAAGAAAAAAGAAAACAATTATAATCAAGAAACATTCTTCGTCACGTGCTTTTCGAAATTGTCGATTCACACTCACAATGATGATCTCGTAATTTTCATCTTTCGATTAGCTTCCATTGCAGCTGCAATTTGCTGTTGCTTTATCACATTCGCAGGTTCAACGATAACATCAGGAACTTGTAAAACAACAGAAGCTCCGACTTCCTTCTTGAAATCGGTCAATAACTTTTGTTCCTTTGGCGGATCAATCGTTATCTTGTTGCTTGTCGAATATTTCGGAGAAATGATGATCGAACCAGTTGCAGGTGGCATTGTCGTTGGTATTGACTGTGAGTTACTACCGCTAGGCGACAGAAGAACTTCTGTTTTGATCTGCATCTGAATTGGTGTTGATACAACCAAGGGCGGAGGTTGTGAGATCGAAGTAGCAGAAGAACAAGGAGTCTCTTGTTTCACAATCGGCGAGTTCACTTGAATTGGTGAAGGAATTGCTTGAGAATTTCCTCCACTATACAATGAAGGCCCAGATGAATTTGCTGAGATCGGAGTAACAATATTTGAATTATTTCCGAAGATCTGTTGGTTCTGTCCGGTGTTCTGAATGGATCTAGGCGATTGCTGCATTGACGAATTGTTGATTTGAGGTGACACTGCGGCGGCAGCTGCGGCTGGGATCGTTGGAATGATTTTACCCGTCGCAAGAATTTTCTGCTGCTCGACAAAAAGTCTCTGAAGTGCATTGTAGATTTCAGAATCAGTCATTGCGTTGATATTATTAAGCACTGGCAGCGGATTGTTGTGTACCGGATTGTTGATGTCAACATCAGCAGTCAAAGTTGCCAAAAGATTTTTATTTTGAAGTTTTGCCGACAATTGTTGAATTGACATCTGAACATTCTTCAAACTTTGCTGTTTCTGCGGTGTCAGCTGAATCGTCTGAACACGAGGCATTGGCGCTTGGTTCACACTGACTAAAGGAGGTGGAGCTTGTTGTTGTTGAGCAATCGGACTTAGCTGCGGCGTCATTGCTGACTTAATCTGCTGATTTTTACTGTTCTTGATTGCAGTTTGCTTTTGAACCGTCGAATTCGTCGTTGGAATCACGGAAATGCAATTTTGCTTCACATTCATCTTCTGGTTGTTGTTGACTTGCGTAATTTTCGGCGTCATCTTTGGTTGATTTACCATCAACGAAGGATTCGGAGAAATTGTAATTGTGTTCTTCCCGCCAGGAGTCATCGTTGTAGTTACAGTTGATGTTGTTATCGTTGCAGCTTTCATCAGCTTTGTGTCTGATAATGAAATCATTTTCATCGGTGGAGGACTTTGCATGATTGGTTCTTTTTTAATTTCAATCTTTTGCTGTTCCTCCATCAACTTCGCTTTCTTCCCTCGACCCTTCTTTGGCTTCGGTTCAACAGGCTCCTTTTTAATGAAATGTGTGTTGATTTTCTGTGGAGTCTTATGCATTTGAACTTGCTGCTGTTGAATGTGAAGTTGCTGTTGAACTTTATTGGGATCAGTTGTCGGTGCTTGTCCAATGTTGTTGAAATGGATTTGGCCTTGTGACAAACATTGAGCGAGTTGTTGAGCGTTGATTCCACTGGGAACAATCAAAAGCCTTTCCATAGGACTTAGCGCAGCTGTTGTTTGATTAGGATTGAGCTGAGTTATCTCGTTTGTCATCGTATTCAAAGAGAACAATTGTTGGTTTGGTTGAATCTTTGGAAGTTCAACGAACTTTAAGATGTTAGGATTCGGCATGACGACTTGCTGGTTGCTGTTCGTATCGATCTTATTTGATTGGACCTGCTGTTGCTGCGTGTTATTCTGAATCACATGGCTAGGCATTGAATGCGATTGCACAACATTATTAAATATTTGTTGAGGCTGAGATTGCATTTGGTTCTGAGGTTGATTGCTAATGATAACATTTTTGTTTTGAACGGTCATGTGTTGAATCTTTCCATTCGAACCAATCACATGTTGCTGCTGCTGTTGATGTTGCTGCTGTTGCTGTTGTTGATGATTCGTTGAAGGTTTCAATGGTTCATTAATTAAACTCACGTTGCCCAGAGCGCCAGTTAAAATCGTTTGCAAAATCATTTGTGATTGAGCGTCTTGCGGAATATTTGGATCGTGACGAAGAATCAATCGACCATCTTCAGATAATGAAAGCACTAAATTGCCTGTCAATTGTGACAAAATAGTCTGAGCTGTCGGTTGTTGCTGCTGATTCGATTGAACGTGGTTCTGATTCACTGGGCCTGTCGTAATGATATTATTTGCAATCGTTTGATTTTGTATGTTTACTTGGATATTCGCCGGCATATTTTGTTGCTGTTGATGGTTGAAAGAGCCGCCTTGAATAATAATGTTGCCAGAGGGCTGACCTTGTTGAGCATTAATAATGTTACCAATCAGATTCTGCGTGTTTAAAGCTTGCGATGTCACGACAGAACTTTGTGAATGAGTGTGATGTCCTGAAGATGAAGATGTCGGAGGAGCATGAGCTGGAGTTGCTCCAGAATTGTGTTGCTGTTGTTGCTGCTGAGGATTCGCAATAACTTGCATTTGCAGGTTGTTTGTGACGTTAATTAACTGATTTTGTTGGACGTTTATATTGACTTGTGATGGGCCTGAGTTCGAATGGGAACCTTGTTGATTCTGGTGATGCTGATTGTGATTGCTGTGTTGGTTGTTCTGGTGAGAAATCGTTTGCTGCATCACAGGAACTTGCATTTTCTGTTTCTCAATCATTGACCCAGAGTTGCCGCTCGAACATTTCTCTAGAATTGGCATGATTTGTATTTGGTTGTTGATGTTATTCATATTCTTATTCCCGAGCGTATTTTTCACCGCCGTGCCGTCAATTTGAGATATCTGAATGTTTCCAATTTGCGTCGGAACTTCGATCGTCTTCTCCAGCTGTTTCTTTGCTTTCTTAGTAGTTTGTTTCTTCTGTCGTGGAGCTTTTGCGGAAACCTTTGCAGATGTTACAGGTGGCAAAGCCATCAACTGATTCTGAATTTCATTGATCTGACTTTGAATCGTTGGAGTAACCGATGAATTCAGCACAGAGTTCACAAAGGAAGGAACGCACATTGAATTAGAAGCTGATGACGACGTAATGTTCTCGACTTGCTTGCCTTCTTCGATACCTCCATCCTCGTTAAGATTTGGTATTGAGATTGTGTAAGGTTGGCCTCCATTCTGAGTGTCTGACGGATCGAATCTAATCATGAACGGCATGTTGTTACTTGATTTCCCATTACCATCAGACGATGTTCCTTGAATTATCGTGCCATCGTTATTCTCGAGAGACGATGAAGGAATCGTAAAAGTGAATGGTTGATCAGCTGATCCGCCAGGTATTGTAATCATAATATCTCCGCCATTGCCCTCATTTCCATTTGCATTTGAAGGAATGTGAATGGTTTGTTGTTGAGTTGATTCAGCATGAGTCTCTGACATTTCCATCGGTTGCTCATCTGAATCCATGAAATCATCATCCTCCATGATGCCGCACAACTTCATCACATTAGCCAAATCTAACTTCCCAGTTGGGGCTTGACTATTTCTTGTTGGCGACATCATTTGTTCATTTTGAATAATCATCTGTTGCTGCTGTTGTTGTTGCTGTTGTTGCTGCTGCTGCTGCTGTTGTTGCTCTAAAGCTTTTTGCTTCTTTGATTTCTTAGGTTTCCTCGCTGGCTTCGTCACAACCTGATTTTGCTGGCTTTGCTGATGTTGCGTCATGTCCAGAGTTATCATCTCTGTCGTGCCCGATTGATGGATTATCGAATAGTTTTGTGTTTGAGGTGGCGGCGACGAGAGTTCATGAATTTGTTTATCACCCGTTAGAATCACAGCTGTTTGGGGTTGGGAATTAAAAGTGATGGATGGTGGTGATGAGAGAATTGACTGCTCCGATTGAATCATTTGTGGCTGAGGTGTGCCTACGGGTGACATTATTTGTGGAGCATTTTGACCCATCTGCTGGTTTGTGGTAAACTGAATCTGATTGGGAGTCGATGACGACACAACCGTTGGCACAATTTCGTTTTGAGAGTTATTCGATGAATTCTGCGATTGAAACGTTGCATTGGCAATCGCTGTAATCGGCTGAATCTGATTGAATCCTCCGAGATTCTGCTGGAACTGTGTAGGTAATTGTTGAATGAATTGACCGTTCATGCCATTCGGCATTTGAATCTGCGTGAGGTTCCCGTTCAACTGAAGGTTTTGGATTTGTGCAACACTTTGTCCTAGGATGTGACTATTGATAATTTGCTGTGGTTGTCGTTGGTTCTGTGACTGTGACTGTTGAATGTTGCCAATTTGGTTGAGCTGCGAGTTTCCAGACGTTGGCGTTTTTATGCTTTGAAGATTTTGTTGAAAGTTAGCCTGTGATGAAACGATAAATGTAGGCGTTGCTGTTGCCGTCGTCAATTGCATTCCGTTCGTATTTAGAATTCGTAGAAGTTGTTGTGGCTGATGTTGCTGCATCGGAGTGGGACGGTTGTGAATTACAAGACTCGGAGCTTGTAGCTGCGGTTGTGATGGAGGTCTAAGGATCAACTGAACTCCTTGTGATGTATTTTGCTGCACGAGAACTGGCATTTGGTTGAGGAGAAGTGGCTGAGCACCCGAAGGTAAGAGTATCGAACCACTTTGCGTAACTTGATGAGGTTGAGGACTCGGCGATGATCCGCCACCAGAAGAATTATTGGACATCAGATGCTGGCTCTGATGTGGAGGTGATTGAAATTGTTGCGGTTGGTTGGACTGTTGAACGATTGCCATCTTCGATTGCGTTACAATCTGTTTAGTGCTCGTCGCACTTGTGATGATACTTGAATTAGATAAGCTCGTTGACAGTGAATTTGAGCTGACCGATAGGTTGGCGGGTTTTGGTAAAATTTGTTGCGGCGCTTTGTTGTGCTTAACGTTACCAGCAACAGAGTTTGTTGACGTGGCGTAAACGTTGCTTTGATGAGTATTTGATGTTTGAATGATCGATGAGCGCTGCGTATGTGCTGGCTGTTGCATAAATACTATCGAATTGTTGGCATTCATAATAGGAAACTAAAACAAAAAGGAAGAATAAGATAAATTGATTTGTGATGTTGATAAGTTTGATCTCACTTGTTGAATCATAGGCTGCGAGTTTAACGTCGGACTTGGACTAGGGCTGGCAATTGGACTTCCCAACAGCCCCATCGCTTTTTTCGACGCTTTCGGACTACATGATTTCGATGTTGCACTTGCATATTGGCCAGCGTGTTGTGGGGTTCGCTTCCCTTTTTGCTTTAAATGATAAATAAGGATGTCAACATCGGATCAACTAGACATTCTGACTTTCTCTTACCTTGTTTAGTGAGAGATTATTGGAACCAACTAAGGTTGTATTAAATTCATTCCCGACATTCGATGATGCAGCAATGTTGGCGGGCGATTGAGTTGGCGAGGGACGATAGACAATCGTTCCAGCATTAGGGCTTATGTGATTAAGGGACAGTCTCCGGTTTGGTGTCCCCGATTTCCGATCCTGAAAGAGGATTTGGTAAGATTAACAATGAGAATTCCTCATATCGAAGCAAATTAAACTTACTTGCTCCTGAGTCGTATTAAATGTGTTGATGAAGTGTTGGTTATTGTTGGTTACAAGCAGCACATCCTGCTGAAACGGCGATTGCGATGGTGATGGTTGCAAGCGTGGGCTATGTTGCACGGATGGGGATGGACTGGGCGTCAGAAATGGACCCGGAGGAGACAAAATACCTAAGAAAGAATTTTTCATGTAAATTATTCAGACACCTCTATGCGCTCATCCATCAATTTTATCGCCTCGACAGAATGATGGACGTTGAATGTTTCTGGTGTTTCTATTTTTATATTTTCTTCTTGTTAGTCACCAACATTCGCTGTATCACTTTCACTCATTCAATAAATTTTTCTCTCTCAAGCAAGGCTGCGCAAATGTCCTTGAATTCACATACTCCACATTTAATTTGCATCCGCAAAGTGAGCTTTAATCAGCCGAGACAATTACAAATTGTTGGCTAAGTCATTAGTAAGCAAAACGATGTTGATGAGATATCTTCGTGTCAAATATCGCTCGTAAACGAAAGCGGCATATCAAATTTATTTTCATTGCTCTATTGACAAGAAATGACGCTTCTACTTCTGAACGACCCCGTGGGAAAGTTTCAGTGTAACCAAATCAGTTCAAAAGATAAATCGATAAGACTCCTTCCTTTGTCTAATTTAACGAAGAGTTTCCCAATCAAAAATGAATGAGTATCGAAAGGAAATGTTTTATTTTCTTCTTTCCTACGCATCAACTTCATTTGTTGCTTCGCTACTTAGACTTTTGATTTCTCGAAAAAAAGAACCGTTTCTTTTTCATCATCGTGGATGGGGCCACGACGCACATCATCAAAAAATAAGGTTGATGTGTTCAGCGACTGTACGATGCGATGAAGAGATTGAGAAGAAAAAACACGAAAAGAAAATTAAATGAAAATGCTGGAAAAGTTGTCGAAGAAATTGGAATTTTGCATTCGGAAATCTTCTCATGTCAATTGAGCATGTGCTTTACAATTGACGGGTTAATAGCATCGTTAGGTATTCGTCTGTGACGAACTCGGAAGGTCGGAAGGAATAATTTCGTTTGGCAATTGATGTTATCACGAAAGCATCGCAATTTGCTTTTTTCTATCACAAAACAAAACAATTTCTCGAAATAAATAAGAATTCTCAGTGGATCAGACAGCGAACTTAACGGTTTCTTTATGTCGATGCGAAAGGTGTCTCTGTGTGTAGCTAACATGTGTTTCTGTTGATCCACTATGAGATCTCCCATCTTTTGATTTGCGATATTAGCACTTCCTTTTCAATTCGACACAAATAACTTCAAATCTCTCTCTGCGCAACATTTTTTATATTTGTTTTAATAATCACTTTGTTTTGCATTTCGTCAGGGGTGACGTTTTGAGTTCATTAACATGCGAAGACGCTTGCAAATTGCACTGAACTTGAAACAATATTTGCTTGATATCTTGCGTGTGACCTTTGTTGTAACAAATCAGCATTGAAATTTAATCATTTATTCACTCCCGTGTCGTTAATGAAATATTAATAACTTTCACTTCATCGGACATTCTTGCGTGCGAGACGACGAGAACATGTGAGCTCGATGGCTACAGGTCGAAAAATCTTTCTCGTCTACGTGAGAGATATTCGCCATTGACATTTTCGTGTTAGATCTGATTCATTCTAATACCTTTTTATGCTCAGATTTTTTTATCAATGAACTCATAAATATTCCGCGGTTTTCGCTTTTTTTTCACACTTTTTTTGGGCAAACACTCGCTGATGAGTTTGACAACGTGATTCACGATTGGAAAATTCTTAGACGCGGATCGTCTCTACTCAGATTATGATGAAAAGAAAAAAAAAGTTTTCACATATACATCCATACACATGGCTCAAGGAATGGCAACACTTCTATTCATCGCGCAGGTAACACCGAAGAGAAATTTTTCTTTGATTTTTAACTTTTGCAAGTTTGTCGCTTATTTTCGTGATTTGATTGGTCTTTTCACATTAACTTCAACGACTCAGCTGCACTAAGCGATTTGCACATAATTACCTTTTTCCAAACTTTGTCGTCGATTCATTTAAATTAGAAATAACTTGAGCGCCTGAATTCAGGACATTTCATTATTTTCCTTCAATTCGCTTCACTCGCGACGTAAATTTATCTTTTCCACTAACATTAAACATTCATTTACGCTATCGTGTTGAGTAAACACATTAATTTACATTCTTTCCAAGACTTTTCTTAATTTTTCTTGTAGCAATTGGATTTTCCTGACTTATAAAAAAACGTCAAAAAATCTAGTCGCGTCGAACCCTTGAGACGAAATGTAAGAAATGCGAGTTGAAACGCACCTGAATGTTTTTTGTACTAGATTTTTTGTAATCCGCGGATATATTTTAAGATAACTCTCGGTATTTTTGTGATTTATAAATAAAATATTACTCGCGATGTCTATGAAGAAATTAGGATATCTCGTGCCATCAAAAACTTTATTTCTGCTTTGCGATGTTCAGGAGAAGTTTACTTTTATGAATTATTTCGCGGATGCAGCGAAAAACATGAACAAACTCGTAAGAAAAAACTTCGACTTTGGAACTTAAAATTTTATCATTTTATCAAATTATTTTTAGCTGATGGCAGGAAAAGCCTTGGACATTCCTTTGATTGTTACTGAACAGAATCCTGATCGTTTAGGAAAAACTATTCCAGAGTTGGACACGACAAATGCTGTCGGCAATTATGCCAAGACAAAGTTCTCAATGGTCATTCCTGAGGTCGTCGAGTATCTGAAGACGTCCAACGATATCGATTCGATAGTCTTGATGGGTCTTGAGACTCACATTTGTGTTGAACAAACTGCGATGGACCTACTTTCATTAGAACGTTTCAATGTTCATATCGTTGCCGATTGTGTATTATCTCGAGTTGCTGAAGATCGAATGTTTGCTCTCAACCGTTTGGAAAAAATGGGCTGCGTAGTAACCTCGTCAGAAAATGTTTTATTCAAGTTGATCAGAGATAAAAATCATCCAAAATTCGATGAAATTCGAAAACTTGTTACAAAGCCGTCCGTTTTCCCAGGATTGATTAATAAAATGTAAAAATAATTTTTGTCGTTCAAGATTTCATAAATTTTTAATAAAATTTAATTTTGGAATTTTTCAAAAAATTTATAGCTAATTAAATTAAAAGTGCAAGGTTGATTCAAATTATTGACTAAGCCAACAACTCATTGTTGTACTGCAGATGATTTACTGGAATCATGTATTGATATTTATGAGTTATGGTCGTAGTTGGTGGTCCTGTGAGAATAAGTTTCTAGAGTGTGGTGTAATCCGCGGACATCTCTGAAGATCACTCTGGTAGTTTTGTGATTTTTAAGTAAAATATTACTCGCGATGTCTATGAAGAAATTAGGATATCTCGTGCCATCAAAAACTTTATTTCTGCTCTGCGATGTTCAGGAGAAGTTTACTTTTATGAATAATTTTGCGGATGCAGCGAAAAACATGAACAAACTCGTAAGAAAAAATTTGGACTTTGGAACTTGAAACTTTATCATTTAAATTATTTTTAGCTGATGGCAGGAAAAGTCTTAGACATTCCTTTGATTGTTACTGAACAGAATCCCGATCGTCTAGGAAAAACTATTCCAGAATTGGACACGGCAAATGCTGTCGGCACTTATGCCAAAACTAAATTCTCCATGGTCATTCCTGAGGTCGTCGAGTATTTGAAGACGTCCAACGATATCGATTCAATTGTCTTGATGGGTCTTGAGACTCATATTTGTGTAGAACAAACTGCGATGGACCTACTTTCATTAGAACGTTTCAATGTTCATATCGTGGCCGATTGTGTATTATCTCGAGTTGCTGAAGATCGAACGTTAGCTCTCAACCGTTTGGAAAAAATGGGCTGCGTGGTAACGACGGTGGAAAATGTTTTATTCAAGCTGATCAGAGGTAAGGATCATCCAAAGTTCGATGAAATTCGAAAACTTTTTCCAGAATTCTTGTAACTAGAAAACTTGTCCGTGTTCCCAGGATTAATTAATAAAATTAAAATGTAAAAATAATTTCTGTCGTTCAATTTTTATAAATTTTAATAAAATTTCTTTTTAAAATTTTACAAAATTTTTTATAGCTAATTAACTTCTAAGTATTGTACAATGTTGATTCAAACTAACATGAAATTATTGACTAAGCCAACAATTCATTGTTGTACTGCAGAGGATTTACTGGAATCATGTATTGATATTTATGAGTTGTGGTCGTAGTTGGTGGCTCTGTGCTTCTGTGGGAATAAGTTCCTGGAGTTCCTTCAATGTGTCTGTAAGTGTAAGGAGCGAAAGTGATGCGGCCATAGGAATAAGTTTTGTAATGTTCAGGTCTAGGAGTTGGTGGAGGTGTAGGAAGAGGTAAATAGCTAGGACCTTTGAAGTCGCCGCCGCCAGAAGTTACTTTTGATGTAACTGTTGGAGGAGTTTTTTTGTTAGAAGGTGTTGGAGTATTGATGGAAGGTGGAGTTGGTTTGTTAGGAGTTTTAGTTGAAGGATCTGTTCTTAGGAATGTAAGAGGCAACGATGAGGTTTCATCTGGAGGCAGATAAGTGTGAGCCTGTGTCGTTACTTTGACAGGAGCTTGAGTAGTTTTTGGCTGAGGTGGAACTGGTTTCTTTGTTGTTATCACTGGAGGTTTAATTGCTTCAGGAGATTTCGTGACGACAACAGGTGGAGAAGGCTTCTTTGTAGCTGGTGTAGGTCTGAGATGATTAAGTTTCAATTCAGTAAAATAATTTAGGAATCAAACAAAAGAAAAATTACTTTGGAGTTTCGTCTGGAGGCAGATAAGTTGGAGCATTTGTCGTTACTTTGACAGGAGCTGGAGTAGTTTTTGGCTGAGGTGGAACTGGTTTCTTTGTTGTTATCACTGGAGGTTTAATTGCTTCAGGAGATTTCGTGACGATAACAGGTGGAGAAGGCTTCTTTGTAGCTGGTGTAGGTCTGAGATGATTAAGTTTCAATTCAGTAAAATAATTTAGGAATCAAACAAAAAAAAAATTACTTTGGAGTTTCATCTGGAGGCAGATAAGTTGGAGCCTGTGTTGTTACTTTGACTGGAGCTGGAGTAGTTTTTGGCTGAGGTGGGACTGGTTTCTTTGTTGTTATTACTGGAGGTTTAATTGCTTCAGGAGATTTCGTGACGATAACAGGTGGAGAAGGCTTCTTTGTAGCTGGTGTAGGTCTGAGATGATTAAGTTTCAATTCAGTAAAATAATTTAGGAATCAAACAAAAAAAAAATTACTTTGGAGTTTCATCTGGAGGCAGATAAGTTGGAGCATTTGTCGTTACTTTGACAGGAGCTGGAGTAGTTTTTGGCTGAGGTGGAACTGGTTTCTTTGTTGTTATTACTGGAGGTTTAATTGCTTCAGGAGATTTCGTGACGATAACAGGTGGAGAAGGCTTCTTTGTAGCTGGTGTAGGTCTGAGATGATTAAGTTTCAATTCAGTAAAATAATTTAGGAATCAAACAAAAGAAAAATTACTTTGGAGTTTCGTCTGGAGGCAGATAAGTTGGAGCATTTGTCGTTACTTTGACAGGAGCTGGAGTAGTTTTTGGCTGAGGTGGAACTGGTTTCTTTGTTGTTATCACTGGAGGTTTAATTGCTTCAGGAGATTTCGTGACGATAACAGGTGGAGAAGGCTTCTTTGTAGCTGGTGTAGGTCTGAGATGATTAAGTTTCAATTCAGTAAAATAATTTAGGAATCAAACAAAAAAAAAATTACTTTGGAGTTTCATCTGGAGGCAGATAAGTTGGAGCATTTGTCGTTACTTTGACTGGAGCTGGAGTAGTTTTTGGCTGAGGTGGAACTGGTTTCTTTGTTGTTATTACTGGAGGTTTAATTGCTTCAGGAGATTTCGTGACGATAACAGGTGGAGAAGGCTTCTTTGTAGCTGGTGTAGGTCTGAGATGATTAAGTTTCAATTCAGTAAAATAATTTAGGAATCAAACAAAAAAAAATTACTTTGGAGTTTCGTCTGGAGGCAGATAAGTTGGAGCATTTGTCGTTACTTTGACAGGAGCTTGAGTAGTTTTTGGCTGAGGTGGAACTGGTTTCTTTGTTGTTATTACTGGAGGTTTAATTGCTTCAGGAGATTTCGTGACGACAACAGGTGGAGAAGGCTTCTTTGTAGCTGGTGTAGGTCTGAGATGATTAAGTTTCAATTTAGAAGGACATTTCAGCAAACAAATAAATAAATTACTTTGGAGTTTCATCTGGAGGCAGATAAGTTGGAGCCTGTGTTGTTACTTTGACTGGAGCTGGAGTAGTTTTCGGCTGAGGTGGGACTGGCTTCTTGGTTGTTACTGGAGGTTTAACTGCGTCAGGAGATTTAGTGACGATAACAGGTGGAGAAGGCTTCTTTGTAGTTGGGGTAGCTCTGAGATAATAAAATTATAATTAAGTATAAGATTTCAAAAACAAATCAATTTATTTAATTACTTTTGAGTTTCCACTGGAGGCAGATAGGTTGGAGCCTGTGTCGTTACTTTGACTGGAGCTTGAGTAGTCTTTGGTTGTGGAGGTTTGATTGCTTCAGGAGATTTTGTGACTATAACCGGTGGCAAAGGCTTCTTAGTTGGAGTTGTAAAAGGAATCGCAGGCTTTTCGTAGTCATAACCAGTTGTTTCTGCTGGGCCTGGAGCCTTAGTCGATGGTGCTTTTGTGGCTGGAGCCTTAGTTACTGGTGGTTTCGTCACAATTGGGGCTCTAAAACGTTTCAGTTTAAGCGTTAATCTCAACATTCATCTAATAATATTTTAAAAAATATTTTAATCCATAAAATCAAATTACTTTGTTTCAACTGGCGGCAAATATGTTGGTGGTTGAGTCGTCACTTTAATTGGAGGTGATGTTACGACTGGAGCTTTTGTAACAATTGGCACTGGAGCCTTAGTTGTTTCTGGAACTCTGTTTGACAAAAATTAATTTAAAAACCAAGAAAAACTAAAAGTAATTCAACTACTTTTGAGTTTCCACAGGAGGTAAATATGTTGGAGCTTGGGTTGTTTTTAGGATTGGGAGTGTGGTTGTAGGAAGGGGAGCTTTTGTTTTCGGTTTGATTTCAGGAATTGTGAATGGAATACCAGGTGTTTCATACTCATAGCCAGTCGTAGTAGACTCGACTCTAGCACTAGAAAAACTTTTTATTAAGCTGTCGATTTTATATCGAAGCGAAATTTACCTTTTAGTTGTCGCTGGTGTTGGTCTGAAAATTAAGGACAATAAAATTATTTGTTAATTTTTTATTGCTTTTAAAAGAGATTAGAAATTAGGTCAAGGTCATCATTAAAAGGGTTTCCCTTAAGACTTACTTTACTGCTGGTTTAGTTGGGGCTTTAGTTTCGTCAGGAGGCAAATATGTTGGAGCTTGAGTTGCTGGGATCTTTGTTGCTTCAGGAGCTTTTGTAATTACAGGAGCAGGTTTAGTTGGTGCTTTCGTAACAACAGGGACTGGTTTAGTTGGGGCATTAGTCACATCAGGAGGCAAATATGTTGGAGCTTGAGTTGCTGGGATCTTTGTTGCTTCAGGAGCTTTTGTAATTACAGGAGCAGGTTTAGTTGGTGCTTTCGTAACAACAGGAACTGGTTTAGTTGGAGCATTAGTCACATCAGGAGGCAAATATGTTGGAGCTTGAGTTGCTGGGATCTTTGTTACTACTGGAGCTTTTGTTATTACAGGAGCAGGTTTAGTTGGTGCTTTCGTAACCACAGGAACTGGTTTAGTTGGAGCATTAGTCACATCAGGAGGCAAATATGTTGGAGCTTGAGTTGCTGGGATCTTTGTTACTACTGGAGCTTTTGTAATTACAGGAGCAGGTTTAGTTGGTGCTTTTGTAACCACAGGAACTGGTTTAGTTGGAGCATTAGTCACATCAGGAGGCAAATATGTTGGAGCTTGAGTTGCTGGGATCTTTGTTGCTTCAGGAGCTTTTGTAATTACAGGAGCAGGTTTAGTCGGTGCTTTTGTAATAACAGGAGCTTTGGTTGTTACAGGCACTGGCGCTTTTGTAACCACAGGCGCTCTAAACACAAATAATTTGCGATTAATTTTTTTCACTAAATAATTATTGATAAAATTACTTTGTTCCATCAGGTGGAAGATAAGTTGGCGCGTTCGTTGATACCTTCTCAGGCGGAGGTTTTACAGTGGCTTTGCTTGGTGGAGGTCGTGTTGGCGTCACGAAAGGGTTTGTAGGTTTTGGATAATCGTATCCTGTCGAGTCAGCAGGTTCTAAAATTAAAACACGTCAATTTGTCTTCTTTTCTTCTCATCTTTTATTTTGTCTCGTAGATTATATCTTTTCCGGAAACGTATGTAAATTTAAGTTCCCATTAATCAATTGCCAACCGAGCGAAACGAGGATTATTATAATATTTAATAAGTCAACGATCTCTACGGTAATCACAGAGTTGGTCATCAATTTTAAGTTTTAACGCAACGGAGCCCCGTTTAGTTTATTAATTTTCTGCGACGAGTTCTACCAGACAAGATGTGAAGATAGAAATCAATCTTTTACAAAGGAATTATTTTAATCGAACTAATCTCTGGCCTCATCGCAACGTTTGCAAATTAATATCTTGGCGATGTTTTTTGAATAATTTAAGATCGTCAATGAATGAACAAACAACTGGTTGTGTTTCACGTTTTGATTTTCGGAATAGTTTTTTTTTTTGAAGAAAGTAAGAGTTCATAGCCATGACATTTAGACGAAATCGCGAGTTAGAGCGTGTTAAGCAATCATGTTAGATTTTTATTGCTTATCAATTTAGAGATGAAACTAATTTCCGGTAAAGATCACAATTTTAATTTTCACTTTTAAAAGTCACAGAAAGTCCTTAAATTTGTTTTAATTTTTTTTTTCGTCAATTTTTTTTTGATCTCTTTTAATTTTTTTGATTTTGATGAACATTAAACTCACTGGCATTTGCAAAATCACTCTGAATTAGAACTGCCACAGCACACAATACGGTAATCCAGGCTCCGAATGTGTTCATTTTCACTAAAATAGACCGATCACTTTCCGAAACGAAATTATGTTTATCACTAAGATGATTTTGCCGACTCGTGGCTTTTATATGCTTTTTTGTCTCGTCAAACTTCACAAAGACATCGGAAAATCTAAAACTTAGCAAGGTTAGCAGATCGAGATCTTCTCCGTGAAGCCTGATAACTGTTGTGGATGTGATAATGCGTTTGCTAAGGAGGGATCGTGTTCGATACGTGATAGCATTGTGTTGAAGATCGATCAAACGCCGAAAAGAGTCTTCATGTGTTGAACTCGTAATCTTGTCTCCTCGATCACTCATAACTTACGGGTTTGGCTAATAAAACGATTCAGAATCCGGCTAATCAGTCGATGTTCCTTAAAGATGTAGTTTCTGTTTCAATCGGAAATATCGTGAATTTAGAAGCCAGAGGGAAGTCAAATATTTCGGCGAAATCATTTCGCAGAAGTTTTTCAGTCGCTACGCGGCAGTTTAAAGAACTCGTCACATTTTAAACTAAGCGAAGATTGCTCTCGATAAAGTTTAATAAAGAAATCAAATCACAACGAAAATTTAAATGAAAACGAAAACAAAATGTTATGTAAAACTTTATCTTGTTCGGTTTTTATCGTCGGCCAATTTTTTGAATGAAGTGCAAGCCCAAAATTTGATGGAAATGCGTTGCGTTTGAACTGGTTTGAATAATGAAAGATTCAAGTGGATTGAGACATTTAATAGCAACGAACGACATCCCAAGAATGTCGAGGCTGTTTCGTTCCAATTCTAATCTAATAAAATGTCATTCACCAGATTCGCTTTCATTCGTATCATCCTTTGCCTTTTCTGCACGACAGTTAAACGACTTTAAATCTTTAAATATCATACGTGAGAAGCCGTTATTGAGACGGGATAAATATTGCGCCTGCGATATTCTCGTTGCTAATCGTGTTATTCTGGTTCTGACCAGAATGAGCGACGACCTGAAATTAAAAATTATCAAAATCTGAAAGGAAAAATATTTTTTGATCAGAAAACAGAATAAATTAAAATTAGTCGACTTCAAGGCAAACGATAAAATTAAACTTTTCAAAGTTTCGTTGGCATCGTGATGTCATCCATTTGTTCGACGCGAAGTTGTAAGTTTCTTGTTTCGCAGGACAAAATCATTCAAATCAATATTTCACTATTTTTCCAATAAAATTTCAAAACTAAAACTTGAAAACCTGAGTCGAAGTTCATTAAACAACCCACCGAGGAAAAGCAGTTCGCGTCAATGTTTTCACCATCAATTTGCCACCGATTACCACGGCCATTCAAGTCTTCAATGAACTTGATTTGGTAAGTCACACTACTTTGTGATTAAATTAGTTCAGTGACTGACGATGATGAGAAACTCAAACTTGTTTAACATTTTAAGGCTCGTCTGGCACGCTTCACAGTGATCGCTCACCGAATCTGTATCATTTATTCACTTAGCTTGTCTGCTCTTTGTCTACAGACACTACCGGCTTTTCAACAGACACGCAGTTTTACAAATCAAACGATTTTCGTGACTCAAAACCGATAATTTGATTGAGCTAGAGTTGATTCGTAGATGCCACATAACAGAATCGTCAATATGGTAATAAGATTTCCAAATGCGCCAAAATGAGTGATCAGAAGACTAATCGAAGGCTTCATCACGAACCAGAAGGTCGTTGAGCTAAGAAGTCTATAAATTACAAGACAAAAACAACAAACAGTTCCTTCTTATCAAGAAACATTCTTGCTAATCACAGCTTGATCATTTTGACGAAGCCGGTAGTAGAAGTCTTCAAAACTTCTCGACACAAATTCAGATATCTATTGAGTCGTAGATTTTTTTTTTATCAAATCAACATTTTATTATTTCCTAATTGATTTCCTAGTAAATTCACTGAGAATCTTCACGCTCATCTGAACTTGAACGACCGACAATATTTCTTAATCAATCCAGTGACAAGAATAATTTATTGTGGACAATAAATACTCCGACAACGTCAAGGACAACGTCAAAGCTCATCCGACAAGTTCGTCGTTGGTCTATGCATTCAAATCTTTCTGATTTATTTCATTGATCATTTCGGCAGATTCACGCCTAAAGAATGCAAGCGGACGTTGCATGAAAGTAAAACGAGATGAAGGCGAGGGAACCGGTGAGTCAAGTTATCGACAAGATGATCCCAATACTCGACTACCAGCCTTTGTTATATTTGTTCGGTTTGTAAATAATCTTAAACTGATATTTACCACGTGCGATGAAAACATTTTCTCATTTCTTCTTTGAGGCCGAAGAGAGACATGAGAAGCTCGCGAGAAGAAGCAATTGTGCAAGAGAAATTTCTCTGGAGAAAGAATCGGAGAAGACTTTTATAAAGCAGTAATGTTTCGCGATATTTTTTTTAGTTCAACCGCGGCTCTTAGACAGTCAACTTCAAGTCTCGTTCTCTGTGCATTCTGTCCAGTCATTTCGATTCTTTGTTGTGTTGAAAGACGTCAGTGAATAATTAAAAATATTTTCGGATAGACAATGAAATAATTAAGCTAATTTGAATAGAAATTGAATTTGATATTTATTGAGGTAGGCGGCGACAATCAATAATAATTAAATGAGAATTAAGTGTGAATAATTATTAATTAAGACGATGAGAAAGAGTGGACTTAACCAGATTAATGTCACAATATTAAGATTAATAACAAAAGATCTCAACGAGTTTGTCAGAAAAGAATTCCTGATCGAGAAAGTTGCGATTAATGTAGGCAAAGAGGTCGCGCGCACAAATTTATTTTCGTTCTCGCGAAATATGTGTGGCGCACATATGATGACCACATTTAGCAAGTGATAGAGAAAAAACAAACGGCACAATAAAAAGAATCTACTTTAAAGTCCCACTTACGATCTTTATTGAGCATAATAATAAACAACTTATTATGAATTTCTTTGCTGGCGTGTGATTAAGATTTAATGAGATGTGTGTGAGAAACCGTTTGGAATTAATTTCGAGAAAATCGCGATTTGATTTTGATTCTTTTCAATTGCAGATGAGACTTTCTCACATCGCGTTTTGTCTTAAATTAAAAGCAATGAATGTTGTTGACCCTCGTCGAAAGGCTCATCACGGAAACGTCACTGAACACGCGATAAAAGCTCGTCTTCTTTAAATTGCTTGATTGCTTTGCGACGGCGGAATCCATTTTTGGTCATTTTTCTTCTGTCGTTTCACAGCTCGCGCGCGCGGATATTTGCGATATTTCACAGCAAAATAAGTGTGTTGACGATTCCCGTTACAAATAACCGTTTCACATGCCCGACTCCCTCATCTCAAATTGCCACGACTATTGATTATGTCAACATTTTTTACTCCACTTATTAGCGTTATCTATGCAACTGCGACATTCGACGCTATAATTCTTCACTTGCAACATAAGTTAATTAAACGAAACCATAGAATGAATGTAGGAAACGAGTTTAATTCAAGTTATTCTTAGATCTTCAAGAAAGTTGTTTTATTATTCAATGTTTATCCGAAATCTCTCGCTTCAAGTCACGTAATTAATCAAAAAGCTTTAAGCTTATTTGGAAGATAAACTTTCAATTTAACAGCAGCTGAACGTTTTCAGAAGCGAATCGATCGATCATCAACAAAAAAAAGTGGATTGAATGAACTATTCACATGCAAGCGACCAATTCTGGAAGACACGAACGTAGAAATGATTATTCGCTTTGAAAAGCTTTTGTGCTTCAAGCGAGACAAACCAGAGACCAAATTTATCAATCAATTAAGCGTCGAAAATCACAAAAATTGAAAGGAATTCGTTTCATCTCGTGCTTCTCGCATCTCACATTGTCAAACTTTTACAGTTTTGTATATTGCGTGAGACGAAATCTGTGTTAAAAAAAAGTTCTCTTTGAAGAAGAAAACTTTAACAAGTTGAAAGAAAGTTGAGGGAAATTGAACAAAAGTTGTGGCTTCTGGAAGAAAGGAATCTGGAAAAACTTGACGCGATTATCTCCCGAACTGTGCTGATTCATTATTGCAACAAATCCGTTCTTGATACTCTCACAATTCCTTCTTTCGATTTTTAGAGCAATGGAACAGTTGCAAAACTTGTTTGCAGTTTCTCATCTCAAACGGTCTCTTAAGAATGTGTCTGATAGTAAACTTGATTAAACTATGTAAGAAAATAATTTTGAGAATTTCTCATGTTTGAGGTTGTTCACGATAAAATTTACATAAAAGCATTTAGGAAGAAAGCTTTCAAATCACGAATCTTGATGAGCGCGGTAATGTTCAAAGATTTCCTCCTCAATTCTTTCCGGCGAAAACCCTTCAAAGTCGTAATGGAGCCATAAAGCAATTAAAAGTCAATAAAACTAAGAGTTGAACAGTTGCCAGAGAATAAAAGCGACAAGTGAAATTTTGGGTCGGTAGACTTCCAACGTCAACTGCTTCTCAGATATTTTTAACGTGATTATAAAAGTCGGAAGTGATCATCATCGCTCTCACCTTTGTTATTTGCTTAAAGTGATGTCGTCTTCGAAGTAAAAATCGAGGTCGAGTTCACGTTTGAGGCTGAAGCTTCTTTAAATTAGGAATGACTCGACAATAATGAGATGAGATCTTTAACGCTGATCCACTTATTTTCACCAAATACTCGCTTCCCTATCGTGTCAAGTACAAATGATTAAGCAAATTTCTCAATTCCAGCTTTTTGTAGTAAAGAAGAAATTTGAACAAAATGATGATGAACGTCAAACTAATCGCCGTCTTTGGGATTTTAATCGTGAGCTCGTTGGCAGTTGACGCCCGTAGAAGGTCGAGAATTGACTCACCAATTGAGAATGCCGCTGATGCTCCACTTGAAGATAATTTGGCTACTGCATCGGGATCTGAGGTAGTCGTGGAAAAGGTTGAAGCACCTCCAGCTCCAGTAGAAGTAGTAAAAGACGAGAAGAAGGAAGCTGTGAAGCAGAATAAGGACACTGCTGTCGTTGAGAAGAAAGAAGAGTGCACTGCCGATAACATCAGCTTCGAACTCATCACCGGGTAAGGCAACGTCGTAAACAAGTAACGGTTACGAAAAATCGATAAAAACTCTCTCTCTCGCTTCGCAGATATATGTTGTCGTCATCTGAGAACACACTGAGTACCGTTCCAACCTTAATGCTCTCAGAATGTTTGGACCAATGTCAAAACAATGATTCATGCAGCTCCATAAACTACGAAGTCGGCCTTTGCGTCTTGTTCTCATCGAACTCAGACAAATTACCAGGTAAGGATAGCTCGCTCGATCGAATTGTCTTTGCCTACTTCGGCTTGGAAATTAATTCAACGTCGAAAGAATTTGCTTTGGATGTTCATCTGCGAGCTTGTGTGGTGAATTTTCAAAAAGGTTGGGAAAGTTTATGAGGACAAGATTGAAAGACTCTCATCTCAGATGAGCTTGACAGTTGTTGATGGATTTTAATGCGATTCGACTTGCTTTTAAGCGTTTGTTCTAAAGTATGTCGACTCATCGATTTTCTTTTATCTCAAAGCTTGTTAACAAGCCAACTCCCAATTGTCAGTTCATTCACCATTCTCTGGAAACCGCGCATGATTAATGACGATTGTGTTTGCCTAACTCGGACACTAAAGGGCTTCTCTGCGTGGTTCCAATGCATTCCTCACAAAATAAAATAAACTTTCCCAAATAATCAAGAAGCTCACTTGTTAGAAAATGATTGACCCACTTCACAAACTCCTACACGCATTTCATCCTCAAACGATCGTTTAATTTACTCATCAATCTAAATTACCGTTTTGGCTTCGATAAATCGCATCATCGCTTTCTTTAAAGTAATTTTCGGAAATTGAAAACTCATCGAAAACAATTGACCGGGGCCTTTCCACTGAACTCTAACTGTTCTGAAAGTAATCTGACTACAACATCTCGATACAGGGCAATCATTGCAAGCAATCAATGAAATAATAATGAATTAGCCTCTCATTCGTACTTTAATTTTCCTTCTTCTTATTTATTCATCAGGTGCACTTATCAAATCGCAATTCCCCGTTTTCACGACCTACGCGCAGAAAGTTTGCCTAAAGAGCAAGCCCTGTGACCGTGCATGGAGCATCGACAGAGTTCAAGGTTACACTCTGAAAAGCCACAACAAACGATCGGCCACTGCCGCGTCCAGACGCGAATGCTATGAATTGTGCTTCGCTGAAACTGATTTCCTCTGCAGGTGAGTCGTCATTGTCGTCACTAATGACTAGTTTCCGAATAAAAATCACAAGGCAAAGGGAAAGAAGAATAGAACTCGAAAGGAATGTGCCACGTAATGACGAAGCTAATTTACAATTATCACGCTATAGACTACGAGGCGACATTAACACTAATAAATCATCATCAGCAGCGACAATTTGATGATCGCCTAATCTCAATTAAGACTTAAAGCGAAAATTAGCCAATCTCCCCGAAAAATAAATAAATCCATTGAAAATTCTTTTGTTCTGCGAGCTATCATCGTCGATGAGATTATATCTAAGCCAATTTTATTCGCATTGAATTTATCTCGCACGGCAATTGAAGTTCTATCATCTCTTGACTCCAAAGAGAAATGTGGTGAACGATACACGAGCAGAAACAATTAACTGAATGAAAAAAACACTGAGCGAGAGAGAAAGGCCAACGAACTAAAATTACATAACTAAAGAACCTGCATGAAGAGCAAGTTGAAGAAATAGAGACTTCTTGATGCAACAATTGAATCCTCATCACAATCATCACACATTGTGGCATAAATCCATTTTGAGTTGCTCAAGGCTTTGTAGGTGGTGGAAGTTTGTGAGTGATGTCGATAAAGAAATATTTCTCGAAAGACTTTACTAATGAATTTTACCGCAAATGCAATTCAGAAGGAAAACAAAACTTCAAAGCTTTCCATTCCCCTTTTGTTCATTTATTCTCTCATCTTCACTTGGATCTGCTGAATGCGCTTTGACTTCTAACCCAATTACTCCCACGTGATCATTTTCATCGCCGCAATTAAATGTTGTGATTGTTTCTCAAGCATCGTCAATGATTATTGCTACGAAAGGAATCAAAAAACACGCGAATCTTAAAACCAACAATCACTTAACTTGCATTTCCCTTTTCGTATTCGTAAGTTTTCTTCATCTTATCGACAGACGTTGCTTCGTTAGATAGCTTCATAGGAAATAAGAAGAATCCGCAACTGCAGCGAAGAATTTCTTTTACGATTTTATTTAATTATATCGGAAAAACGGTTAAAAGCTATTTACATGATGAGAATATATGGAAATGCATCAAATTACAATCGTAGCCTCGCATTGCGGGCTTGATGGCATAAATCATGCATGATACCGGGAATCGCTAAATAATTATGCATGTTCAAGAGCCAGAAGTTGGAGGGAATTAGAACGGCTTAGAATGGGATGATTAAATTAATTTCAGAGTGGGCTGCTGTAGCAAGTCTCGCATTACAATGGGAATGAAGCAGCGGCAGACCGTGCACTTCTCTCATATATCAAGCAAATCATCCATCGTAAATAACTTGTAATTTATTTCTTAATTGTTACATAATTTCTGTTATTGCGAGTTGTTCGCACATTGTCGCGAGAAGAAGTCGACGAAATGAGCTCAATTTCCTGTGGTGAAATCAGATCGCATGCGAATTCCTTCGCTCGAAACTTGTTCATTCCCAAAAATAAATTTCCGCCGTTTCTCTTACCACTCTCTCCCGAATTTCGTTACGACCTATTTAAGAAATGCCAAATCATCATTAAACTAACTGTTGTTTCTTCAACTTTCACAGATCTGTTAACTGGTATCCCGAATCCTCCAAATGTGAACTCTCCGATATGAACAGGTTGACCGTCGGAACATCTTCGATGAAAGCAAACGAAGGAGCTGAGTATTTAGAGAATAACTGCATTGAAGAACCAACCAAAATGTGCGAGTTCAAGAGGTTGAACGGAAAAGTATTGAAAACGGTTGACTCAGTCTTCCAAGACGTTGCTAATGTCGATGAATGCCGGGAGCTTTGTCTCAACGCGCCTTTTAGATGTCACTCATATGATTTTGGCGATACGGGTGAGATGGTTTGTCGATTGAGTCATCATAGCCGTGCTACTCTCTCAGACATTCAAGATCCATACCTCGACGTGCCCGAAGCTGCTACATACGAACTCTCGTCATGCTATAATGTTGCGATTGAATGCCGAGCCTCAGATATGGTCGCCAAAATTAAAACATCGAAACTCTTCGATGGAAAAGTCTACGCTAAAGGTTCACCAAAGTCTTGCGCTGTTGATGTTAAGGGATCTCTTGAGTTTGAGCTTCGCATGGGATACAATGACCTTGAATGTAATGTTCGTCAAAATGGACTCGGAAAATATCTCAACGACGTTGTTATACAACATCACGACATGATCGTCACTTCTTCTGATCTAGGGCTCGCATTGACCTGTCAATATGATATGACGAATAAGACTGTGAGTAATGATGTTAATCTCGATGTCGTTGGAGATATTGAGACTGCTCTCAACGAAGAAGTTGTGGTCGATTCGCCAACGGTTGTTATGAAAATCACAACACGCGACGGAAGCGCTATGAAGGAATCAGCGGAAGTTGGCGATCCGCTTGCGTTGAAATTCGAAATTATGGATGAAAATAGTCCATTCGAGATCTTTGTCAGAGAATTGGTTGCAATGGACGGAGCTGACAGTGGAGAGATCACATTGATTGATTCTCGCGGTTGCCCAACAGACCATTTCATCATGGGACCAATCTACAAGAGTACCGAATCAGGAAAGCACCTTTTGTCACACTTTGATGCTTTCAAATTTCCTTCATCACCAACTGTCCAGTTCCGCGCTTTAGTCACGCCTTGTATGCCAACTTGTGAGCCTGTTCAATGCGACGAAAATAACTTCGGTGGAGAATTACGATCGATAATTTCTTATGGTAGAAAGCGAAGATCAGCTAATGACACAAACATTATTGAGAGAAGACGACGCGATACTTCAATGAGCCCCCACGACGATATGCTGCTGGTTCAATCCATTCAGATCAATGATAAATTTGGATTCGCAAATAAGCAAGTCAAACCGGCATTCGGCAATAGCGAAACTGTTTTCTACGCTTCGTCAGAGACTAACAAAGAATTTTGCGTGAATGGTGTTGGTAAGAAGAAAATTATTTTTAAACAAAAGCGAAACGTCTTAATTAAATCGTTTCATTCTAGGTTTAATACTCTCAACCACACTCTTCTTGTTGGCACAACTGGTAATCATGATGATGTGGTCTGTAAACTATCAACGTCGTCAGAAACAGCGTAACTTTGAAAACTCAACTCTGAGCATGAAGACTGCCTCGTCAGCCTGTCGATCAGAATCAAGAAGCACTTTGTACGACAGAGACTTTGCTGCTCTTCGCTAGACTCAACTACTTCAAGATATTTTAATCCTCATTTTTAGTATTTATTTCAATTTTAAATTAATTTTACTTTTCTAGCCATAAAACCTTCAAACTTTTAATCCCCAAATTTAGCGTGAGACTTGAAAGAAAGCCGCTTTATTTGGGGATTGAAGAAAAATTTAAATTAAGACTCTCCATAAAGACTTGTCAGTGGCGTCAGTGTGTGAAGTGTACTTAGGAGAGAGAGTGAATCGAGAATCAAGACTTTACAAAGCGAAGCATTGTTTAGGCTTCGAATGAAGAAGCTCTTGAACTTGATAGAATTTGTCGACGCCACTGGAGATGACACTTGCAGACAGATAATAAAAGAAAACTTTCTTCAAGACTTCTAATTATTCTTTCGTTTGCTTTATTTCGTTTTACTTGAACGTTTTCAAATCTTCGAGTCACAAAGTCAATTCTTTTTTTTTATTCCATATTTTTCAGCATCGATAAGTTCAGAAAAAGGTTTATTCTAATTAATTGTTTCGTTTGATGTTTTCTTTCGGTTAAGTTGTGGTTGCGTGTGGGAAAGTTGCTTACATTCCTGAAGAAAACAACGATGAAGCGCCTGAGGACTTGTCATCACTGAAGTTGTGATGAGAAGAGTAAAACGAACTTTTCTGATGCATGTTTGAAATTTTCTGATCTCCACTTTCAAAGATCTCATCTAAAGATGTCACGGATATGGGGCTGTTAGAGTTCGTTGAGTATTGTTTTTGCTCAAATTCATCAACCATCGCGTGAAGTATGGCATTTTTCTTCGGTTCGTTAGTGGATTTCATTTGTTGTTTAGGTGGCACGTGATTAAAGTCGAATCTCTTAAAGTTGTCGTGATCGCGATCATTCTCGATGTCATTCAATTTTTGGTTTGATGTCTTCATGAAAATTGAGTTGTCTGTGAATGTCAATCGCGTGAATGAGTGAAACACTTAGCCGACAATTTCTTTGACGTTCTTACCATTCCCGTTAACCATTTCGGATGGCGCCATAGGACGGCTAATCATTAAATCGCCAAACATTTGACCAACACTTTCAACATTTCCATTTCCTCGAGGTGTTCCAATAGGCGGTGGAGTCTTCTTCGCTTGGTTCTGGAATATTTTAGATTCCGTGACATTATGAATCGTTACCTGGAAAAAGAAAATTGTTAGAATCTACAAATCATTTCAATTAATTTCCAATTACTTCTGAGTTCAACATTTGCCCTGGTGCCAATCGCAAGTCATCGTAGTTGTTCGGCATCATTGACGACTGATATGGTTGAAATCCACCTGCAGCTTGTTGTTGTAAATAGTTCTCCTCCAAGTGCGTGCCGTTGTTATTGAAATTCACTCCATTTCCCCCGAAGTGCGAATAAGCTGCTGGTTTCCGCATTCCATATTGATTATAGGGATCCATGTTAGCTGCAAACTCTTGTTCTTTTCGACGTTGAAGAACATTTTTCATTTCGCTTCCGATGACTGAGCTGCACTTTGGTTGAGAAACTTCGACAGAAGGCGTTTCAGGTTCGAAAGCTCCGAATGAGTTCATGTTCGGTGCATATGGACGTCCCACTGGTTCAGCAACTGGACGAGGCATAAACGATTGAGATGGACTGCCACCGCCAAAAGCTTGTTGGAAACTTGGATTTCGAATCGTATACATTCCATTTTCGTTACGCACAATTGAGGCCGTCGATGGTTCAGCTGCCATAGGTGAAACAAAAGGCGGCGTTTGTAAATTGCGCATCATCGAGTTCATTGGCTCCGAAGGGTTGTTAAAGAACATTGGATTCTTCAAAGTCACGATGCGATCTGCTTGATTTGAGTTCGACGTACTTTGTGCATTGTCGGCACCATCAGTCTTTGCCTTCTTCTTCTTATTCTTCTTCTTTCCAACAACTGTTTCAGCGTGAGGATTACTTTCAACCATAATGATTCCGTTCGAATCTCCCTGTGGTACCATATGTGTCATTTGCGTTGGGGTGGACGATGAATAGTCCTGCATTGGTTGAGCAATCTGTCAAGGAAAATATTTAAATAAAAACTAATAAAGATTTTAAAAAGATTTGACGTACCCGATTGATCGACTCTCGTTTAATACCCACGCTGTGTGTATCAGCATTAGGAACCTTTGTTAACGTGATTCCAGGAGGCAAACGTAAACCTTCAACGCGTATTCCACGGTTTAGTTGATCCATGATGGAGTTTGTGTTCATCGGAGTTACAGATTTCGATGCTTCAGGTGTTTGGAAAGCATTTCCATTGGCAATATTCTTTTGTTTCTTCGACGTCTTTGAATCTTTCGATGCGTTGCTGCTCGTAACACTTGTAACACTGTCCTTTCTTTCAACTTTTACTTTGGCCACTGGTTGATTCTTCTTCAGTTGCACTAAAGCTGCAGTTGCATTAGCTTGCTTCTTATTTGCTTTCTTCTCATCACGCGCTTTACGAACAGTTTTGAAATCATCTTCCTCTTTCTTTACAGGTTCTGGGATCTCGTTAGATTCTTCAGAAATGTCTTCCTCTGATTCAGAATGTTGTTCGTCGTCTAACAATTTGAAAGGATTCGCTGCAAACTCTGGATCGATGTAAGCTTTCTTCAATTTCTTCTTCTTCTCATTTTTCAAATCATTTTCGTTTTGTTTAACTTCGGGCTTCTTCACTTCTTCTTGTTTCTTCACCTCCTCTGGTTTCTTTATTTCTTTTTTAGGTTCTTCCTTTTTCTTCTTGAGTTCCCTCTTTGACTTCTCAGGAACGACTGGTGGAATTGGAGCTTGTTGTTTCTTCTTGTTGTTAACGTTTGTTACAGGAGGAGCTTGTGGCACTGGAGTGATTTGGACAGAAGCATTTCTTGCTGCTTTCTGTTGCAAATCATTATCAACAACCATTTTAGTTTGACCGTTGCTTGACATGAAAAGCTGAATTGAACCATTTTGAAAAGCTGATGGAGAGAGACTTGATGCTGGCACAAGTTGCCCGTTGACAAATGTGTAAAGCAACTGATCCATATCAGGCGTTGTCCCTTTCGCTGTCACCGTAACTTGTGGCTCTGCATGCGGAAGGTTGATTCTTCGAATCGTTACCATCCTTTTAGCTGGATCATCGTCATTGGATTTGACTGGCTCTTGAACTTTAACTGGAATTGGTCGTGGCGCTTGAACTGGCTGTTGAATTCTGAATTGTTGTGGTTTCGGTTGAAATTGCATTGGCGGAGGCGGACCCAATAATCCTATAACTGTTTTCATCTCATTGCACTCACTAAAGAGGTCAATGTTCGGCATCAGTTCCTTAATGCTTGCAACAATTCTCTTGGCTTCAGTTTCTTTCTTATTTCGTTGTGCATTCAAGTCAGCTAACTTTTCTTCAGCTGTCCTTACTTTCTTCAACTCTTTGTTTTTGCCCTTTCCGGCTTTCAATTGACTCAACTGGTTCTGTACTTGCTTACCTTCTATCACAACCTCTTGAAGACTTATGTTGAGCTTAGTTAGCTCTTCGAGATGCAAATCAATTTGTCGACGGATCTTCTGCTCGATCTGTTTTGCCTTTTTCTGTTGTTTCTTAGCCGCAGCTTCCTCTGCTTTCTTCTGTTCAACAACTGCTTTGCTGCTTGGACCTTCGATGTATTCTATTAGATGCTCAACTGACTTCAAGTTTATTTCTGTTTCACGCTGAATCTTAACTTGTTGATCTGGCTTGTTTGCAAACGTTTGCTTTGGAGGATTTATTTTCTTCTTTCGCTGTTGAGTTTCAAGTTCAACCTTCACTTTCATGGGAGCATTCCAAGGAGCATTTGCTGATCCGTTTGTAGCAGTTCCATTCGAAGAGCATTTGTGTGGAGCAGTTTCTGAACACTTTGGAGTATTAGGAGCAGCTGCGGCTGCTGCAGCTCCGTTCTTTAAAAGCAAACTAATATTTTTTAAATTTTTCGTTTTGCTTGTGAAGTCTTTTTGACTCTGAAGTGCATGCAGTCGCTTTCGTAGTCGATCTCGTGTCTCAGTGGATCGTGTGTTCATCAGATCTTGATTCTTTCCAAAGAGTGTGCAGTAGTAACAAACGCAATCTGCTCCATTTCCAGAATCCTTGCCATGATCAGCTTCAGAAGCTGAAGGCGATGATGATCCAGATTGTGAGTGATGGTTGTGGCCGCACTTTGAAACATTGCTTTCGGAAGAAATCGTCTTTGTGGCTGTTGTTGTCACAGTAACTTGAACTTCTTTCTTCTCACCGTGAATTTGTTCCAGTCCTTTAACCATATCCTTTAACATATTGTGCTCCTTTTGCAAGGACTTCAACTCTGCTTCAAGTTTCTTGTTGCTAGCAGCCAATTTCAATGCTTCCACCAGAGGTTTCTTGATTTCATTTTCCAAAACTTTCTTCGCGTCCTCGTTATTATCATCAGTCAACGAGATCGAACTTAGTTTATCAGCTACCTCTTTCATTGAAAATTGCACAAGATCCAAAGCATTGGTGCTTCCAGCTGAAACCTCCGCAGTAATTTTCAGTTCATTTAGAGTCATTTCGATCGCCTCAACGGAATTTGACGAGGTGTTTAAGGAAGCCGGCGGTTCGTTTGAAATTACTCCAAAGTTCTTGAATAAATTGGCTTCAATTACTTTGTGCAACCACTCCAGATCCATTACGATATCGTTCGCTGGACCATCTGGTCGGAATAACGCGTAGAAATATGAGAAAAGGATGTGCTTTTGTGGAAATTTTATCTCCGTTTTAAAGTTTTCTGCCAACGCTGCTGCCAATCCTGCCCGTAACATCGGATCAGCAATTTCATCGTCATCCCAAAACATGTTGAGCAATAGGAATGAATGATTAATTTCATCAGCTTCCTGCATAATTTCTTTAGCCGCCGCTCCCCCTTTCTTCAAACAAAACTTTCTGATTAAGCTTTGACTCGGAACTTTGAGGAACTTCTCGCGATCTGCTGACGAAAGTGGCTGATACGTTCGAATGAGAAATTTCGTGAAACTCATTGGATAAGCGCCAACAATCAGATTCATTCCAACTTGACATTCCATTTGCTGGCATGGAGGATCGTTGAAGATACAAAAAGCATCGGGATGAACTATTGGCTTGGTATATGGTTCACGATCCTTTAGATGCTTGAAGACAGCCCACGAAAGATGATAGCAATTATTGTTCGACTTTGCAATATAATCGCTGGGAACTGCACAAATCTCTGGAATTCTGTCTCCATCCGACATTAAACAAACCCAGCACTGGCAAGGATTCTTCTTGTAATCTCTGTAAGGCTGCTCCTTCTTCTGTTTGATGGTGTTAAGCACACTTAGCCAAACATCATCCTTTTCACTTGAATTTATCCAATCGAGAGCCAGTGCTTGATCACTGATCGGATCTGTGGAGTCGCTTTTAATATCCTTCAAATCATGCAGTGACTCAATAATTTCGCGAACTTGTTCCACACGTTCTGTTCGTTCTGCCTGCTCCGGAGTAGACGTCCTGTATAATTCCAGTGCAGCTATAGCAACTTCCCAGACTTGTCCAATTTGCGTCATTTCTTCGTCGAACTTTATGAATTTATAGACATAATTCTTGTACGTCTCAGCATCGACTCGATCTTTCAACCGTAGAATGCAATCAGCCATTCGACTCTCGATATCCACGTAAAGAAACCGATAATACATAGATTGATTCATCAGCTTCCAGTTGAGCGAATATTTTTCCAAAAAATCCCGCATTTCAATGACGAGTGGAGTCAAAGTGTCGGCGATGCTTGAAATGTTCTTGTAGCCATCGAGAATATCTAAAAAGATTCCAATTAGTAAACAAGTTTGATTGATTTTTTAGTTCGACTATCGATCACGTAGCCAAAGCAATTTCATCTCATTTTTCATCAAATCTTCGCATCTTTCAATTCCCTCCATAATAAAAATTTAATCTAAGTGTCGTGTTTCCCATTTTCAACTAAGGCTAGATGATAAATGAAGACCCCACAATGATCCTTACATGTCAAAAACTCCTCAGGTTTGAAAAACTCCTCGTCGTCTTCAACAATTCTTGTCAACTCTTTAATTCCCTCGCGATATGCAAGAATTATTGTTGTTAACTGAAGTGATAGTAGCTGGAACAATTGGAACTTGTCTCGTAAAATCAACATGTTGAAGACGATAATGAAAGTCATTTCGTTGGATAACGAGAAGTGAGTGCCCATCGATACATGAATATTCTTCTTAACGTCGATACTTCCATCGCTGAACCATCGAACACCGCAAGATTTTGTTTGCATCTCCTCGTACTTTCGTTTGATCACGGAATTCTTTTCACTGAAATTTCATTATTAGCTTAACTGTGTTTGGTTCACTTTATGAAGTGACATACCCTGGCAGCAATGTGTAATAAGAATTGAAGATTTCTTTCAACTTATCCCACAAATCATTGTACGCTTCGATTTCCAAGTGAATTCCGATTATTAGTTTTCGATAAGTCAAACATTTACTGCATTTGCAGTACACGCAGAAAACATTCTCTGCATGTGACGCCAGCGATTTGTTGTCCTATAATTGCAGTGATTTATGTAACTTTCCTCCGCATGTCTTTTATTTACTCACATTTTCAACACTGTCGTCTATCGTCTCGGAAATTTGTTCCTTCGTTAGGTTTGCGACCGTTCTCTGCCAAAAAGCCTCATCCTTGTGCATGATGTCGAACTCGACACCATTGCTAATCGGTTGATTATCTTTTCTCTGCTCTGAGTCCATATCTTGCTCCATTTCTATATTAAATTCTGCAATTCTTAGTTTAGCCGAGGGGATAGAAATTGTTGAACGTACTCGTGCAGTGAGTTCGTTCAGGGAAAATCCTAAAAGTGAAATCTTCAGAAATCCAAAATCGTTTGATTGACTAATTTTTCTCTGTAATTTTTTTAACTGCATTTCAAGTATTTTGGACGTTTTGATGTGTTATTGAGATTCTGCTACGCGATAAAATAATTTTCTATTAAATTGATGAAGAAGTTTTGAGATTTTTCAATCGATTTTCTAAAAAATCTAAACTTTTTGTGGAGAAGAAAAATCAAACAGTGAGATGGCAAGCAACAATGCACCAGATCAGCAGGCACAGAACTCGTATCAGAAGTTGGATCCGATCGAGACAAGACGACAGCTGAAGCTAAGTTTTCCACCCAGTTTAGGCACAGAGAAAAAACCATTGCCACCAAAGCCACAGCAGCAGCAACTGCCTACGATTCCCAGGTGAATCATCATGAAAAAATCTATCTTATCAATCTTGATTGTAAATTATGTCGTCAAACTCTTATCGTCGCGTTTTTTTAGATGTGAACGCTTCAAGGCACATGAGTCGGGCAAGCTACAGTTCAGTAGCACTGAGATTCATGATTTTACATCTGAAGATCTCTGTGATCTTGGAGAAATCGGACGAGGAGCATTCGGAAGCGTCAACAAAATGATTTTCAAGAAAACTGATAAAATAATGGCTGTTAAGGTGAGACGTCATTCACTTGTCCAATCGAATCACTTTAACGTCAAACTATCGATTTTAGAGAATCCGATGTTCAAGTGTCGTTGATGAAAAGGAGCAGAAACGGATAATGGATCTCGATGTGGTCATGAAGTCGAATGACTGCAGTTACATTGTGCAATTCTACGGTGCGATCTTTAAGGAAGGCGACTGCTGGATTGCAATGGAGATTATGTCGACTTCACTTGATAAGTTCTACAAGTATGTTTGCGAACGTCAGCAGCAACGCATTCCAGAAAACATTCTTGGTCAGATTACCGTGGCAACAGTTCACGCTCTCAACTACTTGAAAGAGAAACTTAAGATTATTCATCGGGATGTGAAGCCCTCTAACATTCTTCTCCACGAGCGTGGCGATATTAAACTTTGTGATTTCGGAATCAGCGGACAGTTGATTGGTGAGAGAATGATATATTTTTAGACCGGATAGAATTAAATTAAACAAATTACATTTCAGATTCCATTGCAAAAACAAAAGATGCAGGATGCCGACCGTATATGGCACCAGAGCGAATTGATCCCGAGTTCTCGCACAAAGGCTATGACGTCAGAAGTGATGTTTGGTCTTTGGGCATTACTTTGATGGAAGTTGCAACTGGAAAGTTCCCATATCAAAGCAAGTGGGCTTCAGTCTTTGAGCAACTTTATCAAGTCGTTCAAGGTGATGCTCCTCGTTTGACAAGACACTACAATGGAATGGACTTTTCAGAAGAATTCTGTAATTTTGTAAATACTTGGTAAGACCTTTGACATTAACTGGCTTGAGCATTTCAATCATTTTAATATTTATTTCAGTTTAATAAAAGAAGAAACAAATCGTCCAAAATACAAGACTCTCCTTCAACATCCGTTCATTCAGTTAGTGAGTATCTGAGTCTAATTCTTATTAGAAGTAATTTCTGATTTATTTCTTATGTTTCAGCACGAGAAGCTGCAGCCATATGTTCATCCGGAGGTCGCTTCGTATGTCGGTAAGTATTTCTCTTCATAAACTTTAAATTTGTAATAATTTATTGTTTCTCTCGACAGTTAACATTCTCGAATCGATGGCCAACAACGGCATTACGCAGTTTACTACTGACCAACCAGCGATTTGGTAGGACGAGGCCCTTCTCGCTGACTAAAGTACTAAGTTTTAATCGCTCGAGTGTTCACTGCAAGCGAATTAATTTTAAATCCCCTTATGTTGATACACTCTATTAGCTATTCGTTTCTAGAAAAAAAATCGCACTACTTACCGTAATTTTGAGGAATGTTCGCTTGAAAATGTTTTGTTGTTGCAAGGAAAATTTTCACTCAAATCTTAAAGATATTTGACAATAATCAGAAAGAAAAGCTGTACGCTGGAAAAAAGAAAATAGACAAGTCTCACATTGATGAAAATAACAAGTTTTTCCGAAATTTCCTTTTACCGCTCCGAATGAAAGTGATGAAAATTTTTATAGAGCTTTCACAATGAAAACACAAAATTTCAATTAATTTCTAGCAAATGGAATTTCACGCAAATAAAGTTTAAAATCAAAATAGAAATGAAATGTTTCCTTTCATATTTTCAGGAATTTTTTTTCGAGTTCAATGACCTTTTCTCATGCGAAGCCATTCGGCCCGAAAAGATTTTTTTCCTTCTTCAATGAAATCACACTTTCGTTTTATGCCTTGTCAAATATTTTATTTTCTGATTTATCTATAATTACAAATTATAGAAATATATTCCAAGGAAAACACAGGAAGAAGCTTCTTTGAGATCGGTTGATTAAAAGGACTCTTTCGAGAAGCTTCAAGATGTGAGGGAAGGGAAAAAGAGTGCAGAGCGAATCTTCAAGATTGTTTTACATGTAGTTGAATGAAAATGCTGACAAGAAGCATGTACGGTAAAACATTAATAAGTAGCCCAACTAATTCTCGAGACTTCTAGACTTTTCCTTATCAACGATAACAACTTATCATTTTCGTTGAGCAACTCGAATCTTGAAAGTCTCGCTGTCATTAGGAAATTAAAGCTAACATAATCATACAGTAAATAATTATTTCTTTAGAAATAAATCGTTCCTTGCCTTAAACTTATAATAGTATTACACTTTAGTGTGGTTTAGCAGCGCTCCTTGGAGCCGGAGTGCTTTATTTAACGTTGCTGACAGTGGGTGCACTTGAATATAAAATACTAACGATTGGGATGCAATGAACTCGATTCTCACCCACTGGCCTCTAAAATAAATTCTCTGCTTACAACTAAAGACGCTTAAAACATTCTTGAAGGGAAAATTCGCATTTCACTAAATATCTTGTCTACTCAATGCACGTGATGCAAAAACTTTCTTTCGTATCAAAAACTTGGAGACGTTAGGTAACTTGGAAATGCATCCGATTAAGAAGTGCTGGATTTTTGAAGTGCAGCTGCTGACGCTAGGTTTATGATGCTTTGCATCAACATTCTGTCAGACTCATTCAATCCATCTAGCACTTCGGTTCGATTTAGTTTCGAACCTATCTCGAATAGATCTTTGCTGACAGTTATCTTCGGCTTCTGTTGTTCATCGCCGTCCGAGGAATCCATGTTCCCATTGCCAGCCCTCTTTTTGAGCTCCCATTCATCGATGGAATCGATGTCATAGTCAACTAACATCTTCGCTCGCTTTGCTGGTGGCGGAGATGATGACACCTCAGATGATAGTTGCGAAACATATTTGTAGACATTCTCGACATAATCATGCTCGTTAGGGATATTGTGCATGAGAGAGTCATCGTGCTCTAAATCTTCGAGTTCTGATTTCAAGTCGAACAACAAGTTGCGACGGTTCTGCTGATCTCCAAAAGCTGTGGCCAAATCATTAGCGTTGATAGTATCTTTGCTGATTTTAAGGTTTGGCACGGCGACGAGCGCCATCGAGAGGAGAAGGATCATTAGGCAAGTAGCCGGTTGGGCCGATTTTCCTGTACTCTTTGTTAGAAGCGTCTGTAACTTCTTCATTTTCGACATCAAGTCGTGATTCTGTGTTTGCAAGACTTTAATTCGCTTTATCAAATGCTGGTTCTCTTCCGAGCACTGTTTAACACGTTCCTCTAATCCATCAATGTATTCCTTCTTGCGTTTGCGAGAATCTTGTGCAGAAATCTTGTTGCGGATCTTACGACGAATTCTCTTGAGCTCACGCTCTTCGTGTTTGGTGAGTGGATAACTTTGTGGTAATGTAATTCCTTCCTTCGAGAGCAGACGTTTTTCTTCGTTTGTGAGAACAAGCTTTGGATAACCGGAACTGTAGCTTTCAGCTGACGACAAATCATCATCATCCTCATGTTCAGCAAGCACATCGTCTGTGTCCTGCATTATATCGTTAAAGTTCAATTCATCGTCGTCATAATCATCTTCATCGTCAATCTTGATTTCCTGCTTTGGGATAAAAACGTTCTTTTGTAACAATCCCTGCTTGGATCTTTGAAGCAAATTTGCTGCCACGGCTTTGATGTTCGCAGACTTCGATGATGCGGAATTAACAATCTTAATGGAGCGGAAATCTTTGTTGTTGCTTTGCGACGAAACCGGTACAATGATCGAACGAGACTTTCCGGCACTGTTTTTCAATTGAAGGATCTTTTGTTCACCTGAAGACGAAACATTTGCTATCAAGGTGATTCATGAATTCATGACAAATTACTCACCCTTTTTGACAATGTTGTTGTTGTTTCTCAATGCCGCTGACCCAAATTTCATATTATTCCTGTTATTTCTGACACTGCGCTTTAATGTCTTTACGGCTTCAGCGGGTTTCTCGTGCTCGATGGGCGGCAACTCATGTTCATCACTTGCTGGTGAAGACAAGCATGAGCTTAACAAATCCATGTCGTTATTGATGTCTCTAAAGAATTAATTACACATTATTGCACTGAGCTGAGCTCAAACTGATTCTAATCTTACAAGTCAAGGTTGTCACTCGATAATCCACTATCAGATGCTCCCGATGAAAAGATAGGTTCATTTTTAAACTGTTCATCTCCATTAAACATTGGAGGGTCGCAGAAGCTTAACATATTGTCGATGAGGTCAGGTTGGGTACCAAAGTTCGAGGTGTTCAACAAATCGTCGGTCCCCATTGACAAAAACGTGTCGAGAAAGGCTCCGTCTGGAATCCAATCATCGGTTGACTGTGGACGAAACAAGAAATAAATGTTAATTTCTAATCCAATAAAGATCAATCGAATATTTCACCATGCTTGCGTAATTCTCCATAAGGTTATTCCCACAGAAATATTATTAATTAACAGAGAAAAAGTTTCCAGTTCGAATAAATAGCTGACGCAAGCAAAACTTTTTCAGCTCACTATAGAGAGACGAAACAGACAGCGAATGAGCGAGAGAAAGGTATGGGAAGAAGAAGAACCTTTGAAAAATATTGTGCATGAAGAATTTTGATCAATTTCTTTCGCATTTCTGTTTCACGTCGTAATGTCGAGAGGAAACAACAACAACACAATGAAAATTATTTAGGCAAGGCGCAATAAGCTTGACTGCGACTTCACTTGGACTTTCTTCTTCTACAATATGTCGCGATAAGGAGTGTCTGCCTTATCAATATTTAGAAGAGAGCGAGAGCGTTGATATTTACCATAAAAATGTTTGAATTAGAATTCTCCATTGCTTCGTCTTTCTTGCGTCTACTCATATCAAACAAAGCTGCAGAACTGTCTTTTGGGATGATTAACAGTTCATTGCTGATGAATTTAGCTTTAAAATCACGAAAATCCTTTTAACGTCGGGAAACGGAATTGATTGCGTGGCCAAAATCGTGCGGACTACTTAGAAATAAGCCGTCCAATGCGGATAAAGCGAAGAGAGAAACAAAATGACACGGAGGGTGGTATCCGGCCTTTGGCTTTCGACAACCGCGACCTATACGTCGGGTAAAAGTAGCTCTTTAGCTGCTTTCGTTTCCGATTTATCGCCATTCTTGATTTGGGATTCGTCACAGAATAAAGACAACGCTTAAATACTTTCATTCAAGAATTTCCGGGAATCCAAACAGGCAAAAACTTTTTTGAAAAAGTTTTTTGTGGGCCGGAGTGAAATTTTTTCAACATAAGCCGCAGTCATACCAAACAAACGAAAACGATTTAAGAAAATTACTTTTTTCAAGAGAAAAACGAAAATTAAAGCATCAAACTTTTCACTGATCTTTTCATAAATCATCGAGTTTTAAGTTTCGCATTAATTTGACTTCAGGAACCGTGAATTTCTAAGAGAAATCATGGCAGGAACGTCACGAAAAAGTAATCAAAATGAAGATTTGTCGCATATCGAATTTGAGACCAGCGAGGATGTTGAGGTCGTCCCAACATTTCAGTCCATGAAGCTTCGTGAAGAATTGCTAAGAGGAATCTACGCTTACGGTAAGTTGCCGCTTTTTGCTATTAAAACAATTTAACTAACCTGAAACTTTCTTTTTAGGTTTCGAGAAGCCATCGGCAATTCAACAGCGCAGCATTCTGCCAATCGTTAAAGGGAGAGATGTTATCGCTCAAGCACAGTCGGGCACAGGAAAAACAGCAACGTTCTCAATTTCAATCTTGGAGAAGCTCGACACATCTCTTCGCGAGACTCAAGTTCTCTGTTTATCACCAACTCGAGAACTTGCTGTTCAGATCCAGAAAGTTATTCTCGCTCTTGGAGATTTCATGAACGTTCAATGTCACGCTTGCATTGGAGGCACGAACCTCGGGGAAGACATCAGAAAGTTGGATTATGGACAACACGTAGTCAGTGGAACACCGGGAAGAGTCTTTGACATGATCAAGCGACGAGTGTTGCGTACAAGAGCTATCAAGATGTTGGTTCTTGATGAAGCCGATGAGATGCTGAATAAGGGGTTTAAAGAACAAATCTACGACGTTTATCGTTATTTGCCACCAGCGACACAAGTTTGTCTCATCTCCGCTACACTTCCTCACGAGATTCTCGAGATGACCAGCAAATTCATGACTGATCCAATTCGCATTCTTGTGAAGCGTGATGAGTTGACGTTGGAAGGAATCAAGCAGTTCTTCGTCGCAGTTGAACGTGAGGAGTGGAAGTTCGATACTTTGTGTGATCTCTACGACACACTTACAATCACTCAAGCAGTTATTTTCTGCAATACCAAACGAAAGGTCGACTGGTTGACTGAGAAAATGCGTGAAGCAAACTTCACAGTCAGTTCAATGCATGGAGATATGCCGCAGAAAGAAAGAGATGAAATCATGAAAGAATTCCGTTCAGGTCAAACGAGAGTTCTCATCACAACTGATGTCTGGGCTCGAGGAATTGACGTTCAGCAAGTCTCACTTGTCATCAACTACGATCTGCCCAACAATCGTGAATTGTACATTCACAGAATCGGCCGTTCAGGTCGTTTCGGACGCAAAGGTGTTGGAATCAACTTCGTCAAGTCAGATGATATCAGAATTCTCCGAGATATCGAACAATATTACTCAACACAGATCGATGAGATGCCGATGAATGTCGCTGATTTAGTTTAAAGCTTCACTTTTATTATTTCCATTCACCGTTTTCTTTTCATGATTCAATTATTGATTTGAATTTCAATGTTTCCTCGGAATGATGTGTATTTAAGCGAGTCGATTTAAGTCTTTAACAAAACTAATAAAATAAATTTAGCGAAGTCTTAAACAAAACGTTTTTTTTTCCTTGAGGATTTCTGACAAAATTTAAATTGTTGCACTGAGATGAAGTGATTCTTATAAAGTTAATATAATATCGAAATATCCAGCAATGGCGTTCCTGTCACTCCCCTCCTTAAATCTGATTGGCTCTCAAGTGGCACGCGTTTTGGTTGAGGGGAAACGTTCGAGCATGAAAGCAGAGAAAGAAAATCGTCGAAACAGGTTTTCTCTTCCTTCTTTCGTTTTATGCTTCTACCTGAGCTGCGAATCAAATAAATTCATGCTCGATACTTCCAGTCGGTTTAGTTTGTGTTCAACAGTCGACAGAAGAAGTTTATAAAAGATTTTAAATTGCGAAACGATTGAAAATGATCTCAGAAATGTATCAAAATTCATTTTATTACTCGCCAGGATTGTTTAGGCCGAGCGAAAGTTTTTGTGAGAATTTATCGACAAATAATTTTGTGAAAATCGAGTCAAAGTCTTTTGATCGAGTGACATTTTCTGAAGGATGGCAAACACCGGCAAGCATCGAAAGTCTTAGATCAACGAGTCCTGAGTTTGTTTCATTGACATCAGCAGAGAAATATTTACCAATCAACTTTGAAATTCAAAACGAGAACGTTGCTTTGAAACATGAAGTCGCCAGTGATTCAGAAAATAATTCATCAGATTACACAACTTCATCGCTCTCTGCAGAAGTCAACGATGGAACTCCAAAGGAAGGAACAAGGAAACAGAGAAGAACAAAACAGATTCCACCAATTGTCAAGAAGAAACGACGACTTGCCGCTAACGCCAGAGAACGAAAGAGAATGCAAAGCTTGAACGATGCCTTTGATCGCCTTCGACAATATTTGCCATCGTTAGGCGAAGATCGACAATTCTCAAAGCACGAAACTCTGCAGATGGCCCAATCTTACATTTCTGCTCTTTGTGAGCTTTTAGATTGATTCAGTCTTTGTCAGTACTTTTGTTAAATTATTTTATGTTGAAATAAAGTTTAAATGTTGTAAAATTAAAAATTTGTATATTAAATTTAATTTCAGAATTGACTTTGCAAAATTTCTTTTTCAAGAACCTCAATCAAATATTTTTGAAACATGTCAAGATTCTAATTTCTTGAGTTGATTGTAGCTCAGTTGGAGCACGCGTCAGAGATCCAAGCCATATGGCTTAGAACTGCAAATTGCATTTTAGGTCAGGCCACATCTGTTAGAGTTTCAATTCACATCTGTGATGATGTTTCGATGTTTTAGAGCATCATTAACAGATTAGTTTCAATATGTATTTAAGATGATGCTCGAGTCTAAAATTTATTCGCACTGACCTGTGCCCGAGGCTTGAATGTTTAATCTTTCTTCTGCTATTTACTCAAATTCTTTATGAAATTATTTCAGAAGGAAATTTTCGACTGTAGCTCCTCGTCATTAGTTCATCCTGACAGTTTCCGGTGCTGACGGAAGGTAATAACTGCTTTCACAAACTTAATGATCCTCGAACGAATTTCACACTTTCTTCGATCACCGTTAAATTCGAATGTATCAAAACAAAAAGAATTGAACTTCCTGTGGAATCGTCATCATTAACGGGATTTTTTTTGTTCAAGGATGCAACTGAAATAATTTTCTTGATTTAATTTTAAACCTTTACAGTTTAAAATGTGATTTCATCTAAAAGTTTCATCAAAAACACTTGAGCGTTGAGGAAATATTTTCAGTTTTTGTTCAGAGATCATCCGGTTAATTTGGCAATCGAAACACAAAAGATTATGTTGAAAAATCCCAGAACTCACTCAACAACGATGTCCATGAAGTTTTTTCCTCTCCTCGTCTGATTCAAGGACTTAAGTGAGGTAGCAGGGCAACACTTGACTTGTGAAATTCTCCACATCGCTAGTCGCTTTTTTTTCTCTCGATCATTCGACTTCCTAGAAATCGTAGACTGTGCCAATAAATCTAAAATTTCATTTGGTCGAGTGCCACAACGAACTTCTCGCACCAGAGTAAATTCAACGATCTCTAAATTATTCAGACAAATAAACATTGTTGCCGTTTATCTTCGCTCCCTAAATCATCGAAACTCGCGACGTTCGACGTTTTATTGTTCGAACAACTTCGCTTTCTGACTTTACATGCACCTTGCGTCGATCTCATTGTTCACGGGAATTTAAATTTATGAATTTATTGACATAGAATAATGGCCCTTAAACTGACTGTTTAACCAACTAAGCGCATCTCAGGTTTCATGCGCAATCGACGGTGGTGGAAGCAAAAAAATTATGCAGCGAAAAGGTGCAACAAAAAAGTTTGATGTTTTCATAAAGTTTCATCGAACGGCAAGCAAAAAAAATTGTCCCAAGCTCATAATTCGAGTTTCTTCTTCCTGTCAAGGCATTTCATTCCACTGACCACCCAATCAATTTTGTTTGACTCGAACGCGAAACGGAAGCGAAGGAATTAAAAAAATTTAACTACTCGTCGCTTGGTGTTAGTCAAGAGGATACAATTTTTCAAATGAATTTTCATTGACAACCGAAGATGTCGACGATAATAAAAAAATTTATAACTTTTATGGTTTTTTAAATGTTTGATTAAAAAGAAATGAAAGTCTCCCCCAAACAATAAAATTTATTGCCGATGCTTGTCATCGTAGATCGAAGATAAAGGGAAACGAATTTATCACAAATTGAGATCGAAGATTCTATTGAAAAAGGCGCAAGATTGAGCGAAATGTTGAAGTGGATGATCAGACAGAAGTGAAGAGAGCGAAATGCTTGATCGATTTTCACGCGAAAGTCATTATTTCAGTTGTTAACTTCGGATCTTCAGACCACAAGGACTTCTTTGTTGTGTCTCCAAATTAACCTTATAATTTATCAACAACAAAGAATTTCGTTTCCTGCTTCTCTCGTCCTTCTGTTCCAAATCCTTTGTTCGCTCATAATTTTACGTCTCTCGAGATGCTCGGAAGATAATTTTCTTCTCATGACGAAGAAGAGTCCTCGAAGTCAAACAAAACGCCCACAAATATCTTTCAAGATCTTCAAGAGGAGACACTTGTGAGAACATGAATCACGACATGAGATTTCTGATGTGAATTCTTTAATCTTTCAGATTAGATCCAGTCAATGAAACAAATTTTCAGACACGCAAATTCAAAGAACCGATCACAAGAAGCAAATCGTTGAGTCGTTTACAATCCTCAGAATCATATCTCGTTAACTGAACTACTTCGAATTAGTTTTAGGAGCTAAGTCACGATATCAATTTTTCTGGAGTTTATCTTGACTGAAAGCGCGTGGCAAAGAAGAAATAATTTTGCATGCAATAGCCAAGAAGAGACTTTTAATGTTTAGATCTCATTATCTAATGAATCTGCTCAAGCTTCGCTCTTCTTCAAGAAACTTCTTGGTCCAATTTTAATTTACAACTTGGACTAAGTTTCAACTCATCGCGCCATATGTTCGACGAGTTCGTCCTATTTTATGAAATTATTTTATTTCGGGAAACAAAGAAGTTTCTAATAAATATTCTACGTTTCAGAATTACTGCCGCACGTGTTCGAAGCTTCTTGTTTGATGCACTTTACTTTAATAAAAATAAGTTTTTAAATAAAATTTGGTTTTGCCTTCAAAGAATTATTTTTTGTGATACTCAACTTCCCTAATCAATTACGTAATCCAAGCCTCTTGACTTAGTTAAACTTAACTGTCTTTTCTAGATCTGTAATTTGATATTTTGCAAGAAAGTGCCGAACTTTCACACTTTCTGATCGCGCTGAAGGTTTTTCTGTTATTACGTCAGTTCCTTTGTTGTCCGTGATTTTACCTGAAAAGAATTCGATCTTTCTTTGAAAAACCTAGACCATCATTGAAGTCATAACAATTCAAAAATTTGTTTTATCGAGCATTTAACTTCAACGGATAAAAATTTATTGGACCACCATCTCAGACAAAATCTTTTTCTCACAATTTCGATGAAGCTGTTGGCAATTTAAACAAAACAATTGCCATATCAAGCACGTCATCTGCACAACCCCAACACAAAGTGACTCCACAACCTCCATGTCCGAAGTTGTGAATTACTGATGGGCCTCCATTCCGTTTCTCAAACTCGATACAAACGGATTCTCTTCCTGGTCTTAGACCAACGATTTCTGAAATAACTTCTGCGTTCTTCAAACTTGGAAATAAATTTTTGCAACCATTAAAAATAAAAGAAGAATCGACTGACGAGACTTTTAAGTTGTAATCATCAACTTGGTGAGTTCCACCAAGAATCACGCAATGAGTGTTTGGAATTACGTAGTTGCCATCATCGTCTTCATGCATAATCACGGTGTAAAGCCAAGGAGCCTTTACCCTTGCCACTTGACCTCGTATCGATTGCAATTCCTTGTCACCAATCAAACTCTGGCTTCCTAAGCCAGTGCAGTTCACAATTAAATCAGCGTCGTCAAACTCATCGAGACTTTCCACTTTTCTTTTCTCAAATCGACCGCCAGCAGCGAGAAATCGTTTCATAAGATAAGGAAGAAACTTTGTTGGTTCGCAACAGAAAGTTGTATAATACGAGCCTCCAGTGTAACTTCTTCCATGTTCCTTGCTGAGATTTGCAAGCTGTTTATCATCGAAAACTTTATAACCGAAGACGACATCCTTCCAACAAGGAAAAATGTGACCTTCCGGATCTGTCGTCAAACGAAAAGCGGGTATCATCGAAATTCCAGCTTCTTCAGCCAATCCATTGCTCCACAGTTCATGAAAGAAGTCGTGAGAACTCTTCGACCATTGTCTGACAAAGAATTTTAGTTCAGAATCGATCGTCAAGTGTATTCAATAAAACATTTACACAATTTTTTCTTCTGGAGAGCTGCCGATAAGATAAGGTCCCCAAAATCCCGCTGAAATGTCACCAGTCGTGTTAGGACTGACATCTTCGGAGACAACAGTCAATTGAACATTCTGACGGAGAAAATGTTCAGCAAGTTTCACTGCGCAGCTTAATCCATTAACTCCGGCTCCGAGTACTATCACTTTCTTCATTGTGCAAAGCTTGTTACTCACTTGAGATACGATTACCGACTGATTGTGAATAATCAGAGAGCAAACAATTTATGCGCCGTTTTTGAGACGAGTAGTTGATAAGGTTTTAGTCGCTTGACTCGGATGATTCCTAGTGACACTTTGATAATGTGTACTAAACAGAATAAAAGTATTACAATTTACAATACATCTCAATGTAAAAATGTTTGACCATAGATTAGAGAAAAGACCTTCAATCAACAACAATTATAAAGTCGCTTGAACTCAGCGTCATTCAAAATCAAAGTGAAGCGATGAGAAAACTTTTTCCCACAAAGTTCTCTTGAGAATCTCAAGTTGCATCGAAAGGATGCGCGCAGTAATTATGTGAAAATTTTATTTTGGGCAGAAGCGGAAATTAATTCTTGCCGAAACGAGATCGAAGAAATTCCCGAAAGTTCGTTGAAGCAGAAGTTGATTAATTTGCGATAATCTTGGCCGTCGTTCTCTTACCCACGGTGAACTATCCGTCTGCAACCTTAGCCAACCATTGAAGGAATTGGACAGAAAAATTACCGAAAATTCACTGAAGAAGCGGAGATGAAGACTGAGAAACGCGAGGGCTTTAATCGATTTGCATGCAACGCGATAAAGCGAATGATAGCGAAATTAAAATTAATTGTCTTGCACTTTATCGGAGTCTTCGTTGCATTTCTGCAAACTTTGAGGCATTAGACGAAAACAAGTTGACGGAATAATTGATGGAGAACTGAAAATTGGAAGAAACTCGCTCAGAAAATTTCGCAAACGTGAATCTTTGACCTCACTTCCCTTTCTGAAATGCAATTCCGTTCGCTGAGAATTTCGACATTTTACAACATTTAAACTTTATTTCAACATAAAATAATTTAACAAAAGTACTGACAAAGACTGAATCAATCTAAAAGCTCACAAAGAGCAGAAATGTAAGATTGGGCCATCTGCAGAGTTTCGTGCTTTGAGAATTGTCGATCTTCGCCTAACGATGGCAAATATTGTCGAAGGCGATCAAAGGCATCGTTCAAGCTTTGCATTCTCTTTCGTTCTCTGGCGTTAGCGGCAAGTCGTCGTTTCTTCTTGACAATTGGTGGGATCTGTTTTGTTCTTCTCTGCTTCCTTGTTCCTTCCTTTGGAGTTCCATCGTTGACTTCTGCAGAGATCGATGAAGTTGTGTAATCTGATGAATTATTTTCTGAATCACTGGCGACTTCATGTTTCAAAGCAACGTTCTCGTTTTGAATTTCAAAGTTGATTGGTAAATATTTCTCTGCTGATGTCAATGAAACAAATTCTGGACTCGTTGATCTAAGACTTTCGATGCTTGCCGGTGTTTGCCATCCTTCAGAAAATGTCACTCGATCAAAAGACTTTGACTCGATTTTCACAAAATTATTTGTCGATAAATTCTCACAAAAACTTTCGCTCGGCCTAAACAATCCTGGCGAGTAATAAAATGAATTTTGATACATTTCTGAGATCATTTTCAATCGATTCGCAATTTAAAATCTTTGATAAACTTCTTCTGTCGACTGTTGAACACAAACTAAACCGACTGGAAGTATCGAGCATGAATTTATTTGATTCGCAGCTCAGGTAGAAGCATAAAACGAAAGAAGGAAGAGAAAACCTGTTTCGACGATTTTTCTTTCTCTGCTTTCATGCTCGAACGTTTCCCCTCAACCAAAGCGCGTGCCACCAATCGAGATATTGAAGTCCAATCGATTTTAATAAAAAATTGATTTATGAATAATCATTTGCATGTCGAGTTTAAGTAATTTGTTATTAATTCTTCATCCACATTGATCCAGTTTCAATTTTCATCAACAAATCTGATGCGTTCACGTGTTCAAACAGATGCTATCACAAAAAGATTCTTATTCTTTGAATCCGAAACAGTTTCACATTCAAAGTCCTTGACACATCAAAAACGTTTTCTCAAAATTCGGTCTTCCATCGCAACTGTTACTCCACTCGCATCCTTAATTCTTAATTTCTCGCCCATCTGTGATCCAACTTTCCCAAATGTTTTGATACAAAAAAATTGAATCGGAAATGAATTTTTAAAGCATATGCGAGGGATACTTGTTGAAAGAGAACGTATATCGAAGAACAATTGTGTACGATCCAGCGAACGAACTCGCATGACGGATTAACGAGTCAATATTTGCACACTCTCAACTAGTTGAGAGCGGAAAATTGACGATAAAGCGAGAGCAAATACAAAGGGACGACTTCAATTCCGCGACTCTTCATCTCAATGGGAAAGCAATTAACCCATTTGTATCGCTTTCCTCTGTTTGTTGAGATTTTATCAATTTTCATCAAACAATAAATCTTTTTGACCTTTCAGTCATCGAACAAGCCACTGTGCAACCTCAGCACTGCAGGTGTCCTTCGTGTGATAAAATCAGACAATTTTTTATGAGAAAATAATTTTTTGTGTCGGCTCTAACATTTTTTTCCCGTTTTCTGTTTTAACTGAGTTGAACAAATCAATTCAAAGAGATTAATGAAAATATTTCTTCTGTTGAAAGGAAGAGTTGTTTGTGATCAATGTTTTGTGATCGATATTCAAATTGATTGGGTGGTCAATGGAATGAAATGCCTTGACAGGAAGAAGAAACTCGAATTATGAGCTTGGGATAATTTTTTTTTTGCTTGCCGTTCGATGAAACTTTATGAAAACATCAAAAACTTTTTGTTGCACCTTTTCGCTGCATAATTTTTTTGCTTCCACCACCGTCGATTGCGCATGAAACCTGAGATGCGCTTAGTTGGTTAAACAGTCAGTTTATGGGCCATTATTCTATGTCAATAAATTCATAAATTTAAATTCCCCTGAACAATGATCCAGCTCGCAAGGTGGTTTTATTGTTTACTAATGAACTTCTTCTTCTAATGAATGACAAATTGAGTTCTGGATTATAATAATCAGAATTATTTTAAACAAAACTGAAGAGATGACTCATTACCAACAAACTCATTGCAGAGATAGTAACAACGATGCTTGACGATTGTGATGAACTTTTGCTTACAGCAACGCATTGCTTATCATAAGCATCGAACAATTCGTAACCATCACGGCATCGACATCGAGTTTGAAAACATTCCATTGCAGGTTCTTTCATGTAGTAAACGCAATCCGAGTGCTCTGAACAGGAGTCGCCATGTCGAACTTTTTTCAGACAAATTACGTGAGAGTCATTCGAGTTATTTTGATGGTTCTCGGTACAAATGCACTTTCCGTTATCACACATTGATCCAACGCCGAGACCATTCAGACACTGGGAGTCTTGTTGACAGTCTTCGTGATGATATCGAACTGGGAGACAAACCTGGGGAGAAGGAAATAAATGAAATTCAATTTAGTTTAATGAAGTCTCAATCGAACTTACGTCTCCATTTTCCGATGAAACAAAATCTTTATCACAGACACATTTGTGATCGATGCAAGATGCGTTATCGTTGAATTTGTGGCACTCGTCAGTTGAATTGCAATGTTCTCCGATCTTCACGAGACTGCGGCAGCTTTCGTCATATTGTGTGAAGTTAGAAAGACAATGGCATGTCCCATTCGAACAGTAGGAGTTCATATCGAATCTGACGCATTGTTCATTCATTTCGCAAGGTTGCGACAAGTGCACTGTCTCGGTTAAACAACGCATATGGTCAGGACTTTCGACAAAACCCTTATCACACATACACTTCACCGACATCACGTCGCAGATCGAATGTGGAATTCCGCAGGTTCGTTGACGACAATCGCTTAAAAGCATGTTGTTTACACTTAGTTTCTGAAAAACATTTTAAATAAATCTTTGTGAATGCAAATTAATTATAAAATGTATCAAATGCAACTAACTTTTGGAAGGCAAGATTCTTTCTTATGAGTTTTGATGTTTTTGCACTGACACATGGACTCGACACAAATACTTTCCACCATTTTGTCATGGAAGGGCTGACAATCTTTATCAGTGTTGCAAATGATTTCTACAGTGTCTAAGAGAAAATAGAAATAAGTAATGAAGATATTGGAAAGGAAATAATTGACTTACCATCGCACAGCGACAATGAAAAGCAGGCAAATAACACAATTAACAGAAGGAACTTCATTTCAACAGAAACAACGATCGATTGACAGTGAAGAAGTGTTCTCATCGGTAGATGAAACTGAACTGAAGTAAGTGAGAGCGCTTTAATGAGAATGTTCCTTATCTGTAACGGGCTGTTTAGGTTTGTTCTCACTGAATGGATTTCTCATAATAAAAATTCCGGTGAATTATTGAAGTCAACTGCGAGTGCGTGACGACACAAGAGAGGAACAGTATTCATTTTCTTGACTTAATTGGCGTTTCGCTTCAACTTGACTTTGCGAAGTTTCGTTGCGAGAGATGAGAGACCAAATCTTGTTCACAGCGATTCAAATCATTACCGTGTAATTTATGTAGATTTTATGATAAAATACTTTCCGCGAGTCAACGAAAATTTTGAAAAGATCTTAATTTCCCTTAAAAAAAAACATTTGTTGAAACCTTCTTGCCGGAAAATTGTATAAACAAAACAAAAGTGGCTTTGTAGTTAGAAGTTTTTATTGGATCAAGAAATTGACTCTATCAAGAAATTCAAATCAATATTAAATTACATTTATATGTTTATTCAAGGTCCATATTGTTATCGTCTGAGTCGTATCCACGGCTCAAGTTGCTGTCTTCATCAGAATTTATACTATCATCGTCATCAGAATCCATTTCTTCGTGATAGTCAGTTATTTCGATGTCTTCCCACGTTGGGTTTGAATCTGTATAATTCTTCTGCAAACGAGCTTCTTTCATTAAATATCGCCAGTGGCTTCTGAAGTTTTCGTAAAACTCGAGTAATTCAAAGTTTATGCAGTTCCGAGCAAATATTCCGATAATTTCAGTTGTTAACTTGAAGAATGGCCGACCGCCCAAGTGCAAGTGTTTAAGATTTGACAAACTTGTTGTGAGGTTGTTGATGGTATCTACATTAAATTCATCCCAACCGTCCAACCACAAAAGAAGTAAATTCTCGATCGTTGGGTTTGAATTGCAAAAATTAATCATTGCATAAGCTGTATCGTGAATGGAAGTAACTCGAAGAGTTGTTAGAGTGGGAATCGTCATTTCTGGAGTAATCTCGCATGAGATCTCGTGAATTTCAAGATCCTTCAACTTTTTGCAGTTTCTGGCGATTAATGTCAATGTCTCACTGATAATATCATCATAATGAATCCATTCTGCAATCGTAAGTTTTTCCAACGATGGATAAACTTGAAGCAATCGTTGAAATACTTTTAAATTTCGTGTTTCGCCTCCGATCTTGAGTGTCTTAAGATATTTATTTGGAATATTGTTATGAAAGGTTGGCTCTGATGGCAGATCACTAGCTTTAATGCTCAACTCTGTAATCTTTAATTCCTTCACAGCGAATTCGAGAATTTCATCAATTGGGCTTCCGCATATTTTGAGACTTTGAAGCGATGTATTCATGATTGCGAGTAAATGTCCAGCGGTGTAAACTGTCTCCTCAATTTCGAGTTCACGAATGTTTGGAGCCAATATTTTCAGAAGTGTTACGAGTTTCCAATTAAATTCAGTCGATTTGATGTGAACATTGCGATATGTGCGTTGGAGTTTAGTGATCTGGCGATTGTCTTCCCATCGGCCAGTAATCTTCAATTTAAATTTGCTCATCGTTTCTACGGAGCTTCCAATGATTCTGTTCCAACTGCATTCGGATAAAATTAAAGTTAAAAAGTTGATTTGGAAACAAATAATGATGAACTTACTCTTTAGAAACTTGTGTACATTTCTTCAAAGTTTTCGCATCAAGATATTGGAAGATTTCTATCAAGTTGTCTTCTGCCAATGTCGGAATTGGCGTTGTTGTTTTCTCCATACTCTTTTTGTGGGATTTAATGCTTTCTATAGAATTATTTGTAAGTAATTTGAACAAAAACTCAATTTGCGTTTCGAGAAGTTTCGATTTGGTTCCGTTCAATAAAAAAACCTGATCGAGGAGTATGAAAGTTCAAATTTATTATTTCAGTTATTTATTTTACAAGGATTTCTTTGAAAGATTTAAGATGTGCGTTCTCGATATCGTTCAATCTCATCTCCAAATCTGGTGCAATGAAGTTGAGTAGCTTTTGTTTCAATTATAATTGCTACAAAATCAAGAACCAAGAGACGATCGAGATGGTTGAGATGATTTTCTTTTAGTTCGATGTGGTTCTTCAATCTTGATAAAAGTTGAGTGCAGATTGAAGTCTTTATTTCTTAGTCAAAAACTCGTCGATTGCTTGATGGAACGAACGAAAAGCGATAGAGTCTTCCGTTCGCTGAAAACAAAAAATATTTTTACTCAATCTCTTAAAATATTTTTGAAACAAATGTTGAAAGTTTGAGATTTTGGAAAGAATATCAAAGTTTTGAGTCAAAACTTTTGACATAATTTGATAGTTTTTCTCTCACGTGTAGGAAACTTAGTTAAAACAGGATGAAACTTTATGCAAACAATTAGATTTTGAAATTTCTTGATTGGCTCTCAAGTGGCACGCGCTTTGGTTGAGGGGAAAGTTTCCCCGGGAAACGAACATGAAAGCAGAGAAAGAAAAATCGTCGAAACAGGTTTTCTCTTCCTTCTTTCGTTTTATGCTTCTACCTGAGCTGCGAATCAAATAAATTCATGCTCGATACTTCCAGTCGGTTTAGTTTGTGTTCAACAGTCGACAGAAGAAGTTTATCAAAGATTTTAAATTGCGAATCGATTGAAAATGATCTCAGAAATGTATCAAAATTCATTTTATTACTCGCCAGGATTGTTTAGGCCGAGCGAAAGTTTTTGTGAGAATTTATCGACAAATAATTTTGTGAAAATCGAGTCAAAGTCTTTTGATCGAGTGACATTTTCTGAAGGATGGCAAACACCGGCAAGCATCGAAAGTCTTAGATCAACGAGTCCAGAATTTGTTTCATTGACATCAGCTGAGAAATATTTACCAATCAACTTTGAAATTCAAAACGAGAACGTTGCTTTGAAACATGAAGTCGCCAGTGATTCAGAAAATAATTCATCAGATTACACAACTTCATCGCTCTCTGCAGAAGTCAACGATGGAACTCCAAAGGAAGGAACAAGGAAGCAACGAAGAACAAAACAGATCCCACCAATTGTCAAGAAGAAACGACGACTTGCCGCTAACGCCAGAGAACGAAAGAGAATGCAAAGCTTGAACGATGCCTTTGATCGCCTTCGACAATATTTGCCATCGTTAGGCGAAGATCGACAATTCTCAAAGCACGAAACTCTGCAGATGGCCCAATCTTACATTTCAGCTCTTTGCGAGCTTTTAGATTGATTCAGTCTTTGTCAGTACTTTTGTTAAATTATTTTATGTTGAAATAAAGTTTAAATGTTGTAAAATGTCGAAATTCTCAGCGAACGGAATTGCATTTCAGAAAGGGAAGTGAGGTCAAAGATTCACGTTTGCGAAATTTTCTGAGCGAGTTTCATCCAATTTTCAGTTCTCCATCAATTATTCCGTCAACTTGTTTTCGTCTAATGCCTCAAAGTTTGCAGAAATGCAACGAAGACTCCGATAAAGTGCAAGACAATTAATTTTAATTTCGCTATCATTCGCTTTATCGCGTTGCATGCAAATCGATTAAAGCCCTCGCGTTTCTCAGTCTTCATCTCCGCTTCTTCAGTGAATTTTCGGTAATTTTTCTGTCCAATTCCTTCAATGGTTGGCTAAGGTTGCAGACGGATAGTTCACCGTGGGTAAGAGAACGACGGCCAAGATTATCGCAAATTAATCAACTTCTGCTTCAACGAACTTTCGGGAATTTCTTCGATCTCGTTTCGGCAAGAATTAATTTCCGCTTCTGCCCAAAATAAAATTTTCACATAATTACTGCGCGCATCCTTTCGATGCAACTTGAGATTCTCAAGAGAACTTTGTGGGAAAAAGTTTTCTCATCGCTTCACTTTGATTTTGAATGACGCAGCGTCGAGCTCAAGCAATTCCTTAATTTTACAACACGAGCCGAAATCGCAGGAACGACCTGAGATCATTCCACAAAGCCCTGACCGCAAAACTTATCGATGATCATGAGCAATAATCTTATTGATTTTTCTGCTCCAAATGAATCGGTCGATAGATTCAATGAAAAGCCGAAATTTATGATGGTCAGCGTCTGGACTTTCGTCTACAATTTTCTCTATTCGCAAAGTGCTGAATCTTTCAGGATAATTTACAATCATCGGCTTTTCTTTTTGCTTTTTGTTTCTTATCCTGATCAATGAAAACGAGAAGGCGAAGGATCGTTAAAACAAATGATGTCGGTTTGACATTTTAACGATATTTTGACACAAACCGGAATTGCAACAAAATTTTGTTATCTGGCAGAATTTTACAGCTTTTAGATTAGCTTCTTTCTTTCATTCAGTTCCAAAGTTAACTTCGTGTCTTACACGATCCTTAAAAGACCACACTGCTCGAATGCCATCAAAAATAATTATCAAACCTCGCAGCAGCGATTACGAGAAATTTGTTTTGCGGCTTTTTCTTTAAAGCCTTTTAGCTAAGGGTTAGATAAGTCGGATCGTTAAGAATCCTTAATTCAGCAATTTTCAAAGCGATTAGGAATCAATTTTGTTTATAAAAATATTCGAATCAAACATAAATCACGAGAAATAATTATTCAACGAAATCATTAAAGGATTTTCCCTTCTTTCGGCTTCATCAGACTTTGTCTCAATCATCAGACGAAATTTTCCCTAAAATTTCTTTCGAGCATCGCAGTAAATATTTATTGATCGCCAGACTGAGTTCTGTAATCAATTCGTGAACCTCGAAAGGATCTTTTTGATTTGGGTAAAGGGATGCGACGGCAACATGCTGCGCGCAAACCTTTAGCGCAGGACTTACGGTTTATCGCCTCGAAAATATCATCGGAATGTTTAATTTATTAATCAAAGAAACTAATTTTTTTCTTCATCGAGCTCACGGTTTTACGCCTTCCATAAACATTTAATTATGAGTTTGTTTTAAAACTTCATAATATTTCACGAAAACGTTTTGTGTTTTGATCTCTAAATTTACAAACGCGGGTTAAGATCATTATTCTCCGAAGGAAGATCGAGGAGAAGCGCGAGTGGCGCGAACAGTCAATCAAGAAACATTTATGACAAGCCATGCCTTTGCCTTTATCCATCAGCGGAGATCTGTGAAGATTTAGACATTAAACTGCCGTAATTTGCAGTTTATTTGCATTTGGATAACTTAATTACAGAGTCGACGGAACTTCTGAACCTTTTAAAAGATCGCGCAAGCAGCCGTGGCTCAACATATGCGAAGTATATTGGCCAATAACTGTTTCCTTCGTATTTAGATAAAGTTTAGAGCGAGAAGAACTTCTAATGCGACTTTAAATTTTAACGTGAAAATCTCAGACTTTTGTGGGCGTTTTGTTTGACTTCGAAGATTTCATTCTTTTCTTGGTACAAAAGGAAGATTAACTCCTGAGACGACAAATGATGCAGGAAACAAAAACCTCAGACCTACTGGATAATTATGGGAATCAAATGGAGACAGCAAAAGTCTTCACGAACTTTTGTGGTTTCACACAAATTTATTTTTAAAATTTTAATTTTAAAGCGTCAAGTGAATTTAAAAAAGAATTCGCTTCCGTTTTGCGTTTGTCTAATCGAAGGAGATGATGAGAAATGATTGGGTGGTCAGTGGAATGAAATGCCTTGACAGGAAGAAGAAACTTAAATTATGAGCTTGAGACAATTTTTGCTTGCTTGCACCTCTTTGTTATACATTTTTAATAAATTTTAGCCACCGGCGCACTTGAAACCTGAGATTCACTTACTTGGTTAAACAGTTTAAAGATTCGATGAGAGCAATTATTTCGTGTGAATGGGTTAACGTTTTTTTGTTATTGGGAGTGATAAACTTTAGTTTCGTCAACAGATCTCAAAATTGTTGTGAGAATTTTTCTCAGTCTGTTTTAAAAAGCGAATGAGATGAGTGCAAAACTTTTTATTTTTGTCGTTTTTTCGTGTCTCTTAATTGAAACATTTGCTGCTCTCAATATTTTTGAAGGTAGAAATATTTTATCCAGTTCAATGATATTTATTTTATCGATTTAACTTTTCAATTTAGAAGCTTCTGAAGAATCTACAACTACGACTGAATCTTCTGTGATCAAGAAAGAAATAAGCGATGACGAATATTCTTTAATGGAATTCCCCAAAAAGATGTGGTCGGGCTTCACTGACTTATTTGATGATATGTTTTCGTAATTATTTGAGTTTGATCAAGTGAACGAAATAAAAAGTTTTAGCTTTTTAGGAGAAAGCCGATTTACTTTATCTATCTTTCAACTAATTACTTTTTTCCTTTTATTTCACAAAGCCCTGACCGCAAAACTTATCGATGATCATGAGCAATAATCTTATTGATTTTTCTGCTCCAAATGAATCGGTCGATAGATTCAATGAAAAGCCGAAATTTATTATGGTCAGCGTCTGGACTTTCGTCTACAATTTTCCCTTTTCGCAAAGTGCTGAATCTTTCAGGATAATTTACAATCATCGGCTTTTCTCTTTGCCTTTGTTTCTTATCCTGATCAATGAAAACGAGAAGGAGAAGGATCGTTAAAACAAATGATGTCGGTTTGACATTTCTGCTTGTCACGATCTTCAAATCCTTCCGACACACTTCATGCTTGGTTTTAATTTGCTTTTGTTTCTCGGAGATTCTCCTGACCTCATTTCGATAGTTTTTTCTTAAAAGATTTTTTTTGTTTCGCGATAGAATCTTTGAGGTGTTAATACTTTCTTTTCAAAGTGTGAAAGTAACACTTTTTCCACAAAATATCAAATATCAGAAATTTCTAAGTTCACGGAATATTCGCCTTATTGGTCATCGATTTTTGTAAATTCACCGTTAATTGATTCGATCTAGTTCGCTAAATATTCTTGCTTCCTCGAAAGAAGTTTGTTTGTTTTATTTTTTGAATCAAAGATTTGAAGAAAGTTTGCGTGCTTCGAATCCTAAAATTCTTTAATATAATTATGATTGTCTAATTGGATAATTGTGATATTGCGATGAACGAAAATTGCTTAGGACTTCTAATCGTTGCAACAAAGTTGCTGATAGATGATCAAAATCCCATTGTCTTAGTAGCACGCAAAAATAAATGGATCGTTTTGAGTCGATCAACCCTTCGTCCCATCTGTGAAGGTAAGTAAGAAAATATTTCTTCATCAAATTCTTGTCCTATTTACGAAAATTATAAAATTGTTTGAACAAGGTTCAAATAAAGGATCAAAATAACATGAAACACGTGCGATGATCATGAGACGAACACAGCAGAAGACTTATAAATCGATTTGAGTTAGGAAGGGGAAAAATTTGTTCAACATATGTCATGTTGAGTCGAGTGACTCCTAAGCAGATAGTCTCGCTTAAATCGAAAGATTATCATGCGAAAATGTCTTTACACGCTTCTAGATCAGAAAACAGCAAATTGATATCGTGATGCTGAAACTAATTGGAAGTAGTTGAGATAACGAGAATTCGTTTTAGCTGTGTGCGGCTTCTAATCGACTCAGCGATTTGAAATTATAAACTTATTAGATTCATGGAAGCTTCTCTTAAACGATTCTTTGTATTTGCGAGTCAAAATCTTTTGCATTCATCTTTCAACACTTTACAAATTTATTTCATTGTTTATTCAGTTTCATTCATCTTCCTTCTCAATCTTCTTTAAGTTTCTTTTCCACTTCTTGCTCTTCTTATTAAAATCGACTTTGCTGCTGATGCTTTTGCGCTTCGGGGCCTTTTTTAGAAGCGCGACACGATCCTTCTTCGAACTTTTCTTAAGTTGCAGTAAAAATCCTTCAACGTGTGAACCAGATTTCTCAACTAATTTTGCGATATCTCTAAGAATTCCTTTTTGATCTTCATTTGTGTAAAGTGTAACAGCTTTGCCCTTTTTGTTTCCTCGGCCGCAACGACCAATTCGATGAATGTAACTGATGGTTGACCTAATTGTAATAAAGAGAATAATTTATTTGAAATAGAAGGAAAATTTTGTTAGCTTACGTTGGGAGATCAAAGTTGATTATCATCATGACGTCTCTAAAGTCAATTCCGCGCGACATCAACTCCGTACAAATCAAAACCCAAATTTTTCCCTCACGAAATTTCTTATAAACTTCTTCTCGTTCCTTTTGTGTTCGATCTGAATGAATAATGTCGAGGTTGAGTCCATCGAACATTAGTTCAGAGAATAGTTGCTTCGCTCGGTCTTTTGATTGCACAAATATGAGAACTGGAGGAGAAACTCCTGCTCGCATGATTTCTCTCACAGTTTGAAGCTTTGCTGATTCAGTTCCAACATATTTGAGTTCCTGGTCAACAGACGATGTTGGCATGTTTGGCGAGATATTGACAGTCGCAAAATCCTTTTTTAAATTTTCGTGAACGAATGGAGTCATTTCTTTTGTTGTCGTTGCACTGAACAGAGCGAATTTCTTTTCTTCATTTGTGCACGCGTTGATTATTAAGTCAAGATCTTCCTTGAATCCATTGTTGCTTTCCTCAAATAGCTTGTCAACCTCATCAATTACAATCCATTTCACGTGATCCAGTTTAATTGCTCCACTCTTGATCAAATGAACGAGTTTCAAAGGAGTGCTGATTAAAATATTTGTTTTCTTTTTATGGAAGTTCTTCATGTGATCCTCGTTCGTACTCGTAATGATGTGAGCTCTGACTCCTGTGTCAACGCAAAGTCGAGCTGTTACAGAAAGAATCTGTGAAGCTAGTTCACGAGTTGGAACGAGAATGATGGATTGAATCTGATTGGAATCATCTGAGGATATCTGCTTATTCATCAAGCTCTGGATGATTGGAACAACGAAGGCAAGAGTTTTTCCTAAAAAGAGATTTAAAATTAGTGACAAGAAATAAAAGTTTCTGAAAGTGGAACTTGCCTGATCCTGTCGGGGCGACAACTTTCAAAGCTTTCTCTTCTAAGAATAAAGGCAGAACTTGCATCTGAACTGGAGTTGGCAGAGTGTACTTGAAAGCTTTGATGTTTTCCACTAATTTTTCGTGAAGTGGATATCGATGGAAAAGTTCTTTAAACGTTTCTACTGGCTTTACTTTCTCGACTGATCCTTTCACGATTATGTGATTCTGCTTGCGAAGTTTATTAGTCTCTTCAAGTTGCTTTTGTCGCAAAAATTCTTGTGACATTTTCTTTCTTTTCTTTGCTGGTGCTTCAACAGCGAAGACTTCATCATCAGACTCGGTCTTGACATCCTCGATCTTTGGCTGTTCTCGTTTTATAATCTGCTTCTTGAATGTCACTCCACAAGTTAAACTTTTAAATATTGAATTATCCATTCTGTTTTCTTCTGTTTATGTTCGCGCACGTTGTGATGATGAACCCCAGTGATGTCACAATATAAGTTTTACACCCCTCTCTGAGATTCTAAAGCAGTCGATTGTCGATTTAAAAAGAACTCAGCGATGTTAGATCAAAACCAACTAGTTATTGGAATCTCAGTATTGCTATCATTTTTTGTTGGCTACAAGTATGGTTTAAAGATTAAAGGAAAAGGTGAGAAGACTTCAAAAAGTAATTGCATCATTTAACGAAACCTCAACGTTTTAGGTGAAGACGAAGATGATAGTCCAGAACCATCAAAAGGAGCTAGCAAGCATAAACACACAGCACCTAGGGGTGATTACAAAATGGTTTTAGTTGTAAGGAATGACTTAAAGATGGGAAAAGGTAAAATCGGGGCTCAATGCGGACACGCGAGCGTCGGAGCTTATCAACAAGCCATGGAAAGAAATCCAGCAATCGTTCAGCGCTGGGAAAACTCTGGATGTGCTAAGATCTGTCTGAAAGTTGAAAGCGAACGAGATCTCTTGAATATCAAAAAAGGTTCTAGCGTACGAGGTTTAAATCATTATTTAGTTCATGATGCCGGTCGCACCCAAGTAAGACGTATTAGCCTTAAATTTGAAGGATTCACTAATTCCGTCTCATTTTAGATCGCAGCTGGTAGTACTACTGTCTTAGCAATTGGTCCAGCACTCGTTGACGAAATTGATGTTTTGACTGGACAATTGCGATTGCTGTAGGCTCGAAAATAAATCGTCATCACTTCACATAAAGTTTTCTTTATTTCGCCAAAAATGTCATTAATTAAAGATGCTTTCACTCGTAACAAAATTGTTAATCATATTAATCAATATACCAAAGTCCATTGTCCTTGTTACTACTTGTGTCAGGATTCTGAGAGGCATTCATTTCGGGATTTTCACCGCCCTCTTCATCTTCGGAATCAGAGATATCAAGATCAGCGAGACCTCCTGCATCATTCGGAATCATCATTTGTGGTTGAATTAGAGGCTGAGATTGGCTATTGTAATCATCTTGTTGCATTTGTGGTGGCTGTTGGAAGCTGTAGTCATTGAAAGAGGACTCTTGAGCGAATGCTCCATAATAATTTTGCATTGGTTCCATTTCATCTTGACCAGCTGCTTCTGCAGGCTGATTTGGATAATCATATGGTTCTTGGTATTGCTGAGGCTCAGTTGAATCAGCGCTTGTATCTTTCTTGATAAGGAAGTCCGACGGGTCATAGTTTGGATCATAGTTAGGATCAAAATCGGTCGACTCTTCTTGTTGCTGTTGAGATGTTGAGTAGTATCCAAGTTGAATCATTGCTTCAGCTGCTTGCTGACTGTCGTTCTCGTCTTGACCTACAATTTCAAGAGTTAGGGTACAAAATTTCTTTAGATTTTTCATAACTTACCAATTTGTGGTGGCATCACCATTAAACTTTGATCTTGTACGCCAGTAACATCGAAAGCCATATTGCTAAAGCTATCATCTGTCGGGAACTTAGGATCGTCTGATTTAGCAGGAACAGGGCCAAAGTCTCCGACAACATCAATAACCTCCTCGATGTGTTTGACTTTATCTTTTTTGACATATTTGCTTGTTCCTAAAGATAAATGATAACAGACATAACGAGAGCCAGTTAAAAATGAATAAAGACCGAGTTAGCTTACCCGCACCAGGATTTTTCCTTGGACGTCCTCTTGCTCTCTTCACTTCTGGTTGAGGTGGAATCACTGAAGGGCCTGGTCTTGATTCCATCGAATCCAAATCATCGCCATCAGACATTCGACGTGATGGGAAATCAGCTAGGGACTCGTCATCATTCCAATGGAAGTTCATCTCCCTCGCTCGCTCTTTCACTTGAGCAATGTTTGACTCCAAATGTTCAATGTCAAGGCCTTCGAGTGCTGCTTTCGTAAACTCGACAATAATTTTAGCTTCTTTTGTAAGTTTAGAGTCTGCTCCATTGAACTTTTCGCTGTTATTCGCAATGAGTTGGATATCGTTGAAGAAATCGTTTCTAGAGTGATAGCGATGTGCTGCTACTTTCTTTGTGACAGTCTCAAGATCCATTGGATGTTTAATGATATCATAGTAGCCTTTCACGAGTTTTTTGTTAACTGGCTTAAGGAAGGCCCAGCTTTCTTGCCGCGGCTTTAGTTTATCACTCAAGAACTTTTCAAAAATGAACGACAAAGCAGCTTGATCGTCGTCGCCTAACAAAGGATTAATTGCTTTCTCCAACAACATGAGCTTGTCTTCACGCTCTGCTAATCTGTCAACACATTTCTGAAGAAGTCTCTTTGCTGCCATCGTGATAGTGTTCGTTGGTCCGTTGTATAACGAAGAGTTATCAACAATAAGATTAACGTCAGATAAAAATTCTTCGCGAGTGTTGTACTTCCGTTGACGTAATTTGTCTCTCATTGCCGTCATATCCATCGGATTCTGAACGATTTTGTAGTAGTCGGGAACTTTCTTTACATTGACAGCGAACAAGAATGGTTGCATGTCTGGAAGATCACGAAGATCGTTAAGGATCTCCTCTAAAATCGAACAAAGAACGACAATTGGATCTGTACGAGCTCGATTTGCTGTCTTGTTGTATTGAAGATAGTCACAGTATTCGTCAGGCAAGCCCATTCGACGACGTTTGCCTTTGCCAACAGCATCACGAGGAACTTTAAGCAACAATGTTCTTCGCTTCATGTCTTCGTGGTGTTTCAGAAGTTTGCTGCTTAATTTGACCTTTGTTCCATCAACGTTCACTAAATCTTCATCGTCAACTCCTAATAATTCCTTTTCATAATCTTCTTCTTGTTCTTCGGTGAGAGCAACTTGAACTGGAGAGACTGGTGGAATAATTCCAGTATACTTTGGACAAGCTTTGTTCGTTCTCATGTGCCCAACCTGTCCACAAGCTCCGCACTTCAGCTTTAAGTCTGGCTTGAGCTTCATTTTCTTCTTGAGAGGAGATTCCTTCGAAACTGATGGATCTCGACTGCTACTGCCTGAATGTGTCATGCGGTCGCCTAGGAAAGATGAATCGTTTTGCTCTCGTAACATTCCAATCTTCTCTTGATTTCGTTTAATTCTCCTCAACTGTTCTTGAATTCGTCGTCGCTCTCGCTTCATCTCTTCCTTTTGTGCTTCGTCCATCGATGCAAAGCGTTTTATAAAATCTTCATCCTTCGTGCGACGAATCTTTTCATATGCATCAATAACGGCTGATCTTCGAACTGTTTCAACGCGAGTGTATTCACGACCTTCTGCGTTTTTGAAAGTTCTTGTAATTTTGAGGATTCGCGATGTTTGATTTTGCTGAAGTTGACTGAGTTCTTCTTCTTTTTTCTTTGCAGATTTTGGATTATCGCGGCTCTCAATTAATTTTAACAGCTCCTGACGTTCTTGCTCTTCTCGCTCTTGAATCACTTGTGAAGATGTTTTCTTGTTCACTAACATGTTCTCAAGATTTTTACCCATTTCTTCGAGATCTGATTCTTCAGAGGCAGTTGATTCATCTTCATCTGTTGATAGAACTTCAGAGCTAGCGAGAACTCGATTTTGAAGATTAAAAATTCGTTGACATTCTTCTTTATATCGCTCTTGATGTTCCGCAATGGAGAATCTGTTACCACGAGAGAATTTGTCCATGCCTTCTTCTCCAGCCTTTGCCTTTTCAGTCGAAAGTGTTCGAACGACATCAATTACTTCCCATCTCGAGAGCTTTTTGATTTCATCTTCAGGCACATTATATTTACGAAGCAAAGCTTTAGCAGCACTCAAAGGTAACCTTCGCAAATCAGCATCAGTTCCAGTGACAGTTCTCTTCGGTTGATTTTCCTGCTCTTCCTTGTTTTGAGTTGGCTTGTTAGGCATTCGCACGTATGAGAACCCTTCACCACATCCTGTTGGATCAGCTGGACCATTAAGTTGTAAAATGCAACGACCACGCATTGCTTGTAGATAAGCTCGAGTCGTATTCCATGGAGCTACTTTGACCTCATCATCCATCTTCAATTGCATTTCTTCATCGTCGTCTTCTTGTTGAGCGAAAATGAATTTCTCCCCGTAACCAGCGTCTTTAAGTCGTTGTTCAGCAGCGATCATGGAGAAGTAAGCACAACATTGTTCTGGAGAAACCATTGCTCGAATTTCCTCTTCACTCGGTAAACGGAAATCTGGTTTGATAACCCAGAAGTTTGAGTCCATCCCCGTTCTCTTAAAGTCAGCACATTGCTTTAATCTTTTTCTTATCGAACTTTCAGAATGAGCTGGGAAAGCGCTTTTGATATCATCCATTCGAATCTTTCTTGGATTATCTCGTGACTTCCAAAACAATCGATATATGAAGACTTGAAGAAAATCGCGAACGAAGTTGTTGGCTCTCTTTGAATTAGGACCAGGAACCTCGTAAAGTGGACACTCTTGACCAGCAGTAAACAAACTATCAATCTCACGAATGTAATAATTATTTCTGGTCCGAATTACGAGGAAGTCACTTGGTGGAATAACGTGTTCATAGATTGGTGATCGATACATGTTATTCTCGACGACAGTGATATGCTGACCAGGATTCAAAATCCCTAAAAATGGACTGGGATGCGGTACAGGAACAGTTTCGCCATAACGAAAACCTGTGGGAGCTTTCGGTTTATCTGCATCACGTTTGTAGTAGTTCTTTAGCTTTGAGCACATGCCGACTTGCGAGAGCAATGGTGGATGTTCCTCACAGTATTCGATTAAAATAAGTTCGCCATCTCGCCCAGTCAAATCATCTGGCATTCTCATAAAGAAAATGTCACCACCACCAGACGCAACTCTTTCAGCTTCTCGCTGTTGAGCTTTCTTATTAATATGCTTCAACAAAGGAGCGCATGAATGATAGTTTGTCGAAGTTAAGGCACCATGTGAATAGTTTTTCATGTGAGGTCGATGGAACAGTCGCAGCTTCATTGGACCCATGTGAGTAGGAATAAATGGAGCACGTAACTCAACGACGGGAGTTGAATGTTGTAACATGCTTCCGGCTGTATTCAGTTTCACGTCCATCATGGAGAATGTCTTTGGCGCATAGTAAACGTCGTTAGAAATGTTGAATGGATCACGATCAGGAGATTTTGGAGGCGGCGGTGGCGTGTCTTCAGCTAAGACGTTGATAACTCCAGCCTTTCCAAGCAAGATTTTCGATTTCTTCACGTGAGGATGAGGAATCTTGACCTTTGGCTGGTTACCAACATTTCGTTGAATTTTTGATGGATCGATATCATCAGGAATTCCAAGAATGATGTTCTCGTCATTAGGATCAAGCGTCAGAACTTTTGGTCTAGGAATTCGGTCCATAGGAGCTTCAGCATCCCAGATTACTTCGTCTTCCCAACGGTTGTAGACAAGTTCCTCTGAAAATCGACAATAATTAGTTGAAGCAATGTAGTAATGACATTAAACTCACCGTTCTCAACAGGAAAAATAGAATACCAAGTATCGTCTGTGTCTTCATTCTTCACAGGATGAGATTTATTAAACTTTCCACTCATTGGCAGTAACGATTTAGTGTCTTTCATTGTTGGTGTTACTCCAATAGCACTTTTGCCAATTACTGCTCCTGCTGTTCGCGATCCACTCGATGGAAGCCACCCAGCCGCGTTTGTCTTTGAGTTTAGCTTTTGCTCTACTTTATCCTTAATGGCGTTACCATCCCAGACGACATCGTCTTCCCAATGAAGTTGTGAAACCATCAAGAAAGCGTCGTCGGGTATTTCATCGACCACCACTGGAGGAATCTCTTCTTCTTCCTCTTCTTTTGAATCATCCAATTTACTCTTTTCTTTCAGTTTAAAACCATAGTTAAATCCTTCTCCACTTTCTGGCACATCAAGCATGTCGTACCAAATTTGAGCTGGACCGAAACGCCAATCAGCAGCAGCTTTTGACTTTTGATCGCCTCCTGCTGCATCATCTTGTCTTTCCTCCTTTTCTTCTTTCGTTTTTTCGCTCAATAACTTTTCTTCATCATCTGACATGATTTGATCTTTTGCCGGAATTGGAGCATATTTGAGATTGAATCCATTGCATTTTCTCGGCTCATCAGAATCGCTCGTTGATTCAGAAGTGTTTCCTCTATCGCGATCTTTACGTTTCTTCTTAGATTTTCGGCGGACACTTCGCCAGATCTGTGGAAGACTAGAGAACTTTCCTGGCCCGAAAAGTCTAGAAAAACGAAGAACTCTGTCTTGTCGGAAGTCAGGGAAGATTTCAGTAACATCAACATCTGCGTATTTTGACGGAAGCATAGCTCCAAGAGGAGTCTCAAGCTTTTTATCAGCAGCTTTCTTAGCTTCTGCTGCAGACAAAGCTTCAGCGGAATCTTCTTGTTTAATAGACGGAGCCGCATTCTGAGGAGGTGGCGGCATCAAGTCTTTATCATCCGCATTAACATCTCCGTTCTTATCATGATTTGATTGGCCATTCTGATTTTCGCCATCGGCAGAAACTTTTACTGCAGGGATCGCTGCTTCAAAATCATCATAATCATCAATTGGATTACGGGTCTCAGCTGGAGCTTCATCAGCTAATTCATTGATATCAAAAAAGTCTTCTGCCGTGTCATCTTTGTTTTTGTAATCAGTCGGAGATGACACAACTCGCTTTCGACGATAAGAGCGACCTCTTGAATTTGAAGAATCAGAGTCCGAGTCACTTGCCTCATCGTCGCTAATGAATCCTGTTCCAATGAGATTGTACAGTCCAAATCTAAAAGAAATCAAATATTTGTTAAAATCTGGATGTTGTTGTTGTGATTTTTCTTCTTTTACTTTGATAACGAAGTGACATGTTTTTTAGCTTCATCGTCTAAGAAATCCGACTCAAGTTTTCCATTTTCATCAATATTCCCAAACAAGAAACCCGTCAATTGCTTATTCAATGCATCATCATCATGATCAGACTCCGAATCCATGATTAATTTTTCTCCGGATATCAAATATTTTTTGTTATGAATTTCCAATGAAATTCCACAATTTTCTGAAATCACTCCAGTTCTACCTAATCAATGGCAACTTTATAAAGAGTTTTAAAATGATTTTAGCAACGCTTTTTTCATCAGACACCGGTATTTTTAATTTAATAATTTTATCAAAGTTAAAATTTTCAACACAGCTTTGTGCCCCGTCTCAAACTGACGGGCCTTGGAACAAAGTTGTTCAGAGCTTGGATATTCCGAAAGCATCGACAAGAAATCAAAACATAAAAATGTTCGAAAAAATAAAATCAAAGTTTATAAATGAAAACGCTGACGACGAATTAAAATTCAGATGCGTAAACTGTGGACATCGGTTAAAGGAGCTTTACAAAACCTACAGCCCGACGATTCAGAAGTTGGCAGAGTGTGAACGATGTGGAGAAATTGCTGACAAGTTAATCGAGTTTGAGAGCTTGGTAGTTGTTCTTGATTTAATTCTTTTATCTCAACAAGCTCAGCGTCACGTTCTTTATAATACGTCATGCAAGAACCTCTACAAGATCCTAATGGTTATAACCCTGCTGGAGAGTTTCGCCCTCTGGATGGAGAACTTCGATAAGAATCGAATCGGATTTAACAAAGATGATGCCGGGGAGAAGGATCCACTTTATATGGAGAAAGGATTTTATTTGTCAACGATTCAGATCATCATGAGTAAGTAAAATAAAAATATTTCTTGTTAATTTCTTAACATTTTCATTCATTAAATCAATTCCAGCAAATCTTTCGTTCTTCTTGATTATCCGGTTGCTAACAAAGTTCTCTCCAGAAGAAATCGTACGAAGTAAGAATCGCTCAGCAGATCTCTTTAGAGGATTTATGCTTGCATCGATTGCCAAATTCTTTTTCTTACCGATCATCGTTTGGCGTGACAATATTTCTGAAATAAGTTCATCAGTTCATCTCACTCTAGTCATCAGCTATTTTCTTATTTCATTGATCTACATCCACGCATCAGTTAGCGGAAGCTCAAAGAAGAGCAGCACTGCAACTATTCTACTTTCGTTCATGGTGAACAAGTACATCTGGTTCTATTTCCATTTTAGTGGAAACATGTACATGTAGATAGATAAGGATAGACGTTAAATAAAATGATCGTAACCAAAGAGATTAGCTGATGGGAAAACCCCGTTTGATTAAATTCTACTCTCATCTCGAAAACGAGCGAGAAGAAATATTTCTCTACATCACAGTCATTCAGTTCTGCGACGTAGCGATGAGTGTTTGCAAAGTTAAGTTTTTTCTACTGTTGAGTTCAATTTTAGTGGTAAATTGTCTTGATTTGCTCAAGCTCAACGATGATTGTTTAAATGGAAAACCTTCACAATTTAATCTCGAGTGTACATCAGTTAAAGGAGTTCGCGTTCAAAGAATTCAGGAAGGAACAGAAAAGTTTTATTGTGTGAACTACGAAAAAAAAACTGGAAATGCTAATGAATTTCACATTCTGGGATTCAACTTCACTCTCGATGACTATGAATTAAAATTTGTAAGTAATTATTGATAACAGGAATGAAATCATATTCGCTCTTCTCAGATAGGTTCAAATGCTATCAACGAAGATGTGACGAATCCTAATTTTAAATTGTATGACTCAAGAAAGAGAAGCAGCTACAAGGGAAAGTTTGCTATCAGCAGCGGGAACAAGGATTTTGAAATCAAACATTTAACAATCAATGGAGAGAAAGAAAAATGTTTTAAACAGAATCAGCAAATCTGGCCGATAAAAACTACAATGATAGATTCAACGACAAACGTGAATCCTTCATTAGCGTCTGACGGAAGCGTGACTGAAGATTCATCATCATTATCACCTTCAATCGACTCGTGTGGAATAATGAAACAAATTAATCGATGCGAACACACTTCATCTCTTCCTACGCTTCCTGGACAGTTCCCATGGGTTGTGGCGATTTATCGTTATTTTAACGATGATGAAGAATCATTTTATAAATGTTCGGGAACGATAATTGATAAACGAACAATCATGACCTCAGTGAATTGTCTTCTTGAAGACGGACTTCTCTTACAGCCTAGTGAACTTCAAGTCCACGTTTCGCCTTACAACTTACAATCGAAAGTACAGAAATCAAGCGTCTTTGAGATAGATGATATGATTCCGCACGAAGAATTCAACATAAATCTTGAGAACAACATTGCTATAATCAAATTGGATGGAAACATAAAATTCAATGAGTTTGCTCGACCGATTTGTCTTCCAAACGAAAATGTTGTTTCCACAGGAAAGATCGGAAAGGTTTGTAAAGATGCGATTCGATGAAAGTTTAGTTCTTTAAATTCTAGTTTTTAGCTTGGTGGATTCGGGAAACCTTCGTCAGCAACTCCCCCAAAATATTTTCTTCTTAACGAAGCCGAGTATGAAGTGAAGTCATTAGAAAGTAAAACCTTCACAGCTGAGAATACTTCGGGAAATCTAAGAATGAGTGACATCGGAAGCGGTCTTTTTACTAATGAAACAAGTCACTGGACTCTGGCTGGCATCATGTGTAACAAGATTCGATCAACTCCGATTGATTCACTTTTCAAATTCACAAATATCGCTTCCTACATTCCTTGGATTAAAAAAGTAGTAAGAAGTCCACCACGAATTGATGTTCGCGTAAAACCAAGCAACTAAATTCAATAAAAGATTTTTTGTTTCTATTTTTGTTTCAACTTGAAAATTTCTTTATTTTTTGACGATCAAAATACGAGAACTTTTTAAAGTTTCACACACAATTTTCATCTGAAGGAAAATTCTCCTTTTGAAATGGATTTTATTCAATTTAATGCTTTCACTGTAGCTAAAATACTCTCGCAAGTTTTGACGATGGAACTTGATGAAGTCAAGGGGAAATTAATTAAAACTGTGATGTTTAAAACTCAAGAGTCGTTTCATAAATTCTTGATCAGGATTGTTAAGAAGCCAAATCACGGTTTCTATTAACACTTGACATCGCTTCTAAACGAACCCTTTTTAAATGCAGGTACATCTTGCTGTGTGATGGACTGTTTCGTGATCACGATTGTTATCCTGACTTGGTGCATGGCGGAAACTAAAATCTGATTTGTAAGAACTTTAACTATTTCTCCTGCAGTTTCTGGCTAGCAAGGAGGCTTCGTGGCTCATATCGCTTGCGATCATTATTGTCGAATATAAAAAACATTGATATAGTTAGTTTTTACTGTAATGTGGGCTTTCTTCTTAGACATCTTGACGGAGACATTCATGGTTCAGTAACGGTATACTCTAAACATCGACTAAGTTTCCTGGTTCTATTCCGGGAATAAAACATCTAAACTTTTTGTTTTATCATCTGCTTAAACTACCCATTACATTTCCATCTAGTAAATGTTTTATTAATGTTAAAGCTTTCACTTCTTCTCTGGCGCTGGTGCAATTTTAATTAATCTTGCTTTCTGAGTTTTATGACTACTAGTTACGGCTTTCTTCTCGCTGCTAATCTTTTTGGTGCTTGACTTCTTATCCAATTCCGTCATTGCTTTCTGTATAGCACGTTCAAGATGCGAGTTTAGTTTTCGCCCCCTGAAACGATAATAAATTAATATCATTGATCGAACAAAGAACACCAATGAGCCGAAGGAAAGAAGAAAAAGTTTCATGCAAAAGAAGAAAAAAAAAGTTTTCATTCAGCAAAGTCTACGAAAAGTTCTACAGAAAATTTAAGTATCAAAAATGCTTCTTGTTTAAATCATAGAAATTTCTTGTTTTTAAAAAAAAGTCTCGCGTCTACTTTTGGGGATTGTGAGGAACAAAAGGTTGAGGAATGTTTCGGATAAAGAAAAAGAATTTTGGAACGAAATAAAAGTTTCTCACTTTCTGTTATCCTTTTGTGCTGCGTGATGTGCTTCTAGTCCTTCGGAAAGTGACTTCAGAGTGCTGCACAGCATCAACTCGGTATTTTGACGTCCACCAAACCATTTTACCCAACAACAATCACTTGGCGTTGGCTCCCCATCTGGCCCAATCACAATTTTCCCAGGCCAAGCATCACAGCCTCGAGTCGCTCCCCAGATTAAATCGCCGATCGTAAAGTTCGTGTTTGATTGAATCGCCGCAGCTGAACTTGTAGTCGGAAGCGGAGAGGTTCTAGAATCCTCAGATTCAATCAAATCGGTCGCGATAGGTTTAATTGTGTTCACAGGAGGAGATTCTTTCAATAAATCAAAATCACTTTTCCCTCCGCTCTCTTCATCTTTCATCGAGTCATCGATAAGTTGATGGTCCGACGATGCCGACTCTGTAATTTGTTTGTTTTGGTCTCATTGTCAATTAAAATTAAACGGGCTCGTGAAAATGATTTGTTTTAATGAGAAATGTTTGAATAATGTGCACGAGAGAAAGAGAAATTAAACAGAGACGAAGAAGGAAATCATAAAACAAAAGCGGTTCTGTGTTTGTTAATTCAATTAACTCTTCGATTAATGTGCTTGGATGTTCTCGACCATAAATTTATATTAAAACCAAAACTTTCACGTTGTCGTAAACAAAAAATAAATAATAATTAAAACTTGATTAGTTGACATCAAAGCCCTTCCTTCAGGTGGATATCAAAGCCCTTCGGTTGTCACAATTATTTACAAAATCGTTTTCCCTTTATAATGGTTTGAGGAGGGTTATTGGGATAAAGGACGGGAATGATAAACATTAATTAATTAATAATAAAACATCAACATGCATAATCAAACAGCAATTAATCAATCACAGAAATGATAAAACATAAACCGCCACCAATCAACGAACAATTCAGGCAAATCGTGATGATTCTTAATAAACGAGAAATGAGATTTCAGGAAAAAGTTGTGCAAGAGATGACATTGAATAATGAAAGAGTGTTAAGTTAAAACTCACCGTGCGAGTCTGGACGCATCAAAGGACTTTTTTGGTTTTCAATCAACTGCATGTGACTCATCAACGTTGGAGACTTGATTGACGTCTTCGGGTCCATCGGTAACTTGAACATCGGTTGATTCATTCCTATAGAAAAGATTGATAAGTTAAAATTGAATTTATTCGCAAATTAAAGTGTTTCTTACCAGAATAATGACTTTGATGTTGAGGCGGTGACATTTGTGAGTCGATACCTTCAGGAGAAACAACATTGGAGTTGGAATCAGGTTCAGAGCTCGACACAAACTGCACCATGTTGGTGCTATCACTGGAGCCGTTACTCTTTTCACTGGATGTATGGATAGGACTTCGAGGACTATGTGTTGTTGTATCAGGCGGAGAGTTTGCAAATTGTTGAAGCGAGGATAATCCCATTTGAGCCATGCGATTATCTTCTTCATCAATAGCATTCAAATATTCATTCAGATCATTGATCTCATCCATTTCGATTGTGATGTCGTCGATGTTCATAATACCACATTGACCGTCTCCCATCATGCTGTGATGCAGAACTTGCTGCGATCCATGATGAAGCTCTTGAATCATATCTGGTTTATCTTCATCGAATGAAAGTTCTTGCTCCTCTTGCTCTTCGCAAACTTCTTCCTGGTCATCATCTTCTGGCATTTCTTCTTCCTCTTCATCTTGTTGTTCATGTTCTTGAACAATTGTTTGAATTTGATTCTTCGCTGCTCCGTAAACTGTTCGGGGAGGTTTCATCATTTGCGGGAAGAACTTTTGCTGTTGAACCTTCTGATGAATTATTTTTCTTTGGCTGCTGACTTTACCGTCACTTTGTGTTATGAATTGCGTTTGTTGCCCAATCATTGTTCCTTGTCCAATATTCGATTGAGCTTGAGTAATGATCTGAGGTTGGTTAATGATCTGCTGTCCTTGCGTTGGAGATTGCAACATGATCGGCTGTTGAGAATTGATGATTTGCTGTTGTTGGTTCTGTTGAGCCTGAACAATAAATCCCATCGGCGAATTAAACACTTGATTCATCTGTGTTAATTGACCTCCTTGGTTCACAATGTATTGCTGTCCATTGTGATTAATAATCGTCTTTTGAGCCTGTTGCTGCTGCTGAGGCATTGGCGATCGAATCATCATTCCTTGCGGTGTTTGAATAATATTGTTGAATGAAGGGTTTTGTAGCTGCACGATAGAGTTGCCATCGGGTGTCATCATAACAGGGAAATGTCCTGAGGGAAGCATAAGTTGTTGACCACCAATCATCATTGGTTGTTGAATCAATGTTTGTCCATTTTGCAAAATTATTTGTTGACCTTGCTGTGGTTTATTCTGGACGAGAATATTTGGCGATAGCTGGAAGCCTTGAAGAAGATTCGGCTGTTGTGTGTTTTGTATCGTTGTCTGTGGATTAGACTGCTGCACATTTATTTGCTGAGTCTCGGGAAGAGGAATCTTTCGTTTTCTTCCTTTCTTCTTCTCAGGATTCATTGTCACTGCTCTCGGAGCTTGTTGCTGGGTATTTTGAATAAACGATGAGTCTTGCGTTATTGTTTGAGTTGGCATTCCATTGAATAAAACGGTTTGTTGTCCGATCATTTGCTGATTGTTTCCAGCAATTATTGTTTTACCAACTGAATTGCCAGAAAACAAAATATTACCCTTTGCTCCGTTTGATAGGAAATTTCCTGTGTTTTGAATGATCTGTCCATTCTGAATTATTAATGGACTCATTTGTTGTCCATTCGATAGAATAAAGTTGCCATTGGACATTGTAGGATTCGACGCCAGAACATTTCCTGTGCTAGTTTGGATGAAGATATTTCCACCTTGACCTTGAGTTTGAATTAAGCGTTGATTGGTGTTTTGATTTGAGTTTTGAATTTGCATTATCGCATTGTTGTTTAGCATTATGTTCTGAGATTGTTGTTGTTGCTGAGGCATCACAATAAATTGTTGACCATTTGAAGTCATCATTATCTGTTGCCCGCTCGTGTTTTGTGAAACAATGTTGCTCGAACTCTTCATTATCGTCTGAGGTTTCTTCATCATACTACTAGCCATCATCGGTTGCTTTTTCACCATACTGCCAGCCATTGTCGTATTTGTAATCGCTTTGCCAGCGACAACTTGAGTCATTGATGTCCGAATCAGTTCCTGAGTTGATGCACTTCTTGCGAATTTCACAAACTCTGAGCTGTCATAACTTGATGAGTGAATGACAGTTTCATTCATAGTTTCAGGAGTTCTCGACGATGAACTGATATCAGGTGTGTTACTCTTTGTGATTTTGACTGCACTGGTTGATGATACCGGAGATTCTTGAGACATGGCAACGAGACGTTTTGCAATTGTTTGTGGATTCTTCGGTGGTCGTCCTTTTGGATTCTGCCGAATAAATTTATTTTGCTGCATTTGAATCTGCTCCTGCATCATCATCGGCTTCGCCTGTTGCTTAATATCACAGTTTTGTTGAATCTGAACAATGCCATTTGGCATATGAGTCAACGTTTGTCCTCCTATCGTAACCTGTCCGGGATTAGACTTGACATACTGTTGGATAAGCTGACGTTGTCCGACTTGAGTTCGCTGATAATTCTCAGCGCTTTCATTTGATGCAGAGGAAGTAGCTGTCGAGACACCTTCAGGACTGTGAAGTGTCGTAATTGTATTTTGAAGCAGAGCAGTTTGCTGATTCAAGTAACCTGTCGGATCTTCTTTGAATGTTGGTCTCCTTCGAATGATTGTTTTACCAATCTTTCCGTCACTCGTCCAGTTTTGCCCAATTTCATTTCCATCGCCGCCCTTCTGTTCAATGATTTGAATATGTTGGGGCTGTTGAATTTGATATTGCTGATTGTTCTGATCAATCGCGATGACATTTTGTCCATTGATTTGGAAAATTGGAATTCCTTGTTGAGCATTTTTCTGTTGAACAATCGAGTTCTTTTTCCATGGCGGAAGCTTAACACTGTCAGGCTCATTACTATTCACGATTCTCATGACCACACTTGCTCCTGTTGTTGGATCATGTTGCACAAACTGCTGCTGTGGACGCTGTTGCTGGTAAGTGACTTGCTGTGGCTTGGATTGGATAATTTGTGGTTGAACGTTGCCACTGTTTACAATCATAACGGTGCTGTTGTTAGTGGAGGCGCTTTGAATTTTAGGCGATGACATGTACGATGGCAAAAGACATTCTCCAGAAGCTCGCTTCGACGTGTTGTCTAACTTTGTGCGTTTCGATTCTAAAATAAATAAAAAATACTGATTTGTTAGTGGGTTGTCATTGTGCAAAATTTCAATTCATTCCATTCAACAAATAAACTAATTAATCCAATTCCCTCGAGAAACAAAAGTTTTTTTATCGATTCATAGCAACTCGAGTGTCGACAATAATTGCACCCGGCTGAAAATCCTCGAGCATCAGCCAACGCACGCAAATTGGTATGAAGAGGTCTGCACTCTCGCTACCCCGCGCAAGTGTCAATGAATTGTTCTCAACCCCCCCGAGCGACTCAACTCGACACTTTTTTTTATCATGCATCAGGCTATGAAGTCTTTTTTTTTACATTGTACGGGACGAAACTTCAGCGATTTCCATCACATTGTGTGCACTTTTGTTAATGATTCTTGAAATGGCTTCGCATGTTGACGGATTTTTCATTTTTTTTCTGACAAACGGGGGGTTGATGACGGGTGTGAGTTGAAAAGCGGAACGAGACTGGAATGGGCGAAGAAATCAATTTTTATTTGCACAAGCGGTGAGTCATAAAAATTATTTTCGCTATGTGACATTAAACAGCGGCAAAACGTCGCAGACGAGACGGAAATTTATTTTCATTTCTTGCGGACTTTTTTCATTGACTTTCGTGTCTTTTTGTTGTCGAGTTCCATCTTCAGCTTTTCCCGCTGGCAATCATTCTGCTTCGTAATCATGATACCTTTTGTTAACATCGCAATCAAAATTTCCATCACCTCGAGCATATTCAATCTGTACTGAGAGTCAATGATTGACTTGCTGTTTCTGAAAAATGGCAGAACTTCGATTAAGCATTCGATCATTTCGGTTTCTCTGAGATTCTCCAGAAATAAACTTTGAATGCCATCGGCCTTGCCATCTAAGGAAACGATTTGAGTTACTCGAGCGAAAAGCTCTCAAAACTTTTTTTTGTCATGCTCACCCTTCCATAATGCGATGGTCTCGAAAACGCTTCGAATCGACAAATTTTGAAAGTTGAGGTCGAGAATATTGAAAAAGTTTGTTAGGAACATTCGGTCGTCTTGAATAAGTTTTGGTATCATTCCGTTATGTGTCTGCAGGGACATCAGTGGGTTTAGAAACTCTCGTAAGAAGATGACGAGCATTGTGGCAAAGAGACCGAAAATCTTTGAGCGTTGGTTGATGGCACATGACAAAATATAGTCATGGCGTTTGTTTAAGTGAAGCGTCAAGTACATCAAGTACTGAACAAGATTAGAAATGGAAACGACTTCGAAAGGATCGTTTCGGTTAAAGGTGAGGATGTGGAACTCTTCATCTGCAGCTTCAAGAATGTCAAGAGTGTTAAATGCCGCGCCTCTCTTATAAAACTCTAAGTCGCGCAATAACTGCCAGAGTCCGATTCGCGTCATGTTTCCAGACGATTTCGGTGATAAACCAGCATAGCGTTGATAAACATCATGAAAAATGTGCAAAAACTCTTTGATGGTTTGAGCAATCGATACGAATTCCTGTCTCTTGTCAACACCGGAGAAGCTTTTCACGAATTGCCAAATAACCTCGTGATCTACTTTCAAGTCAAACCAATTCATGTGAAAAGGGAATTCCGCCGAGACTTCTGTAATTCCATGATTGTCGATAAGACTTTTGACGATTGACTTGAAGGATTCCGGATTAACTTCTTCGACATTCATCAGCTTTCGCAAAACTTTGACATTTTCTTTTGCAATTCGTATTTCAAAGCAACCGAGAAACTCGTCGCGTTGAAACATTTTATTTGAAGCGTATATTCTTCCATTTTTCGACCAAACAACTGCGGGACCTTCTTTGATGTTTTTGCGAAAGATTGTCACGCAAGCGACTCCGTTTACTTTTATCACTCCGAGACCATCTCGATAGTTATGTTTCCAAAAGCCAATGTATTTGCTTTCAAGGTTACTTTGGAGCTTCCACGTGTATTCTCCGAATCCGGAGAATAAACCGTTCTCAAACGATCCACAATAAATATCTCCATTCGCGAACTCATATTTTCCGAAGCTTCTCATTTCATTGAAGTCGAATTCACCAACAAACTTTCCATCGGCGTAGACTCGTTTTCCACAAACTTTCTTGTCCAACTCGAAGCAACCATCGAACGACTCGTCACCTGACTTGATACTTCCTCGTCCTTGAAACTTATTGTTAGCGAAATCTCCGCTGTATGTGAAGAAATAATTTGTCAACTGTCCCTTGCCACTGAACTTTCCATCGAGAAAGCTTCCACAATATTTCGATGACCCAGTTGCTTTCTCACGATTTCGAAATTTAAATGTTCCGCGACCTTCAATTACGTTTGGTCGATTGAATTCGCCCTCGTATAAGCTTCCATCATCAGCCCAAAGGTAACGACCACTAATTGTCATGCGATTGTCATTCATATCACCGAAGAACTGATTTCCATTAAGAAAGTTTACTTGACTTCTTGTGTAGGGCGTAACAGAACGAACTGACAATTTTGACTCTCGAGCTACGACTTTTTGCGAGAAGTTGATCAACATTTGATCTTCGATGATGTGCTCGAACATCGAACAATAAAGGTAATCGACAATTTTTTTAATTTCTTCATCCCTTTCCATTTTGAAAATATTTAAATGAAACTTTGACAACAAATTCGACAAGTTTACTGCAATTCAACGTCAGATTCGCAAACACGTAAGTATTTAAAAAATCGATCTCACCTGTTGTTTGATTGTTTGTTGTTTGGTTCGTTGTTATTCGTTTCCGATGTTGGCAAGCTGGATCAAATTTAATACTCTCGATTGGCGTTTTCAATGGCACAGTGGGAACCTGTTGGAGAAGAGAGCAAGTTAATTAAATCAAACCAGCAATCGCATCGCTTTCATAAACGAACACCTCACCTCAGTATTGAAGTTGAAGAACAATTCGACACGCAATGGAAACGGCAGTCCACATTTACACGTCCCGCGCGTGAGGAGATAATCTTTGACTTGCTTTAAGCTTGCTAAGCCGATGCCCGATGGACTGTTTGAGAATTAAATGAGAATAGAATTATTGAAAATTAAATCAAACAAATTAACATTCGCGACTGCGAAAGGCAAATCAGGCAAAAGCAATAATGGAGTTTTGATTGCAATCAGTTGATTGCTGCAACGAAGCGTTTCACGATCAACGAGCGATGGTTGAAGGAAAATTAAATTAAATTTTATGATCCGCATGCCCAGATATGGCTTCCAACCTCATAACGTAGTTTACTTTATTGCGCCGACAGATCTCTCGTCTCAAACGATTTATCCGTCATACAAGCTTACAGTGAACAGCACATTGCAAAATATTTATTCTGACGTCACTTGAGAAAGTTCCCTTCATCGCGCTTTTTATTATGCTTCGTCCAGAAACATCGTAAATATAATCATCGAGCAGCACAAAAGGCCACGGTGCATGTAAATGTAGACACACATATTTTCTCTCTTTCTTCGTTACATAAAAAACACGTTTATGAATGTCGAACGGATTGGCAAAGAGAGTTAACAACACAAAACTCAAGGGCTTAAGCTTCACATTTACAAGAAAATCAGTTTCAACTTGACGCTTTTTACACAAATTGTTTCAATCCCTGGAAAATTCCTTTTTTTTCCTTTTAAACACGAGTCAGCTTTTAAGTCCTGTCAACCATGAATTGACTACAAATTGTGTCTACGAACATCGCCACCGTTCGTTTGCTATCACGATATGCAGTAAATTATTTAATTAAGTAGCACACTGCAGTGTTAACAGTTGCACGAACTCAAGGACTCGCTTTTGTAAAGCACAAGTCTTTATGAAAATGAGCCAATCATGAAAATGCACTTCGGCTTCCCTTCGGCGTTAAACTCACTTGAGGCAATTAGTTTTCTGCACTAATAAGCAACACTTCGACGTGAAAGAAAGAAAGACTTAAGCACGGATATATATCTTCTCGACTAAGAATGCGTGTGCCTCAACAACTTTTACTCGTTTGACTCCGGTCTTGTGTTTTATATTTCTGCCAAGAATGCAATTCGCTCTCGATGCAGCCGCGTCTATATCGTAGCAGCATATACAACAGAATTAAAGGAGAGCTCAGGCGAAAGAGAAAAGAAAGAAAAAAATCGCAGTAAAACTTGTCCGAAACAGAAACAATTGAATAATAAAATGAAAATGCCCGAGTACAAAACTCGAAGCCTTGATTCTCGCTGTTGCTGCTTTCGGTTGATTCGTTAAGCTGTCGAGAAGATATTAAAATGCACTTTTTCTTTCAAGGGCTTGGCAGTATGAGCAAACTGCGAAATCAAACTTTTTTTTCGGAGGCTCTCATTCTCTCGTGGCTCTCCTTGTCCTCAACCGAGAATTTATTTAAAGAATGATACCAAAACAAAATGACAAGAAACGACAAAAACTTTGATCTTGAAATTGCATTTAAACACTCGCAAAGAAGAAGACGAGAATTCTTCATATCGACAGAAATGCGCCGCGATGAATTAAATTATAAATTTGGGGGAACGGGTTTTTTTGACGGCCCACCTTTTATGAGATTCTTAAAGACTTTGTAGATAGCTCGAAGAGTTCGTTAGGCTGAATGATAATGCGTGTGATGGACCTTTCTAAAACATTTCGAGTACAGAGCGTGACAGACTTTTCAAAGGATCCCCGAGAAGTTTTTGCGCGATTTGAAAAATTTCCAAATGATTGCGAAGCCTAAAAAAGCATTCCTCGTCGTGTCATGACGAACTGCCTTTTTAAGAAAATCTTCAAACGATTCACGGGAAGAGATAGGAACACAAGACTCGAAAAATTATTCCGACATAAAAACTGGTTGAATGATTTTTTGATGATTTTATCAACGGCCCAACATCAACCAGCGAAGCCCTTTTATTATGCTCAGCGCAAATTTTTAATTATTCGGTCACGACATGAAGCATTAAAATGCATTTTTTGTTCCGTGGTTCGTTGCATTATTCAATGTTCCAAAAATGAAACAGAAAAAAGTTTATCCGCATGGGACTTGAAGGAGAAGCGAAACTGAAATTTATCGCAATTATGAAGCTTGTCCATTATGTTTTACGACTTTTAATGAGCGTCCATCGCATTCATCCTTAATTATGTTTTTTTTTTAATTCGTGATTTCCAACTTGAATCTGTTGATTGATGTGAATATTTCAACGCAAATTTCAGTTTCACTACGTCATGAGAAGTTACAGGAATAACTGGATTAATAAGCTAAGACTTGAATCATCGCAACCCTCGAGTTCAACGAAACCGTCTTCATCATCTTTCGAGAAGTTTGAGAACAACATTTTAAGAGATTGCGCAATTTGAAACTCTTTAAACTTTTAGAGCGAACAAAGAAAAGAAAACAATCGAAACAAGTCCTAAGGATCCCTCGAAATGTTTGCATCTTCGACCCATCTTTCTGACGAGGAGAGAGAAGAAAAAAAGAATAAAGGAAAATTTCTTTATGGGTTCACATTTAAAGCGATTTTTAGGTCGGCAAAGATAATGTCGTTTTGAGACAACAGCATGCTCAAGAATGTTGGAACCGAGCGGATGGATTGCCAACCGAGCGAAACGAATTCACACATTTCACTTTCTGTGCATCTTCGCACATGCTTTCCTAGCTGCCCCCAACGAAAACGAAATTCTTACGTGATATTTAGAACGTGGAGAATAAAACGTTATGCAAGCACTCACCTGATATAAATAACTTTGTTGTTGTGATTGACTCTCAGCCAACCAGGTGCAACGTTAGATCCCGAGTAGAGTTGCTTTTGAAGTTCCTGCTCCTGCTTTAGCACTTTTTGAACATCGCTAAACTTTTGACTGTAATCTGTGGTTTCATGCTTGATTAAAGATTGATCTTGTTTTTGATGGTTCAACTTGGCTCCATTGTTGACATGTTTTTGTTTTGAGTTGGCTGACGAACTATTGACTTTGATGGGTTGATTGATGATGAAGTGTCCGGAATTTACTGCATCGCAGTTGGTTTTCGCTTTTGCACAATTCAATGCTGACATTTACTGAAGTTACTGTTATTGTCCTATTAACGAGAGAAGAAAGAAAAGGAAAGATTTAGTCTCTAATCACACATGCTCCATGTGGCGCGCATTGAACCGCGGAAAGGTCAAAATACGATTCCGAAAATAACAAAGCAAGATCATCGTAACTTCCCACACCAACAACGCGAATCTGTCATCGAGACGAACATAAGCTTCTTGAATCTTGATTCTAATTCGAAACAAGCGATGATGTTCATGTAAACAGAGAAAATAAAGAAGAATCAGAAAACGACACTCTCAAGGTCAAATCGCGAGGCGCGCGCGAAACGATATAAAGGAACATTGAGTTTGCGTCTCGAACAATTAAGAGATTTATGAACACAAACCAACATCGTAACGTCTGACCCTATTTATCTATTCACATTGAAATCGCTAAACATGCTCAGATGTGTTGGGGCCAACAACAAAACGACTTGCACGAATATTCACGACGCAAGTCGAGGGAAATTGAATAACAATTTGTAGCAAAATCGACAAGTCGCCTTTCGACTCGAGCGCCATGAATAATTTACTTGATAGGTTTTCAGCTTTTTCACAGCACGACACGTTTCATGCTTTGCTTGTTTCGGCGTGAAAGGTGACTTAATGTCCATTAACTGAGGTGACACGAGACATAAATTATTGAAGAGAAAAATCATTGACTTATGCTGCTGAGAATCTTGTTTGTGTCTTTATCGCTAAGCGACATCATACGCGAACAATTCCTAATGACTGACGATTTGTGTCCAATCAGTTACTGACACAGAAACGATTTGGAGAAGCAACAACAGCCTTGAAACTTATATATCTTAATTTAAATTCATTTTCATGTCACACGAATCGGAGATGGAGATGGAAACTGCTCACAATTACATGCGACTAAGCGCCGTTGCTTTTTATAGATTCGTCGATGTTGAGACGTGTAATCACTTAATTTACTCGATGAATAAGTTTCATTTGTCGATGACGGAGATGACTCTTGAGGAAATGTCGTTGTTTGTTGCGTCGTCTGAAGAGCAGATGCAAGCGCGTAACGTCACTATTAGGCAAACCCTTCGATTTTTTTCACTTTAATCATAAGACGCTTTGTCGTTTCTTCATCAACGGATGCTTTTAATATTTACCTGCATAATAATTACAAATGATATCCATTTTAATTGTTTTTCCAAGCTTATAAACTATTTTGCAATTTTTTCTTTGAAAATATTTTTTTGGCTTTTTTTTTGTTGTCAAATATATTTTCACTTTAAAACTCAGTCACTCGCGATATCCGGACGAGTTCAATCGATTTCGCGAGTTTAGTTTTGTTGAAATTCGTTTCTTAAATAATTCAGATAACTAAAAGCTTCTTTCTTCGTCAATAATTTGTGAAAACTAAGAAGGGGTCGTCCGGCCTATGACCTACTATCGTACCGCGCGATTTGAATTACGCCATCTGTTGTTTTCAATTAGAGGCGCCACCGTCGTTTGAGAAAGAATTAAGCGTTTTGCAAGAGTGCTTTGTTAAACTTTACCCACTTGCAAAAATTTTGCTCGAAAACATTTTTTAATTTTTGCAAATCAATCGTAGTTTCTCTCGATTTAATTTAACAATCATTAACTGAAGTATGTCGGAAGCAAGAAAGTTGCTGTTAAAGCCAGCAAGCTTCCAATCGAGTAAAAGTGAGCAAAATGGGAATTCGAGCGAGAATGGCAATTCCAGTTCTCGTTTGGTTGTCAATAATAATCCTTTTCTGAAGTGTGAGAAAGATGAGTCAGAAACAACGAAAGATGAAGAGAAGAACAATGATTCAGAGAAAGATCCAGCTAAGCAATCAACAAACAATTTATTCCAACCAGCGAAAACTAATCTTTTCGCAGCCGCGAGTTCAGCTTTCTCGAGCGGGAACTCAAATTTTGTGTTCGGTCAGCATCTTGCAGAGCGCGTTGTGATTGTAAGAAGATAAACATCGTTTGGTCTCTTTGATTATTTAATAATTCATAAATATTTTAGGACAATACAAAGTCAACCCAGAACGAGAGCAGCAGCAGCAGTAGCGATAAAAGTGAAGAGACAAATCTTCTCTTCTCAAACGCAATCACAACATCAAAACCACCAGAAAGTGATTCCACAAAAGATGGTGATGCACAAATCGTTCCTGAATCAAAGGTTGATGAGGACAACAATGGTGGAGAGACAGATCCTGCTGATAAAAGCACGAGTTTGGTCGAAGCAGCTCGCAAGTACGAGGTAAGTGACACTCAACTTAGACACAAACAGAACTTAATATCGTCTTGTAATTTGATTAGGAAATGCGAGGAGCGCAGAAAAGAAAATATGAAGAAGTCGAAATCACGACTGGGGAAGAAGACGAACGAAACATTCTCGACATCAACTGCAAACTGTTCACCTTCATCGAGAACAACTACGAAGAGAGGGGACGAGGGATCTTGCGATTAAACGATTCAAAATCTGGGCCACATTCGCGAGTCGTCTTTCGTGCATCTGGAAGCTTGCGTCTCTTACTTAACACAAAAGTCTGGCGAGATCAGATCTGTGAGCAACCAAGTCAGAAGAGCTTACGACTAACAGCTTTTGACACTAATGGTGTAGTTAAAATCTATCTAGCGATGGGTCGCATCGAAGACATGAATTTGCTGTTCCGCCATCTCAATTCCCGAATTCAAAAAGCTAAGGAACGTTCACCAGAACCAGAGTCTGCACCTGAGCCAGTAACACAAGTCGACAAGGAAGAGGAAAGCAGCGAGGAACCAGAAAGCAAGAGAACAGCGCTTGACGAGTGATTTAGCAACTGCTGCGCTTCACTTATTTTTCAATCTGAATTTTGTCGCTTTTAATCTGTTTCAATAAAAAAGGAATTCTTTTCTTCAAAAGTGATCTTCTAATTTTGTCATTAACTTTGCTTTACGTATTTTATTAATCTGGTTTTGAAAAATTCTACAGAGCCATATATATATTTCTATCGTGATGCGATCTAGAACACAATAATTTTCTCTGGTTAAGTTTTTCTTACAAGGAATGAGACTTAATTAAAATACATAATTAAGCAAAATGAAGCAAACAATGTTATGAAGAAAATTTATTGCAAACTCTACGTTGGTTCGTGATGAAAATTCTTTGATGGTTGAAGACAGTTCAAGAAGGTTGTTTTTTTGATTAGCAGTGCACACTTTGGTAAAAATCGAAAACTGAAATTAAAAGTAATGTGCTGCATCTGTTTTGTTCACGTGAAGAGAGAAAACATTTCTTTTCTCGTTTCTACATATTTCAATTTTTTTGTCTCTGTCGATATCCAGCAAAGATATAATTTAACTTGTTGCACATTGTTGAACTCGTGGTCCACCTCGTTGATACCTCTCCTCGTCATCTTCGTATGCTTCACGATATCTTCGCTGGGAGTCTGCGTTGGGGTCGTACTCTGTGAGCGTGCACTCTTCAGCCATTTGCGGGATCTCAACGTAAGGTCGGGGAGGCAAACATTGCTCGAGAGACATGACGAGCTCCTGAGGAATAGCATTGGGGAAGGTGACGCTGAATTGGATGATGAGACGTCCTTTCTCGAATGGATTCTTGTATTCGGGTAGACCTTCGCCCATCACACACTTAATTTCCTTGTCTTTGACAACTTCTCCAGGCAGACTTGTCACTACCAAGTCTCGTCCATCTAAGGTTTTGATGACTTTCTGGAAGCCACAGAGTGACTCCACTAATTGCAAGTCCATCACCATTAATAAATCAGTTCCGTTCCCAAACTTAAAGACGGGATGCTTTTTCACATCCAGTACAATAATAATGTCACCAGGTTGCAAATCAGGCTCTTGGTCCCCTTCTCCCGAGAACACGATCCTCTGACCATCAAGCATCCCTTTCTCAACGTGAACTTCGAGAATTTTTCTATCGCGGATAGTTTTCTTGCCGTTGCAGGATTTGCATCTGTCTTTCGCGTTGATGACTTCGCCTTGGCCTTGACAAGACCGGCAGATTTGCTCGTGTTTCTGAACGAACCCTGGCATGATTTGCTGGATCTTAATCTCAACACCTTTTCCTTGACATGTTCCGCAAGGCTCAACAGCTCCTTTCTTTCCTCCGCGACCTTCACATTTGTCACAAATCACGCTTTTCTGGAGCGCAAGTTTACGAACTGCTCCGTTGTATATCTCTTCAAGCGAAACTTGCATTTGATGTACGAGGTCTTTTCCTTTACGTTCGCGTTGACTAAAATGAAAAACAAGGAAAAGGTTTAATAAAAAATAATAAAGTACGTAATTAAATAGAAATTTCGTTAAACATTCAAACAGTTTTCGTCACTCAGTCGCGAATAAAAAAAAACCGTGTAGAAATATAAAACAGATGATGCCTTCACTAAAAATGTGTTCGTTTCGAACAGTCGCACACAACAAGAACTTATTCTGAATATTTCGAGAAATATTTCGTAAGTTTCGATAGAAAAGTTTTCTGTTTAATCGATGTTAGAGATTTTAATGAAACTTACCGTCCGCCAAATCCACCTGCACCCCCTCCGAAAAACATCTCGAAGAGATCCATTGGACTGTGGAATCCGCCACCACCTCCATTGCCTCCTTTCTTGATAGCTGACTCGCCACCTTCGTCATAAATTTGCCGTTTTTCCTCGTCAGATAGAACTTCATAAGCCATTGAGATCTGCTTGAACTTTTCGCCTTCATTCGGATTCTAAATGATTAATTAATTAGCAAAACTCGCTAGGTCACGATGATTGTAACAACTTACTTTATCGGGGTGATACTTGAGAGCTAGCTTTCTGTATGCTTTTTTCAAGTCATCTGGAGAAGCATTCGGTTTGACGCCTAAGACAAAAAAAAATGATTAATATGAAGCCTGAAAGTTGAAATCAAAGCAAACTTACCCAGAAGATCATAATAGCCAGTTTCTTTAACCATCTTTATGAAATATACTGAAGTTCTGACTTAATCTTGAAAGAAACAATGAAATGGCATTGATAAGAAAAACGTTCTTGTGGTTTGAAGGACGTACAGAAAAGAAATGAATGAAATCCAAAATGGAACTTTTTTTCAAGCATTTTTGTTAAACCATCTTACAATTTATTCTAAATTTGCTCTTAAATAATTAACACAAAACTCTGCAGCAATAATTACCTTTTCTGTAGTTATGAAACGCTGGTCTTCAACTGGAATTTAAAAACTTCAATTCCGAGCTGCTCGTGTTTCTAGAAAATTCTTTCTTCGAACAGAATTCTGATTTTTGAAATCGTCCAACTTTGAAACATTGAAAACTTCGAAAGTTTGAAAAATGTAACGATAGTTTTAAGTTAAATAAAAAAAAGCTTCCTAAAATTTTATTTGAGATTATGAATTATTTTATAAGTTAAATTAAAACTTTCGTTCAATTTCTAAGAAGTTTAAAATTTTGTAAATTAATCTTTGAACGTGCGGTATCTTCACGCTTAAGTCTGCTTGAAAGTCCTGGACTGGTTTTAGTAGCTTTTGTAATTGATAAACTTATCAAACTTCTGGAAATCAATTAGTTAATATTGAATATTTACAATATTGTTTAAGTTCTCATTCATGATTCTTGAAAAACACATTCATGCGCAGAAGAAGCCTCTTTCCGCAAAATTTCAAAGTTTTCTCTTCATTTCGTTCATTCTATTAGTCGTAATTCCGACATCCTCGCTGAAGCTTGCAGCAACATTTGATCCACGATTGTGCTTTAAACCATTGAGTGAAAGAAAAGTATTTTTATCAAACATATTCTATTCAAGTATACAATTTATATTGGAAGCTCAACTTTGACTTCAACTTAACGCGCTAACTCTTTGACCATAAAAATGAAAACAATAATATTACTGGGAGTTATCTTAGCTACATTGTCGTCACTAACAAAAGCTGCTCCATTGGATAATCTTTCAGGTAAATTTAATTATCTATCAAATTACATAACAAGGATCAACAACAGCAATCGATTTTGACGATAGCTCGTAAGCTTGAGTTGCACTCAAATATTTTATATCCTCGTGAAATCCAATTAAGTTCAAGCTTCTAATCTTTTAATCTTTCTTCACAGAAAAGCTCACATCAAACAATGATAAGACAAGGGAGAGAGTTCTGAGTGTGGAAGCCCAAATCGAGCCTCAAACCAAAGGAAAACCTGAGGTTGGTGGTTGTTGTGATTTACGAATGGTATCGATTTTGTTTAGAAGTTCTCGTTTATGTTAGTCGCAAAAAAACTCACAATATGTCGCTTTGCATACCTTACGAGTCGATTCGATTTTCCCTTTCCATTCGAGTCGCCAAACTGGGCAACAAATCCTCTAATTTAATGAGGGATTAAGTGGAAACGAAAAAAGGTTTCTTCAACCATATGACGTCAATCAAAGGTGTTGTGTATGAAAGTTATTTTCATCAGATCATCGCATTTCGAGTCGCGCGATAAAAGTTTTTCGATTACTTTGCCGCTCGACGGTTTAATTTCCTCACACCATCTGATGTTGATGATGAGAAAATTGAAGCTGATAAGCATTTTATTGACTTTCGCTTTCATCATTCGTGTGATTCGATAACTCGTTGTTAACAAGGCTTTGAGGACACGAAATGTCCCAAGGCGAGCAACGAAAATGTTTTATGATTTCATTCACTCAATTCAATTAGAATCCTCGACCGTTCACTTGAATATGCAAAAATCTAATTGAAGTTTGAGCGGTACTCTTGAGGGATTTCAGCATTAAAATTTTTGTTCTGATTATTTTTTGTAATTTCTAACGAGAATGACGAGAATGAACTTGCTGAGTCGACAAATTACTTCTCAGCCTCATGACAGCTTTGACATGAAGATCTCAAACTTATTTTTACATTCAAGAGAACCCTGTTATTTGCGATGAAAGTGGGAGGAGTACAAAATATTTTGTCACAATTTCCTTTTCAGGTTGAGAGCTTTTCCAAGCTTATGAGTGAGCGTTATGTAAAATCCTTCTTACGAAATGATTTCGAAACGCAATTCTCATTTCGCTTTGATTTTAATTGGATATTCTGATCCTGATTGATTTCAAGCTTTTCGGAAGAAAAAATTTCTCCCAATGACGACGAATGTTATTTTATCATGAAGCTTTTTGTTTATTGATTGATTTGTGCAACGGAAATGCAATTGATGCACGTGCGACAATTTAAACGATTTTCCTTCTAGAATGACGAGAACGTCGAGGAACTTGATAGACTAAAGACTCATCCGGTTTCGGGATTAAGCGATGAAGAGTCCTTGAAAAAACTGCAAAAGGAGAAACCGGTGAAGGTAAATTCTCTCTCTTCACTTAAAAAGCAATTAAAATTTAATAACTCAATTTGAATCAGGCTTATCTTGGTGGGGCTCGTTTAGCTTTCGGCCAAAATGCTGATGAAGTTACTGAAGCAGCAACGACACTCAAGCAAAAAGAGATTTACGAGAATTTGCCCCTTCCAGAAGCCCTCGAATCAACGACCACAAACAACGGTCAACGACGTTCTCCCCCCAAAGGCGATGTGAGTTCAATTGCGAAGGCTTTCGGCCAATTCATTGATTAATTGTTTTTCACAGAGTCCTGCAAACGCTGGCTCAATCCTTCGTCAGTTGAATGGAAAATATTCAGCTTACGATATGGCGCAGTATATCTTTTGGACTGGAGATGAAGAAGGCGTTGCGAAGGCAGTGGAAGAACTTATTGACGAAGGTTTGATGAGCCGTGAAAATGCCATCGAGTTCCTAAACGACATTCGTCTTGGAATTGATTACTTGGAAAATACTTACAGCCTGAAGCACAGTGAAATGAAAAATGTGAGCTTTTCAATATATTTCGTAAAGACGGTTGACGAAGTTTCTTTCTTTTTGACAGACTATTCCGTTTGCCCGCATCACGCCAATAACAACAACATCGACGACTGAAGTTCCGATCGACAACATGCCATTCAACTATAATTACAATTACCAAAAGTTTCATAGTTTCTTCAAGCCAAGTCATAAGAATAAGATCCACTTCGATGAGAATGAAACGCCGACGTTGTCGCCAGCTGCGCTCAAGGCTTTAGAGAATATTCCGTCTCTCGTGAAAATGGCTCAAGTTCAACGGTTTGCTAACAAGCAAGATGCTCTTGCTTCCTACGACGAAGAGGGAGGTCGCTCTAGATTGGCAGATTTCCTCTACGGCGAATACTCGTTGGAGGAGGTAATTTATCAGTTGGCGAAAACGATGTTCACACAAAGCTTGACTCACGGCTCCGAAGAATCACAAGCCGCTCTTCAAAAGCTCACGAAATTCTTGGAAAGCGAAGGCAAGAACGGTCGCATTTCTCCGGCATTGCAAAAGAAGATCTTAGGTAAAGTAATGCTTGTCAAGGATGAAACATTTCTTCATGAAATTTGTTTTCACAGACGTGTTGCTGGCTGCTTTGTCGGATACTTTGAGTGAGAACCCTGAAGTGTTGGAAAAGGCTCGAAACGCTATGAACAACAAGAAGTAAACAAGAAAAGTTTCTTTCCCTTTAGCAGCCTTCTCCGTGTCTCTTTTCCCCAAAGAATTCAAGTAAGCGGCTAATTATATTTTTGTTGTCCCTTGGATGTTGCGAGTCTGACTAAGAAATAAGAGTTTGCTACAATTTACAAGCTTTGACGTAGAGAGAAAGCTAAATGTATTAGAATGAACAACTGGATGTAGAGAGATAGAGAGACCAATAAAGCGTTTAATATCCGTTAGAAGAAATATTAAGACTTTTATTCAATCAACGAAAAGGTTGCTGCTTCTGTCTTCATCAATTTGATTACATGTCAAAAACAGTTGAATTTTAAAACCTTTCATGTAAAGTGATAGCAACGGTGAATGTTGTTGGCGGTTTCATAATGAAACTTTCATTCTACGTACATCGTGCTCACGTTTTTGCTGTTGAATGAATTCGATGAAATTTAAGCTTTCGTAGCAACAAATTCATTGAACGCTGAATGATCAAACAATAATAAATGTGACCACCCACAAACTCTTATTCGTATGTAGGTCATGTCGTATTGTTGAATACTCTAATAAATTGGTTTCAGTGAAAATGAATGGAAAAGTCTTTGATAATTGTGAGTTGTCTCTCGTAAAGGAAAATTCTGTTATCTTTCATGCTGAAACCACAAATTGTCTAAGGCACTTAACAGCAATGCAATGCTTTTTCATTTGCCAATGGTCCTTGTCACAAAAATTTGCCAAGCGATTGCTTGATGAATAGATTGAGTTAGATGGTATCACGCTGTGTAACGCTTTCAAAGTAACCAGAAAAATTAAGGAAATTAAGTGACACTTTGAATAGAAAAGATCTCGCTTTGTTACAAAGCTCAAAGGAAGAATCATTTCAATGCCGCGAATAATTGGATTAGAATTTATTTTTTGTTGGAGTTATTTAATTAAGTTTTTTTTAATTCACTTTATATTGTGGTTTTCACTTTTCAGAGAGCGAGTTGCTTTAAGCAACGGATGGAGAGAAAAAATAAATCTGAAAGATTAGAAATTAAAAACAAAAATTTAAAAAATTGTATTTCATATCGGAGTACAAACAATAAAGTATATTTGCATTAGTTGCCTTAATTCACGAAAAATTTTATGTTTTAGTTTTCATGTTTTTAACCGAAATTCCAAATGGACTTGCCAGCGACATTTTGCATTTCTTCGATCGCAGCCAACTTCGTCTCTTTCTTTTTGTCAGAAACTTTGAAAGGTGCAGATTGTTTTCAATTTTTCGTGATTTTTCAATAGTTTCCACTTCATAAATGACCCGAATTCAAGTTGAAAATGTTATTAGTGCAATGATGACCAAATTAATGTTGAAAGCTCGACTTTTAGTGAAGTCTGAGTTGAGAAAATGTTGAAAATAATTATTGTGATCTTTACATGCGTCAAAAAATCTTTCGTGACTTGATCCACAAAGATAAATTAATTACACTATTGCACAAATATCATTTAAACTACAATGGTCGACAAGATAACAATGATTTCCTCAAGATATCAGGAATTAGTGGAAATTATTAAAAAATCTTCATCTAACCTCAATCTGTAAACAAATATTTATCGTTTTCTTATTTTAGGCTGATTATTAATCAAACATGCCGAAGAAAGTCAAGGAACCCGTAAATGCCGTGCACGTTTTCGGCCGCAAGAAGACCGCTATTGCCACCGCATACTGCAAGCGAGGCCGCGGATTGTTGAGAGTGAACGGTCGCCCATTAGAGCAGATTGAACCAAAACTTTTGCAATGCAAATTGCAAGAGCCTTTGCTGTTGTTGGGAAAGGAAAAGTTCGCTGGTGTTGACATTCGCGTCCGTGTTGCCGGAGGAGGTCAAGTCGCCCAGGTTTACGCTATCCGTCAAGCCATTTCCAGAGCTATCGTCTCATTCTACCAAAAGTATGTCGACGAAGCATCCCGCAAAGAACTTAAGGACATCTTGACACAATACGACAGAACTCTTCTCGTTGCTGACCCACGTCGTTCCGAGTGCAAGAAATTCGGCGGTCCCGGTGCCCGTGCAAAGTACCAAAAGTCTTACCGTTAAGCTTTTCATCAGCTTTGGAAGCCATCTACAGCCTCAAACCATCTGCTGTATTTATTTGTTTCTTCACAATCTAAGAAATAAATCTGGATCATTGATGATATAAAAACAAAACAAGTTTTTCCAATGAAAAGAGTTTCATGTTATGTTTTCAGCAGAACTTTCAGTTTCATCGTTGTAGTCATCAATCTTGTCATAATTTACCTCTGAATAGTTTATGACGCTTTGCCTTGACAACCGACGTTCTCACAACATAAATCATTCGAGGATTTCATGAACTTAGTTTGAGAGAAGTCGCTTAAGGTTGTAGCAGATAAATTCAAAATGAAACATGAGCAAGTTGTTCCGGATTATATTCTGATGCTGGAAAGTTCAATTACTGTTCTCGCACTTGTTGGTTGTGGCTGGCTGTTCTTCAAGTTTGTTTCATAGAGTCCTCTGTAAGTTTTTGTCAGAATATTAAGTCAATCTCATTCACAGATTGGTGTCAGCTTGTATTTGGTTCCCTCAGTATATGAAGAATCTTGAGATAGCAACTGAGCTGGCAAATAAACACTTGGAGGAAACTTTGCTGCCAAAGAAACCAATTTACAGCGAAAAAGATTCTGAAGCGAAGGCTCAAGCTAATGATGGCCTCGAGCCAAATGTCAAGGAACGAAAGAAGACGAAGATGTTATGCGAAAAGCTCGTTACTGATTCTGACGTACCTGAAATATCAACACAGGATAAGAAAGAAAAATAATTTTCCATACAAGTCTTTATTTATTTTCTTGTCATTTAATTTTTACTTAACAAAGGATTCTGTCTAATCTTATGCAACGATTTCATTAAATATTTTTCATTTATATTTTTAACTAAGACTTCTCTCGTTCTCCCAACAAGAGATCTTTCGTGAGGCTTGAAATGTGTTTGTTTTTTTCTTGTGTAAATGGTTGAGTTTGCCACGAGCCCGCTGATGGGATCGCCGGCTTGTGTTTCTCTAGAATTCTAATCGTAGAAGTTGATTGTGTTACATTTTTGCTAAATAAACGAGACGGCGTGAGTTATTCTAAACCAAAAAGAAAAGAAAAAGAAAAGTTTTTAAATTAAAAATGACAAAGGATTTTAAGACGCGAGCGAGCTCTGCAAGACAGTTTCTAGAAAAGAGCTACAAGAGTGCAACTAAAAGACTTCGAGCCATACGAAAGATTATCTAAATTAAATTTATTAAAGCGACACGTGACTAACGCCTTTCCACCACAATATAAGAACCAATTTAAGATTCACTAAATAAATTATAAACCGGCGATGGATTCTCGTCTTCGTTTTGACGATCCATAATCAATCGCTTGAACAACTGCTCGCGTGACTTACGAATTTTATTTTCTTGCAGGCGTTGCATGACAGTCAATCGGGATCCGGCTTTTCGCTTCTCAGAATTTTTCTTCGATCGCTTTTTGTTGCGTGGCTTTTTCGGTTCTTCTGTTGAGCTAGACGAAGGCTTCTCGTCATCTTCATCATCGTCGCTGTCAGGACTGCATTCTTGTAAGACACAAACGTCTTTACCTGCACCTTCAAGAGCCAAGGCTACTAATCCACTTCGACCAGGATTCAAGTTAATTGCACGCGATTCTGGAATGTCCAATTCGTTTTCACTGATGCTCGTTACGTTGATCATATCAAAGTTGTTGCAAAGCTGTTCAGTTGTCAATGAGTTTGTAGAATTTTCTTCTACACTTTTAGATTTCGATATTCCGCTGGAGAATTCAGAGAAAGGTGTATCCATCTTTCCTGACAACTTCTGAAGGATACTTGCAGCTGCAGAAGTCGACGAAGTATTGAAAGCGCTTAATGCTGGCAACGAAACTCTTTTCTTTTCTTGATCGAAGCAAATTGACCAGAGAAACTTTGGCTCATAAAGACTAACTCGGTTTAAGTTGAATTCGCGAACGGCCATCTTATAAGCAGCTCCAGCATTTGGATGACTCGGGGATGGCTCTGGTGGAGGCTTGTAGACCGGAGATCGAGGATACATCGAACGAGATGGAGGAGTGAAGACGCTCATTCGACGGTTTCTTGGATCTTTGAACTTTACGAGTGGAATGTCGTCATCGTCTTTCGAGACATTTCTTGTGCTTCCCATCATTGTTGGCACTTCAGGTGACGAGTCATCAAACGAACTCAGATCGGGAATTTCGCGAGTGCTCGTTGACATCGTTCGTTTACGAAGTTCACGTTTAAAACCAATGTTCGTCGATTGAACGGCTTGCTCGCGATAGGCATCGTTATCCTTCTTCAAGAGATCTGAGAGATCGTAGAGAAAGTCTTTTCGAACAGGCTTTATGCGATTTCTTATTGGTCTTTGAGTTCCTCCATCTTTTGACTCGCCACTTGACGATCGTTTAATGATTTTCCCAAATTTGCTGATATTCAAAAGACTCTGGCCAGCTTGTGGTGGCGATGCAAGCTTTTCACGTCGACGTTTCTTCTTCTTCTCTCCTCCGGTTTCTTCAATTTTGGCTTTAATGAACATTTTTGGAATTTTCTTTGTGTCGTCAGATGAGTCGCTTTCTTGTGGAACGAGTATCGATGTGTGAAGAGATTTTCTTCGGACTTTTGGAGGCTTAGGAGCAGTTGGTTCGAAAGAAACTGGCGCTGGTTCCTTGAACTCAACCTTCACTTCAGGTAACGATGTTTCCTCAACCTTAGGAGTTTCATTTGCTTCAGACTCGACTTTCTCATCCTTGGATCCATTCAACTTCAATCTCTCTCTTGCCAACTTTCGTTTAATCTTCAATTGGTTTTTCTTCAATTCATTTTGTTTGGCCAACGATTCTTCATCGACAGCTTTCATCACACTCTCCATGTATTGCTCCATCGTTTCTTTATCTCCCTCGATATTGTGAACGCAGTTGAGATGATTGACAGTGTCTCTCTTTCTGTACCCCTGGTACTCGCACATTTTACATTTGAAACGCTTCTGTCTCGAGTGATATGTGTTGAGATGATACTTAAGCTTTTCATCTGTATCGAAGACTTTGTCACACTGTGGACATTTCTTCTCGCTCGATGATTCTTCTTCAAGTTTCTCATCGATGACCAAAGCATTTGGTTCATCATCTTCGTCGTTAGCTTCGGGTTCATCCTGAATTGACGTGTTGGTGTTAACAGAAACGTCATTGATGCTAACTCGCTTATAATCATCTTCAATAATTTCCTTTTTGATGTTATCGAGTTTCTTCTTTTCCTCTTCATCGTCGAGGTTCCAATCGACAGAGCTGGATTCTTCATGATCCATGACATGCTTTGCTGAAGCCATTTCCTCCTTCTTCACTTTGTTTGTTCGCTTGCGTTTTCGTTTGTTGACGGTCACATCACCATCGGGCATTTGCTCAACAGGTTGTGGAGCACTTTGCTCACTCGCATTTGAATTCTCCTCAAGATCCATCAGCTGCTTGCTTTTGGTTTCTTCTTTGGCTTTCTTTTTCTTCATCTTTGTCTTCTCACGACATTTCGCATCGGAGCAAGCTTGAACATGGCTCGTGTAAACAGCTTTGCGGTCAAATGTCTTGAAGCAGCTTGGACAAACTGCAGAAATTTAAAAAAGATTTTAGTCGATGAAGAGGGAAATTCATTTTTAGATGAAACTTACTGTGTGAATCGCTTTGGTAATCACCGCTGAGATCATTAGAGTTCCAATCAGGGACTTGCTCTTCTTGTGGCTGTTCGTTTCCGTTTTGAAGTTTCTGGAGCTCACGGTTAACACTAACTGGTTTGTTAACGACTTCGTCAGCTCGTACTCTCTTCTTGATGATGTTGTCACGCATTAAACGAATGCGACGGTTATTCTTTCTAAAATGAGAAGCTCAAATGAGTAAGCTCAGTGGCTTTCTAAATAGTTGAATGACTCACTTATGATCATTACTGAGATGCTTGATGACTGCAGCTGATGATGAAAACTTTTGTGGACATGAGGGACATTGATAAAGGAAAGTTGATGGCAAATGTTTCATTTCGACATGAAGCTTAAGAGTCTTTTCAGTTTCGAAGAGAATGTTACAGACTTTGCACTTGATTTGACTGTTGAGTGGCTTCTCTGAGCCGTTGTGCTCTGATGAGTTGAATAAGTTTAAAACCTTTCCGTCTGGTCCAAGAACTGTGTTTGACTTCTGGAGCATGTTGTGGACTTCATTAATCTGAAAGAAAGACGAAGAGAATTGATATTGAGTGAAGTTGAAGATTTTGCAAAGCTCACCTCGTCCTTCATGTTGCTGTTTTCATTTTCCAATTGAAGCGATTGATAGACAGCCACATCCGAGTCATTTACACGATTTAACTTTATCGTTGGAGGTACTGACTCATCACGTGGAGGTTTCTGTATTTGTTCGTAGAAGTCGCTGAGGTTACTTGTTCGCGATTGATGTTGCTTCCACAATAAGCGCTCAACAATGCCGCTGAGATCCTTTGACTTGTCGTCGGCTCCTGGTAATACTCCTGACGCTCCATTTGGATTGTTATTGATCTCGTGTTCGGCTTGAATTATGGTCGATATGTCTTGCACTTGAAATCCATTCTCCCGGAAATAAAAGTGATCAGCCGCATTGAAGTTGCTTCGACAGTAAACGCGTTTATGAGATATGAAGTTGGTTAGACTTCGGAAGATATTTCGACAGACTTTACATTCGTATATCAAGTCACATTCTCGTGACAACAATTTACGCAGCTGTCGGTGAAAAGAAAAATCGATAAACTTCCAGAGATTCGACACTAAAAATTACGAACTTACCTCATTCGTTCCTGATTCGTAAGCTCGAAGAACCTCTTCGAAGCCTGTAACTGAAGTTGCAATTGGTTGGCGAATCAAGCTGAGGTCTAAATTTGGCAAATGCTGATTACTCTCGTCGCTTTCGGTCTCAGCGTTCGAGTGACGATGCTTTCCTTTCACTTTACTCATTTTCTCGTGTTCTCATGTTTTACAATTTATCAGCAGAAATCTGGAAGAAGTCAGTTTAATTTAACAATTAGTAATGGTTAGCGAATGATTCATTGCATTGTCGAAAACTTGAACTTGAGCTCTCTATAATAGCACGAAACTAGTTATTAGCCTCTCACACAATCGTAAGCCGATCCTGAACGCACAAAAACTCCCTTTCCAAAAATAATTCAAATAGAACAAGAAGCTAGCGTCGTAATGGCTGAGATTTCATCATTTTAAAATTTCATAAAACTAACTTCTCTTGTTTGTTTTCCGATAAATATTTTCAATCACAGCGAAGAACTTCCGTAGAAACTTGTACGCGATATTCTACATTTGGTTTCATCATTTTCGTTCGAAAGAAGAAGAAACGAAAAATGTAATGATGAGCGAAAAAAGTCAAAGCTCTACCGAAAACAAGAAAAACACTAAACTGAGTTCTCGAGCGGCTCTCAGAGACCTCGCCATGTAGACAAAAGAATCACAGCAATTAGCTTCACTAACATTGCACTTTAAACTGAATTTGTTATATAATTTTGCGTTCTATGCTACAAAGGTCTCGGCTGAAAGGCCTTTTTTTCGAACGGTTGTAACCGCAACTCAATGTTCCCCAAGACCCCTATCAGTTTGAAGATCGTAAACCGACTTCAACAGAGAATTCTTCGCATATGGCTGAACATGAAAGATTTTCTTTCTCAAACTCACAACACATCATGGCACTCCAACGAAAAAAATACGTCGATATGGGGTTCAACCTTCGACTACTTAGATCCATTGTGTACTCTTAAATGCATAATTATCACCTTTTCGAAGTAAGTTGAGACGCCAAAGCCTGTCGCTATTTTAATTCACCTGATTTTCTACTTTAATATCACTCAAATGTGTTTTTTTTTCTCCTCCGTTTCCGTACACTTCACTAAGCTTAAAGATTATGAAAAATTGTGTTTCTTCACTTCGCTGGGGCCGCTTTGTACGATTGGTCACATGATGAGTGAAATGTTTTTGTTTGGTTGCAAGATTTATGCAAAGCAAAGTTCGATGTCAGCAATTTCAATTGTCGACTGATTGATGCCCGCCATCAAAATTTAGTTTTTTTAATTCACTTTCATCTCATTTTTTTTGTGGGGGATTTGGATGACTTCTTGGATCCACAGATATTGCCACTAGAGATACTTCTTGTATATTTCCGTAAGTTTCGCTCTTTCAGAAAAAACCAACACAACGCTAAATAATTAAACATACACACGATATTCAATATGCACCAGCCCGAGTTACTTTCAATAGTTTGTTTTACCGATTTTCCAGTTCGTTGTTTCAAGTGACAAATTTCATTTGATTGCTATAACAATTGAAATAATTGAAAGTTGGCTTGATTATGCTGCGATTACCTTTTCCGATTTTATCGTGGAAAAAAATTGAATTTACTTTTCAAGCTCACAGAAAAATGTATTTCGAACAATTTGGGCCGATCGGCAGTGACGTAGTTCAAAATATTTTTTATGGCTCCCATGAAGCATGAAGTCTGATAAAGTATTTAACACATTTATGAACGCACTATCGCTTTAGTTTTCATTAAAATCTTCTTGGGCAACATGAATTGTTGATACTAAACTGACGGAACGCTCCCAAATCAAAAAGTGTTAATGTGTACGTGACTAAAGCCAAATAAAGTTGACGATGTAAACTTCTTTCGACGACCAAGTTACTTTCAGGCTCGAAATTATTTTAGAATCATCACAAAGAGACGCGATGGTTACTGAGATAATTTTCTCCATTTTGATTGAAAATTTGTTCGGTCGAGAGGCTCGAGCCGGCATTGAATTTTAATTTCAAGTCATCTAAGTTGTCATGAGCATTCAATGATGAAATAGTTTGCTTTTTCACAACGGAAAAAATATTAACGTGTAAATGAATAATCGATTGAATTTTATTTTCCATGGCGATTTTAATGTTTCGGGTCGCTGTTCTATGATTTTTCAATTTTGGTCTCTTCAAAAACAATTGTCGTGTGATGGTGCTATCAAGCGATCAAAGCAGAAGATTACAGTCGATTGAGCTAGCGCGAGGTTTTGGAAAATATTGCTTCCTTATATGAACAACACAAAACTTAATCGGCCAATCGAGGTATCAAGCAATGGAGTCTTCTCCAGTTTATCCTCATAACTCGCTTTAATTCAATGTTACCTCAACTCCTCTGTATGCTCGACACTCGTTTCTTCAGAGTAACGTCGTATAATTAAGATATTTTCCTACAGCAATCTATCACGGAACATTGAGGGGAAGAAAACTGAAATGGAACAGGCAGAATGTTGTTTTGTTTAAAATATTTTTCCGTTTCTTTTGTATTGCGAACACACATATCACATTTCAACGATTTGCGGCAAATCTTCGGGATCTTCTTCGAGGAAATTTTCAAAACTCCAGCCAATGAAGTTCTTGATGTGATTTTGAAGACTTTCGGATAATTCCAGGCAATTGTTTGCTACAAGATTTCTCAGCAAACATTTAATGTCAATGTAGATTGTGTTCGAATCGCTTTGTTCGATAAATTCAATTGGAATCTCTGGAAGCTGATGCTTGATGACCCACACGAAGTTCTTAAAGAATTGTTTGTCCTTCTCGACTGATCGCTCAGAGTTGCATAAAAGCGAAAGTATCTGACGCCAATGAGCGAGAGCATCAACGGATAAACCACAAAGATAAACTATGAACGAATGTTGAAGTTCTTCGAGTAGTTCCTGCTTCGAAGTGACTTCTGTGAAGAGTTTGTCTACGAGATTCACTGTATCGATATTGTTGAAAGTGACATCAGCTGGTGCTGTTGACTTTGTGATTCTCTCGGGCAGTTTCGTATATCTTGGTTGTGTTTCTGTCAAAACTTCCATGTTGGGCAGATACATCGCTTCATCATCAGTCGTTCTGATTCGAATATTTCTTATCGGTGCATCTGGTTTCCCTCTTGGGCGATCTTTATCTGGACATGACTTGAACTCCACAGAATTTCTAATTGTTCCACATTCGGGCGAGAGTCTTGCGAGAGATGATTCAGTTAACATGTTGCTGAGGTTCTTCCATTTACTTAGATTCTCATATTCATAAATAGCTAGAAATCTAAAAGGAGACAATCGTTGCAAATCGTTTTTCGTGTTATTAAATTTAAAAAGTTACCTATCCAAGTCTTTTAGATGCTCGCGAATTCTCTGTTTCTCCAATTCCAAGTCTCCCTTCGTACGATCTTGTAGTTCTTCCAATTGATCATTCCACTCTTTAACAAGAATCTCACCAGGCTTAAAAAAGTAAAGAAATCCATTCCGGGCCGTCGAAGAGTTTCCAAATTTATCTTTCGACGATGAATAAATGAAATGAGCTCCGGGTGGAATCAACTTCACTCCTCGAAACTCTTGAGTTATGCTGATTGCAAGAAGGTCAATGCCAAACTCTGTATGATCCGGAGCTCCTGTTACAATGAGATACGCGAATTGATCCATTTTGTTTTGGCAAAAACTTCGATCGTGACGAATTTGATGAAAGAGGTTGTCCGATAGATGGGGGTTTTAACTTTCCAAGATATTGGAATAATCTGGAATATTGTGGAAAACTGGAAAGTTAAAACCCCCATCTGTTGCGAAATATTAAAAAAGTAAACAAAGACAGTGACGGCGTTGTGCATTTCTTGGCCAATAGATGGGAGTTGCACACAAATTTTAAGGAGGAAAGCTACGACGATCCGTGCGCGAAAGTTTAAAAGCAGAACAAATTTAAATTTGCTGAGCAAGCTTATTTCAATTAAATCTTATATTTTCTTTATTGGATTGGTAAGTGATGAATTCATCTTTATTTTATGATAAATCTTCGATAAATATCAATAACCTTCTAAAATTCTTTAAAATAGTAAATCGATTGAAGAAGACGAGATGGCATCTGGTCGAAAGCGTGGTGCTTTAGGAGACATCACTAACAGCAATATTGTGAGCGAAACAAATGTGAAACGTCAAAAGATTGAAGTGATTTCGGATGGTAAGTGAAATTCATGATAAATTATATAAATTTTAAATGTAACCTCAATTTTTTTACAGAGATTCTTCCATCTGAGATCCCATCAGCACCTGTTCCGAATCAAAATAACAGATTCACTGACGAAGACGAGATGGCATCTGGTCGAAAGCGTGCAGCTTTAGGAGACATCACTAACAGCAATATTGTGAACAGCGAAACAAGTGCGAAACGACAAAAGATCGAAGTGCTTTCGGATGGTAAATAAAATTAATGATAAATTTAATAAATTTTAAAGGCAACCTCAATTATTTTACAGAGATCATTCCATCTGATCTCCCATCAGCATTTGCTCTGAATCTCGACACAATTCCAGAGGAAATGATGCGCTACATCTTCAAGATACTTCCACCAGGCGACCAGCTGAATGTCGCCGCTACAAATCGTCGACTGAATGACTGCTTCATCTCAAACTTGAAGAACTTCAGCTTCACATTGGATTTCGACACAAACTATTTGCCAGAAATCGACCGTCACTACTCCACGGTCGTATTCAAGAATTTGACGAAGCCTGAAACCGGGAAGCGAAAGAAAGAAATGAATACTTTGTTCAAGACGATGGGTCCACACATCAAGGATTTAACTTTCATTGACGCCAAAGTTACCGAGAAGTTCTTTTCCAAAGTTATGAGATTCTGCCCGAATGTGGAGTCGCTCACATTCTGCAGCTTCAAGATTTATGCTTCCGACTTCTTCTCTGCACTGCCTTTCAAACATTTGAAGAAGATTTCCTTTGACGATTCAACTTCGGTCCACAGTCTTCGAAACATCCTCACCTATGTGAACACTCTTCAGGAATTTGAGAGCGAATTCTACGAATCTAATTTCGAAGAAGACGAAGAGTATATGCCTAAAGAAAACATGGCAATCTGTGACATTCTGACTCGCCAGAACAAATTGAAGAAGCTCATAATCACTTCTGATGAGATCTTCATGGATGCACTTCAGGACTCGAATTATGGATTTCAACTAGACACTCTCTTGATTTCTATTTCTGATTTGTCGAAATTTCAATCGCAGAACATGAATTCGTTCGTTTTGCAGCAGAGACAACTGAAGACTGTGACCTTGAATGTTCGCTGTGATTACAAATCCAACAATTTCATCAAAACATTCGAACACATCCTTCGATCACGAGAACTAAAGTCACTCAGCTTAGTTTTCTACAAAGCTTCAACAATGGATGTTTTCTATAATCAGTGTTCAATCATCAATCCTAGAGTAGAGAAATTATTTATCAGCGTCTGTCAGACAAAACGCCGTCGCTTCATCGAAGCCACTTCGAAGATGTTCCCGAATTTGAAGGCTTTGACATTAAAACTTGACAACTCTTGGATGAATTCGCCAGCAAACACTTTCACAGCATTGAACACTTTGACAAATCTCGAAACATTGAAATTCGATGCGTTCCGCACAAATATGATGCAAACATTGGCTATTCCATCATTGAAAACGCTTCAAGTTTTTCCGTTCACACAGTTCGATCGAGCACAATTCGATTCATTCTTGAAGAAGAATCAACAATTGAACGATTGCTCCATTGCTTTAGGCAATGTCAACATTCATTCTACAATTCAGGTGATTGAATCATTAGTAATGAACTTGCCTAAGATCACAAACATTTTCGTTTGCACATGCCAAGAATCGATTCCTGCTTCTGATATGGCAGATCTTCGAACTCTGATCGAGCAGAGCTCTTCTTCGTTGCGTCATTTGAAGATTTGTGGCGAATTATTTAATTTCTAAATTTGTTCTAGTCATTTTTGTATCTTCGTTTGGAAACGATCATTCATTTATTTTCACAATATCGCTAAATCAATTTCCAATTTTGTTATCAAAACTAATTATGAATTTACAGTAAAAATAAATAAAACTTGTTTAATCGTAACTTGCATCAACTTTTATTGAGGAACGAAGAGAACTTGAAAGTCATTTCTTGAAGATGCTGAAAGGAATTTCTTTACGGAAAATGCAAAGATTTGAATTTGGTTTCTCGATAGAAAAAAAAGTTTTATTTCATAAATTTCTTGCTACAAAAATGATTTTCTTTTTCTTAAAAAATATTTGAAGACTCCTGAAGTTTTAATTAAATAGTCATTTCTCAATTTTTAAATTTTCTCGTCTAATTTCTGACGTTTTGTGCTTTTCTTGATGACCGATCCGGTCAACTTTCTTTTACGGCCAACATCATCTTTGTTTGATGATTCCATTTTCTTGGTGAAAAGTTTATATTGTCTTGTGATTTGTTCGTCTTTTTCATCATCGCTGCTCAAATACAAGTCTTCAAGTAGCATTGCTTTAATTTCTTCGGTCGTTTTCGAAGCAATCGGGATTTTTGGAAGCTTCGTATCGTTTTTTGAAGACACTTTGTTACGCACATTTGACGACGACTTGCTGGAAGACGATTTCTTCCTATTTTCTTTTTCTGGCACTAACTTCTCAGGTTTATTTAACGGAACCTTCTTCTCGACTATACGATTGGGAACCACAAATTCAGGAGCGAACAGAGGTTCTTCCACCAACGTTTTCTTGGGCAGAGTCTTTGATGATGACTTTGACGATTGCTTTGACGATGAAGAGCTTTCTTTCGATGACGATAAGCTTTCCTTGGACGAAGTGACTTCTTTCGACATTGAGGATGAGCTTACTTTGGATGAAGAATTGGTTTTCGTTGACGAACTTTTCTTCGATGACGATGAAGTTGCTTTGGACGAAGAAATTTTCTTTGGTTTTGATGAAGAGCTTTCCTTAGATAAAGATGAGCTTGCCTTGGACGAAGAAATTTCTTTCGATGTTGACGATGAAGCTTTGCGGGAAGACGGAACTTTCTTTTCTACTTCACTTTTGTTAATTAAAATTTCAGGAGCGACAAGAGGTTTGTTCAACGTTTCCTTGGTCTGTGTCTTCGATGATGACGATGAACTTGCTTTGGATGAAGTTGACTTGACTTTTTCATTAATTTCAGTCATTTTAGGCTCGAAAACTTTGCACATTGGCATTGGTTTAGTGAAAGCTCTCTTTGGAGCTTTAACGTTATTGACGATATTTTTATAAACGTCAATCATTGGTTTTGTGCAAAGTCTCTTTGGAGCAACATTGATTTTAGTTGTTACATTTTTCGAAATCGTTGAAACATCTGAGTCAATATTTGATGAAAACTTCTCAATTTGTTCGTCTTCTTCAAGCCCATCGGTAAACCAGAAGTCCAAGTCCAGCTTTATGTCTTCTTCTGGTGATTGAAGAACATCATCCACATATGTCTCTACATCGCTTGGAAGTTCCTGGTCGACTTGTGATGAGAATTCCTCAATTTGTTCATCGTCTGTACCCTCGATGCTATGATTCAAATCCTTTGTCGAATGTGAGTTGAATTCTTCAGCTGATTTGGTGGTAGCTTGTTCATCGTCTGTACTATCGATGCTTAAATTCAAATCCTTTCTCGGTCGTGAAAAAGATTCTTCAACTGATTTGTTGATTGCCATAACTTCATCGTCTTGTTCATCGTCGCTCATGAGCAATTCGTCGGTCACCGCTGGTTCGTCTTCTTTTTCTGTTGATCTAGAAACAGCATCCAAATTTGTCGATACTGTACTCGTTGTCGTTGAAGGTTTTTTAATAATCTTTGAATGAGCTGTCTCCTTTTGTTCGTCTTGTTTTTCGTTTTCGCTCAAGGGTGTGTTGTCGTAAACTGGCTCTTCTCTTTGCGAAGTTGTAGGAACATCCATTGGCACTGGATTGATTGAGTTTATTGTAGGAGTCACGTTGATTGTTGTTGATGTTTTAATGCAACGTTTCTTTGCCATTGGTTTCTCAGTTTCATCGTCGCTTGACAAGTTCAAATCTTTATTTCCTTTAACTTTTTTTAAAAGTCGCGCTCGTTTCTTGGATTTACTCAAAATACTTTTCTTGCTGACTTTCTTGTCAGCAACAACGTTTGCTATCAATTCCTCTGACGGCGGCTTCAATGATAATGGTCTAGTAGGAATCTTCATCGGATCGGACTTTGATGCTTTCGATGCTTGTTGCAGAACATAAGCATCATGTCGTCTCTTAGCTTCCAACATAGCCTCCGTTGACAATGCTGGTCCAGTTGGTCTTTTCACTACAATTTTCTCAGGAACTTCTTCTTGGATATTGGCTCTGGCAACGAGCTTTTTGGTTGATTCCTTGTTGTCCATGATGAAAATATTTTAAATAGCACTTTATAATAATCTTTGTGTAAATAATACTTGATAATAAACAAGAGATGTTATCTCGTCTGATGAACAAATAATAATGAAAAATTAATGTTGAGAAGATCCCTTTTAAGGAAATGACCTAAAGCTCAATTCTACCTGGCCTACGAAGCTTTTCCTAAGAATTCTACCTGGCAGGTAGAAAATGGATGTTTTTGTCATTAAGTTGCCACAAGTTTCATGAACCGCATGAGAAAATCAAAATATTTGCTGAGCATAAGATTCGTCGACTTCCCGAGTCTGCTTCTCATATTACAGATCTTCGAATTCTGAATTTGTTGAATCGTAACTTGCATTAAATATTTATTGAGAATCAAAGAAAACATGAAAATCATTTCTTGAAGCTGCTGAAAAGAAATCTTTTGTCAATTGAATTTTATTAGAATTTTCCTTTTAAAAATTTAAATTTTGTATTTCGACATAAATTTTTTTTTATGAACAATAAGAAATTCAAGTTTAAATGTTTTTTTTTTAAGAAAAAGGATTAAGAGCTAATTATGAAAAATAATTACACTTGATTGGCCATAATTCAGGAAAAGGGATGACAACAGATGTGTTTTGTGGTAAAATATTACCTGTTTCATGACAATCCTGAAAGCTAATTGAGTCATTTTTGTATCTTCGTTTGGAAACGATCATTCATTTATTTTCACAATATCGCTAAATCAATTTCCAATTTTGTTATCAAAACTAATTATGAATTTTCAATAAAAATAAATAAAATTTGATAAATCGTAACTTGCATCAACTTTTATTGAGGAACGAAGAGAACTTGAAGTTATTTCTTGAAGATGCTGAAAAGAAAAATTTTGTCAATTGTTTAAGACTTGATTCTCGAAAAAAAATTCTATTCGGAAAATGCAAAAATTTAAATTTGGTTTCTCGATAAAAAAAAGTTTTATTTAATAAATTTCTTGTTACAAAAATGATTTTCTTTTTCTTAAAAAATATTTGAAGACTCCTGAAGTTTTAATTAAATAGTCATTTCTCAATTTTTAAATTTTCTCGTCTAATTTCTGACGTTTTGTGCTTTTCTTGATGACCGATCCGGTCAACTTTCTTTTACGGCCAACATCATCTTTGTTTGATGATTCCATTTTCTTGGTGAAAAGTTTATATTGTCTTGTGATTTGTTCGTCTTTTTCATCATCGCTGCTCAAATACAAGTCTTCAAGTAGCATTGCTTTAATTTCTTCGGTCGTTTTCGAAGCAATCGGGATTTTTGGAAGCTTTGTATCGATTTTTGAAGACACTTTGTTACGCACATTTGACGACGACTTGCTGGAAGACGATTTCTTCCTATTTTCTTTTTCTGGCACTAACTTCTCAGGTTTATTTAACGGAACCTTCTTCTCGACTATACGATTGGGAACCACAAATTCAGGAGCGAACAGAGGTTCTTCCACCAACGTTTTCTTGGGCAGAGTCTTTGATGATGACTTTGACGATTGCTTTGACGATGAAGAGCTTTCTTTCGATGACGATAAGCTTTCCTTGGACGAAGTGACTTCTTTCGACATTGAGGATGAGCTTACTTTGGATGAAGAATTGGTTTTCGTTGACGAACTTTTCTTCGATGACGATGAAGTTGCTTTGGACGAAGATATTTTCTTTGGTTTTGATGAAGAGCTTTCCTTAGATAAAGATGAGCTTGCCTTGGACGAAGAAATTTCTTTCGATGTTGACGATGAAGCTTTGCGGGAAGACGGAACTTTCTTTTCTACTTCACTTTTGCTAATTAAAATTTCAGGAGCGAAAAGAGGTTTGTTCAACGTTTCCTTGGTCTGTGTCTTCGATGATGACGATGAACTTGCTTTGGATGAAGTTGACTTGACCTTTTCATTAATTTCAGTCATTTTAGGCTCGAAAACTTTGCACATTGGCATTGGTTTAGTGAAAGCTCTCTTTGGAGCTTTAACGTTATTGACGATATTTTTATACACGTCAATCATTGGTTTTGTGCAAAGTCTCTTTGGACCAACATTGATATTAGTTGATGCATTTTTCGAAATCGTTGAGACATCTGAGTCAATTTTTGATGAAAACTTCTCAATTTGTTCGTCTTCTTCAAGCACATCGGTAAACCAGAAGTCCAAGTCCAGCTTTATGTCTTCTTCTGGTGATTGAAGAACATGATCCACCAATGTCTCTACATCGCTTGGAAGTTCCTGGTCGACTTGTGATGAGAATTCCTCAATTTGATCATCGTCTGTACAGTCGATGCTTTGATTCAAATCCTTTGTCGAATGTGAATTGAATTCTTCAGCTGATTTTGTGATAGCTTGTTCGTCTTGTTCATCGTCTGTACTATCGATGCTTAAATTCAAATCCTTTGTCGGACGTGGATTGAATTCTTCAGCTGATTTTGTGATAGCTTGTTCGTCTTGCTCATCGTCTGTACTATCGATGCTTAAATTCAAATCCTTTCTCGGTCGTGAAAAGGATTCTTCAACTGATTTGGTGGTTGCCATAACTTGATCGTCTTGTTCATCGTCGCTCATGAGCAATTCGTCGATTGGTTCGTCTTCTTTTTCTGTTGATCTAGAAACAGCATCCAAATTTGTCGATAGTGTACTCGTTGTCGTTGAAGGTTTATTAATAATCTTAAAAAGAGCTTTCTTCTTTTGTTCGTCTTGTTTTTCGTTGTCGCTCAAGGGTCTGTTGTCGTAAACTGGCTCTTCTCTTTGCGAAGTTGTAGGAACATCCATTGGCACTGGATTGATTGAGTTTATGAAAGGAGCCACGTTGATTGTTGTTGATGCTTTGATGCAACGTTTCTTCGTCATTGGTTTCTCAGTTTCATCGTCGCTTGACAAGTTCAAATCTTTATTTCCTTTAACTTTTTTCAAAAGTCGCGCTCGTTTCTTAGATTTGCTCAAAATACTTTTCTTGCTGACTTTCTTGTCAGCAGCAACGTTTGCTAACAATTCCTCTGACGGCGGCTTCAATGATAATGGTCTAGTAGGAATCTTCATCGGATCGGACTTTGATGCTTTCGATTCTTGTTGCAGAACATAAGCATCATGTCGTCTCTTAGCTTCCAACATAGCCTCCGTTGACAATGCTGGTCCAGTTGGTCTTTTCACTACAATTTTCTCAGGAACTTCTTCTTGGATGTTGGCTCTGGCAACGAGCTTTTTGGTTGATTCCTTGTTGTCCATGATGAAAATATTTTAAATAGCACTTTATAATAAACTTTGTGTAAATAATACTTGATAATAAACAAGAGATGTTAACTCGTCTGATGTTCAAATAATAATGAAAAATTATTGTTGAGAAGATCCAAGATCCCTTTTTATGGAAATGACCTAAAGCTCATTTTTACCTGGCCTACGGAGCTTTTCCTAAAAATTCTACCTGGCAGGTAGAAAATGGATGTTTTTGTCATTAAGTTACCACAAGTTTCATGAACCGCATGAGAAAAACAAAATATTTGCTGAGCATAAGATTCGTGGACTTCCCGAGTCTGCTTCTGATATGGAAGATATTCGAACTCTGAAAATTTGTTAAATCGTAACTTGCATCAAATATTTATTGAGAATCGAAGAAAACATGAAAATCAATTCTTGAAGCTGCTGAAAGGAAATCTTTTGTAAATTGAATTTTATTAGAATTTTCTTTTTAAAAATTTAAATTTTGTATTTCGAAATTTGAGAAATTCAAGTTTAAAATTTCGTTTTCTAGAAAAAGGATTAAAAGCTAATTACACCTGATTGGCCATAAGTCAGAAAAAGGGCGGACAACAGATGTGTTTTGTGGTAAAATTCTACCTGTTTCATAACAATTCTGAAAGCTAATTGAGTAGACCAAAAATTATGATGAGCATTAGATTCTTTGACATTCTAAATCTCAATTAAATTACAAAGCGACGAATTTTTTTTGGAGCTAATCTTGTCTATAAATTAAATTTTATTCGAGAACTCTGATCTTTTTAAAACATCATTAGAATTGATAAGCAGAGTGAAAGGTGACAACGTAAAACAAACGAAAAAACATTAATTTTTTTAATTTATTGTTCTCCCAAATAAAATCTAAACAACAACTAAATTGCGTTAAGAGCTTGATCAAGATCATCAATAATTTCGTTCACATCTTCAATTCCAACCGAGAGTCTAATCAAATTATCAGTCACGCCAGTCTCGAGTCTTTCATTCTCAGGAAGAAATCCGATTTGCATTTCCCAAGGAAACGAGACGCTGCTAGAGAAGCAGCCCAAGCTTTGCATGACACGAACCAATTTCAATGATTTCAGGAACTTTCTTGTGTGCTCTAAAGATCCTTTAATTAGAAATCCCATGATTCCGGTATGTCCATAAGACTGAGCCAAAGCAATTTCGTGTCCTTTGTGAGCCTTCAGAGCTGGATGCATGACTTTCTCGACCTTTGGATGTTCCTCAAGGAATTTCGCGACGAAATAAGAATTTTTCGAGTGTTGCTCCATTCGAGACGGCAAAGATTTCAAACTACGATTGACCAAGTAACAATCAAAAGCGGCAGGAACAAGCCCAGCAGTGATTTGAAAGAATTTCAAGCTTTCGTAGAGTTTTTCATTGTTTGTTGTGATTGCTCCCATGACGACATCAGAGTGACCGTTAGTAAACTTGCTGAGTGAATACATCACAGCGTCTGCTCCAAGTTCTAATGGTCGTTGAAAGTAAGCAGTCAAGAAAGTGTTGTCGACAATCACCAAAGCTTTGGATTTTGCGTGGACAAAGTCAGCGATCGTCTTGATGTCGATAATGCTCAACAAAGGATTCGATGGCGATTCAAGCCAAACAATCTTTGTATTCGGTTTCAAAGCTGCGTCAAGTGTTTTCAGGTTGTTAAAGTCAACGTAAGCGATTTCGATTCCCATTTTCGTCGGCAAGCTGTCAAAGAGTTTAATCGATCCGCCATACAACTCTTTCGTTGTGACAATTCTGTCTCCGCTTTCCAATGTCATGATGACTGTGGTCAATGATGCGATTCCTGTAGCAAAAGTTAGTCCATAAGTGGCACCATCGAGAGAAGCTAAACATTTTTCCAAGACATCGCGTGTTGGGCTTCCGAAGCGACTGTACTTGACTCCATAACAACCGTTTTCTGGGTCTTCGTATTGATAAGTCGCTGAGGTGACGATTGGTGGTACGATCGCTCTAAATAAATTAAGGAATTAATTCGTTTTCGATTTTATTTCTTTATTTTTTAATTACTTGCTGTTCCACTGCTTTGGATCCTGTCCAGAATGAATTGCCTTCGTCGCAAATCCTTTCGGTTGCTTTCTAAAACCCAATTCTTCGTTGAAACTCTTAATATTTTGCATGATGAATTAATCTGTCTTCTCTCGATGTTGAGGCGAAACTGAATCGCGAAATCAAAAAATAAAATGTTTGAGACTCGCTCGACAAAGATTTAATTTCTCTTATCGCAGCCGAGCAAAATTAAATCGTCACGAGCTTTGGCTCAAAACATTTCAACAGTTCTCTCCGAAAGCTCTCGAAAAAAGCTTTCAATTGTATCATCATCATCGTTAACAGCTGATATTTAATGTTGTTACCATATAATCAAACTCGAATTGATTTTCTCTCATCCTTCACTGCAAAGTCACGAAAAAGAATGTTTCAATCCAGCCTTGTCTGCTATCAGTAATGCACGATCAACTTTACACGCATGTTCCATTTGTTTGTTCTTGTTTTTGATCTGCATAATTTTTCTCTCATGACATTGCTCTCTTTACAACTTATGATTGAAACGATTGATGCGATGTGAATTTTTTTTTTCGAAGAAAATCTGTCGAAACATCAAAAACAAATTTTCCCAAAACTTCGTTTTCGAAGGAGAATCCCGGGAGCAAATTCACGGAAAACAAGGAACGAACGAACGAACGAACATGACTTTCGGATTATCTATGCGATTCATAAATGCACTGCCAGATGTTGAAGAGCATTAAACTTTATCATGTATCGGCATCTTTTCACACAAATTATTCTCTCGCTCGCTACTCCGGTCCATGAACTTCAATTCAAAATGAGCAGCTCGATAAAGATGCCAAGGTGGATTAAACCGCAAGAATATCGATTTCGCCTTAGCTAAGCATCAGCTTAGCGCATTGATATATCCAAACTCGTGTGGTTTCAGCTTCATCGCTCTCACTGATTTTGTGTGTTTATCTAAGGTCGTCAATGAGCTTTTAACAGCTTTCGATACAATTGCAATCAAAGGATTGAATATTTTATGCTTCGTTGATGTTAATGTGATTGTGATAGTGAATGCTTAGCAACTCATACAAATGCTTGAGTGCGAATACCATTGAGAAAGCTTCAGCATGGCAAGAGTTAGCGAATATCTCTTCGCTACGGGGGAGACTAGACAACAAAACATGAAACAAACACCAGCGAATGTCTTAAGCGCCTTAAACATGAGGCGCACACCATGAAGCGTGGAAAAAACTTATAAAGCCAACCGCGCAGCCGCCAGTGCAAGTTATTTTGCGAAGAGAATTTACAAAGTCAACAACGCGCAGTTTTCAGATAATTCGGACAAAATTCATAATTTCCTGCAAATACATTTTCTCCACTTTTCACTTTCCTTTGTGTAAAAATTAATTTCTGTGGTCATCAGACTTCGATTAAGCAAAAAAAGTGAAAATATTCAAGTGCAACATTCAAAGGATTATTACTTAAACAACTCATAATGTGGATGAAAGTGACGGTAAGTGGCGACGAGAGTGAATTAAACAATCGCTAATTGCTCAATCATCATAAGAAACGTTGCGACTTAATAAAGTTCTCCGGAATCGCTGAGAAAAGTTTCCACTGACTAATGAAATATCCGAACAATTATCTCATTGCTTTTAATTTCCCTTTCATTCTTCAAAGTCGCATTGAGGGGAGATAATGCAAAGGAATTTCGTTTCAATGCAGTTTACCTTCAATAACGTGGGGAATCGCGTCTTTCACTCGAAAAGCTTCCCATTCAAGTTCTCTCGGCTTTGTGTTTGCAAAAATAATTATAATTAGATGTATTACGATCAAGCGCGACATGAAAACAGTAAACGGGCTCAACATGAGAAATTGAAGCCTGTGATTCTGCCTTCGTCTACGTGTCTGATGCAATCGCTAAGGTCTTCACGGTAACCGATTTTTATGGAAGATCTTTAAATGCCATTCAATAAATAATTTATATTTACATTTAATGTACGAGTCTGGGGGCAGTAAAGCAATACTTTCTACACGTTTTTTTTTCTTTTCTTACTTCAAAGGAGACAACAATATCAAGAAGCTTTGAAAGGTTTCTTGATGTCTCGTCGTCTCGAGCGACGCACAAAGTGCCAATCTTAAGTCTCGGAAAATGAGGAAATAATTGCACTTTAGAAAAAAGTTGAAACGAGAGCCGTAATTTCAATCTCGACGATGATATTAATTTACGTCAATGACTTGTGAGTTTAGAGTTAGACGAGCCTCGGTTCGAAGAATTGCTACGATCGACCCGAGAGAAGTTTTCACAAGCTTTGTTGATTGAATTGAAGAAACTTTCGCTCTCGTTTCCGAAAAATAAAACGAAGAGTTCACAATTAAATATTCAATAAGCATTAGCGAAGTGCGCGCAAGGAGAAATTTTTAAATCATTCCAATTACCCATCGCGCAGGTGTAATTTGCTTTCCATTGTTTGCCATCCGTTAACATTTGGCAGTGATTTAACCATGAAGAAAGTTCGAGCGATTTTTCTCAGATTAATCAAAGCACTTTCGTTTTTCAAGTGAACTCGCTGACGACGGCGACCTTCACAAGGTTTTTTTTTTGTGTACGTACTTCGCTGATCTACTTAGGCTTCGTCTCGCATAAAAGCGACAAAACGTCAAGTCTTTGAACGAGAAATTATGCAAAGTTTATTCCACTTCTGAACATTGTCTCAAAATGTTATTCAGGGAGTCGTCGTTCAATGATGAACCCTAAATGTTAATTTCAAACTAATTCCCTCCTCGTTTGAACTTCATTCGAAAATTTACCGTGCCAATTGTAGGCTCTTTTGAAAATGCAAAGAAATTCTCACGGTCTTCAATAAGAAGAGCAATGGCACTAACTCACATGAGAGTCGCGCTTTACGTGCGAGGAAGAAATAAAAACAAATTTTGTGCTCAGTGCTTTTTTTTTTGCCTTTCATTGTCGCTTCTCTTTGCAAAGCTAACGATGTAACGGAGAATCGATTAGCAATGAAAAACGCATCGAGCTTAGTCTCTTCCGACTTGATGGACGCCCTGCCGTTGAGGCAGCCTCGTAGAAGAGACGTGAAAATCTTATTAGTTAGCCGAGAGATTTACGTTCGATGTCATTGTCTTGTCTTTTTGTGAAGTCGTCATAATGTTATGCAAGTTGGCGTGTGAAGTTTGCAGATCTGAATCTTAAGCTGAATCGTTTTGAGTTTGGAGGACGCGATGCTTTACACTTTAAAGTCGTAGTTTGTGACATTTTCCTCATTTTCTTCTTGTCGACAATAATTCAGTTCATGGAATCTGATCTGAGAAACTCTTTTACAAGAAAGTAATCTCAAGAGATTTCATCTCCAACTATGAAATAAAATAATTTATTTCGACCTCGCGAAAAAGTCTCAGCAAGAAAAGTCAAAAGCATTCAACTTGTTGCACTTTAGTAAAATTAAAATCCATTCGAGCGAAATCCGCATCGACAGCCAACGGCGGAATGTGAAAAGTGAAGAAGACACCATCGGCTCATTGCTTTATTAAATGTTGTTCTACTGTGGCAAAGCATTCGAAATGAACAAGAAATAATTATTTTTCTCGTTGCAAATCGAATCGTGATGAGTCGGAATTACACGATTCTTGCAAGCGTCGTCACTCTTCGGATTGCCCGCATGGTTTTGTGGGTGGAAGTGATCACGTCGAATTGCTCTGACGATTTAATTAATTAACGTCATCGTCGTTAATAGCGAAAGGTTTTCATGGCATTTCCAATGCTCATCGGGCAACCCTCACAAGGCGCTCAAAGGCACTTTGCACTCGAAACAAAATTTGTTTTCCATTGAAATGCTTTTAATTTTGCTTTGAAGCCGTCTTCATTAAATCTTCTCGAGACTACTGCAGCCTCTTTGGAACTTTTATTTACGGCTTTTCTTACAAATGCATTGAAGCAACGTCGAAGAAGTAAAACAACAATTGGCGAACTGAGCGTATTATGACATTTTACATAACACATGGAACATAAAATAAGATTTTTTAATGCTTTCTGGATGAGACTTTTCTCATTCACTACGAGCAGCGACTTCTCTTTCATCTTTTTGAAAGGAAAAATGAAACACAAAAGGTGAGAAAACGTCTTTGCATTCGACGATGACAATGTAAGCGGCGATGCATCATCGTAGTCATTAGATAAGCCTTTAGACTTTCGGTGAATTTCTTGAAATTATTTACGACGACATTGTGAATTCTTCAAAGTTTCCCACACAAACACATTCGATCGATGGAAAAACAGGAAAAACGACATTGCTTCGCGTAACGTTTATAGCAAAGATTGTTCAAAAATGTCGTACGCAAATGGAAAACGAAAACGAGTTTCCATCAGACATTTCCCAGTTGAGAAAGTTATTTCATAGCGATCGAAAATTATCTAATTCCATGTCGAGTAACGAAAGAAAGAAAGCAAGAGTTAAGCACACACTCTCACGCTTTAATTGCGATTCAAGTGTCTGGAAATAATGAAAAACGATTATGATTGAAATCGGAACAAACGAGAAGCGTTGAAATAATAAATCGCTCCATGGTCAAGTTTACGTACTTTCGCTGTGATCGTTTTCATTTTCATCGATCGTTTCACGCCCGATTAGCGTTAGCTAACGAAACTTTGCTTCACTTTCAGTGTCGCTTTTTCGAAAAGCAATTTTGATGGCATGTCAAGATTCACAAAATCGCCAATCATTCAACTCAATGAACGCCATGAGACAATGAACCAATAAAACTGACGAAGCCGCCGCGTCGATTGACTAATTTGCCACAAAAAAAAAAATAAAAGTAAAATTGACGAAGCTTTGTACAGTTTAACTGAAATCCATCACGGAGCTGCGTTTTATTTGCGCAACTCGCTGATGGGTTAATTAATTGGTTTTTTGTGCAACTGACTATTGTGACAGATTTGTGACTCGATTCTCCTTCGAAATCGAGAGCACAGTGTGTCAAGTTTAAAGCTATCCTATCATTAGCTGTCATGTTTCACTTGCGTAAACATTCGTCAGCTAAATCCCATTCACGTGTTAAAAGAGCGTAAAGTCTTCTCTCGTTTATCAGGTCTTAGAGGAGTTTATGACGACATGATAAACAATGAGATTGCGCTCGGCTTTAGTTTCGATTTATTTCAAATGCTTTCAACCGTGAAACTCGAAATTTTCAGTGTCGGAAAAATTGTAACCTTTCATTTCTCGGTTCATTGCGTTCGACAGTTTTCATTTCGGCTTCCTTGGGAAAAATAACAATTAATTTCTCGTCTCCATCTCGTCAACGATATTTCATCTCGTGAACAAAAGAACGAAAGACGATTTTTCATCGGTCGCTTCTCGCATGATTTATTTTCCGATCATGTAAGCGACGTTTCAAATTACTTGGCTACTGTGCAGCTTGCAATGTCCGGGAAAAACAAGCGTCGACCGAGTTAGCAATCTTATCACGTATCATGAGAAGGCGCGTAACAAATTACACGTTCAAACGTTGCTCGTTTAACAAAATCAATCGACGAGCATTCAAAACCAGCTCGCGGCATGAGCCTTAGGAGTCCCAGATACATTACATCAAATTATTTGTGGCATTTCTTATGTAAGAGTATGCACATTAAATCTTTTTGCTGAGCGGAACGAACTTATAATAAACAATCGTTCAGTTGTAAGCCTTCGAGTCTAAGGTCCACGCGAGCGCTCTTAATCCCTTTTCCACTCAAATATCAAACATCGAGATTTACGTAAGCAAAGTGCATTGAGAAGAAAGAGCGAATTACAAAGTCACCGTGCGTTTCGACTTTCGCTTTCAGTTTTGAGGAACAGAGAAAACTCGTTGAGTCTGTCGAGCTAATACGGTTAACGTGCTATAATATCAATTGAAGTTGAGCTTACGAGCATGGCTCATGACAACAATTTTCCGTTTGAACGCATTGACGATGACATAATAGCAATTGCTTCATTATCCAATGCAAGTTTCCCTCTATCACAAACTCTCTCGATGTCTACGAGAGCATGTGAGTAATTGTGAAATCAAGTGCATGCAAACGTGAAGTTTCTTCTTCCTTTTTCTTTTGGGTTTTCTCATACAGCCGGTAAAGTCTTTCATTGACTAGCACTTCAAGCGTAATTTGCCGAATGCTAATGGTCCAATTTTGATCTTAAATCGAGAGCTCTGTCATTAAATGTGAAGGTCACAAGCCCGCCAATGTTGTTCAGGGATTGGCAGTACTCGAAATCAATACGCTCAATTTGATTGTCCTCCCGATTTATTCAATTGCCAGCCCACCCCGTGCCCACTGAAATTTATTTCCTGTAAGTCATAATGTTTACCATGTTTTCTTTTGTCCGCCTCAAGATCCGCGACTCGAGAGATCATAATTAAAACGTTGGATGAATGAATGGAAAAAAATAAATCGAAACTGTGAGAAAGACCATCAAGAGCGCTGTGAAGTTCGAGCTCACACCCATTTCCATGTCCATGTGCCTGCAATGTAATTCAGACGCATAATTTGCGACGAAAACGGCGATCGAGATGTTTGTTTCTATCGTGAAAGAGCAAGCCGAGTTTCCATCGCCGCTAGACTCAACAATTTGATGATTGTTCCAATTGCCAAGCGCTAACAGTGAGTCAACATCGATGAATCAGCGAGATCTGACCTCGAAATAGATTTTAATGCCTTCATTCTGCTTGTGTAGCTTGCATCAGTCCAGATGGCAATTCGAGGAAATCGGAATTTCTTGAGCGTTGGAGAGAAAATGTTTGTCGATTCCGGTTCTGTAAAATATGTTCGACTTTTCTTCGTTGCGCAAAAACATTTTTATCGTGTGGAACTGAATTCAGTAAAGCGCGCTGCATTGACTCGAAGTCAATTGCGCTTAGTTCTGTTCGAGCAAAAGGCGTTTGCTCGGGCGAGGAACCAACCTCCGAAATCACAAACGAAACTATAAATTATTTACCAAGAAATGTTTCAATGGCAATCGCGAGTGCAGCCAAACTGTCGGTTACGGTTAATTAAATTAGATCGATTTCATTGTTTCACTCTTCGTGTTGTTTGTACTTCATGATTCTCTCGCTTTATTTGCGAATTAACAACATCACTCACTGAATGAGTTCCTCAATTATTTAATTTTTTTTTTCGTTGTAATTTGCAGATTCCGCTCGCTTTTCTGGTTCTTTTAGCAATTGGAACAGAGGCTCAACAAAGACGAGTTCGTCTTCGAGCTCGACCAATTCAACAAGTTGAAAGTGCTGAAGAAGAGACGAGTGAAGAAGCTGGAGGACAGCAAGTCATTCAATATTATCGACCACAACCCAAGCAAGACGATGCTCAAGAACTTGTCTACGTGAATGAGGAAGAATATCAAAGTATTTATGGTCAATCAACTCAATCATCACGGCCACGTGATTACAGACCAGCAGCAGTGACTACGATTCGTCCACATACAAGAACTCAACCTGCTGCTCTTCAACCACGCACAAAGGAACCTGAGTCGAAAGCTCCGCCAGTGCAAACCATCAGAAATTACAATAAAGTTAATGATGATGGATCATTTACTTTCGGATATGAAGCTGCTGATGGTTCATTCAAAGAAGAAACTCGTGGAACTGATTGCGTTGTGAGAGGTCGTTATGGATATGTTGACCCAGAAGTTAAGTAGTTTAATATTTCCTTAAATCAAAACTGTTTTCTTAATCTTGAAGTTCTATTTCAACAGGCAACAAACGTGAGTTCACTTACGTGAGTGGAAATCCATGCGACCCAAACAATCCCGATGGCAGCGAAGAAGAAGAACGAACTCGATCGGAAGAAGAACTCGAAAATGAAAATGTTCCACAAAACTATCCAAAACGCCCAATCGCACAAGCAGTCAATCGTCCACGACCAACTTCATCACCAACGACGCGTGCTCCAACAACTGTCTTCCAAAATCGCTACAATCATCAATCGTTAGCCTCAGAAGAAGAAGAAGATGACGGCGCAATCCAATTCGCACAAATTCCAAAAACATCTCCACGCACTTTCGTCCAGTCCACTCCCCGTCCGCGTATTCAGGTAATTGATACAACTCCAGATCCATCTCCAGTCAGTTATGCATCACCAACAGCATCGTACGCAACTCCACAAACACCAAACCACATTACACCGTCAATTAACATCACACCTAAACCATTCTATAGAATTCAAAACAATGTATTGTCCTATCAGCAGACTCAGCCTCCTCAACCAGCAACAACCTATCGACCTCAAACTGTTTCGTATGTGACGCCTAAACCAGCTCACGTAACAACTCCAGCTTATGTTACACAGAAACAACATCAACAACAGCAAGGCGTCACATTCGCCAGTGGATCATCACGTGGAGCTCTTGACTTTGACGCTGAGTTCAAGAAATTCACAAGCGACAATAGCAACAGCAACGGAGGATTTGTTCCAGTGACACCTTCGTCAGCTGCACCACAAACAACGAAATCAGTTAAGATTTCATCGCAAGGAGGTTCGAATCCAATTTATCAAACGAGATTGGTCTACAACCCTTCGTCAGGACAATACGACTCGGCACTTTACCAATCGATCGCTCAAACTGACAGCGATTTCCAATTGAATCAGAGAATCCAACCTTATCAACAGCAATATCAACAGCCACAGCAATATCAATTCCCTCAACAACAAGCTTTCCGTACACCTATCGCTCAGCCTCAAACACAAACTCAATCTCAAGCGCAACCTCAAGTTCCACAGCAAATTTATCAGAAGCAACAAAATGAACTTCAGTTCGTGAACTCTCAACAACTCTTCGCCCAACAACTCCAAATGCAACAATCTCAGCTTCATCGTGATAGACTTGAAGCTTCCAAGAAGCAACCATCGCCAGCTCATCGCTTCCAATTGCAACAAGCTGAACAATCGCCAATTTTGCAAGCTCAACTTCGCGGTCAACCCGGTCAACAATTCTATTACATTCAACCGCAGGCTCAGCAGAGCGGGGGACAAATTGAGGCCTTTTTGAGAGGTCACAATTTGGAGTATTAAGAGGAATTAAAACAAAGAGATTGAATTCATTGACACGATTTAAAATTAACTGCCATCGTTACCATTTGTTAGTCAATGAATGAATTAGCACGTTAAGCGCCTTTAATTGTTAATGTCGTGTCGCCTTTTGTCGTCGAGACTTTTGATTCAACCAAACATTTAATTTTTGTTCCTTCTCTCATGATTGTACATAAACTAAAATCTCATTTCCTTAAAATTTATTTAATTCAACTTTCCTTGCATTGTTAAAACTCTTTTTTTTATTCTTGTATTACTTAATTGCGCAGAGTCGTCAACACTCATTAAGGTTTATTAGTATCTTAACATCTTTCTCACATTCCAATAATCATTATCGATAATCATTCGAGTAATCGATATCGAAGTCTTATAGTGAAGTGGATTTTATCGCCCCGTGCCGAACGATGGCATAATTTTTCTTTTTCATGAAAGTGAAAGTGAATTAAAACGTAAAGCGAGCAATAGCTTGAGTGAGTCGATTGGCTAGGAAAAACTGTTGAATTGGGTCGAATTTAATTGAAATTATGAGCTTCACCTAATTGGCTTTGAATTTGAAAATCGGAAGCAGCAACTTTGTATGAAAAGCAAAAAGCGATAAAATAAAGAAAAAATTGAAAAATATTCACGATGTGCGTTTTATTGGAGGATCATTAATTATGCTTACAGGTTCCTGCTGCCGTGAAATGTCTCTTGATGACCCTCGCAGTCATAAATCAAAGGTTGACGGCTTGAGAACTTAAAAAAAGTTTAACGCCTTGCGGGAGATTTTAGCTCGCGACTCAATTGAAAAATGAATTCGCAAGTTCTCATTACAAAATTGTCTTCTGATGCGCCATCGGCAGTTGCTCCATCACTGTCACATCTCTCGATCAAGCAGATTTTTCATTCCCATCGAGTCGGCTCTCTCGTCAATTTCGCGCTCGGTTTAGTCATCGAAGTCACGTTCGGCAGCGAAAGAAATTCGTAATTGAAACAATTTTCCAGCATTCAAAATTTATGTCGCTCGCGGACGTGGATTGCGACAAACAACTCGATTCGCCGAAACAGTTGACATTATCTAATAAGTTTGTGAATGAAAATATTTAGGCCGCTAATGCTCTTAATACGAAATATTATTTGAATTATTCATCGTGCATGAACTCAGCGCCAGACACTACACGGAATGTTTGGATTTCTATCAATCACTCGCTCACTGAGCGTCATTCGTGTTGCAAAGTCTCGTGTTGCCTTTTCAGATTCCCACTTACGTTTTCGTTCTGAAAGAGACGCTGATACATGAAGCCCAATTCGCTATTACTCATTCCTCATGTCTCACTTTATGAGCGTACTTTTTCTGAGCGCTGCTCGTTATGTGAAATGTTTTCGGTCAAATGGAAGTTTTTTTTTTATTAATAAATGTTAATCGGCAAGGTCGCTGCGATTTACAACGCGATGCTTTTTCCTTCATCAATACCCCGCAGGCAAGAAGTGTTTAAGAAGCCGAACAGAAATCCGTCGTGCATCACGACGTTTCATAGTTTATTTTTCTCATACGGCTCCTTCAACTCCTAATCGATTTCGGACGTCAATAAATCATCAGCTGCAAGAACCGTTTGACCATTAGCAAAGTCATCGATGAAGTCTTTCGTTCTTGTATCATCGAGTTTTTTGCTAGCATCGACTGATTGTTCAGATGGCTCAACTACAAGTCCGGAAAAGACTTTTAAAAGCGTCACAATCAAACATGTTACGCACATCATTCCACTCTCATTAATTATCTTAAGTTCATTGTTGTTTCATGATTTTTTCCTTACCGATGCCAATTAATTTGTTTTTGATAAAACGCATGAAACTTCATCGACAGAAACTTTTAATATTAACGAATGGAACTGGATTTTACAGCCGCGCATTGCATAAGCAACGATATGAGTGGATTACTTAGCTAACTAAATGGGATCAAACTTTTCCACAATTTCTTTTCGGAGACTCGCTGGAGATCAATCGCGTTAAGCGGGAGAATGGAATGTCGTCGCCTTGTTGAATAACGTGATAATGTTTGTTCGCTTAATTAAGTTTACTACGAATCAATAAAAACCTTATGACTCAGCTGTTTGCTTTAAGATCCTGTTTGATCTTTTGATGGATAAGCAAGAATAACTTGAACCGGCTTGATCGAAGAGTGTCGCGCACTTGAAATTGAAATGTTGTGGCAAAGTTCAACTGCAATAAATTTCTTCTCGCCCATTCATCCATGAGACTTCAAAAGACTTCGATGTGTTCGACATATCGTCGAAGATATTGGTCAAGTTTTAAACGACCCGATCATTGCGCAAGCTGCGAAACTGTAACTGGGACAATTCAGTTGAAACAATATTCTCTACTCGTTTGATTGCCTCCTCGCTACAACTCCGCTTGACATTTCTCCATTGCGTATCATGAAAATATGTTTCGATTATTTAATCGATGTTGCGCTTCAAACACCTGATAGTTGATAATCTGCAATATGAAGAAGCAATCGAAGCGTAATCGGAAGTTTTAAGTGATTTCGAACGAAATGATGAGTGCACACGCTATGCGAACGTTGTTGAAATAAATTCAGTTTTGACCTTTAAAAGGAAACTGCTGAGTGCGTGACGGTTTTAATCACTGTCTGCTTTTATCACTGTTTGTCCTGCGATTAATTCTGAAGGCGCGATGAACTATTGAGCATGTTTGAGGTTGTTCCAGTGGATTCAATGTATTTTACTTTGCGAGAGGTGAAAGGTCGACAAATGATCGAATTACTAGCCGCGGGCATTAAGCGTGCTCAACGCTTCGATGTCGCTGTGGGAGAGAACCACATTATGGCCTTGACACCTCATGGAGAGTTGCAAACCGTTCGAAAATCCATCAATGTGAATGTATCAATTACAAGCCCTCACCAATTATAATTTTTTTGTTGTGTTTTACGAATTGCATAAGCTTAAAATTTTAAGCTTAAAAGCATCTCAAAAAAAGCTTTATTCAACTTACAACTCTACAAAGTCTCACAACAAATACTTTAAAGCTCATTTCGATGAAGTTTCTTTTGGTTCTGACTGGTGTATAAGTAAAGATCCGCAGGTTTTTCATGGAAGCGATCGATTTCCGATGCGAGCTCGAAATAACGTTTTCTTAGTAAATGTGCTGCGGCTTTCGGTTGACGGTTTCTCGTAAACACTCCTTTCTTGTTTCCTCCGACTCGTGTGTAAGCTGATATGGGAAAAGGAAAGAAATAAAATCGATTCTATAAATCAAAGAGTTTCTGCTTACTCTGAGCTGTCTTGAAATCGGCAAAGTTCCAAACGAACTCTCCTATGAAGAAGCCTTCATTTCGAAGTGAATCGAAAGCTTCAAAGTGTTTTGAAAATTGCTGCGTCTGAAACTCTTCCGACCAAACAAAAGCTGGCAACATGTGAAGTCCCTCGACAGTATCTGAGCCATATTCACTCATGAGAACCGGCTTGTTATGTTTCTAGTTGATTAGACGTATTATCGTAAATACATTTTCTCATTAATCAACTCAGACACTTACCTCATGCCATCCTGCGGCTTCCTTCACAACATAGCTCGTCACCATGTCGAGTCGTCCAGTGTTCGAATACCAAGCATTATATCGATTAAAGCTTATTATATCTAAATGCTTTGCAGCTTGATCCGTATTCATGTTGACTGCAATCGACGCTGTAATTGGTCGAGAGGGGTCAAGTTGTCTTGTATAGCGTGCAACTTCACCAAAATATTGATCTGCATTCACATTTTGTGTTCTAGGCTCGTTTGCAATCGACCACATTACAACGCTCGGGTGGTTTCGATCGCGATGAATAAGCTGCTCGATACTGAACTTGTGGTTCTGAAGCAATTCGTTGCTGTAATTGCTGTCAAAGATTGAAAGATATGAGAACAATGTTAATGACAAAAATTCAATTTCTTACTCAGTATCAACAGATGGACATTCGTCGATAATCATAATTCCCATTTCATCAGCGAACTGCATGGATTCTTCGGAGTAAGGGTAGTGACTAGTTCGATATGAGTTGGCTCCGATCCAACGAAGCAAATTGAAGTCTTTTGTGATGAGGGCATAGTCCAAGCCTGAAATAAGAAAGAAAATAAACCGTCAAATGAAGAAGAGTTTTGACGGCTTGGTACACTCTTTGCTCGCTAATTCAAAGTCAGCAAGCTTCAGTTCGCCGATTTCGCTTATCAGTAAATTCTGAGGTTTCACGTCGCGATGAAGAACACGTCGCTTATGGCAATAAGTTTTTTAGTTTTTTAAGAAGGAAAAAAAAGTCGTGGAACTTTTTCAAATCGAGTTCAAGGATCGACGAAGAATATTTACCTTTGCCTCGAATCTGTGAAGAAAATAAATTAGAAAATGAATTTTAAAAATCTTTGGAAGTAATCTTACATCTGAATCTTCATGACGACCAAATCCTCTGAAGTAAATTGGTTTATCGTTGATCAAGAACGAAGTGTTAGTCCATTTTAGAGTTCGCACACCAAACTTCATTCGATAGATGTCAACATTCTCTACCGAAGGGGTCGAAAGTTTAACTTCAATCGTGTACAGATATGCTGGTTCAGGGTGCATGAGATAAGGCCACCAACGATTCACATTTCTAATCACAGCTTCGCCTTTCAGGCTTCCATCGACTGATTGAGTTTCAACGAGATTATTTGCTTTATCGTAGATGAATACTTTGGCATGATTCATAGTTGAATTATCGTTTGCGATAATTTTAAAGTGAACTCGGCCATTGCCTTCGTCGTCGACTGTTGAATCTAAGATTAATTCTTTAATGAAAGAAGCTGGAGTTGTGTAGAGTTGAACTGAACGATGAATTCCAGCATAATTGAAGAAATCGAATGAATATTGTTGAATGATATCTTTTCCAAAATCGCTATCTTGCTCAACAATCTTCCCTTGCGGAATCGTCGTCTGAAGTAAAACGTTATCACAGAGCACAGTAATACGATTCTCGCTAGCATATTTGATGTGATGAGTGATTTCAGCTTCAAATGGAAGATGACCAAAGGCATGACGAGTCACTAGATCTCCATTGATCCAAACGTAAGCTTCGTAGTGAACACTTCCAAATCGAAGCCACGTCCGCTGCATTTCCCAAGACTTTGGCACAAAGAATTTACGTTCATACCAAACTGTTCCGACATGATCTCTCATCTTATCATCCTCAGTGATGTCGTTATAACTTGAAGGCACTGGCATGTGGATAACAGGCGTTGACTCGTGAAGCTCTTTCAAGTACCATTTTTCTCTTAAGCCTTCACTTGGCTTTGTAATATCGCACTTAGCGAACTTCCACATTCCGTCGAGTGTTCGAACTTCTCTCGTCTCTGACTCGCGTGGATAGAGAAGTCCCTGGGTTTGTTTTTCATCTCCCGATACGAGCATTGCTCCAAAAACGATATTTACCATATAACCGATGATTCCCATTAAAAGGAAAGTAAACGCTAAAATATAAAAAATACGTTTGTGAATCTTTTTCATTGAGCACTTCAAAAGATGTTTTCATCAAGCGATGGCAACAACGTTTCATGCTAAGTTCCGAACTCATACTGAGCCCTCGGACAAGTAAGATTAGTTTTCGTCTATAGAAAATAAAATAATTTCAAGATGCCCATCTCGTTCGTCATAAACATTTCTAATCCAAAGCAAATTTACACATAAAACGTTCAGATCAATTTAGAAAATAAACAACACATGCAAGCGTTATTTGTTTGCTATCAGCACGTGGTCGTGGATGGAAAAACGTTTTTCTTCGGAACAAAGAAATGTTAATCACATCAACCAAAATAAATTTATTTATCGTCTGCGTCTAAGGTGAACTCGCTTAATCCGGAAGGCTTAACTAACCAACAATGAAGACAGTAATGAGGCAAAGATAGTTTGCACGAGCATTTTTTAAAAATCTCTTGACGTTCTTGCTAATTTGTGATGATGTTTTGTGAGATAGAATCATCTAACCGGTTTATATTAAAACTAACAATTTAGGTAATACTGAAATTGACACGACGAATTTAGATAGTCGACTAACGCCCGGCAAGCTTTCGCCGCCTGCGACAGTTTTGGAAAGATAACGAGTTGCGTTGATAAGTTCGAGTGAATAAAATCTTCTCACTATCAATAGAGGACAGAAATTGAGGGCGTGAATTCGAATCGAAAATCAACTCACGTTCGAGTAAGTTTATCGGCTTTGAAACGTAAAGCGATGAAAAACAGTAGAGCAATGTAAACAAAAGCCGCTTGAGCAAACAGCTATTGCTGTATTGGAAAGCCAAAAAACATTGCATTTAAAATAAGAATTCAAATTGTTTAAGCTCGTAAATCAATCAAAAGCTTGATTGATGGAAAATGGAATGAAAACATGAATCAATGACCGTTGAGCACTTAACTCAAGAGCCTACAGATTATTTTTTTTTTGTGAGTTTTTGCAAACGTGAGAACAAACCAAAGAACCGACAAGTGGGCATTGATCTCTCGATTGACCACTTTGCCGATGTTTCGAATCTTCACGTTTCTTTTTAATTCTAACTCAAAAGCCTATGACGACATCGACTTCAGAATAATAAATCTTTCACCAAATCAATCGTTTGTCATGTCGTGGCTTTATGAAGGATCATGCTCTACTCTCAAACAATCTACGCAACGTTTTATGAATTTCAATTTCTACTTGGAAAGTTCTTTCTGTCGATCTACTACTTACGAACGTTGCGCCCCGTCATAATATTAGTTTAATTTAACTCGTTTTCACTTTCTGAGTTCTGTATTGTCTGTCAGCGATCGAAAGTCTACTGAAGTTGATTGTCTCGATCGCGGTTATTTTATAGTTTGCTTTTCTTCTTCCCGACTTTTTTTCTCTCTCTCTTGGTTCTCGATCGGTACTGAAAAAGCTTGACGAAGTGTTTGAGTTCAAGAGGACTGCTGTTAAGTGTCGTGTTCAATTAGCGAGCACGGCAAACTTAAACAATGAACTTTTTGCTGATAAGAAATCATAAGTGTGGATTTTGAGACTAAATTGACTAAATCAGGGGATTCCGGCAATGAAAGTTTAAAGATAATTGGCGAAGCATAGACGAGAGAGATGAGTAATAATAGCAAAAGTTGTGTCTTGCTCTGGATGACTCAATTATTGATGAACAAGAAACTCAATAGAGCACAATGAACGAGAAGAAAGAGTTTTGTTTGCATTTAAATTCCACTTGATGATAATAATTCAGAAACAAAGTCTGATTAAAACAAAAGATTTTCTTCTTACATCGAACAAATTGGCTTAACCAGCAGTACCAGCCACTTGTTTGATAATATCTTTCACTTCTATTTCTGCACAACAATCTCTGCATAAATTCGTAGTTTTAAGAATTGTCTTGAACTGAAAAGCTTCTTATCAATTAACTTGAGCTTAATTTTTATATCGCAATTGTTCTCATTCTTCTTCACTTGTCACTCATCTGACAATTTCAAGGAATTTACTTCTTTCGATGTTTTCCAATTGCACAATTGTAAGTAAAGACTTTTTTAGACGACACCTTCACTTTATATCACAACTATTTTGTTATCAAAACATTGCTTGACATCGGAAGACTCGTCAAAACTTATCTCTTACGATAAACTCAGCGGAATTTAATTTATTTGTCAGACAATTCGTAAAAGTAAAATCAAAACAAACTGACGATTGTAGCTTCGCTCCCCTTTGCGTGCCGGTTTTTTCAAATGCGAAATTCGTTTGGGAGCGGTCGTGATTAATTAAAATAGAAAGACAAGAGCTTTTAAAAACTTTTACAGCCACGAGTCCTTGGACTTGCCTTAAAAAGCTTCCAGGATATTAAAAAAAATTCTCTCGAGAATTCCCTTTGTATTAACGATCTACGCACAAGCTCGCTTCTCTTCATTACATTCAATCAACTGTTAATTAATCTCACAATCATTTTGATTAACACTTCAAAGCCTTCGTTCCCTCTAAAACTCACAACTCAGTTATCGCCGAAAACAACGCAAAGCTCAAAAGCGGAAAATTGCGAAAATCACGATAATTTCACGAGCCGTCGCTTGATTTAATTTGCTCGAATTTTATTCACCTATCGATGCAAACAAGCCAAAACACTGACAGCATGTAAAGCAGCCGTGAATTTGTCGCAGTTTTTTCAGAAACATTCCTTTCCATCGCCCATCTGAAATGTAACTAAAATAAATAGCGAAGCGTTGTTTGAAAGGCAGTCGCCGCGCTTCGCCACGAATGAACACAACGAATGAATAATTAAATTAATTTTGTTGTGTTTATAGTTTCTATGATTGGGGCAGATAATTTGTCGGGCGATAATTTGAGTGATTTCACTGGCAGGGCTATTCTATCAGAAATAGAATTGTTCGGGGTTATTGTAAGAGAATTGAGTGGGAAAGCATTACTTAATCGATAGAAGTAGATCTAGTTAATTATTAACGACCTCTCCCGACTTTATTTTTGTTAATATCGTTTTTCTGTCAAGTGATTTCGTGGAGAGCTAAACGCAGTTCGATTCACGAGCGACCTAGATTCACGCGATGGTCTTATCAGCATTTTTTATTCAAAGTTGTTGGGGCGAAGGATTTCGTGTCTCAAATTACTGAATGCTTCCGGCTTCGACGAAAGGAATGTCTCTCTCAACACTTCGAAGCTAAGTAGAATGAATTGTGGAAATTTTTTTTTAGTTTCCTCAGCGTGACTGCTAATGGAGACGATTTAGTCAATCGCGGAAAAAGAATGAAATGTTTGCGAATGAAGGTCATTGATTTGACTGTTAGTGGGAACTTCGATGTAAGCTCAATTATAATCAAGAGCGTGATTCACAAGTTTGACGACGTTAACCTGAATTGTTCCTCAACTAACGAAGAAAGTCATTCAAATGGAAAATCATAAAAATGTTTGCAACTAACAGAAACAATTTCTCGCAAAAGCGGCTTCATGATTGTTAACTTTTACGACTGTACCAATGTTCTGATATTTATTGGCTTTCAGTGAAACTTTTATAATGAAATGGACTTCAAGGTTGATTTAGGATTCACGGTCAAGTCAGGAAGTTCCTTTCAAGCTCCGATCAGTGTCTGTCCATAATAATTAACTTTAATTCCTCTGAACGGAACTCAGTAGGTTCCATTACCTTTCCTAATGTCCAGCAATTTTATTTGTGCTATCTTGATCTCACGAGTTTTATGATAAATACGAAAATAATTTGAATCGCGATCAAGGTCTTTCCAGGTTCATTCATTTTCCAGCCAAACGATTCAAATTCACACTCAGAAGATTATTCTTCTCTTAATTTCCATCGAGACGTGAAAAAAGTCGGCAATGAAGCGCCAGCCTCGCTTTAACGTCAATCAAAGTGATTCGTTTTAATTTCCCTTAGCGCAGTCGCAACGTTCAGTAAACTAAAGCGAATTTACCAATTAAAAGACGCTCGCGATTCAAAGTTTGGGAAAATTTTAGTCGTTTCATTGTCAACTTCTTGATCTCAACAATGGCAAGTGTGGAGAGTCTTAGATTGCTTTAAGATGTTCAACCAAATCGTCTTGCTCTAGACTTCAGTTTAAAAAATAAAACTTTTTTCTTGTTAAAGTCGTTGAAGTGTCAGAACTCGAGTGGAAACTTTTGACGTCGAATGATTAAATTAAATCATTTCGCGAGAGACTAGCGGGTGACAAAGCTTCACTTCAACGAGGAAATTGCTATAATTTCTTCTCGTGACAAGACATTTTCTCGTTCACAGTGTGGAAGCTAAAGCGAAATGATGGGAAATGCAACTTTTGTCTTCAATTGTGTCTTTAGATTCTTCTGAGCTTAAGCTCTCTTGTTATCTTGAAACCATCTACAAACATAAGGAAACGTAAATGGTTGCGCAATAAATTCAAGTTTGTCGCTTTACATGATTGACGGTGGGAACTCTTCTCGCCAATTTGCGACCAAGGACTTTACTAGAATTCGCTTTGTTTTCCGAGAATTCATTTGCAAGCAATCAACTCACTGCACTTGTTGTCAACAACCTTCGTCGACCTTAACCGAAAATGCATTCGAAATTAGATTACACTTAATTTCAACAATGACTCTTTAACCAATGGACTGTTGCAATCCACTCGCTCATTCATTCATGAATTAATATTTGATGTCAAACAAATCGCGTTCGTTTATTTTTCATGCGATTGTGGGAAATTCAACTGAAAACTTCCCAGGCACGTACATTCGGTTCAACAAGTGGAAGGAGAATGAGTTTGCATTAGGGATAAAGTTCATCGCCTGGATATTCATCAAATGACATGAGTCAAGAGATAACTTCGTTTGGTGTCATCGCTCTCGAGGATTTAATCGTGACTTGCGATAATTCTTTGATGTCACAAACAAGCTCTAACAAATCTAAGACAAATGGACTTTTATTTTTCATTCAACTACGCGACGAAAACACAATGAGCTACTCCATAAAACTAATTCTCACGATAACACACTTCGAAGTCCACCAAACGATTCAGGAAAGACAAAGTCGACTCGCATTGTCTTTAAAGCTCAAAGCACCCAGCACTGTTGTCGAATGCAACTTGCGTCAATTGTGTTGAATAAAAAAAAAACTGCGAATTGCGGTAACGGCTGCTTTGGATGGGGTTTGTTTGAGAACCAAAAGACATGTTTGTACAGTGAGAGAAAAAATATTCAAATAATTAGCAAGGTCGCAATGGAATTGTACAATAAAATGGTTCAAAACAATTTATTTATCTTTCTCATTCGGCATGGGGATTTAACTTCGTTGTCGTCGTCGCTGCAGATTTTTTTTTCTCATGGCACTTGGAAAACGTTTTTGGCGGTGGAAAATTATATATAGTAGCGAGTCGGAGTCAGGAAAAAATCATTTGACCGTTTGAGGTTCACGCGTGAAGTTCGAAATCGAGAGTGAAACAGAACGACGATGGGATATGAGCAATCTCATCAAAAGGTAATCGCATCGTTCATATCTCAGTGGTTTTCTTTAATTTGCATTAATGAGCGTGTTTGGTGCAATTTTATGGATTGAGTGATTTTGGCGTAAAAAGCAATTAAAATTAATTAAAATATTTGATGCTACGTGAGCTCACTTGTGAAATGTGATAAGCGACGTGACGTTGCATAATGATAAATGTGTGATTCAATTTAAACGAAAGAAAAATGTGGAAAGAATTGGAAAACATGCAAATTAACCGTCGCAACTCTTTGCGTATTAAACTAAATCGTTTCATTTTCTTTCTGATCTCCAGATTTTTCCCATGATGAAAAGTTGCGTAATTTTGCTTTTATTGTGTTCAGCCGTCGTCAGTGAAGCTAACGACGAGCTAACGCTAGAAATTGAGAGTGATGAGCTAATGAAGACTGGAGATTTAGAGCAGGCGGAGTCAAAAGACGCGAGCGCAACTGAAATTATTAAGCAAATAAGAAAAGTCAATGCCGATGGGACTTACACGATTGGATTTGAAGCTGACGATGGAAGTTTTAAAATTGAAACACGTGATGTGCAAGGAAATGTCAAGCAAGGAACTTTCGGATACGTCGATGAGCATGGAGAGGTGAAAAGGGTTTTGTATTCAACAGAGAACAGCACTTTACATAAAGAGTACACTGAGGCGCCTGCAAAGGAGGAAGAGAACGAATCAATCAGTTTGTCGCCTTCAAATCGATATAATCGGACATTTGGTTCAACAACTCGTCGACCATCATCTCTCTCGTTCCTAACAAGCACAGCAGGTCCAACAATCAAACCAAGCGTAATTCAAAATATTCCAAACAAACGAAGAGTTCTCCTGTCATCGTCCTCAAGATCGCTTAACGATGTGTCAAATCAACCTTTCGAAGGAACAACGACACTTGTGTATGCAACTTCCGTTCCCACGCCAAAGCCGTTTTCTTCACGATCAACAACATCACCGAGTTACTCAACAAAGGCATCAGAACGAAGTGACAAAGTCGAGATCGATCAAGTCGAGCGAAAAGTTTTCATCTCAAAAGCGTCGGAAGCGACGACGATGAAACCGATTTTGTCAAAGGAGAGAAACGACGAGAAAGTTGATTACATGAGAAGGGGAAATACTCTTCGTCGTCAGCTCAAACAAGAAGACGAGGGAATTGAAGCTCAACAGCAAATTTTATATGGAACGGCAGACGAAAGTTCTTCTGTTTACGGAAATGGATTTGGAAATGTTCGCCCTCTCTTCACGACAACCGCGCAACCTCGAGTTCCTTTCCAAGTTCTCGCAGCACGACAACGAGCGACTCAACTTCAAAATGTTCTCGCAAACTCGTCACCAACGACGACAACTGAAAAGACTTATGTTAAAGCTCCCAAGCGACAAAATACATCGCGAGTTAAAGTTGAAGAAGCAACTGAAGACGCGAATGAAGTTATTGAACAAATTCCAGCTACTGAGCCTGATACTGAAGCCGCTGATGAACGAAGAGAATATCAAAGACCATTGCCAGCTCAGCTCGAGGGACTTTATCGTCCGAGAAATTATTTGAGACAACTCCAACAGCAACAGCAGCAACCTCAAGAATTTCAACAACAACAAGATCCAAGATTAGCTTTCAGAATTCCACCAAACGCTCCAGGACCTGATCCAACAGATCTACGTCAGCCACTAACTCAAGCACAAAGATTCGCTCAGCAATATCAACAACCTCAACAACAACAACCACAGCAATCAGCATTCCAAGGCCCTCAAGGGTTTTCTAATCAACCTGCAGAATCATTTGCTTCTCCACTTTTCCCTCCACGATCAGCTTACGATTTGGATCGTCCTCTGACTGTTCGTGACTTTGAGCGATTGCTTCAAGTTTTAGTTTTCCGGCAGCAGCAGCAGCCGCAACAACCTTACAGAATCAATCCATATTATCCTCCATCAAATCCTTCTTCGTATCCACCATTCATTCCAGGATACAATCAACCTTTCTCTCAAATACCTCGCCCACCATTCTTCAATCCAGTGACTTCTAATCTCTATGATCCTGGCTATCAAAATCCTTATTACAGCCCGTCAGCTCCAGTTGGCCAGCAATTCACTGGAAACTCGAATCAACAGCAACAACCTCTTGACGAAATGTTCCGAGCTGCACAACAAAATCCTCAACAGCAAGTCATTGACCCTAATTACAATAATCAAAGATTTAACAGTCGACGACAGTACGATCCACGAATGTTTGCACAACAATCTCCAAATCCTGCTCAATTACCCGAGCAAGAAATTAATTATAATTCACTTCAGTCGGGCGGCGTTGACAATTTCCTTCCACCATCAGTTCGAGAACAACTTCTCTATCGAATGTTAATGCTCGCATTTAGATCTGATCAGCAATATGCTCCAACAACACCAACAGCTTCAGCTTCTTCGTCAGAAGCACATTCAGTGCTTGAACCTGAACAGCAAGAAGCTAAGTCAATTGCGGCGAAAAGTCCCACTAGCTCATCCAAAAAACCAGTGCGAAGTGTTCAAATTTTAGGGGAAGAGGAATCGGAATAAAAGAAAATTAAAGAAATCATAGAAAACATTTAGAAATTGTATAAAACTCGGGTTAAGTTAGCGTTGATAAGAATTCTTAGTGATGTCCTTGATAAAACAAAAATTGTCGAAATAAAAAAGAAAATTTAATTGAGAAAAAAATATTTTATTTTATTTTTTCAGTTAGAAAGCTTCTCACCGCGATCTCCGCTAACGCGTAAGACGTAACAACCAACTTAACGATTACGCAGCGTCTTAAGATATCTGGTAAAGATCGTTGGATATTTTTTGAATTTAAACCTAAAGCAAAGCTTCAAATATCTCCACTTGCGCAAACTCTGCTGGTTATCTTTGGGTTTCTTTTTACTCGTTTATTCTTCGTTAGTTACACTTGGCGTTGCCAGTGCTGCTCGATCTGTGGTTCGCGATAGAAAATTTAATTTTATTTATTCACATTTCAATTTAATTTCTTCAATTTTCAATTATTTTCATAAATATTTTTTAATCTAAAATATTTTAAGTCGAGCATTCCTGGAATAAATCTCGTTTTCTCTCTCTCAGGCTCCAACTACACGTTTCTTGCACATGTGTAAGTTTCTCAGATATTTTTTTTAGTTTCATAAAGATTTCAAGACGTGCTCGGCGCGTTCTCTTTCAAATGCGCTCAGTTTAATAAACGAATGTGATCGATCAAGTGCCTTTGGAAAAATTAATTAATAAGCAAACAACTTCGAGTGACATCGATTTGAGTTTGCATGTGAATTCAGTTGTGAAATCAAAAGTTCAAACGACAAATGTTTATTTTTTTTCTGAAAGTTGAGTCGTTTATGTTGCTTCGCGATCAGTTTCTTTCTATGTATCGACGATGCTGAAAAGTTTATGTTAAGGAAGTGTTTGCAGGTAGTAAATCCATTTCTACGAAGATCTGATTTTCGGGTGTATGTGAAAGCAAAGACCTAAGTGCGATTTAAACAAAAGAATCACTTGAACAAAAGTGGATAAAGCGAAGAAGACAAGAGAATTTAAATACTCGATACAAGCGGCTCACCCAATTTGACGTTATTGAGCGTGGAGACGGAAGGAGAGACGAAAACAATCTTCTGTGTTAGAATCAGTTGAGTTTTTTGTGTAAAGTCGCGCGTTTTGTTATTCGCTTGTTATTTCATCTCAAAACGAGGCATCCAAGGTAAGTCTTCGCCGCTCTCATGCAACTTTCCATTTCCACGGGCGGGCATCGGAAGCGATCGCGGTTTGTGCCTCCGATTTCGTTATAATTCGATTGCTGTTTTCGGTGCGCCTCAATAGAAAATCTTATTGACTGACTGACGGCCGAGCATGCAATACATTTCGCAGTTAATTGATTTGATTAATTGTTGTGTTAAAGAAAAAAAAAACGGCATCACGGTTCATTAAACGCACTGAATTTGTTTCATCATAATTCATTGCAAATTTCGCATTTTTGAACACAACGAACTTTCATTGTTAGCATTCATTGAGGCTTATGATTAGCTCTTTAATCATCTCATGGAAGAAAAGTGAAGCGATCTTTTTCCCATAATGAATCACACGTAAATGAGAAACTGCAATTCACATCGACGTCAGAGAGAAAGACGATAGCAAAACAAGTTCGAGCTTCATCAATCAAGAGATGTGATAAAAATTATTTGTAATCAACAAGGAGAAAAGTGAAAAGCTTTCAACTGGTTTTGAATGAATCATAATTTTGATTTACATGTCGGTCAGAGAAACAAGTTGAGCATTGTCAATTGTCTTCACAAGTTGCTTCCTCTACTTTACAATGGAGATTAGATTCGGAATTATCTTTGCCTTCTCGTTTCTGCCAATAGCTCACAAATCCATCATCATCTCTCATTTGTTGGTCGTTTGTTCTTTGAAAATTATGATAATCCAATTGTTCACATTGTAAATCTGATTCAGATGTTTCCTCTCGATGATTGTTGATCTCATTAATCTCCGGAGAAAATTCTGGAGCGGCTGCTGTCTCTGGAACTTCCAGCGGAACTTCGATTCTTAATTGAAGGTGTTTATTACGTTTGAACTCTTTGCTTAAATAACTCTTATACTCATTACGGAAATAATCATCGATAAATTTCCACACGCTTGTGCTATACCATGAAATTATTCCCAACAAGAAGAAGCCACGTAGAAAAAGTCCGAACATGCTTGAACAATAATTGAGTCTTTCGCGAGAGAAATTTTTTTCGAATTAAAAATTAAAATTCACTTTAAAACAATTCAATGGAACCAAAGTTTTCGTTAAAAAACTCTTCAACGATCTCGTAAGCGACTTTCATTTGAGGCCATGCAACCGTCAGGAACATCACGAGCGAATTGACAACAACGAAGAGTTTCAGCGTTTCCTGTCCTGAAACACGAGAACACTTTAAACGCCTCGAATATTTAGTGAAAGGATTGAATGATTTACCCGTTGCTGATGTGAGATAACTGCTAAATCCAGAATTCACTTCCTCGTCATCTGCTGCTTCTGCAATGGTCGTTGTCGAATCCTTTTCAACCGGTTCTTTCTTTTCCACTTTTTGCTTTTGCCCTTTTTTCGTCATCACACAAACGCAGTCGATAAAGGAGCCGAACGAGAGAAGGCGTTATCGACCAACTTATCTAAAGTGGAATAAGGAAATATTTAAAATATTCAGAATGAGAAGATTTCCAGACTTTCGTGTTAAACATGTGAGTCGAATGAAGAGAGAACAAACGGATTTGCTATTTAAAATTTATTGTTTTGTCGTGTTAATCTCCAGAGTGAAATGTTCTCGGTCTTTTAGGAGATTTGTGTGTTTAACATATGTAAGACATGTTTTAGTTAATTAACAACGTTCAACTTTCGTAATATTCTTGATCGTCTTATCAAATTCAAAGCAGAGTTCACAGGAAATTTATAAAAGGACGTAGGTTGATTTGATTGAAAAGTTCCTTTCTATGTCACAGCTTGATATGTGAGTAACTAAGGGAGACGTTGAAAACTAACGAAGTTATTTATCAAAACTAGTTTTCAACATCACTACCAGCATTCAACTAGATCATGTCACATTTTCAATTTATATCAACAAAAATTGTATCTCTCTCACTGCCAATTGAATGCAAATTCGCTATCAATATTTAATCTCGAGATAGTTTACCATCATCCATTAGGTTGAGGGTGGAAAAAAAAACTTTTTGCATTTGCTTTCGATGCAAATTCGAGTTGCATCTCCTTCGAGCTTCGATGACTTTATGAATTTTCCATGAGATGATGTTTTTTTATTTTGCATTGCCCCTTGAGCTTGCCATGAAACTGAGCGCGCTCAGTTACCATAAATGATGAATTCCACCACCACATGGTTGGTCGTTGCTATTTGTTTCTGTACAAAAGTCTGGTTTCGAGAATTTATATTGAATTTTTAAATAAATTACGAGTGATGAGGGTAGCAACAACGATTTCTCTCTCTCGCGCTCGTCTTGAAATTGACGATGTTTACATCTCCGTCATCTCGTAAAATGTTATTACCGACCGAGTCAGCAAAAGTCGATTTTTAAATGTCGGGAGCTCTGACTTCATCAAGTAAAAGTTTCAAATCGTCCATAAATTATCGCAATTATTGTTGATCTCTGTTTGTAACTAAACCTCCCACTCACTGAACACTCAAGCCTAAAACATTTAATTATGCGTGCGTGTTGCGATGATTCCCACATATCCAGTCCTCCCCTCAAACCGAAACCTACCCAGTTATTTGCAATCAATTGCCCTCATTCACCGAAAACAGTTTTACCAAAAACGAAACTCTCTCGTTCAGTGTTGACTACTGAATAACAGACTAAAGCACACATTACGTTACACAAGTTCGTCTAATTAGATTAAGTTCTATTTATGAGTCTCTGATTTAATGTGTTCGTCGACTCTGAAGACAAACTTCCGCCATCCTTTGTCTGTCGACTGTGGCTAAAGTCTAATGCAATTAAGGCGAGGAAATTCGATAAAGACGAACAGTTCTGTGGCTTCTCCAACTCAACGACGACATCAGGAAAAGAAAAAAGTTTTGATATAAAAGTTTACAACAATTTCTCGTCATTTAAAAAGTTGATGTCACTTCCGGAGAACAATAAATGAATTGTGACTTGACTCACTCTTGTCACTCTCTTAGCACATCGTCTCGAAACTTAATTAATGGTGATTCTCTAATAGGTGAAACGACACGAAAGCTTTCATGGGAAATGTTCTTTTCCCTCGTTTCAATTAAGGCTTTTGTCGTTTCCCGCAACTCTTAAGTACCAAACCAAGTCTCGGGAGTAGAGGAAAAATTAGAAGCGACATCGTCATAAACGTTGATTAAATTGTTGCCATCATTTCTCTTAGAAGAAAAGCTCCGACATGGAATGATTAAAAAATTAAATGAGCGTTAAGACAATTTTCTTGATAGTTCACACCAGAGATGCGAGACTGAAATTTATTTGATCTGATGGATGCCGGAAAGCTTCCAGAGTGGGTGGAGATGATGTAATTGAGGTGTGAATGTCGTCTTTTCTCATCATCATCATCTCAGTTGTGACAAGGCGCAATTCATTTTGTGGCGTTATTTTTTAAAGAAAGATGAATTACACGATGAAGTTCTACAGATGGCGTTACTCGAAGGTTATTGATCTTTAAACAGACCAAGCTGCTTCTGCTGGTTGAAGGGTAAAAGATTCAGGCGACTGCAAACATCATCAAGCAAACTTTTCCTTATTTCACAAGAAGTGACAACAAGGGATTACTCGTGTTTGCTATCGGCATGGGAACATCATCTGTTTTAAACGCTTTGGGATTTGTCTGCCTTTTGTGACGACGTGGCGGGAGTTCAAACTGATGTTCCTCACTCTAACATGTGCGAATAACTACAAATGTTTAGTTAAAAGTTTAAATTGTTTTCAAACAAAAGCGCGAGATAATAAATTCTCTTGCTTTTCACCAACGTCTGAGCTAAGCGTTAGTTTTCCTAAGAACTCGTAATTAAAAGCAGCCTTTGTCACATCTTGTGAATGAAACTGCAGAGGAAACAAGAGGAAGCTGCGAGGAAATGTGTCTGATGCTGTAATATTAATGTACCAAATGTGTTGGTTTGGGAAAAGAAAGATAAAATGTGATTGATGGCTGAGCTGTAGATACAACAAAGAGGTTGAGCTTTTCTCTTCTCTTCCTCATCACGATCCTTTTTGGTTTCGACAATTTCCTGATTACTCATTTTACGTTTCCCGAGAACTTCCTTTAACAAGAAATAACTTTATTCAAAGCCACAAAGCTGCACTGACTTTACAATTATTCAGAGTTCTAGAATGTTTGCTAACCAATTGATGCATTGCGGTGCTAAGTTGTAGAAACAAGAAACATCGTGTAAGTGAGAAATGAATTTTCACGTTCGACTGATTTCTCTTTGTTTGATCCTTGTGTTGCTTGCAAACAGAATTTGCCACAAATTGACAATTGATCGCAAACTCCAAGGATAAATAATTTAATTTTAGATCGAACCGGATACAAGCTCAGCGTGATAATGAAAATTCCAACGAACTTTGTCTATTCAAAATCAGTTACGAGATCCGCTTTGCATGAGACAGTTTTCAATTTATTGATGTTTCGGATTTTCGTAGAATTTCAATTATAACTTTTGCCAAAAATTCTGCTTCAAACGACGTCATTTGTTGCATTCTTCCGTTGTGTCTCATCATTAATTCGATTAATGATTGTCACTGATGATTCTGGTGAGAGAATGTTTCCAAATCCTTGCGGCAAATTCATTTTCTTCTTTGGAAAGCCTCGGAAAATCATTCAACGTTCGTTTGCTTCAGGGGCTGACATCTCTCTTGATAGGTCCATTGCGCATCATCATCAGGCAACGAACGAGAGTCGCTCGCTCTCTTCTTTTGCTGCTTGTTCAACTCTTGAACACATTTCAGTATCAACAGAACATCTCGACTGTTAAAACCGATTGCAAATCGGCTCGCGATCTGAAACTTGTTTTATTTTCTAAACGACTCGATTTAATTAAGTGAAAAACTTTTGATTACGATTGAAGGAACAAAGCAGGATTTGAGCATGAAGATTTTATACGAAAACGCTTTAATTTACTTAAGAAAAAAGAATTAAAATTTTAGGGATTTGTGATTGTTAATGTAAACCCGAAATGTAATGTGATAACACTTTCTACTTTATTCAAAATCATCGAGATAGAAGAGCGGAAAGAAGGCAGTTGAGGGTGTGAGGGGACGAAATTTTAAGCAAAAAACATAAGGCAGTCGCTTCAAGACGACTCTTGTAATTCCATTTCTCTCGAAAGGGATGAAAAGAATTCTTTTTGCAAGAAAATATCTTTTTGTGTAAATTGTTCTCCTACCTTCGGTAAAAAAAGCTCATAATAAACTAACTTGCAAAAGGAGAAGGTTTTGTTGCTGAATTCAAATGAGGAAGCTCGGCGTATTCTAGAAAAATAAATCTACAAACTCTCGAGGGTTAAAGAGGCTTGGATGAAAGTGAAGTTCAACGGCGCGATTGTTAAGTAGAAGTATTCAGAAATGCGAGCACTCAACATCGTAATTAGAAATAATTCGTTGACGTGTTCTTATGAGAACGTCACCAATCGTTAAACGTGAACTTTTTTAATTAAAATAAAGAAAGCCTCGTCTCGATTGCTGTCAACTACCTGACATTGCGCGAAGTAGAAGTTTAAAGCTGAAATAAAGTTTAATTGGAGTGAATTTAAAAATGTTCAAATTGAAACGTAAATCTCGAAAAATAAAAAAACTTTTTCCTCGACTCATTGCAAGTAATTTCTTCGACGACGCGATATTCGAAGAGTCATTGCATTGAAAAAAGAATTTGCTCTCATTGTGAGTAATCGGCTTTCAACTCAAACCCTTAGGAGACTGTTCCAACGAGAAAAGCAGTCGCAAAATTTTCCAATAAAGAATGTGATTGAAAAAAAAATATTTAAAATCTCGCAATTAATTTTAAACCAAATTCCAATGAGCGATGAGAAAAATTCCACTAAACTCGTTAAATGATTTTCAATGAAAACACGAAAAAATTTCCGGATCAGAATTGAATGGAAATTAAATTCTCATAAAAGCTTTTCCTGTCCTGCGGGCATGGACTTTCTATTCCGTCAACAATAATATTTGTCGAGCCATATGTTGAGTCTCACTCCTACAGCAACTCTACACTTTCGCAATGTTCCTCGAAATCGAAAATTACCATGTTTGTTTCCTCTCTCTCTCTCATGGCTGGCATATGCAGCAACCATTGGACAATGTGTTTGAACTGAAAATTGTCAATTTTCAAAAAGCAAATATTCGTGTTTTATAACTTTATTATTTTCTCTATCGAATGCTCGTTCTGTCGCCGCTTCATAAATCTTAAAGCTCATGATGTAACAAGTGATTACCACGAGCAAGGAATAACATCAGAAGCAAATTTATTTTAGCGAACTCGATGTTTGTGAACGAATGAAGAAGAGAGACCGAGAAAGAATTGGAATTGCTGTGGAGGAATTGATACGAACTGTACCATTATGCAAGCTCATAAAACACATTTCTCGGCACATGTCGTTGGTTGAGTAGGGATGGGAAATCCATAAAAAAAAACGTAGATAAAATATCAATATCGATTACGCCCCATCCACAGAAAGAAAGAGAATCATTTGATTGATTTTTAAACAATTTTTTGATCACATTTCTGTGTCGAGAGCGTGAGAGACAAGCAAAAGTACAAGTCAACAACAAAAGTGGTTAAGGTTCTGAGGAAGATTAATAAACTGTCGTGTCGAACGATCTTTTCTCGTAGGACCGATCTCAATAAATCTGAGACGAAGGAAAATATTTACTCGCGATGCTATAAATCTCGTCGATTTCATCCCTCGCTGAATCTTCTTTAAATTCTCTTGATGATTTGAATATAAAAGTGAAAGCGTAATTAAATGTGAAAAGGCAATTCGTTCACGCACTTACCTCGCGACGAGTTAAAAAGCTTAGCGGTGTAAACGAAAGGAACAATGAATGTCGAAAAGGCGCAGAGAAGCTCTTCATAACGAACGCTAAGTACATGATTGAAATATAATGGAGAACAAGTGGATAAAGTGAAAGAAAGCAAGCAGACTCGAAGTAGAAAGGACCTCTTGAGTTGTGGATAATTATGAGCCTCAGTTAGCAGTTCGCTTTGACACGACAATCGAGTGGCAAATTTATGTGAAACTTCTGCTGAGGAAAACGTTCGCGAATCAAATACTATGCAGTTAATGACAGGAACGTCCCTGTTGATGTTCGATTTCGTCTTCATATTTTTTCTCTTTCTCATCGCGGTCACATGTTTGCTTTATTACTTGCCACCGACTCGTATAAGGCACAAATCGCAATTGGATAAGCGACGAAGTCAACAAAGTGTCACAGTGGCCAGCAACAGCAGTAGCAAAAGTGTGCTTTACGTAAACGAAGACAACGAGCCGGTAGAGAGTTTTATTAAGTGCTGCAAGTATTGTGAGAAGTGTAAATTGATATACGAGGAGATCTATAGCGAACGAAGCTACTCCGAAGATGCTGCATCATTGAAAAAGCCGTCAACATCAACCGGAAGCTATTTGAAAGCCAAAGATTGTGATATTAAAAATTGTAAAGGCCCGATATACGAAGTGTAACTCTTTTTCGTGTTTTATTGTGCGCTTCGATTCTATTAAACATCGCGAAGCGAGTGAGAAAAGACGGAGCGAGGGAAAGTGAAAGAAGAAATCGGTTGAAAAGATTGACGGGGGAGGTAAAAGGAAAAACATTTTTCGCTTCCACTTGATTTTTCATCAGAATTCAGTGCGCTCGTGTACGTGGAGCCGCTTTGTGGCCTAAAGCGACAGACAATTTCGGCAATTTCAAGTATCATAAATGGGTATGTGTTATGTGTTTAACATCGATGTTGTCACAAAGCTACATTTTAAGATTTATGGTTCCATCGACTGAAAAATGTCTTTGGGGCTTGATATACGAAAGAAGATTTATTTTGTCTGTTGCTCATCTTGAGATAGAATGTCTAGAGGCATATCAAGCCGATCAAAGGAACGGATAAAAATCCCGACGTCATATCTCAATTTCACTGAAAAGTCTTCAAAGTCTTGTTTTTATTTCTCCGCACTCGAAAAGTTTTTTTTTTATCTCGAGCTTTAATAGCTTTTGTGTGAACTGAAGTTGACACTCGAAGCTCCTTTAGAATTTGAATGACATTTATTTGTCGGTTGACATGTGCGTCCCTTTAAATGTTGAGCTGACTGACGAGAATATCATTGCGGGCTTCGCTAATTGAATAAATCTTTTTGACTGATTACATCGTTGATTAATATCGTTTAAATTGCGTCAGCAGCCAGTCAATGTTGGGGTTTGAAAGTAATTATCGTGTCGTCGTTCGTTGATGAAACTGCTGTCGAGAAATGAAATTCATGACGAAAGCTCTCTTTATTGCGAAAAGAAAGTTTCAAGAGCTTTCAGGAGAAAGTTTTTAACGTGAATTTCTGAACTTTTAATGAGCTGCACGTTTCCTTTGCCTACCCTAAAGAACCATAAAGCATTCTCTGCTTCGTCTCCGTTTTCCTCTTGTGCGTAATCATTATCTTCCATCTCAGTTGATACCGCATGCAAAAACAATTTAATGGGTTGAAGAGTCTCTTGAATCGAAAATGAAGTTAAACGAAATTTTAGCCGCAACGAAAGTGAGAAAGCCAAAACTTTTTTTTCTCTTCGGTGAAGGATCATTTCTTCCCTTTCGTGATCCTTCTCTCGTTCCACACACTTCATATTACTTTTAGATGGCCGTAAAATATATAAAACCATTTGATACTCTCGTCCGTATAAATTTCATGAGTCATTTTCAGGAGGTTGATGGTCTCCTTCAGATTAGAACGGAAATAAAGAAACGAACGAAGACGAGAGGTGAAACAACAAAAAGCTGAAGAATAATTACGAGGAAATTAATCCTTTCGCCTTCTATTTTATTATTTTTGCTGAGACATTCACACTCAATGTGGGAGGATCTGATTGTGAAGGATTGACTCCAACACATTTGAAATTGTTGACTTAAGGACGCCTGATAAGGTTTAATTCATTTCTCATCCGACACCCAAGCCTGGATCGTGAGTCCTTCTCATGACTCTATTTCCGTATCGCTTCATTGTTTGCCGAAAGCTTTTCGAACAGAAACATTGTCTCATCATCACACTCAGACAAAATGCCTTTACAAGAAAGGTAGAACCGCACTCATTCATATTTAAAGCTTTCATTTTATTTTATGATGAGAAAATATCTTCTCGTCTTTTCTTGACTAAAACAAAATAATCCCGAAAGCTACTTTGCTTCACCTTCTCATTGTTTTGTTTGTTAACCATTTTTTTTTCTTCGCTTGTTGGATCACTTGATACGAAGGAGAAAATGATGACAAAGGCCTCAACAGAAGCGACATTCAATAAATTCAATATGCTGCTGTTTAGTTTGAGGGCGTCTCTTGTCACCTCAGCTCAATGTTCCAAGGAATCTTTTTTGTGCTTTCTTCGAGAAATAGTTTCTTCTTAACAACGTTTGTCTAAAAAAACACTTGAACGAAAATCCAAAATTGACCATCCAATGTTCTCTTCATAAAAGAACCGAGCAAATGAAAAACATTTGCGGTCTCTTTTGAAACGGATGCACAACAATTGGTTCATTAAAGAAATCTGCTTCAATCTTCAAGCTTGTGAAAAATTGACAATGGAATAAGGAAGAGATAAAGAGAAAAAAAAGCTCATTCCGTTGACCCGAGAGCAGAGTTTCCTTTTATTTGTTTTCGCCTTCACTCATGTACGATTAATTATCTCGAAAAATACTGACAGAAGCAACTGCGATAATTTATCGTTTGACCTTCTTCATTGCTCGTTTACACAGGCGTCTCTTCAAATATTTGCAACCAAACATACATAAACGCGTAAACCACACCTGAAGCTCCCTCCTTCTCTCTTCTCGAATTACCATTTTAGAGCGACTACAGAAATTAATAAATCATTATCGATGTTTTGTCGGCAAACAGTTTAAGCGAGAAAAGCATTCGAAATAATCATCGTCGCACGATAAATGTGCCAATTTTTCAAAAGTGCTCCATACAAATTGAAAAGCTCAACGAGTCTCTAAAGAGTCTTAGGAAAACATTAACTTGGGGGGAGACATGAGAACATTTTACGATGAAATTTATGAAGAAGGAAGAGTCAAAAAGCTTTAAATTTCTCCGCTGTGGAGTCGGTTTGGTTGCTAGAATGAAAACTTCGCAGATTCCGCACATCGAACGTTTCATGTTGTGTATTCATTAAACGCTTAAAGCGCTTTGTGGTTTTAGAATTATTGTAAACATTCGTTCGCGCTAACTTCTCGTTTAATCAGGAATCAAGTGAATTTCGCATGAAATTTCAACCACGCTTATCAGGCAAGAGCAGATTTTTATTGTAGCTTTCGCTGCAATGATTGTGCGAAGCTATGAAAGGAAATTATTAATGGCAACTACACAAATTGCGTTTCAATTCAGCGCCGATTGCAATTATGAAACATTGGAAATTCAATTCCAAGAGTTGATCGATAAAAATATTAAATTTCTGAGGAATTGAAAAAAAAACATTTTTTCCTTTAAGCTTTAGTTGAAGGATTCTCTGCCAGAGCAACGGAATCAACTTTGCTTGAAGCATTGAAACTTATTTCGATTGACTCAGATCCCTCCGCAATGTAATCAAAAGGAAAATGATTTATTACGTCAATAAGGAAATGAGCTTGGAGCTCCCGAAGATGAATTAAACGAGATTAGTTTTAAGCTCGTCCTTGTTCGAATTGAGTTTAAATTAGGATTCATTGTGAGAGCTTACCGGATTGGTAAGAGCTTATCTCATTGCGCGCGGTGCAGAACAGTCATCACCTGTGAATGACGCGAAATTATTGTTCAAACTTTAATCACCCGCTGCTCTGCCCAACCTGAGAGTGCTTAAAAAACCATTTAGTCATGGAGAATGGAAGTTCTTGCCTTTTGTTCCAAAAGATTTTCAATGAAAGCAGTCGTGGAAATCGCAAAATAAATTCAGCGAGAGGAGGGAAAAGTTTCCAATTGATTCAGCCGCCGGCGACTGCTGTTACTTCTGAAACAAGAAAGTTCACTTCACTTCTGCCATAAATAATGATTTCTCGAGACTTGAGCAACGAAAATTTATAAGCCAATTAAAATTGTGGTCATTAATCAAACATAATGATGCTCAACATGTCCTTTTAGAAATGAGAAAGAAAGGATGAACAATTGTTTAAATGAAAGTTTAAGCTGTTCTGGCCCTTCATGACGTTTTCGTTGCTCGAGTCGAGAAGACTTCATTGTTCGTTTCAAGAGTCTTCCTTCATTATTTAAAATCATTTGAAATTTTTCTCGTGTTCATTTCAAGCGGAAAATTGAAGCTCAATTTAGAAGCTTGAAGCATAGCGAACAAAAAAACATCGAAATGTCATTAGACGTCGTCTTGCTTATTACGAACTCAAATGATAAAAGCGTCGAATCCAAAACAGCGCAGCGAAAAGATGTAAATCTTTTAAGTTGAGCAAATAATTCAATCAAATGACGTAGAAACTTCGAATACAAAATTCGTATCTGCCTCATTTCCGCCCCACCAACGACAACTTGGATTTGCATTTTGCAAATTGGAAATCAATTTCCCCATAAAGTTGCGCAATGTTTGTTTGTTAATTGTTTTGTCATTTCAAGCATTTTCTTTTTGTTGTCTTGTATCGACTCCATTCGTTGAATGATTTCCAAACGATTGACTTGAGCTTTAAGCTTCACAAGTCATCAATGACATTTGCTGTCTCTCTTCTATTATTGTTAGGCAGAATCGGAAAATTAAAACTTGAGAAGCCTCATTCGTTGTCGTCATTGTGACATAATCTGAAGGAATTCATGGGGTTTAGGAGTTCTGAGCCCAACTAAGAAATGAGGAAAAAGGATCGAAGAAAGGACTCAATTTCATGTCATATTTCAATGAATTTCCGGTTGCGGATGCCGGAAAAATGTTCTTGAATATTTTGTTTTTGAAGAGCAAAGTCAATTCAATTTATTCTATTTATGTTATCAAAATTAAATATTTTTCTTTCCATTTCTAGAATGCATTCATCACTTGGAACATCATCAGGTTCGTCTGAATCGCATCAACATTATCATCATGCAAATGCCTTCAATATGCACTCGACTGCCATCACAGGAGTTTCAGCTGCGGCCCCGCAAACAAACAAAAGCGGTAAAGCTACGATAAGGCCATCAACTGACGCTACTTCGAAACAGTCACACACAATATTCAACATCAACTTCAACAACAATAGTAATAGGAATAAATTTGGTGCCTGTAACTCGACTTGTAGTAATAACAATTTCGATAATGTTAAGCACGTTAGGTCTACGATGTTTAATGAAAAAATGTGAGTTTCAAAAATAATTTCCCTGCACGATTAAGTGAAACAATTTTCCATTTCATAGAATACCCAGAGGGCCTTACCTTACTTACATATACAAACAGAGTGAAATCGACAATAAGAGTGATTGCTTGCAACCGAATTACTTCTTTAAACCACAGCCCAATGTGAATGGTGATGAGTTCATGGGTCGAGGAATCTTACCACGTGCGAAAATCATGAGCAACTCGGTTTTGGACGCGTCAGGTGTTGATTACAATCTACGTACGCAAACAATTGGCCGGTATCATCCTCTACAGCAAACCGCTTTGGTTCAACAGAAAAATCCAGTGAGCGAGCTTACTCTAAAGCCACAGAATTTCGGTCAGCAGCAAGCGGCTTTCTCATGCCACACTCTACCAATTACACGACGTGAAAATCAGCAGAAGGATTTAACAATCACGCGAAATGGGAGAAACCTCAACTACATTACACTCGAAAGTGCTTTGAACGTGAAAGCCTTTCATCAACTAACACCAACGCAAGGATGGGCTTTGCTATGTCAATCGGTACAAGCACTTCAAGACTTGTTCTTGTCAGGTGAGTCATGCATCTCAATCTCAAATCCTAAATACACTGAATCGACCTATCAATGAATCGTTATTATTTTTACGCATCCTTGACTCCAAAGGAGATTAAGCTTGTGAAAAAAAAAACCTTTGACTATTCATGGAAATACTTTGTAACGATGCCGAGTTGAATTCTTTGCGTGAATTGTTGGCACTTCCTTCGACCTTTTCTTCATCTTTCCATTCAAGAAATAAAAAGGGAGAACTCGGAAGTTGAAGCTGAATCCGATTGCGATGAGGTCAAGTTGAATGATTTGAATATCTGAGCAATCAAGTTCCGGAGGAATGTGTCGCGGAAGTGAAATTCAATTGGGCGACGAAAGAGAATTTTTGAGGAATGTAATAGCATTCCGGTCTCGTTTGGGGTTGGAATTACAGGACAACGAAAACATTTCCACTCACTCACCTTTAAATATTTTTTTCCTTCTTCCGCTGTGATTAATTTGAATAATTTATTTGCCTTTCACAATTCGATGCAACTACGAGGATAACAAATTCGAAGCAATCTCCAACACAAATTCATTTTTAAACAAGGAACGGATGAAATCTTGTGAGGCGCAAAACAGGCTTGTAACTTTATTGGCGAGAATCTGATAATTGCTTCGGCTTCTAGCGCCCACACAATGTCGAACACATGTGGGATGATTGTCTGGATTTGATTAATTAAACATGTATTTATTCTGAATACTGAACAGCGTTAAGTGAGAGTAAAATCACTTTTACCAACAGCAGCCTATTAAAGCCTTCGTTAAAATCACGCGCAGAAACCGTTCCCTCACTCAATTGAAGCCTAAAGGATTAAGAGAGTTAATTCTCAGCGTAATAAATTAAGACGAGAATGTCTCGAGGTCTTTGGCTGCTTTCTCTCGATCCGACTCTCATGCATAAGTTACAAGGGAAAAGCTTGGCGAGGGTTCTCCGACGAATTAATGCTAAGCAACGAGACGCTAAGAGCGTGAAAATTAAGTGCGAGAAACAGAAAAAAATTTAATTGTCTCAATTTGATATCCATGAATATTCAAAGTGGAAATTATTATTGAATCTTAATAATTTGGCAAAGGTTTGCCAGCCAGTTTTCTTCACTTCTGCGAATCTAAAGTCTCGCGAGTGACGACAACGCAATGAGAGTGATGGAGCTTTCATTTAATCATCGCGAAGAGTGGAAAAAAGAGGAAAGACATAAAAAAAACATTTCAAGGGATGGAATTCGCTGTGCTCAATTCAAGAACTTTTGTCTTAGCTCTGTTGACGATTCCCTGCGGTATAATAAACAGAAGTAAATGTGGCAGCTTTTGTCGAAGTCGAACGAAGACGACTGAGAATTAATTTGAGGCAAGACTCCCTTTGCAGAGCTCGTGATAATAGTTTTTCCATCTACGTTGATGTTCTTTTCGACAGATTGAAAGGAGAGAAAGAGAAAACAAATGTGAGAAGTTCTCTCGACATTTCAAGTAAAGGTTTTGAGCTTTTAGTCCCAATCCGAGAAGGAGATTTGATATTTCTATTTATCACCCTGGCTCAGGTCAAATTGATATTTATGAGAGACACCAGACGATTTTCCTATCTCTCGATTCTATTTCTAGGTCGCTATTAAGGAGAAAAAGGTCGCACAATAATGGAAAATAAATTCTTCCCGTCGTCGAGTGTTGAATCCTTTTGCTTGGGATCAACATTTGTGAGACACAAGACGACATTAAAGCTTTGCCAATCACTCTCCTGCCCGCAACAGAATCAACTCAAATATGCTTCGTGACCTTTTCCAGAAAGTTCTCCTTGTTGTGAATGTCGGAAATAAATTGAAAGCATTCATTGAACGGAGAGGAGAATAAACAAAAAGAAAACTTTACAAATGGAAATCAATTAAAAGTATTTTTAACAACAAAATATTTTCTCTCGAACTTCAGAGTTTGCAAACCAGTTTCATGATTTCTCTGACTTTCGATTGCTGCGTAGAGAAAAGGTTCGAATGCCCTCTTCTCTAATCCAACTGTTTCGATCTATGTTCATGTTGTGAACAATCAAATTCTTTATTCCTAATTGCCAATTTTCCATCAATTCATTTACGGCTTTTCTGATTCAATCGAAATGGAGAAAAACGAGACCTAAATTAAACATTGAGTTCGATGTTTTTTGTGCTGAGACTCGAAAACAGATTTCCAAACAATATTGATCTTGGTCCCGAGTTTCTGGGAGGCGGGACAGTCAATCAATGAGAGAAGCCGTAAACAAAACACAGTTTGAAGATCGATTCCAAAAATAACTTTATGAAAATTAATCGCCGTCGTTTTGAATTTTTTTTTTGTTCTCGATCAATATACAAAACTTTGCTTTAACATGCGAAACAAAAAGTTTTTCGCTGAGAAATCTCGTTCATTCATTCCGTAATCCTCAAGTTATTGTTCTTCTTTATCGTTTTGTTGTTTGTCTTTATCCTTTGAGCGGGAGTCCCACGATTTGAATAAAAGCGCAGAATTGTTATCTAAGTACAACTTCCTTCGACGGTGGAAAGAGTTGATGGGTCATTGACTTAAAGTGTTTGTAGGAATCGCAATGGCTTCGCAAGCGACAACTTAATAAATTTCCAAGAAGAGGAGGAAAGGGAGATAATTAGATTAATAATCTGCGCGTTGTTTGCGCCGCAAGGGGAAAGTCTTAAAATTAAATAATTAAATTCGCTCCTCCAAAGCTTCGACTGTGTTTCTTCCACAATCTAATTTTCTCTTTAACTATTCTTACGCTCGAAATGTTTTCTTCTTTCTTTTCAGAGACGCCATCAATCAACCGCGTTCTGCCGGTTATCACGCCAAACAATTTTCTGCTGACGTCGAGAGGTCGAGTCGTTTACGGACTTTTAACAATTGACAAACACAGCGATTACACGAACGAATATCTCTCGGATGAGTTTCGACAAGCAATGGCCAACAAGACTTTAAAGCCCAGCGAGTCGGACATTGAAAAGGTTCGTGCAACTACTCTTAGCCTCAATTCATGAAAGTTGATCCCTAGAAATTGATTAAAACTTCGAATTGGATTCCAACTCACGAACGAGAAATCCACAAACATCTTGACGTATCTTAGTTTTATACTTCGACCCATCGGGGGATTCGATAAACTTATTGCAACTTAATAAATTTCCATTTCTGGTCTCGGAGAGTGGAAATCGATATTTGCTTTCAGGGTTATTGAAAGTGTTGCTCGTTTCTTAGTGTGAAACTGAATGAGTCGGTTGAACAAAAGCTCTGGATCTTGTGTGAAAAAGGCAGAGGAAGTTTCATGAAGATTAATGGAACTTGAAGTTGTTGAACAAATGGTCGAGCATTGAGAAGGAAAAATTAGCATTTTGCTTCACTTATCTCCTTTTCATTGAAAGTTTCAAGCGGCAATGAGCTTTTAATTAAAGTTTTCAGACAAATTTGTTAATCTCTATCTACGAACTATCAACGTAAATATCACTTAAAGCTCCTCCGCCAACTTGTTGAGTTTTGGAAAGAAAAAAAAAACTTTGCGACGCTCAGAGCCATTTTCCGCGGTGAAACTTTTCCAGCTTAATAAGAAACAAATTCATTTGAATTTATATTTTATGTCTCGGCGTTGTCGTTGACGACATGCTCACGCTCTCCTCGCTCGCTTGCTTGCTATCGTTGTCAGATGAAATTCTCATTCAAAATAAAAAAGCTTTTAATAAAAATGGAAAATCTTTCGCTGTGGATATTACGTCGCAATAAGCTCAAGGAAAAATTAGACGACACTCGAATAACAATAAATCTACTTTCATTTACGTTTTTCGTTCTGATTTCAATATGACAAGCGGAAGAAATCTTCAACTTCCTTTATCGCATTCTCTCGCGTCGCTGTTTCTAAAGTCAACAGTTTCCTTGAAAGAATCTCAATGTTAAGGAGCCTTGAACAAATTTCTTTCATTTGTAACATGTTGATGAATTAGAATTTTATTTTTAAGTCTAGGAGAGCGCAGAGCTCGTCAATTAGGTTTCAATAAGAAGAAAAACATTCCGATGAAGTCGAGATATTTGTTTTCAACACAAGAGCTTTAAATTTTTTTGCGAGGCGGGTTGTTAAGGAATTTTTATTAGACCTCAAATCGTCCTTTAACTAACGTGGGCAGATGGTCGAGAAGCTATTTAAATACAAATTTAAGTGAATTTTTAATAATCTTAAGTTGAGAGGTGTGTTCGGGACACGGTGTTCGGGAGATAAAGGACTAGCAATCACACTACGCGTTTCAAAATGATTTTTTTTACCTGGACTCTCTTTATAACTTGCAGTTACTTTTGTAAAAGAGATTCATTCGCTCATCGAACTTTAAAGTGATAACATCTCAGTTCTCTGAAAAATAAAATTTTCATTAAAAATCGAAATGGAAAACTACCAAGAGAACAACTTCAACGAAGGAAATACCGAGAGTGCTATTCAAGAGTTGGCCGCTTTCATTCAAATGAATTTACTTGAGTCGAGAAGCTCTTTTGATGAAAGATCCAATTCGGCTGAAGCCTCATCAGATGAAGGAAGCCCCGATCATGATCAAGTTCTCGACTACGAGCTCAGCTTTCTAGACGAACTCGAACAAAATTTTTCCTCGGATGAAGATGAAGACGATGAATTGATTGACACAGGAAACTGGTTTTCTCAAGCTTTCCAGAAATATGATTTCAAAGCTAGGAATGCCACGGAGCCACTTGATATCGAATTCTGGTTTCCAGAGGAGTGGTTCAGGCAACTGGAGGATCGGGAAACTAAGAAGTTGTCTCCAAGTGAAAAGAAGAGACGAATGAAGAAGAAAGAGAAAACTGTTGACGTTGAGATTCGTAAATTCTTTAGAGCCATCGGCTGGGAAATGCATCCATTCCAACTGAAGACTTTAATCGAATCCATTAAATGTTCTGAGTTATTAATGAAATGTCCCGACTGTCGTCGTCCTCTAAACATGCGAAAAATCAAAGGAAAAGGAGTTTACAACAAATTCGTGGCCGTTAAAACTAAAATCATCACTCACATAAATCGTCACAAACAAGCGAAAGCGAAATAAGTTTTAATTTCGAATTTGACAGACTTTTCATTTGTACTTTCAATTTACCAGAACTTTAAATAAAAACTTTTTATTAAAAAAAAACTTTATTCTCATTACTTTTGAGTTAAAAAAATTTGCTTTGAAAATTTAATCAAAGCACGTCGACATCAACCAGAATGTTTGCTATTTAATTGGCGTTGGCGTTCAGTGTAAACGGTTAAGCATCATGAATTTTATTTGATTACGTTCACGCCACTTTAAATGACGAATCCTTTGACATGAAAGAGCGTGCGAAAATTAAAAACTGAAATAATGTGAGTTCAAAGCTTCCGCTCGAAGAAATAACTAACTGCAATTTGCTTTGAGTAAAATTACATTTCCTGCTCGTTATTGCTTAAAGCTTTAAGTTCTTTATGAAAATTTTTGCTCATGTGATGTTTCGTAGAGCAAAGGTTTCTGGAATCAAGAGTTGAAGAGATAAACTTTCCTTTAAAGGGAAATGCTGCATCTGACTAACCACGAAACTTTAATTATTTCACAATCAAAGAATGCAGCTCAACTTTCTTCATTATCTTCTCTTTAAAGATGTGGATTTTCTCGCTTGGAAAAACTCTTGTGAAAACGATGCCAACAATTCTACCGCCAACAACAAATGAGCAGTCAATGCAACAACAGCATCATAGCTCGATTGTTCTACAAGCAACGATTTGGAAGATGTGCAAGTGCCCAGATGAGAGAGCCTCGTTAATGTTTCTGCTGAACGTAAGTAATTCTAAAATATTTTTATACTTCCATTCGAATTTCCATTAACCGGTCGTTCGTTCTCTTCGTTTTCCTGTCGAATAACTTTGAAATTCTTTACCTACAAGGTAAGCTAAGCGATTCAATCTACTTCAGTCGTCGTAATTCCTTCGGTTAAATAACGAGATTCACTTTGAAGTGGATTTAAAGCTCGTCTTCTTTCTCTTTAAACGAAACGGTCCATTGAGATTTTATGAAGTGTACTGTTTCATCGCCCAGTCAAGCCACCCTCGAAACCTCACTCGTTCAAGGAAAAGAAGCGAGAGCGAGAAGAAAACTTTCGCAGACGTTACAAGCGATAAAATTCAATTAGACAATGAGAGGAAAGCTTTTTGTTTTCGGGCAAAGTTGTAGAGACAAAGGTGACAACATCAGAGCGCCTCGAACTTCTCGTTGTTATTTCTTTTTTCTTCTTACTCGACGAGGTCATCAAGTAAAGAAATCACAAAAAAGAAAATCTCTAACATGACCGCATCTACGCCTTTGACTTCCACAGCTTGTGAACGAATCATTATCAGACAAAAACGGGAGAGAGGGAGTAAGAAGAAAACGAATCTTTATCTGAAATCTTTAACAGCATAAATTAACATTGTTTCGACTTCAGAATATTACGAGCGGAAGCGAGACTTGTGATAACAAGGAAGATATTTTCCTTACTATGATTTATAACAATTCTGGGGTTCATTGGCTCAGTGACGTTGCTCCTCTTACTGTCATCAGTCGAGCGAGGATTCGAGTGATTAACGTTGCTGCACGGAGAACGTGCTCGGCTTACGGCAAATTCGAGCACCGAGATTTATGCTCGTGCGAGTGAGAGAAGAGCTTGATTGAGACGTTGTCGCCAGACGAGCATAGCGTGAATCATAATAAAACATGTTCATCGGGTTATGACGTGTTTATTGCTTTGCCTGATCCCAGATTTCAAAAAGTCGTCCATTCTTTCCGGTTTAGTTAGCCGAAGGGGCATTAGGACTTTTAATTCCTTTCTTCTCTGTTCTCTCCCTTCCAACGATAACGACCACAGAATTAATAAAATCTTCGAGAAGATGTTGGTTGCGCTTAATTCTTCCAGGATCCCTCGAAGCGTCGTTCGTAATTGGGTCGACGTCTGATTTAGCTTTTAGTCGAAGAAGAAATGCGTTAACTTAAAAGGAAAGGAAGAACCTTTCAGAGCGAATCTCATATCAAAACACTTAAATAAATTTAAGAACATCACTATTAAACTTAAATGTTTCATGAGGCGTCGCTGATGCTTTGCCCTCGATAAATTTTGCTGTTGCTTCGCGGCATCGAAAGCAGCAACACTTTCGCTCAATGGCTGTTGGGGAAAATATGATCTGAGGGTGTACGAGAGCAGACGAAATGCTTGGGAAAGCTTTCTTCTGGGCATGCAAGAGCTCGTAGCAGGATAAAGTTGATTGATTTTCCTCTTCGTCATTCTGTTTTCGCCTTTTCGTTCTCATCGTGAATAGAGAAATAATTTTTCGTATTGCTACAGAGGGAAAAAAGTTTCGTGCTTAAATTCCTTTTAAGCTTTCGATGAAATGATTTTTTCTCATCAATCATTGAACGAGTCGATCGTGATGATGGATTTAATTAAGAAACGTCGCCAATTTCGATTTCGTAATTTAAGAAAGATTTGTTGTTTATGTTTATTCACGTAACGTTTATTCATGCGGCATCCTACTTCTCCCTTTGGTGAAAGAAATTCATTTAAGCGAGAGAAAGATCGAAATTTACATTGACTTGAGTGAATCGGAAAACGCTCATTGCTCTCTCACATCATTGCCGAGTTCAATCAAATCCTCGTCAGACGGATTACTGAACCAGACATCTTTAGGTCGAACCATCATCTTCGTTGCCTTGAGAGAATAGTCTCCTAGCCAATGCTCCCAAAAGATTCCGTTGTAGTCGTTGCCAAGCGGTTCATCGCGATAAATGCCATTGAGATTCGATTCGGCACAGCTGAGGAAGTTTTCAATAAAAATCAATTTAAAATCATTTTCACATCGTCGCTTACTTCTTGAACCACCAACCCGCTCCCATCTTCTGTGCGCACGTTGCATTTGTTTGGTCGTAAGTGCTGAACGTTTGATTGTTGTGATACAAGAAGGAGTCAGCAATCGAGCCACGATATTCGTCAACGATCATTTGATACATTTCTTTCTCGGAATTAACTTTAAATGTTCCATACTCGACCCAAACGTGATTGTCTTTAAAGTCTTCGAGAACGATTCGCAAGACCATGTTGTGCTCTCGTGTCAATCTATCCGTGAAGGAAAAAAAAATGTTTCTTTTAGTAAAAATTCAAATCCGGGTCGGATTTACTTGTGAATGAAGTCGTTGCCAAACCAGAAGTCTCTCGAAATATTTCCAAATCCATGCTTATAATCATTCCACGACCTGTTGAAGTTCTCAGGCGGATTAAAGTTATCACGCTTCTGTATGATGGTCCAGGCAGTGCCTTCAGTTGAATATTCGCAATATTGTTGATAAAAATCTTTTCCATTCTCGTTGAGTTCTCGTTCGATGTTGAACGTATAAACACCAGAGCGGCCGGTCGTCAGTTGAAAGCAATTTGTTTTTCTCGGTTGAAGGTATTCTTGAGAAGTAAAAAAAAATTAAAATTGGATTTTGATTTGAAAGCTTTTAACGCTTTACCAGCTTCATCTAAAATATCTTCATCGACTTCTCCACTTGCACCGCTTCCATCAGGCTCGTTAAAGTGCAATTTCTTGCTTCCCGATACCATTGCTTTCTCGGTCCGCTTCAATAAAGTGTTTGCGTTGTTCGTAAAAGAGAGAACTTCATGCTCCGTACTTTTACAACATGATAGAAGCTTTTTGAACTGATATGAGTTCGTGTCGAAGATTCTTACTGTTCGTTCATCGATGTGGTTTACCGTGTTCGTCAATGTCTCGAGGGCTTTCTCGTGTTTCTTATTGAGATTGAAGGATTGTCTGATTTCTTTGATCGGGAGTTTCTCGATATTGCTGTTTACTTTCGCCATCAACGTTTTGAGCAACTCATCATCTGTCGTAGATTCAGAGGACGAAGGTTTTGAAGCTTTAAATCCTTCAATTTCCTTGCCTAATCTCATTGAACTGCAAGTGTTCTGAAGGATCCGTTGAATCTTTGACAGTCTCATCAATATCTCCGTTTGCTCGAAATCTTCTTGACTCCAACTTCTAGGACTGATTTTACTTTCAGCCTTCTTTACTTTCGCCGGAGCTTTACGGGTCTCCATCAACGACTTTGTCATCTCATGAAGCTTTTCGTTTATCAAATCCGTCTTCTCAAATATGTGTTGAACCTTGAAGTCAGTGTTTTGCAATTGATTCTCGATGACGGGCAGATTTTCTAAGCTTTTCTTGAGGATTTCCATCTTGTTTTCACTCGACTTGATATGTTCACTCCACGAATTGATGTGATGACGAAAAATGTCCCAGACTTGAGCTTTTTCTTGAAGCTGCTTGATGTTTGCGTCCAAATTACTCATCGTCTGCATGATGTTCACAAATTTGTCTTCTAGCTTCGTCAGATAATGGAGATTGAACGTTTCTAATTGAAGTGAAACCTTCGTAATGGCGTCGAGGATTTTCTCTTCGTGAAGCTCTTTCGAACTTGTTGCCGCGTCGATTGAAAAAGCTTCCACGTTCGGATGAGATTGAAGCGATAGCGTCACGACGTTGAGGAAGATGATTAAACGTTTCTATGTCGATGAAAAGCAGAGAGAAATAATTGATTGAATCCTTTGGCGCGCGACAGCGACTTGATATCTAGTCCGCCGTTAATTTCCGATTTAACATCAGCTAAAAGCTTAATTAAAAGCTTCTTCGCTTTGCGAAATGAATGAACCGCATTAGTTCAAGTCATTGATGCCATAAAACATGTACACACGCGACTGAAATCATCGCCTACAATTTACTCGAATTCAAAGCGTGCGAAGAATTCTATTGCTCGTCTCTAATACTCACACAATCCATTATCATCTCCGTCAGCGAATTTTCTTCTCTGTTTATAAACAATCCCCTCAATTAATTTATTGCTTTCTTATGTTACGCCGCCAAAACCGAAAAATGTGTTCACTCTCGCGATGAGCTAGCCAAGAAATCGAACCGCTTGGATTAAAGATTAAATGAAGACTGAGAAGAGATGACTTCTATAAAATGAAATGCGTGCGGCTCTCAAAACAGAATTTGTGGCCGCTCTTTATTAATTTTTGGGAGCAACTAATTAAATTTTCATCATCATCTCGGGATTAAGATTTCATTGATGGCGGTTATTGATAATTTATTTCAAACAATATTTCTTCTGCGCGCCTTCATTGTCAACAGAGGCATGTAAAAAAATCAATAAAAAGTAATTAACTAAATATTATTTTTTGTGAAAATTAAGTAATTAAATGTTGATCCGCCTTGGAGACATTAAAGACACTTGACTTGCTAAAGATAATAAAAACAAGAAGCTACTTTCGTTTTAATTGTTTTGCTTCTATGAAAAATCCCAAGAAGCCAAAAATAATTAAATATATTTGATATCTTATAATTAATAGTTAACTCAGCCTCCGATCTAAAAGCTTGCGTTGAAAGTTTATTGAAGAATTTAACGTTAAACCTGTTGTAGGGTTTTGTGATTCTTATTTGAATCGATTGCCATGGAAACGAGCGAAGACACCAACCTTTGTTTATATCTCAAACGAGAAGTGAAAATTCCCTTCGAGGGAAAATCCTTGAAATGGCTTATAAAACTTTAGTTAACGATTTAAAACAAAAGTGGGAAGAGTGCGAAACTAACCACGAAGATGTCTTCCGATACAAATTGAATGTCACGAAGGAGAAAGTGCTGGATGGGAAATTTAAATTCTTTGTGCAAGTAGGAAAATTTCATTTCGAAGATTTTCATTTCGTGATGTAATTAAGAAAATGTAATTTTAGCTCAACAAAGATCGAGCAGCCAAAAGGCGCAAGCCAGAAAAGTTTGAGTCGATCACGCCAAGTTTCAAAGAAGATGAATTCAATTTCAATAAAGTTGATGAGAATGAAATTTTGTCTGTGCAGGAGTTCAACGGGATGAAGCAATTTCCGATTTTGTTCTTGATAAACAACAGCCCTTTGACGAAATATCATTTGCTGATAGTCCCGGACGTTAAAGGGAACAGTCCACAAATAATGACACTGAAGTGCTTAGAGCTGGCCATTGAAGTTATGAACTCGACAGATGATAAATCGATTCGTCTTGGTTACAACTCACCTGGTGCTCTTGCCAGCGTCAATCATCTCCACCTTCATCTGTTGTGTCTTTCTCAAGAACTTTACGTTGAGTTTGTTGTAAGATAAATTTTCGATTTGCATCTGCTCAATTTCCTAACAAGTTTTCTTTGTAGGAACTCAAGCAACTCGCTTCAAACTTGTATAAGATAAACGATCCCAACCTTCCAGTTAAAGCTTTCTGTTTGGTTTCCAATAACACGAAGGATGATGCATTGAAGCTTCAAAAGCTGGTGGAATATTGTTGTCAGAAAACGATTCCTCATAATATTTTCTTTACGAAATCTAAAACTGGCGAGCTTAGAGTTTTCTTCTTTCCTCGAACCTTGGGAAACTTTGGAGCTTTGAAGCTTTACACAAGTTTTTTAAATGTTGCCTTCTGTGAGCTCAGCGGCTACGTTCCAATTGGAGATGAAGAGCTGTTTGAAACAATTACCGAGGAGTATATCTTAGATAGATTCAATCAAGAAATTCATGACATTTGTGATAAAATCGAAAGTGATTTTGTGGAAATCTTAAATAAATTTGAATAAAAAAATATTTAGTTTTGATTTGACATTTTCGTTATTTCTTTTTTAAGATAAACTCACAAAACTATTTTTTCTTCTTTTCTAGATCATATCAGACTTCTGCAAGAACGTTCATCAGGACAAACCTTTCTCACATATCATGATTGAGTTATTCAAAAAAGTAATTCACGATCCGATGTTCCTTCCGATTCCTCAAGTCGACGAGAAGCAAAAGAAGAATCTGAAGAATCAATTGATAAATTTGAAGTCAATTACCGATGACCACAAGTAAGTCTCTAGATATCTAATTTCTAAATAAATTTAATTATTTTATTTTTGTTTTAGAAGTGACACAGACTCAGGTCGATCGTCTGACTATCGTAGTGATGACAATTCACTTCAAAAGAAACTTGAAACTATGGAAGAAGAGCCTGTCAAGTATTTCTCACTTCCTCGACCCAAATATAACCGCAATGCGGAGAAGATTACTCCGGAGCCTGTTGAGATAAATAAGGTTAAGCTTCGAACGAATGCTGAGAATTTTCGACAAAAACGAGTCGGAGGACGAAGATTTACTGTTGACGTCACTTCGAATGATGTTGAAACAGCTTTGCTCGACGTCGAGCAACAGAAAAAGATTTCTCGGTCAATCAGTACACTAAACAATCCAGTTCATGATGAAATCAAGCTCAGAACTCTTCCAAAGAAACAGTCGATTATAGAAGAGGAAGAGAACGAGAAGCCGAAAGGACCTGAGTTCATCGTCAACTCAACAGCAGAAATCAAAAATGTTGACATCAGCGACAATAAAGTAAAACTCGTGAATTAATTTTCTAAGAAGACATTTCTAATTTAATTTTTTTTTAGTGTTCAAGCAAAGGAATTGTCAACGTTCTTCTCCTCAACGGAAGAAATTACAACGTGATTTGTAATCCTCTTTTGGCAAACACACGAAAAGTCTTCGAAACGATCGTGAAAGCGGAACAAATCAACGAGAATTATTTGTTAGGGATTTGTGCCTTGATCGGCGGTGACTTTGTGTTCTTGCCGATGGATTTGAAAATCTATAAAGTCGCACCACAAGTTTGGATCCAATCAGCAACGAAAAAGTCAAGCGATGAAATCAAAAATCCCGTTTTCTCTCTTTACCTTCGCGTCAAACTATTTCTTCCCACGCTAAGAATCATTTCGGTTGAATCTCGTCACACTTTGTTCCTTCAATTACGTAAATCAATTCTCGAGAATCACATTGTCTGCACGGATGATGATTTAATTACGCTGGGAGGACTCGCACTTCAAGCTGAAGTCGGAGATTTTCAAGATGAGGTGAGAAGACTTAAAATGTTTTTAAATCGTTTAGATTTTCATTTTCTTTTACTTTCCAGATGAAGCATATCGAATACTTCACAATGTCTCATTACTTACCTGATGGGATTTATCAGCAGAACAAGGAGCTCGGCAAGTACTTACGAAACTCTCACTTCAGCAAACGTGGTCTTCATCCAAAGGAAGCTGAGCTTAACTTCATTCGATACGTTCAAGAGATGCGCGAGTATGGTATTCACTACATCAGTGGAATTTGGACCCGAGACGATAAAATTGAGCTCAATGTTTACATTGGCATTGGTCTGAATGGCATTAAGATCTACGAACGAAGCATCGCCGGTGGAAACGTTAGTCGCAGTAGATCCACTAGAAAATGCAACAAGCGCTTGCTCTACGAAGAATTCGATTGGCTGGAGATTGAAAATATTTGCTTTTCAAAGCAAATTCTTTGCATTGTTGTGAGAAAGAGCAGTTTGCGATTGAATCTTGGATCAAAGGAAAAGACTCGTTTGAAATTTAAACTGAAAATGGATAGCAGGAAGTAAGTTACCCTTTTAAATTTATTTCAAACTCTTCTTATCAGTTTACATTCTCTTCTCAGATCATTTTTTGCCTTCACCATTGCTTCAGATCATCATCAGTTCTACATGAAACTTCGAAATAGTTTCATGTCACTTAAGTCAATCGCAGATGAGCTCAACATTCCTTTAACAGATGAAAGCTTCTCACAACCCAATGTTAACATTAAGATCGATAAGCAATCGAAAACTGGATTGAGAGTTCGTAATCTCAAAAAATCGATGCTTAACGACAACAGATTGCTGAAGCTTAGAGATCGTTTTATCAGACGATCGAAATCAACGGTTTGTGACTTCAAACGAACTGTAGAAGAAAATTCAAATGAAAATAATCAAAACAAGGAGAACGAACGACCAATCTTTCCTTCAATGATTGATCTAACTGTCGAGTCTTCTCCTACGAAGACACGAAATAAAGTCAAAATGGGAACTCGCGTCTTCTCAGCATCTTACTTGAATAAATCGTTTGACAGTCTCAACGACAATAATCCGGAAATGTCAAGAGTCGACTCGTGGGGAGCACTTTGCATGAAATCGCCAACGAGAGAAGTTTTTGATGAAACGATTGAAGATAAGGAAATGGAATTTACAAACAACAAAGACGACGCTTACGTTATTCGTGAGTTAAATTCAATTTAAAGTTAGAATCGTTTCCTAAATTACTTCTTTTCACAGATTCGAGCATAAAAAGCATCAACGGAGTGAACAACTTCTCCATGGCTCCGAACGAGACAATGTCTCAGTCACTCCTCCAGAAATTCGAAGACCTTTCATCAACCGACGACAGAGTTTTGTCGCAAATCACAATTGTTAAAGATCCAGTCTTCTCAGATAAGCTCAATTATAAATCACAATCATTGAGAAACCTCACATCAAGTAATGTCGACAACTTTATCACTGGCTACACAATGGGAATCTCAATTGTACAAGGGCAATCAGATAACTACGTTTATGTCAAGGAACTCGTGAGGAATGGCCCAGGCGATAGATGCGGAATCCTCGTTGGTGATCAAATCGTTTCAGTTGATGGAATGACATTGCTTAACCTTCCATACGACGAAGCACTTGCAATGCTTCAAAATACTGGAAACATTGTTACTTTGATTGTATCGCAAACGTTCAACAGAAAGCCCTTGAATCTTACCGAAGAAGCTGTTAGAAGTGTCATCGACTCGCCAGTAAAACAACAGCCACCCCAATCGAATCTCATTTCAACGCCGTCAAAGAGTCTTCCAAACCTCATGAATTCCCGAGATTATCAGCTTCCAAAGGTGAGACTTTTGTCCTTTAGTTCGAACCGTCATTAACGAGATTTCTCCACAGATCGTCGCCATAATTCCAAAGGAGAATGTCTTGTTGCCAAATCAAATAAAGAAGTCAAGGAAATATCTTGGCCCAACGAGGTTTCCCGTCACACCCGCTCGAAAAGAAAAAGATCTGAAAATGACCATTTCTCCGAACTCACAAACAACTCACTTATCCCTTCGCACCAACGAGTCAGACACTCTGAATATTTAAAGACAGCGACGACTGAATATTCTTATCATAAAAAAAGATTTTTCACTGGACTTTTGTTATCGTTTTGACACACATCTTAAACTGGAATCATAACAATGAACAGGCAGAATAATAAAACTTTATGAGAATTGGAAGTGATTTTAGTTTTTTTATTGATTTAAAATTCGAATTGGATTGAGAAAGTTTTGCATTGAAATGTGTTAAAGCGATTGGAAACTTTCATTAAAAACTTCACACAGCGTGTTGCTATCGTCGTCGTCTGTTTCCTCTTTCATTAACACTCAAATCGTCCACTTGACTCACTCATTTCCCCCCTGGCGAGCACTTATTGTAATCGCTGTTTAAAACAATCGGGAAATGATGGAAATAGCGACAATTGCGTCTGATGTTATAGAGAAGCTTTGCGAAAATTGAAGGAAAATGCAAAACAACCCGCGATTAACAATCGGATTAACAAATAGAAGCAACAACAGACAACGGTGGAAAATTATTTTCCTATTTCTCCTCGTCTCCTTCGCGTTTTCAGTTTCGTTCGAAAACTTTCGCTGATAGGACGTGGAAGCGTTTAGCAAGCGAATTACAATTCGACGTTATCGAGTGATTCGCGACACATATTGAGGATTCTCGATGGTTTTCGGTCGCGACATGGACTTCATCAAAAGTAAGCTGAGCAAATCTGTGAAAATTCTCTCGACTTCTCGTTAATTGAATTAGCAAACTGTCGCATGTTGAGCTCTACATGGACACGAGTTTAAAAATAATATTTTTCCACTCATCTCGACGTTTTCCTGATGGAAAAGTCAGATAAGCTTCCGTCCAACTTCGTCAAAAATCTAATTGCAGAATTCCATTTAAAGTGAAAACGAGCAAAAAAAAAGATGAAAATTTGTCGCTGATGATTTTCAATCGATTTTCTTTCACATAAAAATAAGTTCGCAATTCTAATCGACTCCTGAATGCATTCTCTTTTTAGACTTGATTCCGTTTCAAGCGATTAAATTGCCGAAGTTGAAAAAGCTACGTCAGTGGAGTCATGACTCGTTAGCGAACTTGAGCCAATTCACGAAAAGCAACGCCGTTGATCCCAAACAGAAAACTAGATCATCGTGTGATGAAACTAGTTTTCCAACAAATGGAATTTCAACAATTTCCTCAGCGATACAGGAACAACGAATCGATCCAAAGAAAGAAAACTTTGGTCTTTATGCTTTAAAATGCGATCGAAGTAGTAGCTTAGCGAATGCGAGACGAGGAGTTCTTCTGACTCTCCCCACAACGATGATTAAGACCAAAGCAGAGATCAACAGCTTCCAGTCGGTCGAGCGGAATCACGAGGTATTCCAGTCATGCGAGAGAATTGTGGATCCAACGAGCGGCATAATGTACGACGGAGCGACAAGTTCGGGAAGTGGAGCGGAAGCGAAAACGAAAATCGAAGCGCCCCCGAGAAAGAAGAAACGACCGACTGCGACAAGAAGCATTGTTGCTCATCCTAAATCAAATTTAAAGCAAGGAAGCATTAACACGATGAAGACAGAATCGCTTGACAAGAATGATAGTGGTCTCAATCGCATCGCTAACTCAGGAGCTGAAGTGGCAAAGGTCTCCATCGAACCAAAAAAAGAACACGTCGTGACAATGGTGAAGCCAAAAGTTCAAAAAGCTTTAGCTGTCAAAGCGAAACCAATTCAACAGCAAGTGGCGAAAGTGAAGTCGTATGAATGGAACAAACATCAAAGGAAGTCTAGCATCTCGAACATCGCTAAGCCACACACGACAAAACGATACGAAAGCTCTCGCGGTTCTTTCAACTCAAACGAGTCAGTTGACATTTTCAAATCAAATCAGCTGAAACATCAACGAAAGCTCTTTGACGAGTTTGACGCTCTTTTTGATAAAAGTAAAGACTCAGAGACATCGCCGGCAGCTGCTTTAAGCAGGCTCAATGCTTTGAAATTCTCTTCGTCTTCTTTCTCGAATGAAAGTAGACTTGAAGAAACATCAGCAACGAATCAAAATATCTCAAGAGCAACATCGCAAGACATTCCTTTGAAAAACAACACACGAGCGCGTATCTCTCCGGCGAAAGACGAGATATTCATTTCCCCGAAGCCGAAAATTGTTTACGAGCAGCCAAAAGCACCGCCGGGTATCATAAAGAAGAAAATTCTTTATTACGATGACAAAAGTGAAATTCAACAACTCATAATGAACCAATCCCAATCGACGACGATAATTAATAATCATTTCAGCGCTTCTGTGCTTCCCTCGTCCGAGGGCATTGTGCCAATTGCTTGCAGTCCACAGGCCGTCATCAAAGCAACAGGGCAATTTGATTTGAATGAAAACGATGCTTCCGAAGATTATCGACAGCACTCCAACAATAATTCGAAGGCGAGAGAGGCCAACAGCAACAGTTTGCGTATTTTCTCTAATGAGGGTGTTTTCGTATTCAACTTGTAACGCTGATGGCGCTTTTATGCATGAGTGTTTGATTTTAATGCTTGACGAGGGGCGAGAAAAGCTAAAGGACATTTTTATTGCCGGCATTTCTATTCGAAAGATACGAGTCGAAAGTTCTTCATGGAAACTGATAAAATTGCTTAATTACTGTCAGATGATGACAAAGTTTTATTGACAACAGTGGCGTAGGTTTCTATTGATCTTTGAATTCTCGGAAATTTATTTTGAATTTTCTCCTCTTTTAATTTCCAATCAAAATTTATGTTTATTGAATACCAACGAGATTTTTATTTGATCCGTAATTAAACTAATTATATTTTGATATCGGTTTTAGGAATTTTTCTGCGTGGGATGACTTTTCTGTTTAGTAATTTAATTGAAGAAGAAAAATCCCTAAAGCAATTTCATTCTCGAATGGCTTTCATCAATTTAAAAGTCAAACATCGAAAATAACGCAATTAAACTTTTGGTTATTCGAAACACTAAAATTCTTTCCAATTAAACAGGAGTGGCTTGAGAATGTTAAAGTTGTTGTAGCTGATTAGATCCAGGAATTCCAATAAATGATAATAAAGCGACTTGAGAGAATTTCATTTCCTGTCTTGTTATTCTCGCCTCATCGAGCATTCCTTGAATTCCCGAAACTCTTTCATTGAGATTTGATGAAGTTGCGATTTCCCAAGCACGAAATTTTCATCAAACACGTTTTCCTCGTTAAACGATTCCATTTCTCTAAACGATGTTCTATATTTTGGTTCCGTGTTATGAACTTTTCAATCGAATGCTTTTCAAATCAAAAACTTGTTCAAATTATTATCAAAAGACTTTAGTTAGAATTAAAGTTTCCGGCGATGTCATTACTCAACTTATGTTTCAGACAACTGAGTTCCTCGTGTATTTCTTGTTATCGTAAGCTTCGTTCAACGTCAATCATTCATTGATAAGGCGACACCTTCAGACTAATGATTTCAAATGGAGAATTATTTCAGGCAGGAAACATCAAATTGTTCGTCTCTATGGCGCAATCGGTTAGCGCGTTCGGCTGTTAACCGAAAGGTTGGTGGTTCGAGTCCACCTAGGGACGAAGTAACTTTTTTTTTTAAAAATATTTTTATTATTAATAAGATGATGAGTCTTCTCTCGGTACGTCTTGAAAGTAATAAATTTATTATAATTGAATGAAAGGAACAAAATGAAACTGAGTCGTCTCATTTTCACTGTTCATTCAATTTGTAATTTTCTAAAAATAGAAATTCTTTAGTTTTTCTTTAATTTTTTTGTTCGAGCATCTTCTTATGAATTTTCTCAAAGTTATTTGTCAAGTTTCAAGTATTTCGAGTTCATAACAAATCTTCTTTGAGTTAGATCCCTTCTGCTCTAAAAGCTTCTGATTGCAATGATGGAATAGAATAATTTCTCGGAATTGAATATTTTATTTGATTTGAATGCATTTTCACCTTCAAAGCTTTCAATGACGCTATTTTGCAAATGCAGATCTAAGACAAACTTAAGCTTTGAAACGTATTGAGGTTTATGGCTTTTATGTAATTTCGGTTCGTTCTCAGAGCTTGAAAGGAACTTCGAGATGAAAACAATTTTCCTTTAATACCAAAATCTCTACCATTGAAACTTGAGGACAATTTTTGAGAGAACTCAAAGAATCTCTGCAACGTCAGAGTTTTGATTCTTCATCAGCACAATCTGCGTCAGTTCCCGGCAATGCACAAAAAGTTTTCCCTCACAAGCTCAGGTATTTCGTTTCATTATCTCAAGCTGTGTGAAATTTTCTTGAGGAATTTCAGAGACTCCGAGTAGCTTGCAGAGTTCAAATGTTTGCAATTTCGAAACTTCTAGAGAGAAGACGATGGAATAAAGTTGATAATTGAATCTGTTGCATGAACTTCTCGACGCTCTGATAAGTTTTCATCTAACGAAGTGAATTTCTTCTTTGATCAAAATGTTTATTATCGTTCGTTAGAAGACTTAGTATGCAACTATAATCGATTTCATTAGAAAATTCACAAAGTACAGAGTCGAACTTGCTGAAATATTCAATGACAGAGGATGAAATCTCAGTTGCATAAAACATTCCAATTGTCTCCTTTGTTGAGTAAGTTTATTTAGTGCAACGAAAGTAGAATCTGCTATCATTCAGGTTTACTTTTCAGCTTAAAATTGATTGTTTGCGCAAAACTTTCTCAGTCTTGTCACCCTTAAGAGGAAAATAGCGCTTGCAAGTTTATCAACGACGCGAGAAGTTCTGCATAAATGTCTTCAATCTGATTTCAAAATAACTGCTCGAGGACGTCAAGACCATTAAAAGTTTCCCGGTGAAGAAGATTAATTTTATTTTCCGATAGCTTCGTTCGTGTTGAAACATCCTCGGTGAAAGTTGAAAGCCATTTACAGTGAAGAGAAGTGTTAATGATGACGAGCATTTTTCTAGGGCAACGACATGGATTCAGAGCGAGCCATCAATGGTGATGGAAATTCGAGTCAGTGACTCGAGTGTGATATTTGCAGGCGGAAGTATTTTCATTTGTAAAAGCTTCGCCTCACTCCAATGAATTCCGAATTAATTCCAATCAAATATTTTAGTCAACGATCACATTCGACAGCTGTTTCCTCTCTCTAAAGATTTCCTCGCTACTTACAAATCAAATTAGCACCAACACAAATTAATTGAACAATCAAAACAATTTGATTCAGTTTGTTTAACATTCCAAACACGTTGCTCGACGAAACTTTCCATTGAACTGATTTTCTCGACGCCAATCCCAAAACTTATTCGACTCGAAGCTAATCAAAACAATGGTAATGAACTATTCACATTTTCGAAGCAAATATTATCGTTTGAGATATAGAAAACAAATATTTTCATTTGCTACGGTCTGGGCAACTTTTCAGCTCAGCAGACTCCACGTCGCTTTAACTTCTCCTCGCGGTGATTACAAAAAGAAATTGCGATTTGAAGCAGAAGAAGTTTGTGAGATTAAAAGTTATGTTTGATTAACTGAAAGGAATTTTCTTGTTCCCACCAAGAGTTTAAACATTTCAGATAAATTCTGATTTATTCTCTTTTGATTAACAAATAACTTTAAGAAAATTTATGAAAAATTAGTGAGCGGGTGAGAAGAAAATTGTTTGGAACTTTTATATTTTTTGAATTTCTTTCTATTAAGACATGAACTTTTGCAAAAGCTCTTGCTGTGAACTTGCTCTACAGCCAAAGTAACGAGGTCAGCGATCTTTTCAGCTTGTTCTATAGCAAGACTTTTCAACTTGTCGAATCTCCATGACTGCTCATTTACAAGAGTTTGAAGAATTTTGATTTCAGCAGTTTGCTCCTCTTCAAATAGTTTTCGTTTTGCTAAAGCTTCACTAATTTCTTCGAGAGATTCCAGACGAAGTTTCTGATCAGCAACAAGAACTTTTAAGCTGATTATTTCCTCCTGGATTGAAAGTTTGCATTGTTCGTGTAGTTTAGTTTTCAATCCTTCAATAAGATCGGAAGTCTCTGAATCAGCGTCGATACAAGAATTGTTAGAGAAATCAGCGTAAATTAAATCCTTGAGATGTGATAGCAAATCATCTCCAACTGAACGAATTAAATTGCTGTTGAAGTCAATCCACTTGAGTCTCGGATTGTGTTGAAAGAGATCGCCATCCAAAGTTTTAATTTGACACTCAGCAATGTCGAAGACTCGCAAGTTAGGCCACGGAGCCAAATCTTTAGAAGAAATGAACTTTAAATTACTTCTCCACATTTCAATGTAAACTAAATTGGGGAAGAATTCTTCAAGGCCTCTCGGGAAGTTCGTAAACTTTGCGGCTTCGTTCGAGCAAAAGCCTTTGACATCTTCGTTGCTTCGACTTTCAACGTGCTCTCCATGAATCTCTGTAACTCGAGTAACTTCTGGATTTCGAATTTCAATGACTCTACACAAGTAAACGTTTCCGAGAATATTCCAAGTCAAATTAGAAAAATTACAAGTGACTACGACGCTGTAGGTTGGAGTGACAATGACAGCAACGAGAAGCAAAGTATTGATCGTCGAATACCTTAAATTATAGGAAAAATTAATTATTTAAGTCACTTTCAATTTGAATCACTTACATTTTAATTTCCTTGACGAGCAAATGAATTTTTTATTCAAATAAGAATTGTCTCGCCTGTCATTTCAACTCAAACTCTCTGTCTCTCTCTGTTAGCTTCTTTTAAAGTAAACTAATTTATAAAACTTTAGAGTGAACTTATTCAGAAATTATAAATAAATTAATGCAAAATTAATTTAAATTGAAGCGAAACTGAGAGATCTTTTTTTGAGTTAGTTCGTGTCGCTCAATCGAGTCAGGTAGAAAGTTTGAAGTGTCAATTTTAAATCATCTTTTGTTCGCTCACCGTTGTCTATTTTGAAACGAGGAACTTTTATTATCTCAGGTTCGAACTTCGATAAAAGAGAAAATTTAAAAAGAGAGAAGCAACTCAAATTAAAATTCTAGAATCGCTACCTCTTGTGTGATCTTCATGTTGCCCACTTTGCTCTCAGAAGTTGACAAGCAGAAAAGATTTATTGCCGATTAGAAAATTCGTCTGAAAACTCTTGAAGAATTGATTGAAGGCTACGAAGTTTTAGTCAAACAAAAGAGGTTCAGACAGAAAGATTTGAAATTCTTCAAACAAAATCAGAAAAGTTTGAAAAGGTTGAAGTTTCCTTAGAAAAAAGAAGAAAAACTTTAGGAAATGTCCTTCAGTTTCAAAATCTGATTTATGATAGATCTTTAAAAATCACATTCGATTGAGCATCAGCGACGACAAGGAATAAATATTTTCCAGAATTGAATTATCAACATTCAATTTCAAATTCATCGCATAAAGTTAAGCGATAAAATTTTTATTTCAGCAAGCATGAACAAAAGCATATTAAAAATATATTTTACAGCTGATCATCGTGAATTTCCTGAATCGGAATCCTTGCACGGAGCGGATGCGAATGTGGAAGCTTCATTTATGTCGCGTACTGTGAATTTGAAACGAGATAAACGACGAAATAAAGTGAAATAAATTCCATTTAAACTCACTACTGCAGAGTACGCGATGGTGCACATGTTGCCTCGGTTTCTCGCCACTTTAGCGAAACCTTTCTCGCCCCATTCTACGCCTAGTTGAACAGAATCGCGCTTAGACAGTCAAAGTTTTAATCAAATTATAAACGAACCCCAAGAGTTCTTCACAAGCCAGTAATCTCCACCAAGCGGATCAGAGCCATAACCGACAAGCAACAATGCGTGATTGATGTTCTGCGTACATCCTTCCAGATAATAAACACCGCCCGAATAGTCGTAAAATCCGTGATCAATGGACCAAAGGACAGAAATGGGGCCAACCGACGCAACAATATTTCTGTTGAATGAAATAAGCTTTAAGCTCTTTATAAAAAAAAAACAAATTTATTTCATTAATTACCTTAGCCATGTCTCATTTCCTGAAAAATATTTCGTAATTAATGTTGAAATTCGGAATTTTCAACCCACCGTTCGTTGGAATGTTGTAATACCCGTTGATGCGACCAATTGCGTGAGCTTTATTGTAGTTACAGGTGCTGTTGTCGGCTTCGAGGTAAGGATAATTTTTACTGGTTGCAATTCCGTTTGCTTGAATATATCGCAATGCTTTGTATGGCCATCCTGAGCTGCAACCATAATTCTCCGTATTGCAGTCTATGAGTTGTTGAGGCGAGTAACTAAGGTTAATCCTATAAGCTCGATTGAGGGCTTCCACGGCTGCCACTGCACTAAATGCCCAGCATGAGCTACAACCTCCTTGGTCAACAACAGGTCCAACTAAACCGAAGTATCTCCAGTCGAGGAAGTCGGGTCCTCCTGGAAACCGAGGATAAGAACTTGACCAAATTGAAGCGCGACCGAGGTCGGGTTCCACTCGAGGAAAAAGTGCTTTCTTCTCATCCTCAGACAAATCGGAATATTTTCCAAGCGACCGTGTATAACTGACAAGACCGAGATCATACAATCTGTTTTGTTCTTCTATTTCCTTTCTGTTCATCAACACTCGATCCATCGCTTCCTCTTCAAGAACTTTATTAGCATAACTTTTCTTAAATTTCAATTTCCATGAATCAAAATATTCTTTCTCTTCCGTCGTCCGCGTTTTTTCCGACTCGACTAAAGCTCCATCAGAGCAGAAAACTTCGGAAACAAGAAGAATCACCAACAGAGAAATAATTACAAACTTTGTCATCTCGACTTGTATAACAATGAACAGATTCTTCCCTCGCCCTTTTAAATGGACCATGAACGTGGAAGTGTTATCTAAACGCGATAAAACTCAAGTTCAACAAATATTTTGAATTTTTCGAAGAGAAGGTAACTTTCCGATCTCTTTTGTTAGCTTAGACTTTGTTTGCTTTGTCTTTCTGTAGCAATTTGGTGAGAGTCATGCAGCAATAAACTTTCAACGACAGTGAAGAATTTATATTCTCTTCAATGTAAATTGCTGCAACGTAGAAACTATTCTACGAGGATGACGCGAAAAAATTGTTTTAAAGTCTGAACCAAAATATTCTAACACTTTTTCGAAGGGAAAATTCTTTAAGTCGTTTCGAGACTTGTAAATATTTTTCCCGAAACGATTCCAATAACTGAAAGCTTAAGCGAACGCGAATCAACTCAGGCGATGTTTTAGCCACTGAGCGATGATAACTGAATGACTTTAAGTAAGTCAATCACGACCTATAATCCATTCTATTTGTTTCTTTGTCGCTAATTTAAATATGTCACTAAGCACGACTCTCGTGTGACAATAATTTGTTTACTTTGCAGCAAAGTCTTTACTCGTTTACGACAAAACGTTTAAACTGATGCACAACCTCACTAACAATTTAATCAAGAGAATCTCCTTCTTAGCATGTTTTAAAGCGAAACAAACGAGTTCATTGCGAAGTCTTTATTTTATTGCACCATTAATGCAGATACAAGCTACTTAAAGTAAAATATATTAGATTAAAAAAAGAGAATGCAATTTATCCATCCGTTCAACGAATAAAGTTTTTTTTCTTCTGAAAGCTCTGCAGTTTCTTTTACGACGCCCACTAAGGAAGTTTAAGATAAAAAATGTAAAATAGAAAGTTTCAAAGTGCGAGTCTGTTACTTACAACTGCCTGAAATCCAATGTTGCACATATTGTTGTGGTTTCTTCTAAACTTGCCATAGCCTTTGTCTCCCCATGACTCTCCTGTAAGTAACGAAATTGAATAATTTCAAACTGAATGGTTTTAGACGAACCCCATGAGTTTTTGATTATCCAATAGTCAGTTCCATTCTCAGTGCCGTAGCCGGTGATGAGAACTGCATGTTCGATGTCGTTGCAGCAATTGTCAATCGAGAAAATTCCTGATTGATAGTTGTAGAACTCATCACTCAGACAAAACACAGCAGCGACTGGTCCGACGTTAGCGACGATATCCCTAAAATGGAAATTAAATAATCTCCTACGTTCGCTCGAGAAATTTTAATTAAATTTTCACCTCAACACAGTTTCGTTGCCTGCAAAATAATTTGAATTAAGTTAATCAATTTTAAATTGCAGATATGCTCCTGTACCTTCCATTTTAACATTGTTAGTCTTATTTATTGTGCCAACTGACATCGTCTTGTTGAACTCACAGGTCTGGTTATAGCCTTTGTATGGATATTCTTCCCATTCGGCTATGCCGTTGTCTCTGATATAATTTAAAGCAATGTGTGGCCATCCGGATTGACATCCCCAAGAATTAAATGTGATGCAGTCGACTAACTGCTGAGGTGAAAGAATAAAATCTTTTCTTGTCTTTCGGAAGAAAGCTTCAGTAGCACCAGCGGCAGAAAATGCCCAGCAAGATCCACACCAGCCTTGATCGTGAACAGGTCCAACTAACCCGTGATCCGTCCAATCTACGAAATCAGGGCCAGTCGGATAGTCAGCCTCAATAAACTCAGTTGTTGCAGGAAGAGATCGCTGCTCTGGTTGCATCTTGATTCCTCCTAAATATTTTCTCTTCTCCTCAGGCGTCATATCCGAGTATTTAAACAATCCACGTTTGAATGTGACTTCTCCTCTTTTGAACTTTTCATTGTGAGCATCAATTTCATCTTTATTAGCTACAAAAATTTCCAACGCTCTCTGCTCTTCCTCAAAGCTCTTATATTGTTTCCTGTAGTTTTTTCGCCATTGCTCGAAGGATTTCTTATCATCAGAAGTTAATGGACGTTTATTCTTTCGCTGTCTTCTCGTCGTTTGACTTTCGTCACAGAAAGTTACTGAGATGAGAGCAACGAGACAAAAGAAAATTAAAAAACTTTTCATTATTCACACTTGATTCGAATGACTTGAATTGAAATTAGGAACTGAAATGATAAGCGAATGATCAACTCAATTTATATGAAAATGATAGACAGACTATGATCTTGACTTTGTTTTAAGTTTATGATGCCCGAATATTTGCTCAGTTGTCTCAGCGCGAAGGGATTACAAACATTTTCAACTTTGAACGTGTTTTCGTTTACGGAAAGTTCCATTGTAACATCGTAAATGTTTACTCTCGGCTTCAAACGATGTCAAGAGCAAAACTTCGTCGGTGTTTTGAGGTTTGTGCCGAGAAAAGACCCCGGAAAGTATCTCCAAACACTTACACACCGGAAAGGGCTGCCACTTGAAATGTAAATAAAATTCAAATGATGCCGATAACAGTCAGAGAAGCTTCCACCCTTCTGCGATGATGATACTTATGCAAAATTTATTATTTTTTATCACAACTTAACTCGACTTTTATTGCGAGGGAAAGCTCAATATTTCTTAGCATAAAAATATAAATAAGAACGCAAAATGTTTCGACTGAGTAAAATGTCTACGATTTCAGTTTGCCAGCAATAACAAAGTCATTTATCTTTCATGGGAAGTTCTGAAAATAATTACAAAACTTTTCCGGTTTTTCATAAATCAAAACTACAAAATGAGTCAATGTTGGGAAAACAACATTTATTATTTAAACTGCTGAAACAGTTTTATGGTTCGGGGACTTGTTTTGCATTGCAATTGAGGACGAAGCGAAAAATGCTAAACTGCAGTTTGCTGGAATTTAAACGAGTTAATGTAATTAGGTTCAAATTTATGTTAGAAAATGTTAATCCAGTCAAATTAGAGAAAATCTAAATTGAGATTGATAGTTCGTGAGCTCCTGATTTCTGAATTAAATTTCGGGACATGAATTGATTGCTTATCAAAACGGAATTAATCAATTTCTCAGACAGCTAAAGGAGCTTGTTCGCGAGTTACGTCGAAAATCATAAATTGCAAGATTTCTCGTGACGAAGAAAAAAATTCAACGTCACTTCCTTGATTGAAACTAATTTTCTTCTGCCATTCAATCTCCGATTTTCATCGCATTTTTCTTTCTCTTCAAGGCAAACGACACGCGCTTATCATTAACAAAACTCAACGCTCTTAAAGCAAATTAATTAATCGACGATAAATTTATATTTTAAAACGAAGATAATTTTTTTCTCGTAATGTTGTGATTTCTTTCCAATCTGTCGGCAGTTTATATCATTCGGATATTTTTAGTTTTTCTTTTCATCATCTCTCAAAGACGTCACGAACATTTTCCTCCGACTTTCTCTCGCTCGAGCGCGCCTTTTTTCCGATTTCATGTCGCACAGCGACTGTATCCCATCAACCGTTTGTTAACTTTATTATTCAACTCCATGCCATTGAAATTAAAATTAGACATTCCTCGAATTTCAGGTATTCGTATGTCGAAAGGATTTAGCTGAAAAAGAAAGAAAATAAAAGTTGGACGTTACGGAGAGATTAGACGATCATCTGGTGGTTTTTCTCAATTTTCCCACGAGAAACAAAAAGTTATGTTTTCTCTCAGACACTGGCGAGCAGAGAAAAGTTATACAATTTTAAAGAAAAACACGAAGATTTTTTTTTATATTTTCCCTCAGACAAGTTTTTTGGTTTCTAGAAAGAGCAAGCAATTTAGTTGTGATCCCATTGGAAAGGTATTTACCTGGCATCCTCGCTCGCTGCCTTGATTTTCTTCTCCATCCTACATTATTCACCGTTTGACGAAGGCAAATGGGCTATCAGAGTTTATCAAATGAGATTGTTCAGTGAGTGCGAAGATCGAAGATAATTTAGAAAAATTAATTTCGTTCGCGACTATTTTCATTCATTTCACATCACGCTTTAACTACAAACTAAAATCTGTCTCATTTACGCTTCACAACTAAGATTTATGCCTTCGAAGTATTATTGTTGCATAAGGTGTTGGCCGAAAATAAGTTTTTTTTCTTTTCGCAAGAAAGTGGTCCTCGCATTTTCTTCGAATTTGCAATAAATTCAAAAATATTTTTCCATATTTTCGTTTTTTTTTGGCAAGGTGGGTGTGAGTGAGTGCGATCGCCAAACGCGATCACCTCTCGGGAAAAAAAAGTTAGGAAAAATCTTTGGCGAATCTGAGTTGCTGACGCAATTTAGGAAAAAGCCATCGAACGATTTATTCCAAGAAATTAATTTGCGTTTCGAACAAAAAGAGTTGAAGAGTTTGATAAATTTTCTTTTAATTCTTCGAGATTTCTATTCACCTCTGAGTTTTTTTCTATTTGCGAGAAAATATCCCGACGCGTGTTTATATCTCTCGCGAGAAGTTTTCTTCTTCTTGCATTCATCTGGAGGTCTTCACATGTGTTTCGAGAGTTTTCTTCTTTTGCTCAAAGCATTTTCTTTCTGTTTGCTCGCGAAAAAAAAAGATAATCTCTGTTATTTATAAACGGAAAGGAAAAAAGTCCAATTCCGCAATAACAACGTCGCTCGACGTCATTTTATTGATCTCGTGAGCATCTCGTTTCTGTTTACAATGATTCATTGTCTTTTTCTTTTATGTTTCATTAGACTGACGCAGAATGAAATTGTTGGATTCCGAAGACAAGAGCCAGGATTCTCGACAAAAGCAATCCACGCTGGACAACAACCAGAATTGTGGAATTGCAGGTTGGTCAAGTTGATATCATTGAAAATTAGCAATAACATGTTCTCGTTTGTTGTTAGATCTGTCGTTCCACCAATTATCATGTCAACGACTTACGCAAGTGACAACATCAGCGGAGAACAAAACTTTAGCGATAACCCAACTCGGACAGTTTTGGAGAAAACTCTCGCCGCCCTTGACAATGGAAAATATTCAATTTCATTTCCTTCGGGAACAGGAGGACAAACTGCATTGTTTGCGACAATGAAAGCGGGCGATGGAATCATTTGTGGTGATAATATCTATACGGGAACGATTGGACTCTTCCGTGAAATCGTTGCCAACTTCGGAATTGAAGTTGAGTTCATTGATCTGACGAAGCTTGACGTTCTCCGCAAAGCCATCAAGACAAACACGAAGATGGTTTGGATGGAAACGCCAACCAATCCAATGATGATTGTCCAAGACATTCGAGCAATCGCTGAAATCGTTCACAAGCACTGCGCTGGGATTCTAGTCGTTGACAACACTCCTTTGTCGAGTTACTTTCAACGTCCTCTTGACCTCGGCGCTGATGCTGTTGCATACTCTCTAACAAAGTTCATGAATGGTCACAACGATGTTGTCATGGGATCGATTTCAACTAACAACCAAGAGCTCTACGAGAAAATCAAATTCACTCAAAACATTACGGGAATCGTTCCGTCGCCTTTCGACTGCTACATGGTCTTCAGAAGTTTGAAAACACTGTCGCTTCGAATGGAACGTCACTCGGAAAATGCGCTTCTCATCGCTCGTTTCCTTGAAACACATCCGAGAGTCTCCAAGGTCCTTCACCCAGGCTTACCCTCCCATCCTCAACATAAGCTCGCTCTTTCTCAATCTTATGGACACTCGGGGAGTTTATGTTTCTACATCAAGGATGGAACGATAGACATGACAAGAAAGTTTCTAAAGTCATTGAGCATTTTCATGTGGGCTGATAGTTTGGGAGGATGCGAGAGTCTGGCCCAAGCTCCACTTCTTTGGTTTTTCGGTATTGTCACATCTTTCACAGATGAAGAGGTGATGGAACTTGGTTTAACCGAAAACCTTATCCGATTGTCGTGCGGCTTGGAAGATTCGCAATTCTTGATCCAGGATTTAAATCAAGCCCTTAACGGTATCTGAACAAAAGGTGATATTTGTAAATTGATGTATGTTGGCCAAAGAATAAAGTGAAAGCATGAAAATGTTTCTGAATAAATCAAAATGTTTTTGGCTTCACAACACGCTCTCAATCGGCATGTGAGCGCATGTAAACGGCATGCGACCGGCAATTCGTTATCTACAAGCGATTATTATTCATTTTCTCGCGCTCTCAAGAGATCTCTCACAGTGAAGTCGATGGTGTAGTTGAAGTGCGATGTGAATACAAAGAGAAGAACGTTTCGAGACAAGCGGAAAAGTAGAAGAAAATTTGTGGTTGCGTGTGTGTCTCTGGCAGCCGTCGAAAGGGAAAAAGCAAACAAAGAGAACTGCGAATAATGAATGAGGAGGCTTTTAGTGAGTTGGTGCTCACTTCTACCGCTCATTTTACATCTGACATCACATTTATGATATTTCATGACACATCGGCTTTAAGTGTATTAATAAACAGTTTTTTTTTCTTGGCACGACCTCATGCCTTGGGGAAAATCCGAAAATTACGTTTCTCTCGAGGAAAGGAAGGATAAAAGAAAAATCTTGTTTCGGATGTTTCTCGGCTTGGGAATGAAGGTACCTGACTTAATTTAAAAACAGACCCCTAACCCGAGTCGTTTGGAAGAAGAATCGGTCGAAATTCTACGTCGTCGCACTCATACTACGATCGCCGTTACTTTATTCGAACTTTATTTCTCTGCTCTACAATCATTATAAGTCTCAGTCTCTTCTGGTTTTTGCAGCCGTTCAGTTAAACCTAAACCGCGCGCTCGTTTCACTACAAAGAAAAAGATTTATCTAAAAAAAATTCCACTTAATTTGCTTTAGAGTTTTGCTGTATCGTAATAGCCGAAAGTTTCTCGAGCCATGGGATCGGAGAAGTTGCCGCAAGAGATGTCAAAGTAAGAAAATTTATAACTTTCTAGGATTCTTCTACGGCTTCCTTTCTCTGAAATGGGTCAACGAATTGAAAGAACATGTGCTGAGTAATGCGAAGAAAAAGCCATAAAACTACACATTACTATTCGTTCTTGTTTACGTTTGCTAGAAGTTCGCCGAACTGTCTATCGATGAGCGGAAAGAAATTCCAATCAATGTGGGTTAATCCCGAGTTCGGCTGCGGGGATTTAAAAAGCTTTAACATCGCGTGAGTTGACAGAAAGGCGAAGGCTTCTTCTTTCTCGAAGATTGTAAACGACATCGTCATCTTTGAGAATTTACTAGCGAAGACATTAACCTTGACATTCGTTAGACAGCATCGTCGTATCACTGAGGCGCTCGCTCACGTAAAAATAAATAATGAAAACTTATTTCGGGACATTTCTATTCCGTTGGCCCATGTTGATAAGGAAATTGACGATGTCACGTCGCTTATTTTAATCAGCACGCCTCTCGAACATTGTTCGTCACCACCCCTCTCAGATGGATCGTTCTCATCTCTCGCGTTATCGCAGTTAATTTACTTGAAAAATCATCGTTGAATTCCCACATGACGAATTAACAAACAGTCGAGCGAATAATGATGATGATTTGCGATTGCGTTGTTATAACAGCTCAGCTGATAACTCGACGACACTTATCAAAAAATTTCGTTGATTAGATTAGAATAGACCGCAACAACATCAAAAACACAATTGATAACTTTATCGCGGCCAATTTACGAGTTAAATCGAGTTGAGTTGAATTGTTTTTCTAAATGGATTTAAAAGTCTCGGTCAAGCTTTTCTCACCCAACTGCGCTCGACAATCCAATTAAAAACTATTCCATTAATTTTGGCACTTGACTGTGGAAAGAGGGTTGTACACTCGAACTGCTCGTGTGTGGCCATCCTTGAACCTGACAGCTTAAAGTTTATTTTAATTAAACATACAGTTTATCTTTCTCTCTCTCTCTCTGTTTATTCGCTTTTTGCGACAAAGTAAGAAAGGAAAAATGAGTTCGCAAGAGTAAAAGTGGAAAAGCAAACAAAGAAAAATCACCACAAAGAGAAATGAAAAATGAATCACGAGTAACTAAACCTATTTTTCTTCTCCTTACTTTAACTCGACAGATTGAGTCTCACCGAAGAAATTGGATTCAGAAAGCAAGCAGAGGGTTTTGCAACAAAGGCAATTCACACCGGACAGAAGCCAGAACAATGGAACAGCAGGTAAGCTAAAGGCAATTAAAACCTCATAGTTCTGTCTCCCTAATCCTCTTGATCGTTCTGCGCTTTTAGAGCTGTTGTGCCTCCAATTAGTTTAGCGACAACGTACAAACAATTCGGACCTGGTCAGCATGCGGGCTTTGAGTACAGTCGCTCGGGTAATCCAACTAGAAATGTCCTCGAGGAATGTCTCGCTGCACTCGACAATGGCAAATTTGGATTAACTTTCGCTTCCGGATTGGGAACACAAACAGCAATTATTTCAACGTTGAAAACTGGCGATGCAATCATCACGGGCGATGACATCTACGGCGGAACTAATAGATTATTCAGAAACTTGGCAGTTAACATGGGCATCGCAGTAACATTTGTTGACATGACTGACTTGAAGAATCTTGAAAATGCAATTACACCAAATGTGAAGCTCGTGTGGCTTGAAACGCCAACGAATCCAATCATGAAAGTCATCGACATCAAAGGCGTCGCCGAAATTGTTCATTCCAAGTCTGAGGCGTTTTTGGTTGTGGACAACACGTTCTTGTCAGCATACTTCCAACGCCCGCTCGACCTCGGAGCCGATATCGTCATGTACTCGTTGACTAAATACATGAACGGTCACTCTGACGTTGTAATGGGATCGATTTCAACCAACAATCAAGAACTTTACGACAAACTGAAATATTATCAGAATGCAACTGGAATCGTGCCATCGCCATTTGACTGCTACTTGGTTAACCGCAGCTTGAAAACACTGTCGCTTCGAATGGAACGACACTTCAAGAACTCACTTGCGGTTGCTCAATGGCTCGAGCTTCAAGCTAAAGTTGATAAAGTTTTGCATCCAGCGTTGCCATCACATCCGCAACATAAGCTCGCGTTGGCTCAAACTTTCGGTCACTCGGGAATTATGTCGTTCTATATCAAAGACGCGAGTTTGGAGAAGTCGACAAGATTCTTGAAAGCCTTGAAGGTTTTCACTTTAGCAGAGAGTTTGGGTGGATATGAGTCTTTAGCTGAGCTCCCCAGCGTAATGACTCACGCATCAGTTCCCGAGGAACAGCGAAAACAATTGGGAATCAACGACGGCTTAATCAGAATCTCTGTTGGCCTCGAAGATGTACAGGATCTCATCAAGGACCTGGATCAAGCTCTTGCTGCAGTTTAATCGAGATTGAAGCCTTTCGCAACCTTTTTTTGCAAGTGCCCCTTTTTTTAAATGTATTTCTACTCAAACGTGAATTTTTAAAAGTCTGCAAACAAAAAGACTCAAACAAAATGAAGAAATAAAACTTTTTTTTGTAAAACGAGACTCAAACGTTTTTGTTGAAAGCTTTTTGTTTGAAAGCTCATGCAAATCCCAAATCAATGTGAATGACAAACACTCAGCCCCTTCTGCTTTCATCAAGCAATTTCTCGCTTCGTTTTTTTTTCATTTTGGCTAGGACTCATCAATCAATCACTTCGAGGCAATCTGTCAAGCAAGCCGCATTAAGAATTCAAATGGGGCCAGCATATCGAATATGTTTCGTTAGAACTTTAGTTATAAGCAAAACGATTGTTTTCGCTCGTAATGACATGATTAGATTACAGAAACGTGCTGAAGCAACAAATTCATAGCTTTCGCTTACTCGATCGAGCTGAATCAATTATTGAACAGTAAACAGTGCCCACACACGCTTTTCCTCATTGAATAGTTGACGAGATATTTGCTAGCGGAACTTGTTAAACTGAGCAAACAATCCGTTGTTTGCTTCCGACACATTCTCCTAAGCCAGCTTTCATCTTTCGCCCTTCTACCGCAACAAAAAAAGGATTAAACTTCGTTCACTCTCATAAATTGGCTTATTTAATTAATTTTACAAGCTTTTTAATTGAAAACTTTTTCCGTGTGGATTGCTTTTGTTAATTTAATTAAAATTGCAAATTTAAACATTGAATAAAGTGCAGACTTAGTGATAATTCCTTTGCGGTGATGTTCGTTCGTCAAAGCTTCATAAATTCGATGGCTAATTAAAAATTATAATTAAATCGACCTCCACTCATTGCTGATATGGAAGCGAGCGTGTTTGTGTGTTTGTCGCAATGTTGAAAACAACAAACAAGCCGCGTCAATAATAATTTTGTGAATTTGAATAATTCGAAATTTCAAATTAATTTCAACGAAAATACACAAACCTCCGACGACGTTTTATTGTTTCTGATCAGTTTCATGCCACGGTGTTATCGATCTACTGGAAAGTTTTATGATTTTCATTGGAGTTTTAATTGAATTAGTGGAAACAAGAGAGAGCTTGGGAATTCATCGCGATATCCCGAGCAAATCGTAAATTTGTAGTCGACACTCGGATATTCTGAAACCAATGTTATTCTGTTGGTTTCAAAGCTTGCATTGAGAATGTAATTAAATTATTCTCTAAACCATGATGACTGTCAATTAAATAAAACGTTGCTGCAGAAATCATGAGCAACTCTCGCTTCAAATTGGCTTTATTTATTGCGACTCGTATTACGCTCTTATCCACGATGAAGAACAATTATGATTCCATTGATAACTCTCGACCACCGCATGAGTTTGTGATAACAATAATTGCGCCATCAATTTATCCGGTCGTCAACGATTTGTAAAGAACTGGAGTGGGAGAGAGAGAGAAATAAATTTGATAAATCGTCGTTGGGGTGGAGGACTAAGGCGAGCATTCAAGCTGCGTTCAATTATTTTCCGTTTGGACGCGAACAAATTGGGAAACGAGTCGAGTGAACTTGACAGTGACTTTCATTGTAAGGGCGGAGAGCTCAAGATTTACGGAATCTGACCAGGATAGTTCGAAATGCAAGAAGCACGTCGGATTATGTTTACGATGCTTCTCTGAGGTTTTAAACTTTCCATGCTCGTGTTTTTAGTTTTTTATGGGCGTGTGTGGTGTTGAAAATGTATTTTCCTGGAGAAATTATGTTTTTTTCATAAACTCTCTCACTGCATGATGGTTTATTAGGTCCCTCGAAACAGCATAAATTCTCATTTTCAACTCGTAAAATGTTATTTTTTTGAAAAAAAATTTACTCAGCGTGAAAACAGGAGAAGCGAGCAACCAAACAAATTTTAATCTTTTTTATGTGCCTTAAGTTTATGCTTTCGAAATTTCGGCTTATTTATCTCCTAAATATTACAGAAGCTCTGCCTGCTGCAGAAAGCTTTTATTATTCTTCACACACAGAAAAGTAAGAAGCAGAGAAATTCACGGATAAACTTTGTGAAGGGCTTTTCATTCATTGAAGCTTCGACTCTGATGAAAAGTTTTTATTTATCGAATGGAAAACCCTTCAAAAAAGTGAAGGGGAAGGAAAAACGACACGAGCTGATATGAACAAACATGTGTCACCCTCAACAGAACCAGGAGAAGGCAAAAAACGATGAGAAGTTTTTAATGAAATTTAATTCGAAACTGCCTTTTATCCATTTCACATTTGCTTACTTGAGTTCTTTTTTCCGCTCGGTGTCTCGTTTATCTCTTCTTTCCGTCACCACACAAACAGTTCCGAACGGAGATGGCTTTATTACAGAACGAACATGTTTGATCCATTCAGAGAGATGGCATTTGTAAGCTTGGCAGCAAACAGATGAGACTTCTCAAAGGGTGGCAATGAAAGGAGGTTAGAGAGAGAGAGAGAATCTGGCAGTTCCATCAATGATGATGAATTATTTATTATTGGAGAGACGATGGCAAAAGCATCGTAGTAAATCGATTAATATTTTATTCCTAGATGAAAGCCACCATACTGAGCTTTAGAATGAAATGAATGAAAGTATGTGAAGGAGAAACCGGCGTCATAAAGGAAAAGAATAGCAACACTCACATTATTCATTTCATTGTCCTGATTAATGGAAGAATATTCCTTCCTGCTCTTGATTTATTTCTCTTAGAGTTCATGTGGATTAAGAAGCTGCAAGATGAAAGGAAAGGAAGGAGCCTAGACACAAAATGTAGCGACTTTAGAGAGACGAGGTCTCTCATGCGCGTCTTCATGGAACGAGAGTCATTTAATTGTTTTTTAATTCAGAAGATAATGCAAGAAATATTGAGAGCTCTCCTAAAAAAATCAAGAAAGCTTTTATAAAAATAACAACGGGAAACTCTTGAGGGATAAAGTGAAGAGCAGGTCACTGCGAGGGAAGTTCCTTGAAGTCTCCTTGAATTCAACGAAAGCTTCCTCATTCAATTCCCTTCGGCCCTCTTTAAAGTATCAAAACGCGGGTTTGCTCTTTTAATCAAAATTAAATTTGTTTCCATTTTTTTTGATGTAACTTTCGTATTAGACTTACAGCTCGACCTTTTGGGAAAAAACAATTTTCGGCGATGGAAGCTAAAAAAAACGAAAAACTTTTATGATTTAATGAAATGTTTGAGCCGAACAAAAAAAGTTTAATGTCATCGACATAAAAACGAGTTTCTGTGTCGTTACAACGACAACAACTTCGGCTTTAATAAAACTTTTTCATTACAACTCGCCGGGGATGAAATAAATCTCCTTTCCCGAGTTCAACGTTTTATTTCATCAGGTGCCGGGCTTCATTGTTAATCTTCAGATTATTTCGCAAAACTGTTCGGATTCTCGTTGTAATTACCGAGATTGCTCTCGTCCTTGCTCCATGCTTTCGCCTATTGACGATGATTGATGACTTGGAGGAGAGCAGAAAGTGAGTTGTAACTTGTTGTATTGTGGCAAGAGATTTTCCCGATCATTAATGGTTCCAAGGAATTTTACTTACGCAACTCTACGTTGTGCCGTTGTGCAAATCGTAGCGATAAATTTACAATTTCCTATTCTGCGCTTACAAACAAAGGTTCACTTACCCTTGGGAAATTTCGAGATAAAAGCTTTTGCTGGAGAGTTTTCGGTAACGTAAAGGGTGACGCAGGCTTCGCATTCAGGATAATTGGACGTTCGCTTAGGGCAACAACAGTTAGAGTCTAAAACTCTTATCACGAGCCTTTTATTTGCGGGCGTTTGTTTGCTTTTGAGCTCTAACATTGAACGAAACTTTGCAGGTGAGGATTGTGCTTAGATTCAATTTATTAACTGAGTAACAGTAAAAAGGTCACAGTCAATGACTTTTCCGAGGGATATCGACCATCATTTGCTGTAAAGTCTGCCGTTTGGTTCGAAGATTTAGCAACAGAACGAGAGAGAGAGAAAAAAGGTCGAGCGACCCATTTACACTGTATTTGCTCACGATAAACTTGATCTGCTTCAGTCCTTTGGTCCAAAGGAAGGCAAACATATTTGAAAATAAATTATCTTCTCTTTCAAGTCTTGGCTTGTGTTCTTGCTTGTTGTTGTGAAGCTTTCAGATTGATTTATGACGTCAAGTAGATGTCAGAAATGTAATCTGATGAATCCGAATGTGCTGGAGAATCTCTTTATAATGCGTGACGACGGCGAAGAGATCTCTCAAATCTTAATTTTTCATCGAAGCTCTTTTCACTTAAACCCTCGATAACTCTCTCAAGATAGCAGCAAGCCAATGCTCAAGATGGCAAAAGGAAAGAATGTTGAAATGATCTGTTTGTGTTTCCATTCATCATCGCTTACTTTTCCTTCTTACTTCTTCTTTTCCTTTATCTCAATCACTAACCATTCACTCGCCAGAAGAAAAACGGAATCAGAAGGGATCACCTAACAATGTTTAGTCAACTTCGAAATCTTATACAAACATTGACAATTCGGATGACTTGACACTCGATTGGATTGTTATCTGTTCACGTGAGTCAAAACGATTTTAATAACAGGATTTATTTTCCTTCCGAACGAGAAGCGTTCGAGTATTCTATGCGAAGGATCGATATTCAAATCATGAAATAACAAAAGAAATTGCGATTAGGGACGCTCATTGAATCAACTACGCGAGGTTACCTCAACTCCATCGAATTTTCCAAGTAAGCTTCTTAAATACAACGAGCTTTAAGCTGCAGAAGTGCTCACTGCTTTAATAAAATATTCACGAGAAACGCTGAGTTTACATAAATTTACATTTGCTCCTCTCATTCGCTCTTGCTCCCGACGTCTCTTCGAAGCTCAATGCTACACAGCATATTTGTTCCGAAAAAGGTCAATTTACCTCGACACCGTAAATTGGAATATTAACATGTTTATGCAATCAGGATTGACGGTGAAATGGCGGAGGGAATCTAAATTTTCACTTCTAGCCGAGACTTGTGCAGTTGCGGGAGAGTGAAAATCAATTTAAAGCATCTGCAAATGGCATTTGACGGGATTCGCCTTGAGGACAAGCTTTGAGAGCTTTTGTCGAGGAGAAGCTTGAAAAATAAAATCTCATTTGTGAATTGTTCATCTTTTAACATTAAAAACCCAGAAGAAAGATAATTTGTTCGTTGTCAGCATTCTCTCTTCAGCCAGAACGCGGCGCTTTCTCCTTCAACCGAAGCCAATGATAAATTCAACGCGATTTTCCTTGTGAAACGAAAACGAAATTTGATGTGAATAATTAAGATCAGCTCGTCTCTTCTCCATCTCTCTAAACACTCCCGAGACATACACACACACAATTAATTTCAAAAGGAATTTCTCTTAATTCGCTCTGGCACGAAGTAATAAATTATTGGCGGAGAAGAAAGCGAGAATAAAACAAGACTCACCATCGTTCCTTGGCGGGCTATCTTTCATCATAATTTAATCTATCCATCATACTTTTACTTAACAATTAATGCGCTGGAGTAAGCAAAGACCTTTTCTGCGTTGTCTATTGTGGTTGAATGTTTAAAGCGATTTCTCCTTGGTTTTATAGTTTGAGCCTTTTAACGCGTACGACAAGGCGACAGAACTTTTCGTTTACCATCCCCTCAGTTCACAGAAGAGTGGTGCAATAAAAGGCAGAGAAGTTAGAAATCCACAGTCCATTATATTGGGAAGTAAAAAAAAAGGAGAAAGAGCTTGAGCAGAGAAGAAAAGTTGGCGAAGCTCAACATAAAAAAGCCGTTTTGAAATGTTTAGGATGAGAAAGTTTTCGGCTTTTCTCTTTGGCCTTAATTTTATATCCTGTCGTAAAATAAACGGAATTTTATTCTTTAAATGCCCAAATGTAGACCGAGACAAACTCAAAATCCAAGCAATTGATGCAGTGCTTTTAAAACAAAAAGGAAACTTCGTTCACTTGGAAGAAGCTTCCAAGTCTCAGATACTATCAAAAAATAAAGGATTCTACTTACGAGCTACAGTTAACTCAATGACGTAATTCACTACACGATTCGCTTATCAATCTTCAATTCTTTCTCGATTTCCTTCTTGCCTCTTCGAAAGGAGAACGTTCATCTCGGGTGTATCGAAATCAATTTGTTTTCTCGATCCTATCTGCAAAACGAGAATGTTTTGTTAGTAGAGCGTCGAGACAATCGTGTATACAAAGACGATGATGGAATGTAATGAAAAGATATAAAAGATGAGGGACACGCACAGTTTGGCCTTTTTTTTAGGGATTCTCTCAGAATGAAGGAAGTGTCAACTTTCATTGACTAATTCAAGAATTTCGTGAGCTTCAATTCTTCTTCAATTGATTAAGAATTTATTTGATCGATAGATGAGAGAAAGCCCTTTGAATGAAAAGCTCTAGTTCTTCGTATTTTTTATTTGCAAACATAAACGAACATGAACTCGTGCCGGAATTATTTGAACAAGCGCAACCTTTCATGAATTGGAAAAATTTTATTTATCATTCGTGTGTATTCTTTTTCACTGAAACAGAAATGGTCTTGACATGATGAGTCTCACCGAAAGCGGCTTGAAGATAAGCGACAGAGACAAGCAATGAGTAAAAGCTTTCGTTAAGAAGAAAAATATTTTCTCGGAGATGAAAAGAGGTTTGGGAAACTTCCATTGATCTAGTCCTACTTGCGTTCAATTTTAATCCGTAGGCAACGCAATTTTTCGTGATGAAGGCTGAATCAATAGCGTCGCGTGCTTCTATTTGCATATTTTTCCGATTCAATAAGGATGGATAACTTTTTTTTGTGCTTCCCCTGCTTGCGAGCGTCATCAATAAAAAATCATTGCGTTGATCTCGCTGAGATCGGAGTCATTTGCGTGCCTCGCAACCTCCTTCATCGCTTTCCCTCTCGTTCACTCAATTTATTTTGCCCACAGAAATAGCAAAATTTGATTTTCTCATTCCACGAAATGAAAAGTTTACATTCGCCTTCTCTCCGACTCGTTCAATCTGATTCCGTTTGCTTCGCTCGGTGATTTTCAATGCGGATTATTATTACTTGGATTGAATTTGTGGCGAAGAGGAAACTTTTTGATATTTTTTTCTTCGTTTTTTTATCGCTCCCAACCTTAAGGGAAAAGTTGTGTAATTCGACGATTCTTTGTGGTGCAACAACAGCTTTCGTGTTCTGCAATCACACCGCAAATGGAAGGAGCATCACGAATTCTGAGTAAATTTATTTATTAAGAGAAAATATTTCTCGAATCGTGTTCGACATTAATTTTCAATCAAAGTTATTTGATATTAGATTGCATTGCCTTTCGAGCTCTCGCATGAAGGATTCCTCAATTATCTTCTTACAATTCAGGAAATTGTTAGATTCTTGATTGCTCTTCACAAGAAAACTTTGCCACGATCTATAAACTAAAGTGAAATTCGTTTTCAAACTGGTTTCATGTCGAAGAATTCTTTGAAACTTTGAAGATGATTTCATCATCATGAATACATTGTCAATTAATTTGAAAACTTACTTCATGTTTAAGTTTCCACATAATTCGCTTTGTGCAACACGAGAAGTTTTCATGTTACTTACCAGCTTTAGAACTTTGTCCGACACGTTTGAGCTTTTCTCTCGTAAATCATTTTGAAAGTTTCTCAAAAATATTTTCTAAAAATCCTTTTGATAGAAAACTTTGTTGCTCTATTTAGATTCCTCATCGGAAGAGCAACCAACATTTCCATTAGAACGAAAATTCTCTTTGACTTGATTGTTGAACATTCTCTGAAATGTTTTTCATTATCGTTCATTCGAGATCTCAATTCGAGAAATGCGTGTGGAGTTTGATTTATTCGACAGCTTGTAACTTTCGGGTCGCTTCTCCGGACGACGATAAATCTTTGAGTTAAAGATTCAATTGTCAAACTCAAGTTTCTTCTCATCCGGAAAAATTACGAGTTTGTTCACCAATGAAATTGATTTCATGGTAAATAAAAAATTCATCGCAAACACTTCTTCTTTTTATCGAATGGAAACTTCTTCTTCAAATATCGTTTAGGTAACCATTCAACTCAATAAATTTTATTGATTTATCGAAACTTTCTAACAAAACCGCATTAGACTTTAGTGAATTTCTCTCATAAAATTTATAAAGTTAGCGAATGTTTGTGTTGAGTGAAAGACGATGAAGCTACGATGAATTGTTTGCAGGAAAATTTCTTGCAAACTGTTGTCTCTAACTAACTCAACCCAGAATTTTTAATGATTGTGGGTTCTACTTGAGATGAAAGTTTAAACTTCCTTCCTCAATCTCTCTCAGCAACCATTCTCTCAACGAAGTAAATTGAGATGGTTTTCGAAAAATTAGACACACCGATGTTTATGCAGATGAAGATGAAGCAAAACGAGTAACGAAAAATGTAAATATTGTCCCAAGCAGAAGCGTAATTTGTTGTTTTTCATTAAAAGGGATGTCGCTTACACTCTTAATCAGACGACAATGAACCGAGCAACGCAAATGCGACCGATCCTTTTCACACAAATGAACTCTGACTCGTCGTTTAATTTCACAATGTAATTTACATGTCAACAATTTTAAATTAAATTTTCTTTGGACATGTGAGGCTGTTGAGACCGAGAAAGTGAGTGGGATGACAAAGTTTTGGTACTTCTACCTTTGTTAAATGTTCGTTTGTTTTTGAGGAGTTCACAGGAAATTTGAAAGCCTTTACGGCTAAACTCTTGGCATTCATCCGAGACAGTTTCTCAACAACTTTTTCCGCCTCTTGGCTTTGATTGTTTCCCATTAAACTTATTGCGAGTTCCTCCAGAATGTCAACTGCTTTCACTTGATGATGATCGTAGTAGTCGTCAAAGCGCTTCAAAGCTTCTGTCTGCCATTCGACAGCGAGTGAATACTCCTGAGCAGAGTTCAGTTGCTTGCCGATTTGATAGCAATCTTCAGTTGACAGACAATTTCTGAAAAAAAGAAGAGAAAATAATTTCTTGAGATTTTCCTTTGTCTTCACATCTTGATTACCTTATCTTTATTTCTCCGAAGATCCCTTTCGCGAGCTTATCCGTCCGAAGGTTTTGTGATTTCTGAAGTGTCGCCAACGAAAAGGCCGACGAAATTAAATCATTCCGAGAAGGAAAATAATTTTCTCTCTTCAAGGAATCGACTTCTGCTTTGAATTTCTCAGCAACACGAAGTGTCTTATCGCTTAGCTGCGAAGTGTCTGAAGTAATTCGCTTCAGTAGAAGGAATCTGTTGAGTTCATTTGCGAAATATGTTTCAGGATTTTCTTCTGCTTCCCAATGCTCAACTTTGAAGTTCAAAAGCTTTTTTCTGAGAAGCTGCAAAACACTCTCCTGACTATCGATGTAATCCTCCATAGCACGAATGAACTTCTTCTCGAATTTCATGTTTTTAATCCAAGTTTCATTGAAGCTAAAGCTGCTGTCGATGATGACTGCAAACAGAAAAATTACAGAAAATACTTTTGTCCTCATTGTTTGATGGAGGTAAGAATTCTTTAAAACTTGCACGACTTTCGAGTGATAAAAAGTGACTGAAGCAATTCTTAAACTTTTTTAAATGTTTCGACCGCGAATTCTCACGATCGGCGTCAAGCGGTTCGCTCCAACTTTTGCTGACACACTCACAACAAGTTTATAGTAAAAGTCATTGAAAGTTTCATTGAGTGAGCTCTCTAGAAGTTTTGAAGAGTTTTGCTCATTCACAGTTCGTAAACTCTGGAGAATTGAAGAAAAGAGTCGTACACTTGTTTATAAAAATAAAAGCTGAATACATAAATGATGACGCCGTTGCAATCCAAAAGCAGAGCTGACAGAGACGTGTAGCCAAAGTAGATCAGAATGCCAGACACATCAGACGCTTAATCAAGAGTTTTTAATTGAGTTTTCAGCAAATTCTCTGACTCCACAACTCTCTCTCCATTTGCATTTTAATTTAATTTACGTAAAATCGTCTCGCTAAACTGCTTCACATCTTGAGCGTGCGATGAATTTTCATGGCATTTAAAAGGTTAAACCATAACTCCTGATACGTTGAGCTTCAGTAATTTGAATCATGTGCCCCAAGCTTCAAAGCTTTATCTTATGTTTCCAGTCGCTTCCTTTCCTCATTCGTTGCCAGGATGAAACGTCATAAAACAAAAAAGCTTCCGGATGAATACAAATGAGCAAATGAATTTGGTTTAAAGGCCGCATAAACTCGTCGTGTTGTGTGGAAGTTCACAAATTTACTCGGAATTAAATTAAAACCGCCTAGTATCGCTCGTTCAGCTTTTCTCAACGAATAAATTTAATTCAAAGTTAGCTTTCTCGCGTTTTTTTACATAATTCCCTGAGAATTCTTTATTTTTAGATGAAAAATCTTCGAACTTTATTTCAGTTTTTCTCGCGATTCCGTAGCCGATAGTCGCAAGCTTCAGCTATTTCGTAATTTATTTTTTTCTCGATTATCATTTCGTGGAGAAAATATTTCTTGTTGATCGGTGCGAAGACGAAGGTTCATGCATGTGAAAACATCTGAGTCACTCAAGTAAAATTTGCGCGAAAATAAAGAAAGAAAAAAATTGTTTTCTGTTGTGAATGCGAAGCTCACGTTTGTCACGGTGAAAGAAGAATATTTTTCCCCCATTCTCAAGGTTGGGTAAAAATACTTTTCGCATGATTTACAATGAACGAATTCTTCTAACAGTCGTCGGAATTTCTCCTCCGATTTCAAAGCGAAAAATATCGATGAAGTGTTAAATTTGCTTCTTTATTTGCGCAATTCCACGCCTGCTTTGCAACATGTTGGAAATTTTCCTCTCCTTGATCTCATTTTCCTCGAGTGAAGACGAGTAAATAAAAGCCGATAGGCGAGAGATTTTTCACTTTGATTCAATTACGACAGCCAGCATGTTCCCCGCTCACTTGTTGTTACATAAAGTTTTCGCCAAATTGATTGAGTGGCGACTAGCGGAAAATCTGGGCGAGCAATAATTTTTATTTATTACTCAATCTGATTGATTTTCCACCGTAAATTCTTTTTTTTTTCATCCGAAACAATTACAATTCGTGAGAAGAAAAAAAAGATGAAAAATAAAAAATAATGAACATTCAATGTATTTTTTGGACTTAAGCCAACAAACGAATTTTTTTTTTTCGTGTATGACTTTCATCATAATGTTTTATCAGAATAATTTTTTTTACAAATGTATTTTTGCCACCGAACGAGAGAGAGATTCAGACACAAAATAAATAGCCGTTTCAAGCTGTAGGTGGAACAATTTTTTTTTTGCGCGTTCGTTAAAAAATAATTCATTTCTGACTTGAAAGTTGATCGTGATCTTCAAACGCGCCTCGCTAACAGTGCAGTGCGCTTTGAAATTGTCGAGGAGAAATAATAAAAAATATAATTTTGTTTTGAAGAGTTGATGAAATAAGAACATTATCGAACGAGTGAGGTTCAGTGAGAGACATTCCATTCCACATACTTTGCGGCTTTAAAAATAAGCGCGACGCGCGAGCGCAAACTATAATTATAAACGAAAACGAGTCAGAATGACTGAAAGTGAAGCAACAGTGACTAGCGAAATTAACGATGACGAGCAACAGCTGATTAAGTTGTGTTTAAAGAAACCTAAGAGATACAACTGGGAGCTGACGACTTCGAAATCTTCCTCGAACATTGCTTTTCCGACGATTCAACTATTCGACGAGAAGAAGAAAACTTTGTTGGCTGAAGCTAATGAGGCGGGTTTTGTCGCTTCGTCGAGACTTAGGAAGTCAGCATCAGTATCCAAGGCTTCATCCTTGAGATCGAGTTCAAGATCAAGCAACGGCTTTAAGATTAAAATCACCAAAGACTCGATTGAGGAAATCGATCTTGAACCGATCATTACAGAACCCGACGATGACTTGAAACGGAGAAAAAGTGAATCAGCGGCGCCAATTGAAATTTATTCCGAGCGCGGCCTTCTGGTTCGCGATGCGAATGCGAAAGAATTCAAGAGAATGAAACCCTATACTCGATCCAGTTCGAACTCAATGAGATCGCGATCATCGGTCTCAATCTTAGAACGAATAAGTGAATTAAAGCGAAGCTCATCGTCGGAAGAAAGTGGCGATGATGAGAAAGACGACTCCTCAAGCGTGAATAAACACAAATACTCAATAAGACGATGCACCCTTGGCACTATCATCGTGCCAAAGCAAAGTTTCTCCAATGCACGAAGACGAAGACCTAAGCCAGTCGATGAGAATTCAGGTGAGAACAGTTCGCTAATTGATTACCAAGATTTTATTTTCAGTCTCGAATGAATCGATGAGTTTGTTTATAAACAGTTTAATTATAGCTTAAAAATCAATTTGCCAAATGAAATTGCACTTCACTCACTTCGTTGATTCATCAGCACATTTTTATTTCATTTTTTTTTTGTGCAACGGTCGATAAAATTATCTGTGTCAGACACGCTCGCAACGTCATCGATTTCATTTGATTTAAGCTTTAAGTTTTTTGTGAATCACATTTTCGTTGAAGCTTCAAAACAACACGGCGACCGCTTCTGTTGATGCGCAGGCGTCGCATTGGAAAATGAGAGCTTCCAAGTGAAGAAAACAGCTGATTCGTCGAAGCTAGTCCAAAAACGTTGAGCACTCTCAACTGAACGCTCGTTGTCCGTGTGTCGCTTAGTTCGAAGAGAACCTTCAACACGTTAAGAATTAGGATAATTTCGGTCTTCGCTCGGCAAAGGCTTTTGTGTTAAAGTAGTGAAGTGACTTGCTTGGTTGTGATAGAGGAAGAACAAGAAGAATTTATTGAGTGAAAAATTGTTGTTCAATGTATTTTAAGTAGAAAAAAAGAAAATTTGTCACAACCCAAACGAAAGTACTTGACTCAGGTTCGCGAGTGAAACCCTCGTTTCCAATAAGAAAAAAAAACAACAAATAGAAATACGAGTCCGTGCAAAGTACGAACGAGAAATTTCGCTATAGCAACGCTAAGTGAAACAACAAATAAAAATTAATCTCGACTTATAAAAAGTGAGCCACTTTGTCGTGTTTTTCCTTCTCTCTCTTGAAATCGGATCGATTGCGGTTTTGATAAAAGTGATATTCATCTCATGAAATATTAAAAGCGTCGGAGTGCGGCGGGATAAAATTTATTTGAATCTGCATTACAAACCTGCTATCAAGGGAGCGAGGAGCGTGTGTGTGTATCGTTTTAGAGAGGGAAACTTGCTCACTTCGATTCATTGTAGCGCAGGTAGAAAAGTTGATAAGAACTTCAGTTCAAGAACAACAAGCAACGAAAGTAGAAGACGTGATATCAGTAAATCTGCTAATTAACGAACGTCGTGTCTCGAAAGTTTCAACAGTTTAATTTGTTGTATGTGGAATTGTCGCGGAAAATTGTGTCAGTGAATCGTGAGGGGAGAAGGCGTCGGAATAATTTACAAAACGAAGGTTTAGTGCGTGACAGTTCTGTGTGTATTACCAAACAACGCTTCGCATAAGAAGGAGCGAAAAAAAAAAAGATTCAAACACAAAACGTCAATATTTCAAGGATTATCGCTTTAGATATTTCTCTGCAAGCAGAAAGAAGGGAAAATAAATTGCGGATATAATTCAAATTGAAAGACAACAAATGTAAGTGGATTTAGTTTTGCGGCTTGATTTATTCATTACAATCCCGTTTGGAATTTACTGGATGAGATGAGAAAAGCTCTCGACGACGAGGAAGTTTAATGAAGTTCCCTTAAACTTTCCAATAAGAAACATGTTGGACTTAATGTAGTGACATAGTTTGCTTTGAGAGGGTCATCGAGAGGGTCAACTTTAAGCTTTCATCTACCCTTTACAAAGATACGAATCTCTCCTCTCGTTCATGCTCAATGAAACTTGATACATCATCGCGTTGCGCAACCGAAGCGAATCTGCTTTATTTGCTAAATTAGTTTTATAATGTGGAGAACCTAATGTGGATTCCCTATTAAAGTTTCAACGTCATCGCTTCATCATCAATTATTTTCCCTCGACAATTATCGTTCATGAAGTGAGCTTCTCGTCTTCCCTTTAGTGATGTGAAGCTCATAATTGATTGTGTAGGAACACATGAAAGAATCATGGAGTTTTCCCCGAAAGCACTCAACGAAACCTCAGACTCAACTACCGTTGATGAGTATGCGAATTTTCTTTCCAAGAAAATCACTTTATTTATAGAACAGGTTTAACTCAGAGTTCACTGAATACTGAGAGTTTTAGAAAATGAATTCACACCGAGATATTAATTCTGATGAGTGGCTTCAAAAATCTACCTTTTCCATTAAAAAATTGTCAAGACAAACAGCAACTGCAGAAGCAGAAAGGAAAGCAACAATGGCTTGTTAGGAAGAACATAAGATTGTCGAGTGTTGTTCTGCTCTTAACACTCGTTCAGTATCCTCACACGTTTCGTTCACAAGCCGTGTTGACATTTAATTAAAACAGCTTAAAAACATTGTGCTTAAATATGTTGGAGATCGAGGAAATTTATGTACTAGTGACACACTGAATGAAACATGTGTCCGATAATGCGGTGCTGTTTATTAAAATGTGCATGCATCGTAGAGAACGAGCGAGTGAAGAGTGAACGAACGTCTATGCAAATTGCACTGCAACATAAATTATGGCACTAACCAAAAAAACGCCAAACCGACTCAGTTTATTTGCAGATAAATGGCCGCCGTATCGGGAATAAGTCGACGATAAAATCATAAATTCAAGCGCTGGCAAACAAAAATGAAAAAAAAAAGAAGGAAACTGATAAAATAAAAAAAATTGTTCACAGATGCGATCGGCGAGGGAGAGAAACAATTTAAAACTGATATCGCGGATTGAAATGGTAATGAGATGATAAATAATGCAACGATACTTTTTCAATATAAAAGCGAGAGATGAACCTTAAATGGTTGCGCATCAGCGAATCATTTAAAAATCATAACTCTCGAGCGGTTCAATTTAGTTGTTCATGATTTAAGCACCGCGGCGGGCTTTAAACGAGCATAATGAATAACATTTCCCTCTCGAAATGAGTCTCGAAGAGGAAAAGTAGGCCGGAAACTGATGAATACGAAATCGGCTTCTGCATTCTCATATTTTTATTCATGAACGCTGTATCAATCAGAAATAATTCATGGAACATTATTCTCTTAGATATCTCTTTGTTATTATTTTGTCGTCCTTGAGATGAACGGCGCAAAAAGCTTATTGCCTCATATTGCTTTGCGGTTATCCCATGATGATGTCTCCAAGGGAATAATCGAACGACTAAATAAGCTATTTCAAACGCTTTAGGATCAGACGAGAGCAGCGAGAAAAAGTCATTGATTCGGGGACGATTCATAAGGGACAGAGCTTTATCAGATTGTTCCCGAAAAGTTTTTTCAAAAGCCAAACACAAACTTCCCTCACTTCCCCCCACGCTGTCTCATCTTCGACAAAATCAACACAATCAACCTCAGCATTACCCGCAGCATTGGCGAACCATAAGTTGACCAAGATAAATCGATTTTTGTTTTTGTTAGAGATGAAAATGTAAATAACTGAGCCAGCGATGAAATTGGAAGGAAAATAATCAAATTGTCATTATGAGGATAAATTTACGACAAATATTTGCTCTAGCAATGAATAAGAGAGAAAGCTTTTATGATAACTTCTGACACTTCTCTTGTGTTGACATTTTTTTCGACACAAATTAAAATATGTAAATTTAATCGGCGATTCCCCGCCGAAACTGTTTGATTAAATCATCAAATGTTGCGTAAAATGAACTGGAATTTTCTTGACTTGACAAGCCCAGGCGAGGTTTGTTTGATTTCTTAAGAGAGCATAACGAGAAATTCTTGTGTTGAGTCACCCATAGCGTCGCGTCTATGCATAGACAAAAAGGCAAACAACAATAAGAAGAACTCGAATGCATTTTACTCGATCAAAGTCCATTGAAAACGTGTTGGGCAGTCAATCTCTTAAATCTCCACTTTTTCATTCTCTCTTTCATTGTGAAAATGCACTGACGCTAAGCATTATTGAGAAAGGAAGGTGTCTAAAAATAACTTTTTTCTTCTTCTGTACTCTCGCTCATTCTCATTTACAAACACCAACATTCCTGCTCTTTAAAATGAATTTTATGAACAACATTCGTGTTGCATGATCATCGTTAATGTTTCACCTGTGGCTCTTTAAAGTTTTCGCATCGGTCAACACCGAACAATCGCAGCAAAGCGAATGAAAGAAAATGTTTCGTATGAAATGCTTTGTGCATTCAATAATCGGTGTAGTCTTTTAGCAACAACCGCTCGTTGAAGAGCACGCGTGCGATTCACGTTTCATTTTGAGATCGGAAGAGAAAAAAAAAACATATAATTAATTACTAAGCTTATAACAATAATAATCGCATCGTTGGGGTTTGTTATTATCGCTGAGAGAAAAGAGTGCATGAAGAATCGCAAAAAGAGGCTTTTGTGTGAATATTAAAGTCACGAAACGGAACTTTAGTAAAATTGTGCTAGAAAGTCGATTTTTATTTAGTGAAAACATTATTTCGCGGTCGTGAAACTTTAACTCTCGATCTCGAGTCGAGATTCTCGACAAACAGACGCAGTGGAAAATAAATAATTTCAATCAACGAAATTATCGTGACAGTGCAATTAGGAAATAATTTTGAGTGCGGCGATAATGAATAAATTATAGCTCTTCATAATGAAAGGTGATACTTAATGAATCATCAAAAAAATGTTTATGTGAAAGGGTCGAACCGCCTTTGAGACCTTCATGCGGCGAACTCTACTCAGTTTAATAAAGCAGTAAAGTAGAGATTTTCTCGGTGACTCACTTTAAAGCTATTTTAACCGTGCAGCGAAATATGCATGCTCCAATATATCGAGAAGCAAAATAGCTCGAGCTCGCGCGCGCGACGAGAGAGAAAGAGGGAAAATAAATTGTGCCGTGTAAAGCTATTGCGTCAGATGTGACTTTATCGTGAAAGATTCAAGTTGGAGACGCCAAAGTTTTTTTGACAGTGATTTTGAAATTTTCCTTCGCTTACGAAATCATTGCTCCCTCTCTCTCCCGATATATCGAGGAAAAGACGGCTTGTAGAGCCAGTAACAAAAGCGATTTGACTGTTTAAATCCCACGAGTTGGGAAAAAGTTTAAAATCACAGCAAACTCGTTCCGACATTCGAGCGCGTAATTCACAACTCATACATGAAGTTAACTGGCATTTTTTCGGTTCGGCAAAGGGTAAAACGGAAAACGGAAGTTGTTTACGTAATGAAGAATTAAAACAAAACAATAAAAGAATAAACAAACAGCAGTGAAGGAATGGAGCTGAGCGGAGCATGGAAATATTTATCGAAAAGCAAATAAGCCACCTCCGTCAGAAAGTTGCTGTTAATTCGATTCAGTTTGGCTTTTGAGAAATATTTTTGGAGCGAAGCGGAACAAAAACAAAAAATTAATCAAGCGTTGAGCGAGGAAATTTATTAATTGGATTTCATGATGGGTAAGAGGCAGCAAAGCGTTCTCATTAGTCGGTTGTGTCAGTGGAATGTTAACATTCCAAAAATATTGATTCATCATTGTTTGTCAAGTCAAAGAGACGAAGTCTCTCAATGATCTGATTTATGAGGATGAACCGTCACCACTCTGCGTACATAATGCGTTTATGTCGAGAACTTAATGACTCTTCTACTCTACCTACCTGAATAAACCTTAAAAATGGATTTGATGTTCGGTTGCTCATAACAAACAATCACAAAGGAAGGAGAGAGAGAAGGATAAGAAGATTTAGAAATTCCTTAGAAGGAAGACATTGAATGTTACGTCGAACCGTCTCGTCTCGCCTTCCTTCAAAGTCGTGAGACAATTGAGATTTTTCTTCCGAAGATTATGACAAGGCAACGTGCATGAACTCATAAAAATGAACAATTTCAGTTCCCATAAACTTTACACTGTCACGTAATTCTCGAGAACTTCCCTGGACTGTTCTCTTCATAGAATGAAAGAACTTTCTTCTATTTATCCGGAAAGGGCGATTGTCCGTGTTTTATTTCCCTCAAGACCGTGAGAAATTGAAACATTGAAAGTGAAGAGAATTCTCCTTTGTTCGTAAGACTTTTTTATTGTTGCCTCGGTAAATATTTCAAATCAAATTTGCTATGCTCGGAAGGAAAACTTTCCAGGATTTTGAGGGGATTTCATTTTTTAGAAAACAGAATTTTCCAACAACAGATTTTATTATTCCGGAAGAGCAGCGAATTTATTTTTGTTCTGCAAATGCACAACGATTAGGGTTTGTTCATAAACTACATTCAAGTGAGGGATCTCTTGATTTGAATAAAAAAATTACTTTCCATCAACGTAATTCACGAACAAACCAAATTTTTGTTATTTTCCGCTTCTGCTGTGAATAAGTGAACATTGCACGGTCATCTGCAGATTGCGAATAATTTCAAAATTGTAAATTCTCTTATCCTCCCACCCAAACGAAATAATTAAAAGCTCCACGTTAAAATTTAAACTAGAACTGCGGCTGATGATACTCATCCTTAATTGAGCGCAAACACCATTATTCCTTGCTCGTTTCGTATAATTGCTTTGTTTTCCACGATTCTGCTTTAGTCTCATCCTCGCTTCATACGTGGAAATGACTCTCGAAACGAAGAATTCTGTTTCTAAAGCTCCAACGAATTGAAGTTCGAGCTGAGTCGAAACAAAGCTCAGCTCTACCTCGTTTTGCTTTCATCGTTAACTTTGGAAAATGAATTCATTAAAACGATTAAGCTCAATAGAAGAAGGTAACGATGCAAACGAAGAGCTCAAAAGCTCTTAAAAATGCAAACGTAGCATAAACAAAACAAAAGTATTTTGGATGGATTGAAATTAGTTTTTCACGGAGAGAATAGAAGTTTTGGTTTTGCAAAACTTTGACGCTCTTTCACGTGTGTTCACGAGTGGCTTTGAAGTGGAAATTAATTAGTAACGAGGTTCGCTCATTTATGACTCGCACGTATGTTTCGGATGTGAATAGTTTCGTCAAGACTTTTGAAACGAATGAACTCGAATGAAAATATATAATTAAACATCAACGCGTAGCTTTATGATTTTCACTTTAATAACCTTCTTCGTAAGACTGCGAGAGTCGTTAACAGGAATTTCTAATGTTTCAATGTCAATTAACTACAACATCATCATTAATTAATCAATGTTTTTTGTTCGCTTTTCAGATAAGCTTCTCGCTGTTCGCAGCCCGAGCAACTCAAGCCTGCGACATCCGAGCTCGGCACGGATCATCGACAGCCAAGATATTAAAGACGTCACAAGCGATTCCCATCGATTTATAGAGGACTCGAAGTCTGTCAATCCTGATGAGGTACGTTATGAGTAAAATATGTTGTGAATGAATTTTTTCCATCCGCCTCCAACGCAAATTGATTTATACAGCGCTTTGGAATAAAATTGATATTAATGTCATATAAATAAACTTCAGATTTATGTCCTCAAGTACATAAATATTATCAAAATTTATGATATTTCCATCCGATCTCGTAAGAAGGCGGGGCTGTCGTTCTCATCACACATTACGATGATCCTGGGATATTTCATTTCGAGCTTTTCAGAAATTTAATGATTTCCTCGAATTACCATCCGCCCCCAAGCCACTTTCGTCACAAAAAGATCCAACAGAGAATTGGTCTTTCATCAGTTTGACTGAGGTAGCTTCATGCCGAGATTGAATTATTTCGAGAAATCATCGTCTCTATCATTTTCTCGTCCGAGAATTCGGAATGTGTTTTCGCAAAAATCTTTTTTTTTTGTTGATCAAATCACAAGCAACCCAAGATTGTCCATTACGTTTGACAAATATTTACAAATTTTTCTTAGAATTTATGTAAACGAAGCAGGTTGCTAATAAGAAATTGATTGTCAAGTGACGCTTCCGAAAAGGCGAGACGAGAATTGTTTACTTGCTCCGGTCGTTAATTTTCTTTCATAATTACTTATTAAATGACTCGAAACTAAGACGACTTGAGTCATGATGCTCTGGGTCTTCGTAACATTGCCGATTCACTCATGAGGATAATAGGGAAAGCGTCGTAGTCTATGAAAGGATTATAATCTCCATCATTATAAATTGAAAACCTTTTCCTTTAATGCCTTTTGCTTACGATTCAAAAACCATATCATCGCCTTTCCTTTGCTTTTGATCTCGCCGGATTTGCCAGAGATTAATTTTTAATGGAATTCGATTCCGCAGATTTTCTATTGAAGCACTCGAATGCTTCTCGTCTTTCCCCTTTTTCCTTAGTTCATTCATAACAAGCAGAGCTTTTGAGAGCTCGACGACTTATTGTGCTGTGAGTGAGAGAGAGGAAGGAGTCTCGCAGCAAGGAAATGAATTCGATAACATAAACGTTGTTTGTCACACGTAAAAGCATTTTTATTTCTTAAGCTTTTTCTCCTCCCTTGTTCAATTTGTCACTCCGTTCAAAGAGACGGAAAGTCGTTTCAAACATTTCCTCGCAACATCGAGAAGACTTTTCTCATTTACAAAATTTTTCCGCAGGTTTTCCTTTTGTTGGTAAAACGTTTGGCATCATTGCATTACAATCAACCACAAGACGCGAGCGATAACTTAAAGTCACCGCAGAGAGGAACCACAAGAGAAGGAAGCTTCCTTACAATTAACAATTGTCAACCCGAGCGTGATTGCCATACAAATCCTTCGTCAAAGACTGCTGATTACGATGAGGTTGATTTTCAGTCAACATCTGATTGCAATTACAGAGAGCGGATAAATGAAACAATCGACAAATCGTCACGAACTCACAAAAATATGGGATCGAATGTATCCACAGCTGGAGGGAAAGGATTATCGGGGCGAAGAACACAATCATCGAGTAAGTGTCTTTCTTATTAAATATGCAAGCAATCTCTAGTCTCATTTTGATCAGAAGATTTCAAATGAATATTAGAACACGAAGACGACGAAAATTCCTAAAGGTCTTAAATTTCTATTTGCAAAATTTGTTATTGCAAAGTCTCTCGAACTTAGCTTCGTTTTAAAATATTAATGAGATTCAACGGTCTTTTTTTCACGCTGCCCTCTCTCTCGTCGTCACAGGCAATATCGACAGCAACAAATCATCAATAACCAATGGAATTTGCTGCTCTACGAACTCGAAATATTCGAAGCCAGGACGGAAAAACAGCAATCTCTCACAGAAGGACTTTGACAAAAAGCCATTAAACAATAACAACAACAACGAGAAAGCCGAGCACTTCGATGGCATTGATCAGATTATTGCGAATGCAAACACGGGAACACTAAAGCCCAAAAAGTCCGACAAGAACAAAGCCAAGGACCGGAAAAAGTTGCATGGCAGTTTGCCGAATCATTTAGACACAGATGTTGATTACGAGGGAAGCGACGATACAAACAGCAGTGGTAAGTTGATTTTACACAATTACCTCCTATACAGTTCAACTTTTTCGATACTCGATTGTCAATTAAGGCTTTTATCGACAACAAACAAAAGCAAGCTTAACAGGAAAAGCCCTTAAATGGCAATTCAGTGGTAAATCGCTCAATTGCTTCATGAAATCAATGTGTTCATTCATTTCTCGAGTAGATCGATATAAACAATTGCATAGAATCAACATAAGGAGATGAGATAATCCCGAGATTGACTCGATTTGCCTCGTTGATGTATTTTACGTTGCTTAGATTACTGCGTCATTATTTATTAATGAAAAGTTGGTTCCTTGATGTAAATCTGTCTCTCTCTCTCGCTCACTCTCGTATTACTTGTTTTTGTTCTAATTAATCATTCTAGTCTGCCAATATCCATCAAATCAAACATTACAACCAAAAGCCACTCCGCAAGACAATCCCCAGTTGTCTGTTATAAGAAAGTTCGATGAAATTTATCAGCAACAGCACCGATATCAGCTCGAACAGCAACAACAGCAGCAGTTCGCTTATTACAAACAGCAAAATCATTCATTTCGCATCACGAACACTTATGCGAGGGAAAACTTTCTTCGCTCCCAAGAAACGAATTCATTTCGGATTCCGCAAGGTGATTGGCACGAAAAGTCGTTGTAGGCGATGAAATAGACACATCACACACTCATCTTTCGGTTTTCTTATCGCATTCCCTTTATTGTTCTTTTATTCTCGATGTTATTGATGTTGCTTGAAGTAATGCTCAAACTTTTTTTACTCTTCGCTTCTCTTGTCATGAGTCAATTTATTATTTTCTGTACGTTCGACTTCTCCGTTCGGTTTTATGATTTTTCTCCAGCGGCTTCGGGGCGAGTTTGTGTTCTTCTTGTCGATGTCGCTAAGGGATGAGCTTTTAAAACATTTTATTTTCTCATCACTTTCGTCTCATCTTAGCTTGAAGGATAAACAGCAACAAACATGCGAGAGAAGGTGGAATGCGATGAGTGTGAAAATGTTTTGAGAACGGAAGTAATCGCTAAAATGTATTTTCCGATGTTGAACGGGATTTAGTGAAGAAGAGAAGATTACATGAAAGCACGACACGTCCTTGTGGCTTCGCATTGTTTCACTCTGCGATTCACTTCTCCTTCACGCCCGCCACAAAATAGCGATGCTTGTGTAAACACCGATAACGGGAAAATATTTGTATGCCCATCGCACAAAATGCATTTCAATCGTTCTCACTCCCCCATCTCGTGCCTTTGAGCGCTTCTACTTTATTTTATTGTAGAAGCCAACGCTTTGCAAAAACAAAAACTTTTTTTTATGTTTTGTTACATGATGTCGACACATCATGCACGAGCTTCTGTTTCCATCTCCCGGAAATTTATTGCTACACTTCCCTCGCTCTCTGTTATTTCGTTCGCTATTTTTTTTAAGCCTCTCACACAAATTGTTGTATTATGTTATCATGTAGAAAAATTGTTTCGTGCATGAAGAAGATAAATTAATTTTTTCAATTTTCAACTTTTGCTTTTCCTCTCATGTCGGATGAATTTTTAATTTTCTTTTTCCTCTCTCTCTCCCTTAATCTGCTTTGTAGCCTATGGGAATCGGGTTAAGTTTTCTTCAGTCAACAAGATAATAACGCCCAATCATCCACCAGTACAAGTTATTGATCAATGCTACGATCAAGGCTACGGTTCGGAGAGGTCACCGGAAGACGAGATGCCACCATCGTTGCCTGTGATGGGCGTGGAGCATCAGTACAATCCAATGATTGTCAACTCCGTTATGATGCCGCAAGGGTATTACGAGGGCATGAGTCAGATGCTGGAAATGGATTCCCATCAGAGACTTCATCAGCAAGCCATTCAACAGAATTACGATTTTATCACAGAAGGTGAGCATGAGATTTTTTTTTACTTGTAAATTGAAATCCTTTGAGGAAGGCTCAAAGAAAAAGTAATTCAGATCAAAAATCATTTATCCTGCAATATTGCGAGGGTTGAGCATCTCGCAAATGGAATTGAAGCTTTTCGCGCAAAGCATTTCAATTTAATTTTCCGTTGAGATATCTCGTTACATAATAAAATTTATATTCGCTTGTGCGACACGAGAAGAAAGAAGGATTCGTCGAGCGCAGTTTCCTTTTTTTTTTCGTTCATTGTCGACGAAACCAATTTGCAAATTCAACTTATTAGAGAAAAGTTTCCCCAAAAGCTCTCGGCTTCTCTCATGCGTAATGGAAAAAAGAGAAAATAATGATGAATGAAAAGCGGCCTCGTTGAATTTCACATTCACGTTCAAGGCTTTTCAAGACAAACACAAAGCGAAGGCTCCGCTCGCATGAGAAATTTCGTTCGACGACCTGCGGTGCGAGTTTCGCTTGATGTTTGTTCTGGCGTAAAAAAAATATGATAAATACACTTTCGGCTTTTCAAATGAGACATTTTAACTTTTTACGATCGCGATGCTATCTCAATTTTACTACGCAATGAAAGATTCATACATTTAGACTTCGAGAGATCATTGCTTCGTGGCACAAAAGAATTTTCTCATAAATTCTCATAGAAGCTGATTAAATTAAAGCTTTTTTTACCTTCTCATAAAGCTCAAAATTTCTAGCGAACGTTTTACTCGAGTCATAAGTCATTTTATTCTATTTCGAAAAGGAAAAAATATGTTCACAACTTTCATCTTAGTGAAACAACAAAATCAGCGCCAGGTTGCTACAGAAACTTTTGTTTACTCGTTGAGCTTCTTCCCGAAAACACATTTCAAGTTGCTTACCTAAGATTACATGTGTTTCCTCTTAGTCCAACGAAACGATGCTTAATTACGTAAAGATTGCGTTCCGACCTCATTTTGTTGGACAGTCTTGTTGAAAAGTTTGGTAAAGTTGAAGCAAACACGTTAAGAACTTCTCTCGAAGAGACTCAAAACTTCCGTCAGGCGATAAGAAGAAATTTCTCTTCAGTTTTCTTTCTTTCGATGTTAAATATTAATTTCGCGAAACGCCCGAACGAAAACAGAAAGTTTTTCTAGGAGAGTCAAAGAAAATGCAGACATTTTTATAATCTGAAAATATGTGGAACAACGAGGAGGCGAGATATCGATTCTTTGAATATTTCTCGACGAGCCGAATGCGAAAAACATTTTTTCTCTGGAATTTTCATTCGCTTTGTGCAAAATGTCCGGACATGATTTTTTATGAGCTTTATCTTACCAGATATTCAATGCGAGAAACAATTTAATCATAGGCTAATGCCACACGTTCAACTTGAAGCTTGTACGTTAACAGAAGTCGTCGGATCTGTTGGACAATGATGAATCACATTGAGATTTGTTCTGGCATTTGAGACGATAGGGATTATTCGGAATGGGAGGACAAAATGAGAATCACGTAGATTGAGATTATGCAAATGAGTTCTTACAATTCTCGCCTTCGACTCGAAGCGGATATAATCTAAGCAATTATAAGCACATTAACGCTTTTGTTAGCATGCAAATAAAAGCGGGGCCAACAAAAATTAGAAGAAGACGAAGAGAATGATTCGGAAATGAAAACAGGACTATTATCAACTAAAACAATTTTAAATGTGTCCAAACACGCCTGTCTTACCGCTCATCCTCTTCTTAATTATTGTTGTTTTCACACCGACAGCAAACACAAATTGCAAAGCAACAAATAAACGCTCAAAGGCGCTTCGTCTCCTTAAGGTTTGTTTCGGATGAAAAGTCTTTGTTTCATTTGCGCTTGACTAGAAGACAATTACAAAGAAATAAGGAGAGCGAGGGTGACACAAAAAAAATTGAGAATTGAAGCTTTTCGTTTGAACTTAACGAGAAGGGCTTTCATTTGTTTATAAGTAATTTAGAGAGAAGTCTCAGAAACCTTTCGTTCTCATAAAAAATTCCTCTTAAAACTTTGTTATCGCAGTTTCTATTCATTAAAGACGACGACTGACAAAGAAAAGCTCTTTCATCTTGAAGAAGAAATGCTTTTTGCTGCGAGGAGAGAAGGAAAAGTTTTCCTCATCCTTTCACGTCCTAATTTTTGTGTGATAGTGCACCATAATTCTTGTTCTTATGATTTAAGCACTCGTTTTAAGCTTCGAACAAAAAATGAATCGAGAGACACGTTCTCTCGTTGAAACATAAAAAAATTCTCTGTCTTCCCGTTTATCATCAAAAGTTTCAAGGAAAGTTGTTTCCTTCGATGCTCAAACAAATTTCTTTAGGATCAAGTTTCTCCTCCCCTCTCTTTCTCTCGAAGTCACTCGGCCTCATAAAGCTTTTACGATTCTTCTGGAACTTTTTTTTTCCCGTTGTGTCATCCTGCGAAGTCAAGAGCGCGATAATTTTAACATAACAAACAATGAAGATCTTCATTAAAGTTAAAGCCGCCCGACGACAGCTTTTAAACGTGATTGCGGATGATGGGACTATTTTCGCTATAACAATTTTGATTTTCATGACAATAAGCAACATCAACAATAGCGAGCAAGACGGCGAGCGACAAAAGAATTTATTACGGAATGGCATCATCATTGTTGATGTTATCAACACTACAGATCTTTTGTTTCGTGCTCTGCTAACTGATGATGAATAAGTATTATGACTATCACAATGTCAACGTAGCATAAATTTCAATCTCATTACCGACTTTTGCCCGTAAGTCCTCAGACCAGCTCTCGACGCTTGCCAGCAGATAACGAGACGCTTCCTTTTCTCCTTCTCTCGTCGATGGGAAAACTACAAGTTGTGCTTTCGGATTATACGAAACGACTAAGGGATGGTAAATTAAACGGAAGGAACGAGAAGCGTCGTTCATTGCAATGCAAATGACTCTTTCTCCTCTCATACAAAAATGAAAATCTCAATTCGCATTGCAAATGATGAAATGTTGTCGTTTTTTTGTTTGCGGCATAATGCATCGTTTCGAAATAAATTGAGATGAGGAGAAGGAAGCAGCATCATCTCCATTAAAAAGTTTGCGGATTGCGTCAAGCATACATGAGAAAGTTTTGTCAAAAGGACTAATCCGCCATCGAATGAAAGGCGAGTCCTTGACGCTTTCACAAGGATTCTGAATATTTAATTTTTAATCTCTTTTTCCACCCGCTTTGTGCATCGAAGGCTGGTGCTGCTTTAGAAAATATCTCATCGTGTTAAGCAAAATGAGAACACGAAGAAATCTTTTCTAAAAGAGGAAGAACATTTTGCAATTTGAGTAGATGGACAGAGCAAGCTAAGTAAAAGCTTCTGCTCTTCATCTAGTGTGGATCTGATAGATTGAAGAGCCTTAATGGAGCTTTTCAGAATTCTTAAGTCAATAAAGAGTCTCATTCTCCTTTTGTTGCGTCCACACTGCTTTTCAGCTCATTCCGATTTTATCTTTCAATGTCGAAAACTTTTCCAATTTTCCTTTTTCCTCTCAATTTATATTTTTGTGTGAGCTTGTATATGAATTACCTTTTCCATATTTAATCATTTCAGACTGCACATTTAACGTAGAGATTATCAAAGGGCCACGAGGTTTGGGTCTGTCGGTATCAGGCGGAGTCGATTCATCTGCTCCATATCCAGGACTTGTACGCATCAAGCGATTATTTCCGCATCAAGCAGCATGGGCAACAGGAAAGCTTCAGCCTGGAGATATTTTGCTCGAAGCCAATGGAATCATTTTATCTGGACTCACGAACAATGTATGTTGAAATCGAGACCATTGATTTAATTCATTATAATTGAGAATCAGCTCAAAGCGAAATGTAATTCGAGTCTCTTTGTGAAATTTTCGAAACATGAATTTTCTCGGAACTCAAATAAATTTTCATTCACACGAGCCGTGTGCTTTCAACAAAAAAAAAGCTTTAGTGCTGTGCTCGAGCATTGATACTTTTTCAATCATAAAAAACAACTTTGAAGCTAACACGACGATGTGACAACAAAACATAATCGTAAATAAATTCTCATCTCTTTATTCGCAGGAGGCTTTGGAAGTTTTGCGAACGATGGGAAATGTTGTGAGTTTACTGGTGTGTCGACCGCATGATGAAAATTTTCGTAAATTGTCACCACCAACTGCCGAACCGCCGATCCCACCCATGCGTTCATCGTTTAATTTCAAACATCAACAGTATATGACTCAGCTAGAATCGATTTTGCCACCTGGGGTAAGTTGCTTTCATTTTTTTTCTCTCTCTTCGCCACTCACAATTCTTGATGATGACAAATTTTTTATGCGAAACTGTTTTTTTCTTCTCGTCGTTTAGGAGTTTGAGATAACGCTGGTGAAACAGCAGGGATCGTTAGGTTTCACTCTTCAAAAAGAGGATGAGGCTGTGTTGGGACATTACGTGAGAGCACTCGTTCGCGAACCAGCAACCAGCGATGGACGGATCAGAGCGGGAGACAAAATACTCGCCGTTAATGACATTCAAATCACCAACATGACGCATGAACAAGCTGTGATATTTTTACGTCAAGCGCCTGACATAGTGAAGCTTCGACTATTCCGCGATGATGGACAAATTTCACTTTCGGCGACGTCGCCTTCTGATTCAGACTACAAGTCATACGCTGGCACTAGTACATTGAGGCGCACAAAGTTGAATCTAAGACCGGAGGCAATCAATCTGCTCAGTGATCTAGCGAGCAAGAAGAACACTCAATCATCGTCGGATGGCAATTCCGCTAATTCATCATTTCAGTCATCAACCAACACGACATCTTCGCCTCGTCGCCTTCGAAAAAACAACAAATGTTCAATCACTAGCGCAGCAGATTCTGATACAAATAATCAAAGCGATTCGACCCTCAAGTCGAACGGATCCATCGGTAATCAAACGTATCTCATATCAGAGGGCACAAGCAGTGGAACAATGACTCCGTATTCTGACTCGTCAGCTGACACACAAACTGTCATTTCACAAACAAACCGGATGCAGTATTACGATCCCCATGAGCTCGTTCGCATTATACCGGATGACGACGATGGCGAAGGTTATTACGATAGCGACGAGTTGGAGCAGCTTGAGCACGATGGCGAATCCCCCGATCGCCTTAAACGACCAGAGTCTTTGAACCTTGCAGCTCAAGGTGGATTAACGCCAGTGGCAACTCGTAAGCCTCTTTATCAATTCTCAATTGCAACTACCAATGCTTACGAGCTTAACAATTTAGACAATGCAGTTCTCGATGCTCCGACATCGTACAAAATGGGACTAGGAAGGAATGAAATGAATGATGAATGTGACGATGTTGCCAATAATTTCACGAGTCTGCCATGTGAAACGCTTTTGCTGGCATGCAGGACTGAGCGTGACCTAAAGAGCTCACCGACCGATGAAACAGACTCATGTCTCTACGTGACGAAGTTCAATAAGAAGCAGCCACTATACCAATCCGCTCAGGTGCAAATCAATCATAAACAGAATAACGACATCGCCGATGGGACGAGTGGCGAAATGAATTTGCTCAAATGGAAGGGTGTCACAATGTCTCATGATGATGATGATAGATGTTCTGTTGTTTCGTCTTACGCGGGGACAGTCTCGCCGATGCCATCAATCCAACGAATCTCGATTAGGAATGCTCAAAAGGACCTCAACCTCGACGAAATGGGCATCGAACGTAATGCTTATAATGTTCGTATCTTCCCATTGCCCTAAAGCTCGTCTCGTCGTCCTCTAATATTAATAACAAATATTCTCTCTTTCACTTGAATAGATAATTACTATCGAGATGAATCGTCGTTGGAGTTGTCGCTTGGGAATTCGTCTCGAGAGCCAGCCGGCACCAAATAATTCCTCGAAGTCAATTACAGTAATTAAGGAGATTTGTAAAGATACATTGGCCGAACGAGATGGTCGATTAGTGTCAGGTGATCGGGTTTTAATGGTGAGTCCAATCAATCGTTAAGCGCAATGCAATCAGACTAATTCAATTATCATCCCCAGATAAACGATGAGATTGTCGATGATCGAAGTACACAAGAAATCATTGAGACGATGCGCATAATTCGTGGTCCCCTCTGCATCACCGTAGCTAGGAAAATTGACTCATAATCCACCCGCTCCCCCCGCCTCTCTTTATCAAACTGCACTACAGCACTCATCCACCGTTAAAGTCTGATAATCAACCAAAGACACAATGAACAATTCTTCCGTTCGATTTGATGATTTATGAAGCTTTCAATCATCGAATGAGGAGAGAAAAATCTTACGAACAAGAAATCTATTAAAAAATTTATGTGTTGGCGCAAATTTGCTCTAGACGAGAAGGCTCTGCTCTCGTTCTTTGCGTTATTTTAGAAAATGATTGGCAATTTCAGTGTGAGGCAAGATTTATCGATCATCATTTGTCTATTCGAGGAGAAAATCCCGGAAGAAAACTTTTCCCTTTTGTCCGAAAAGAAAATCTCGCCAAGCGTCGAAGTTGACTCCTAAGAAGAAAAAAAAAATATTATTGATGATTTTAATGGGAATGTGATAAAAGATTTTTTTCGTCGATATTAAATTTTGTTACTATTTTTAAACGCGATCGTCTTGTTATTAGAGTGCGGAGGCCTCTCCATCGTAGTCGTCGTCGGCTTCTGAAAAAAGACGAAGCGAGGAAACAATATCTTGCCATAAGCTTTTTTCTTTTTCCTCTCCTCGTCGATGAGCGGAACATGAAATTCCATTCCAATTTATTGAATTTGCTTCGATTTTCCTTCCCTCTTTTTTTCCTCCAAATTGATTTTCCTTCTTTCTCCTCTTTTTGGCTTTTTGGGAAACTTAATTTATCGAAATTGTATATTTTCCTCGATTCTTAGTTTTATCTGTTCCAGTTCCTTTTCTCTCTTTTTCTCTCTCTTTCGCTAAACGTTGAAGATAATATAAGATTCGTATCGTTTTACGATGGCAATATCGATGGAACTTCAGTTGGCAGAGTAAGAGAGAGAGAGAGAAAGTGAGGGACGAATGGGGAGAAAAAGAAAAATATGTTTTTATCGTGCTTCGTCTTAGAACGCGGAACAGGTCGTTATCATTAAATCAAATGTAAGCAAAAGAATGTTTGTTGGAAAATCCTGCCCTCCAGAGCTTTAGATAAAATTTATTTTCAAAGATCGATTAAGGCTTGCGAGAAATGTCTAACTGTTAAGTAGCAAAGTTTAAGTGAAAAACAAGATTTATTAATCGGAATCGAGCAAAAGGGAGCTGAGCAGAAACTTCATGTTTTTCTGTCATCGCCGGAAGCAATTTAAAAACACACAACCAACCAAATACACAATTGTAATTAAACGAACAAATTAAGACAAGAAAATTTAGCAAAATAAAGAAAATTTTTATTATAAAAAAGATTAAATGAGTTTATCATCTTTCTTTCTTTACCCACATCACTCGCTCGCTAATTCAATTGTGACCCAATTAAAAGTCCTCGGAGCCATTAAGCAAAAGTTATATTCATCCCTCGCCTTTCAAGACAAGGCAGCGATATTTAAATTTTGTTTTATTTTATTTTTTATGTGACACGACACCGATTCCTTTTTCTTCTGATGCCACGAAAAATTAAGAAAGTTTCACATTAATTACGTAATTAAATGCGGTTCGAGAGTTTTTTTGGTGCCGCTGCTGCTCTTCCCGCACGCAGACGATGGGAAGAAAAGATTTTCAGCATGAGGGGATCTCTTAAACGAGAGGAAGGAAAGCGAAAAGAAACTTTGTTACAGGACGGAAGAATTCAGAATGAAAAATCGATGATTCCTGTGCAGTGTGGTTGACGTGAAAACCGAAGAGCAACAAAATTTCATTACAACACTCATCGAGATTAACCACACTGCTTCTCATATAGTCGAATGGGTAAACGTTAGAACTTTCAGCTGTTCTTTTTCATTAGTTTAATTAAATTCCACTTCAAAACATTTTCATCTTTGCCTTCAACGATCCATGATTTCTTCATCTCCATCTCCTTCGTTTTCGAGAAACGCCAAAAATTACCTTTCGTGTTAATTAATTTTTTTCGGAGAATTTACGAATCTTAAATTGAAACAACGCTCGCTTAGATCGGAGCGACAAGAAGGGGAGATGATAGAACCCTTTCGGACCGAGTCGAACAATCTCTTGCGGGCAAATTTTGCTGTCCGAACAATTTAAAAGAAAAGTTTCGATCAACTCCTTTTCATATTTAGCGCGTCAAGAAATTTTGACGTTGATTAAAGATGAAGGGAACTTTTATTTCGGGACTTTTATACGAGGAAGATAAAATTGAATTAAAGAAAGTTTAGAAATAATGAGAAATTGAGCAAACTTGCTTAGTAATTAAATTTGATATAAAAGTCACTGAGAGCTTTATAAGTTCTAAAATCGTTTAAAATTGCCATAAAAATCCCTTCAATAAATTTAATTCAAGTACAAATTGCTGTATTTATTGCTTTTCTTACGTCTCAGCAGTTCCGCGTTAATGACTTGGTTAATCTAATCAAGACTCTGCTTCGATGAACATCAAAAAGAAGAAATGTGCGAGTCATAATCCAATAGATTCAAGCTTTAATTTTCTGCTTCCACTCTCAGACTCTTTCTCACCTTCCAATCGAATCTAAGACATTGCCTTCTCAATTTCCTTTCGATTCAAGCTAAGACTAGCAAAATATGGAATATTAAAGTTGTGCTCAGCATGCTTAATCGGCTGAGATAGAAGGAACCAGGCAGGAGAATCTAAAATGCTCGAAGTTTTGCAAAGGAATAATCATAAATTGGATTTTAAGTACATTATTCTGTGTGATTTTTCTATCGATTTCGTATCTGGCATGGAAATTATTTTTGTCCTCGTCTCTTTATTGTTTTCTCCGTCTTCCTCGAAACGGGCAAAGCGTCGTACGTGAGCGATGTCACAATGACTTTGAGGATCTTAAAAGCTTCCGTAAAGAGCTTTTACTTACTTTTATCAATCAGAAGTAAAAAGAAGAAGATTGAGACGTGACACAACGACTGTACAAGGTCCAATCGACAGCCGAACAAAAAAGCTGTTAGAATAAATTTCAGGAAGCATTAAAATTATTGCTTTTGCAGAGTTTATCCAATAAGCTTTCTACAGAAAATGAAAAAAAAAATTAAAACAATTTTCTCTGATTTCTCTCAAAAAGTGTTTGTTTTACAATTGAAGCGAAAGCAAAAGCTCCACACACAGAACTTTCTAATCGTTTAAATATTTGATGCAAACAGAATTAAGAGCACAAATAACAAACTCGAATCATTTGGCTTTATCGATTTAGCGGTCTGACTGAGATTTGCAAGCTTGCGGTGATAGTTTGCTGAGTCTCATTCAATGCGAAAGCTCATCGTTAATTTGACAAAACAATTCTATTTTATTTCAACGAGTTGCGATATTCCTTTCGATTTCAATTCTCAATTGATATTTGCACATCGCTCGCTTGGGACTTTGATAAGAACGAACGTTTTATGATTTATTAAACGCTCTTAACGATATATTTCACTTCAGGCTGAGGCGGGCACAGAGGGGAACAAAAACATGACAAACTTTTCATCCCTGACTGAGATGGATGAAGAAGACGCGCGCTTGACATCGAATTCGGCTTTTCCCAAAACTCGCTTTCAGCGTCATTAGCTTCCTTCGCAATTTCTCTACGACGTTACGACAATTTCCTGTTGCCGTCTTCATCAATTTTCACCCGCTTCCTCTTCTACCAACTGTCAATATATCTACGCCTTGGGGGAGATCGAGACGTAAGCAAACGCTGAATAAAAAACTGAACATTATTTCATAATTTGAAATTCTCTCTGGGAATTAATTCCGCCCTCGAGATAACTTCTTTCTGTCATGGAAATTTGTGAGCTTTTAAAATCAATATTTGCCATCGTAGTCACATAGGACGAACGAGAATCGAATGCATCGTAGCATTAAAGTTTAAAGCAAACTTTTTCCTCTCTCATGCTTGATGTGACAAATAACACGATAATTTGCATCTGGAAAGCCAGTCGAGTCTAATAAATTTTGCATCTCGTTGACCTCATTCGCATGAGTTTGTCTCCACATCGGCTGTGTTTCGCAAAAAGTGTTCAAAGACTCAATAGGAGTGATTAATTTGGGAAAGCTCACGCTCAAACAACGCCTTCAACAGACACGCGATCCCACTTCAACTCAAAGTTTGACAAGTCATTCAACATCTCTACGATTGTAAATAACGTTTACGAGTCTTCATGACGGGAAACCCTTTAGGGACTCATCTAAACGCAGGCAAAAAAAGTTCAAGAGGTAAACAATGAAGCGAAAACGAAAAACTCGAATAAAAACTTTTTTCCAAGTTAAATGTGGAAATAATTTTCGTCTTGCCGAGGGAACTTTAAATTCAATTATAAATTTATGCTTCTTCTTCATTGAAGAATCTTCAAGGATTCCATGCTCGCTCGCGAAGAAGACACACATCAGTTCATCAACTGACAATAGTAAAATTCCGTTTCATTCGTTTCAACCGACATGTTCAGAGCGAAAAAGCTGAGAGGGATTTTTATTCGAAGGAAGGAACTCTTTTGTCTATTTCGAAATTGAATCATTGAAGTGAATAAACTGGAAAATTTGGATCAAAAGGGAAAAGCCCTTCATTTGAATTTGACAAAGTGTAATTGTGTTATCTCTTTTTCTATTCACAATCGCGCTAGAAATCGCATCGCAAAACTTTTCTCACTTCCTTCTTCATTCAGTAGAGGGATAGAAGGAAGATTTTTCCCGCAAAGTTATCGAGTGGAACATCTTTTCGCATTCATGATTTTCTATGAGACGCTCCAAATAAAAAGGAAAAACAAACTTTTTGTCGCGAAATGAATTTCCTTTTTCTCTTTTACAGCCACGAAGTGCTATTTTGAATGAAGGCGAGAGGGTGTCGCTGCTGTCTAGAAAGCAAATTACTTTGATCTTTCTTCTCGTTGTGTTACATTGATTCGTTATTGACAGCAATCTCCACTCGAGGGTAAGAAGAGAGAACGAGGGAGAGATATCGATCTCTGTTGTACGTCAATCAACTGATTTAATCAGAACGATATGCTTGTAAATTATGCTAAGCAAACAAAGCAATGAGCCACCGCAATCTTAGTATGAGCACAATGATTAATCTCCTGGGTGTTTAAACAACAATTTAGTGCTTCACAAGACAGACAGAGAAGTTTGTTTGCTGCAAATTTGCATAACAACACCGATGACATGTCGTAACGTTTGCTGATTCGCTTCCTCGACATCAAGAAGGCAAATTTGAGAGACGTCCTTGAATCTGTTTTGTAGCGTTGAATTGCATAGAAAAAATTGTAAAGATTAATCAAACTTATTGTCAACCTGGCGCCAACGTCGCTCGAGATTTCAATGAACCAACAGATTTTTTTTTCGGGTTGGGTGAAATCAAGCGTTTCATTACAAGAAAATTGAGATTTTTAATTTTAAAAGTTCAAGAAAAATTCTAAATTTGATTCGGAAAATGATCTTTTTTTAGGTTTTAAGGGCTAAAGAGTAATTTCGAGTTTTCAAGAGGCTTTTGAAATTTGATACTTTTGCTCCAGTTAGCGAAGTTTATAATTTAATTTTCTGATGAGAGCGTGTGCTTCCTCCCGTGTCTCATAATCAACTGAGTAGCGAAACTTGGTACTAGAAGTATCTTCCATTCAAAAAGCTTTCCAGGAGAGTCGAGAGCTTTCCACGAAAGAAAGTTTATCAGACACGTTCGTTCATTTCTTGCACTAGCAACCAAACGTTTCAGCATCATATTTGTAAACAAGTTACGAGATCGACGCAATAAACGATAAATCGTAGGTTCGTTGAGCCGGACAATCCTTCATTTCGACCCTTTCTTAACTCTACAACAAATGTATGCGGAAAAGTATCTCATTGCTTCAAATTATTATTTATCGATTTCCAGAACAGAACGAGGCATCTCAATGGTACACGTTTATAGGATCGGAGGCGAGCATAATAATTTAGAAGGGGTTTAGACGAGCGAACCACTTGTTATTATTCCGGTTGAACCCACATCAAAACAGTTTTTATTCCTTTCAATCTTCACCGTCTTTTACTGCCTTGCAAACCTTTTTTCTCCTTTCTTCATGAAAAAATCAAGCGCGCTTTTCACAAGAGGAGAACAGAAATATCTTCATGCCACGTATTCATGCTGATTTTACATAAAATATGCGACTCGAGGCAATTTGCCGTTTGATTTATTCGAGTGTCTGAGTTAAAATGCGGTGTGACTTAAAATTATTGTACGAAGGCGACGAGTTGGAGTCACTGAGCCTTTAAATGGAAAATTGATGAAGGTCGTGTAGACTAAAAGGGAAATTTTATTGAATCTTTTATTCCTTCAGTTTAAAAATCATAATTTATATCATTGTGTGATATATTTTAAATCTGATAACGAAAACGTCAAAATTCAAAAATTTAGAGCAAGAAGTTTCAAAATCACTGACTTTGGCTTGTATTTCTTTCTGTTTCAAGCTGTTGTGGCCTATGAAGATCAGTATTCTGGTAAACTTTAGCTTGATGTAAAAAACAAATTTGTTGGGTTTTGAGCAAGAGTTGTCAATATGGAGCTTTCGGATTATCGAGTTTTGAAATCGAAAAACCAAACACTTTTAAGTCAGGTGCCTGAAAATAGATGGCTGTTCATATATTTTCCGATATTTACAAAAACATCAATTAAAGCAATTAACTCGGTGTTGAAAAGTTTAATTAGGCTTAGATTGATAATAAAAAATGGAAGGATACAGCTCACATCCATTAAATTGCATTAAATTCGAAAGCCGTTAAATTCAAATCTAACGAAAGTTCTCTGCCATCTAGTGAGTCCGGCCGTCATTAGAAAGCTCATTTTGATGCCTTTTTGGCCGTTAAATAACGCGCGAAGCGTTACTATTTACTTCTAATAAGTTCTTCTTTTTGCTTGAACGATCTAAGCTTTTAAATCGCGCTTTCATTTCAATTGAAGTCATTTTATTTTTGGCATTTTCCAGTCAAAAAGCATTGGCACAAAATTAAAATTTAAATAACATCGAAAGGTTTTGTCGATCCTTGATAAGGTTCAACTCCTCCAAAGAATTTTCGATGATACCCAGCGTGTCTTACTCGGAACGTTCCAGGCTTCACTCCATCAGGAATCGTCCAATAAAATTCGATTTTACTCGTTCCCAGAATCGTCGATAAGCGTGTCCACTTGAACATTGTTTCCCAATTTGCATCAGTTGCAACAGTTGACCAGTTTCCTTCTTCATTCAATCGGTCAACATAGAAATAACTTTTATCAGTCATCAGATTGTTCCTCGGGTTACCAGAGACGAAAGAACAATTCATCGTCTCTCCACGTTTATAAGAATTTCTCGCCTGATTCAAAATGTAACCAAATCCTGAATTGATGGGATGTGTGTCGTAATAAACTTTTGTGGTCAATGAGATCTGCTCGCTATCTTGATCTTTCGGAATTGGACCCGGAGAAATTGGCTGGTCGCTCATCATAGCCGTAACAAGCTTAGCAATATTTTGAATGTAAATGGGAAGAGTGAAAGGTCCAAATATTGTTGATGCTCCTTCGTAACGTTGTATGTCATATTCTTCAGGTGTTGTCACGTAGCTGCTGTAGCTGTTACTGAGACCGCAAATAATCGATTGAACTTCTTTTCCTTTCTCCTTTGTCAGTCTTTGAACTTCAGCTCTTAATCTTCGACCAGCCATCGTTGTGAATTCTCCTGGCACACCAAACATCATAACATCGCCAAGAGCGAAGACTTGCAACGGAACAATTTCTGGTTGCCAATCATAAGGAATATCAGCTCTCCCCGTCGCTAAAAGAATCGGCTTCTTTCCATGACAAGCGATATCTTGCGGAGAAGGCTTGGCGATAAAGTTTCGCACAGTGTTCCAAAAAGGATTATCAGACACTGTCCCTTGTTGGAAGTCAAAAGCTCCAGGTCCATCTGTCGTTCCAGCAGCAAAACTGTAACCCATCGCGGGAGAACAACCTTTATTTGAAAATAATTTAAATGATTTATGATGTCAAAGATATTCGTTCTCTCTCTCACCTGTGACGTTTCGATATTCGCGCTTTTTCAGATTGAAGTATTGAATCGATTGCTTTGGAACATCAATGAACTGATGAATTGAGCTTACAAGTCCAGTAACCTCACGACCAGTTCGATCATTAAGCAGCTTTGAAGCTCCTTTATAAATTCTTGAACCGATGATCTTTGTACTTTCATAAATATCACGGCCAGGGCCAGAAGCAACGCATAAATCATTATCACATGATGATGTCGGATTATTGCAAGACAACCCTGACTTCTGTTAATAAAAATTAATAATTTAATTGAGTAATGATGTTTAAAATTTTTACTCTCTCACCTGACACTTTGCTCCTAAAATGTTTGGACTGACATCACCAAGATTCGCTGAACAAAACGCTCCAACGAAACTTCCCTTTCCGACTAACTGGTCTCTGTTGTATTCTTGTTCAAGAAGCAACGAAGCGTAACCAACATTGTCTGATGATACAAACTTGTTGGTGTTGTTTAATGAAGTCGCATGGACTGCGGAGTTTAATTTGTCATTAATCGTTTTTGTTGATTGCGTGTGAAAACTCACCAGCGAACCAATTGAAAACTCCCATCACTTCTTTATTATTTTTATCCATGAACCTGAGCTGTAAAAGTGTTTTATCTACGTTGTCTTTGTACTGCGCTTTTTCCTCTTCAGGATTGTTTTCGTAAGCTGAAGGCGATCGATTGATATTCGCATCGTTGATTTCCGTTTGGGAAATGAATATTCGTCCTTCGATCATATTTTTATGAGCTTTGATAATTGATTGTGTGATTCCATGAACGAGAGCAGCGAAAGTTTGTTTCACGAATCCGAGAGCAGTCAAATCGTAGAGAACGAACATGTGGAAACCGGCTGGGCCGCTGTGAGTGTCTGTTGAAGATTTTTTTGTGTAAAAAGTTGATTGCATCGATAAATTGAACTTACGCGTTCCTGAGATCATCACATTATCCATTTGGTACTGATCACCCAATTTCTTCTTCAGTTCTCGAATCACATCTCGTTTGACAACATGCGTGATCATTCCGGCATCAACTGAGACGTAGACGACTCGATTTTGCTTGGAATCTTCAACGATAAATGTTCTCGCGTATTGTCTTGTGTGGATTCCATGACCGCGCTGATTTAATTGAGCGTATCCCATCTGAGTAACGAAAGATTATTTAAATAGTTCAATTATCAAAATATTAAACTTACAAATGCAATTTCAACGCAAGGTCCAGTGACATCAGATCTTCCCAAACCGAATCTGTAGCCATTAATAGCTCCAATCGTTGTCAGAAGTAACGTAAATGTCAATATCAATTTTTTCATTGTTAATAAATTATTTCTCGAGCTGCGAAATTGAAAACAAAAGAAATGTTAATGAAAGTTTAAGCTTGACGGTCGAAGCTTGAATCGTCAGAAGCTAATTTTGTTCTCTGTCAACTGAGATTAATTGGGAGAGATCACAATGGAGGAAATCCGCTCGATCAAAGATCGTGAGATGCCTAATTAAAATATTTATTAATTTTATTTTGTAAATTGGATTTTTTAGTGAAACTAACGACACGCTAAGCTCAAGCTACCACCAGCGAATGAGCTTAATGAAGCCAATGTATCAAATATTAACAGTCAGAAGATAAGTCTAAATTAACAAGACTTCAAACAACACTTTGTTCTGAGCAAACTAGAATAATCGCGATTTGCCATCAAACATCAAAGTTCTCAACAAAGTTTTTCTCTTGTCTGAGTTTTACTGTCCACAAATAACTTAAATGTTTAAATTAGACCGCAAAGCCGAAAACTTGGCAAGCTTAATCATGGATCGCCTTGCGTTTACTCGCAAATAAATCCAGCGACCTTGATGGATTTTAAATCGAATTTCTTCTTTTTCCCTATCGCGATTCATTGAAAATTTTATGCAAACTACGTTCGAATCATTCTTGTTTGCTTAGAGTTTGTGATGAGAATATGCGATCAACTTCCTTGTATTTGATAAAAGCAAATGTAATTTTCTTTGTGCACAATTCGTGCTCGAAACAATATTTATCGCTTCTGAACGAATTCTTTGCAAAGAAAGATTATCATTATCATTTACACGATTCGACAAAAACGTCAATGAACGTTAATGAACTTTACAAGTTCGTGATACAAAATGTTTTCGAACAACATCTGAAGAGAAAAATCTTAATGAATCGGTTTGCTTTTAAACTTCATTCACGCCGGCTTGGAGGTCAAAATCTTAGTGCGTTTCTCAACATTAATGTCGAATGCGCTTATGCAATGAGATCTCGAAAGTGGAAAAACAAGATTGTCAACGTTTAAGTGTCGTAAGAATGCAACTTCTGATGCAAAGTTGTCTGGGGTTGTTATCGCTTTCTGTTTTGTAAAGAGGAAAAGGAAATGTTTCAATAAGAATTGACTTACATAGTTTCAATTGTTGGTTGTGTTGAGTCACTCGTAATTGACTTAATTTTAATCCTAATTGAATGACTAACTTTTAATTTTAAGCTCGAGAATCAAACATTTGTCTCAATCGATTTTATTTTTCCGCAGTCAAGCATTCGAACTTAGTTTTAGCGACCTGACTATCAACACGCATTCGCGGCTTGTCTTCTTTCCGATTTGGTTCGCAGACAAAAATTGCGAAACTTCTTTTTACTTGTGAAATATTTTAATTCAAAATTCGTTCTCAAATATCAAAACTTCACTCAAATATTGAACGATCTAAATTTTAAGTTTCAGATAAGCAAAAAAAAAACATTCTTTCACTTCACATCGTATTTTGTTTTGTTGACGAATTCAAATATTTTTTTTCTGCTATCTGTTTCATTGACGAGTTCATTCGAGACTGCCTGTGGTCACTTTAAAAAAAACTTTTTATCGCTTCTCGTTTGACTGTGTTAGTGGAAGAGAGAAATCACGGAGAGTTACTCACGAACAGCTGATTGTCAATAAAATGAAATTTTTGAGCTTTTTACGTTCGATAAGCTTTTCACTCTCTTGGAGCAACTCTCCTTATTAAAGAAAAGTTTAAGTGAGGTCAAGAAAGTTTTTAAAGTTCAAGAATATAAAAATCAAAATATTCCCAATAAGATTTTCTTTATTTTTCATGAAATCTTTTAGAAGATTATTTCATCGCGTTTTTCAAGTGGAATATCGATCACTTCATAAGTAGGAAGTGGCAAAGCTTCGAGTTTGAGTTTGGTGTAGGTAGTTCCCTCCATTCCTCTCGACAAGCCGAACTCGTTAGCTCTTGTTTGGAGGAAATATTTTCCGGTTTGTCTGTGAAAAAAATAAATTAAAAAAGAGAACTCGAATGAAATTGTCGAGAATTTACTTTGTATCTGCCCCGAAGCCCATGAGAGCGATGTCATCTCGAGTACAAGATCCGTTCTTGACGAACTCTTCCCAGGAAATGCATCTGACTGCGTAGAAAGTTTTAGGATCTGTTACAGAAGCCGCGAAGAATTTCCAGGAAAGCGCGTGATTGCATTTGTTTTCTGTGTCTTCCGAGCCATCTTCGCATCCAGCTTTGCTTAATCCACCGTTGGGATAAAAGTCTGCGTGTCCGACTCTTGAAGTGACGCCGTAATTATCAACGCTAGTATGAATGATCTGCACGTAATCTGCATCGTAACGACCGATACACTCAAAGCCATTATCGGAGCCGTTTTCAAAATATTCGCCTAAATTCAATTTATAATTAAAATAAAACGAAATGATTGATTTTAAATCATTTACCAGCAGGATCAAGCGAGAAAAGCTTTGGAATTGAAAGTCGACCGTTAGTGAGTTTCTTCATGTGACGAGCCACTTTTCCAATCATTTGACCTCCGAGAGAATGACCGACGAGATGGAGTTTGCTGATAGGAAAACCGCCATCAACAAATTGAATAAGCTGCTCAGCAATAACTTCTGCGACCTTAAAATAAAAATCAAGATTTTGTCGTCTTAAATTTTGATCCAACACTTACAACTTTCAATTGTTTAATGTCCTGATTGTAATTCTTATGAAGCAAATAATTGCTGAAGTCTAACAAAAGAACGTTGTGATCGCCTCTGTCAAGATAGGCACCGCTAAGAGTTATAGCACTTTCTTTTCTCATTTTGCCATCAGAACGCCAACCGTGCAAAATCATTACTGTTGGCTTTGAAATGTCGAACCTTTGGTGATTTAGGACGTAACGAAGGTTCTTCAATGGCATGTAGACTGCGTTGTTAATGTCAGGACTAAAATAAACAATTATTATAAAAAGAAACTTTAAAACATTTTTGAACAAACTCACAGGAAGTGAACTGAAACTTTTTGTAAAATCTTTGAGGGTCCATCTTCGAAAAGCCGACCCAATAATTGTGTGCTATCTCCTTCGTTATTTCTCATTTGATTTCCTTCGCGGGAATCTTCATTACTTTCTTGACGGTTGCCTCGAACTCCAGCAATATTGCCTCTGAGGCCTCCGTTTGATCCACCGAAGTTTCCTCTACTTTCATAGTTTCCTTCAGTATTTTGATCACGATTGCCTCTAAGTCCTCCGTTGTATCTTACTCCATTGACTCCATTGACTCCATTGACTCCATTGACTCCATTGACTCCATTGACTCCATTGACTCCATTGACTCCAGTAGGCCCTCCGTAGTTTCCTCTGATTCCTCCATAGTTTTCTTCGGAACTTTGATCGCGATTTCTTCTGAGTCCTCCGTTATTTTCTCCTGAGCAGAGGCTCGTAGCCACGACACACAACAAAATCACTCCTAACAACTTCATCTTGCGAAAATCGACTGTAGAATCTTGAAGCAGCTTCATCGCTTTTAAAGGATTTACAAAAGTGCTGACTGAACATATTTCTAAACAAATAGGTCGTTGCAACCTTCAAGAAATGTGAACTTTACAAAGTTGCTGACTGATTAAAAGAAATTTTGTTATTGTGTGAAAAGAAATGTGAGCGGCAACTTATTGAATCAATTTGTATAACTTTGTCGATGATCTTTCAAAGTAAATTGAGATTTCGAGTTTGAAGTCAAAGGCTTCGAAAAGTGCTGACGGAAACTAAAGTCACATCGCTTTATCACGTCAGACAACACGAGAATATAAGGAAAACAATTTTAATTGCGACAATTTATTGATTTTAATTTGTACACTTTGTCGATTATCTTTGAAATGTGCTGATTATTAGCAAACTTAGGTCAAATCACTTTAGCAACCACGTCAGACAACACGAGAATGCAAAGAATGTAAGGAATTTTTTACAGAGCTTTCAACTCAGAGTTTATTCATATTTTAAAAATGGTGAACTCAATGTAAGATCGGACTCATAAGATCCTCCTTTGATGTAGTTCAACTTTGACATAATTAAAGTAAGGAAATGCTGATTTATAAAATACTGTAAAATAAATGAGGTCACTGTGAATAACTTCCTGATTGAGTTCTGATTGAGGTCGCAAACTAAAATTTATAATAATATTTGACTTCATTGTCTTTATCACATTAAATAAATGATCTTAGGTCAAATCTTTGCAGTAACTGATTCGCTAATTGAACCAAATAGATTCCAACTGTGATCGTTTATCGATACATCAGACAAATAATCTGAAAAAAACTAAAAGTTCGTCAGATAAAGAAAATCCAAATATTTTGTTCAAAATTCTTTATTTAGTTTAGCCTTGAGTTTAGCAAACTTGATCAGCAAAATACGACACGGAAGAAAACAATTGTTTCAAAGTTTCAAATTTGAGCAGCTGACTTCAATCATTCTCCTTTTAAATTTTGATTAAAAAGCATTTAATAATTCCAATTCTAGAAATTTCTATTTATTTTTCATATTTCGTTTTAGTTTCGTGACACAACTTTAAACGATATCTTCATTCTGCTTTTCTAATGGAACATTCATCGCGGAACCGCCTCGCACCTTCATAATCTCGACCTGGAATGGCGTGTATTGAGTACCATCCATTCCTCTCGACAAGCTGAATTCATTTGCTCTGGTTTGAAGATAATATTCTCCTGTTTGACTATAAAAGAAATTATTAACAAAAATCTAAAGAAAATAATAAAAATATTTACGTTTCTAAAGCTCCGAAGCCCATGTAAGCGATGTCATTTGAATCACAAGTTTGGGAATTGACGAAATCATTGTACGAATTGCATTTGATCGCTGGGAAGTTCTTAGGATCTCTGACAGTAGATTCATACATTTTCCAGGAACGAGCGTGATTGCAACCAATAGCGTCCAAGCCGTTATCGCAACCTGGATGCTCTTGACCCCCGTCGGGATAAAAATCAACATGTCCAAGTTGTTTTTTCATTCCAAGCATGCCGCCACAAGTATGAATAACTTGAACAAAATCTGCATCAGTCTTAGAGATCGAATCGAAGCCATTGAATTGAAGATATTCGAAGTGTGGGCCTAGATGCAAATTAAATTTATAATTTTTAAATTTCATTTTCATTTAGAAATATTTCACCTGCAGGATCAAGTGCAATAAGCTTCGGAATTGTAAGTCGTCCGTTAGTGAGTTTCTTCAAGTGACGAGCAACTTTTCCAATCATTTGACCTCCGAGAGAATGTCCGACGAGATGAAGTTGATTGATAGGATAACCACTATCAATAAATGCGAGAAGTTGTTCAGCAAAAGCTTCAGAGACCTTTAAATGAAAATTTGGATTGAATTTGCAAGTCGAAATGTTTTAGATGTTAACTTACAATTTTTAATTGAGGAACGGCCCATGAATAAATTATGTTTTTAGCATAATAGCTCCAGTCGACGGTAAGAACATTGTGATCGCCTCTATCGAGGTAGGCACCGCGAACTGTTAGAGCACTCTCGTCCATCATTCCGTCAGAACGCCAGCCGTGCATGTAGATTACTGTTGGCTTTGTTTTGTCAAACTTTGGATAAGTCATAAGATGACGAAGATGCTTCAAAGGAATGTAGACTGCATTATTCATGTCAGGACTAGAATAATCAAAGATTATGAAAAAGCTCATTTAGAAACTTTTAGACTCACGTGAAGAAAAGTGAAACTTTCTCGTTTATGACTGCAGGTCCATCAAATCCAAGTCCAGTAAGTTCTGGCTGTACCATTCCATTAACTCCTTCGTTATCTTCGCCGGAGTTTTCGTTAATTCCTCCGCGGTTGGGTTTAACTCCAAAGTATTCAGGAGTTCCGGTTGGTCCTCCAATATTTCTGTATTCAGCGTCGTCTCCTCTAACTCCAGCATTATTACCTCTGAGGCCACCATTGTAGGTTCCGTATGATTCTCTATAGGGTCCTCCGTAGTTTCCTCTCATTCCTCCAAAATTTTCTTCTTGATCTCGGTTTCCTCTAAGTCCACCATTATTTCTAACTCCTGCATTATTTCTTCTAAGAACACCATCGTTGACTTCATCGGATCCTTCGTAGGGTTTATATTGAGATTTATAGTTTACTCCACTTCCTCTAGAATAATTCTCGTCAGAGTTTTCATTGCGGTTTCCTCTGTATCCGGCTCTTCGTCCTAGATCATTTTCTCTAACTCCTCCATTAACTTCTCCTGAGCAGAGGCTCGTAGATACGACACACAACAAAATCACTCCTAACAACTTCATCTTGCGAAAATCGACTGTAGAATCTTGAAGCAGCTTCATCGCTTTTAAAGGATTTACAAAAGTGCTGACTGAACATATTTCTAAACAAATAGGTCGTTGCAACCTTCAGGAAATGTGAACTTTACAAAGTTGCTGACTGATTAAAAGAAATTTTATTATTGTGTGAAAAGAAATGTGAGCAATAAATAATTATTTTTTGAATCAATTTGTATAACTTTGTCGATGATCTTTCAAAGTGAATTGAGATTTCGAGTTTGAAGTCAAAGGCTTTGAAAAGCGCTGACGGTTACAAACAATCTTGAATCAAATCGCTTTATCACGTCAGAAGAACGAGAATGTAAAGAAAGTAAAGAAATTTAATGAAGCTTTCAATAAAAGCTTTTGAAAGAGCTTTCAAAAGTCATGTACTGCGAATGTCAAGTTTAAATTAAACTGTTTATCGCATTTTTGTTTCAACTCAAGGACATCGACACTGTGAGTTTCTTAATAAGAAAAGAGCTTTATTTTGCGCGGTCTTTCATAATATTTTCGCAATCATTGTCTTATCTTCTCGAATATAAAATGATTTAATGAGCCACTTGATTGTCGCGCGACGCGATGAAAACGAGAAATATTGAAAGCAGCTGTTACACTACCACGTGGCGACCTTTTTGTAAAGTGTCAACTTTAAGTGAAAAAAATACGAAGCATGACAACAAATAACTTTTTTGATTAAGACGCAAAAGATCTCTTCTTAACTACGTTCATTCAATTTGTTATCAATTCTTCTGCCTCAATTGAATTAAGCGCAATCAAATGCGTCACTCAAGGTCTTTGACAACTCCCATTTTCTTTGCTAAAAAGAAATCTATTTTAAGATCGGACAATATCAACTTATCATACGAACTCTGCCTTGTTCATTCGGTCGTTTATTGAGGAACGCGCACAAGTAGCCGATCGTTGAATTGTGATTTCTTTTCGTCTGATGTTGGGGGATCGTCTTTCAAGTCGGTGTTTGAGAATATGATGAAACAAATGAATGAATTTCATCTTTCAAACGGCACTCTCACCGTGCTCCATTCATCATCACGCGAGAAGAAAAATGATAACGATGAGAAATTCGTTCAGTTTATTTTGAGTTTACGCGCAAAAACTGGTTGTGTTAGTTGAACGAGACTTAACTTGCTTTGTCATTATTTATTTTTCGGCAGTTTACGATAAGCACTTGAACGGTAAACATCGTCCAAAGAAGAATGGTGAAGTTAAGTTCATTCGTTAGAGATCCTTTGAAGTTGAAGCAAGCAATTGCGCCTGTTGTGTGAGTTTTGCTGACGTTGTAGGAAGTGTAGTTAATAGTTTTAATCTCATTGATAACTTTTTATTAGAACGCAATGGTGGAAAGATGTTCCACTTGGTCCTCCCGACATTATTCTCGGAATTTTCGAAGCATTCAAAGTCGACAAGAATCCAACAAAAATCGATTTATCTGTTGGCGCGTATCGTGACAACTTCGGCAAGCCTTATGTGCTTCGATCAATCCTGAAAGCCGAGCAGAGAATTGTTGATCAGCGACAGGACAAAACAGACGACAGTGACATTGGCAGTGAATATTTTCGAGAGGTGACGTATCGGCTTGCTGTTGGCGATAAACTTTTCGATCGTCCTCATGTCAGTGTGCAAGTAAGCATTCGTGAAATTTCAAATTGAAAACATTTTTTTCTCCTTCTCTGTTTGAGGGGAAATGATGATGAAAATATTTCTCGTGCAATAACTTTCATTTATTGCAGAGCGTAAGCGGTAGCGGGAGCATAAAAGTAGCTGCTGAGACGATCGGTCAAATCTACAAAGGAAAGAAACTCATTTACATATCTAATCCTTCTTGGGCTTATCATGCTCCGATCTTCCGCCAATCTGGCGTTGAGACGGAATATTATCGTTACTTCGACCCAAGAAATCATCAATTGGACTTCGAGGGACTCATGACTGACTTGACTGTAAGAAATTATTTTAAAAATCCTTTGAATTCTTCTCGATATTTTTAATTCTCTTCCAGCACATACCAAATGAATCGATAATTTTGTTTCAAATGACTGGGCACAATCCAACAGCGACAGATCCTACGATCGAGCAATGGCACGAGATGTCAGATGTGCTCAAGAATCGAAACATTTTAATTTTCTTTGATATGGCTTATCAAGGATTTGGTTCAGGATGCTTCGAGACTGACGCTTGGCCATTGCGTCACTTCATAGAGGAAGGACATCGAGTTGTTTTCGCTCAGAGTTACAGTAAGAACATGGGACTTTACAGTGTCCGAGTTGGTGGTACAACGTTTATGGTTGATAACGATGAAGAAAAGAAAGCGATTCTTGATCAACTCAAGCATTCAGCTCTTTGCATGTACGGACAGCCACCAATCCACGGATCACGAGTCGTTGAAGAAGTTTTCAAAACTCCTGAGCTCAAGCAAGAATGGGAGGGAGAAGTTAAAATGATGCACGAGCGAATTACAAAGATGCGTCACCTTCTCTTGAAGAAGCTCAACGATATCGGGTCGAGCAGAGATTGGAATCATCTCATCAAGCAACGGGGAATGTTCTTCTTCTCTGGTTTAAATGTTCAACAATGCGAGAGTTTGATCAACGATCACAGTATTTATTTAGTGAAGAACGGTCGCATGTCGGTTCCAGGTATAAACGAAAATAACGTCGACTACCTTGCACATTGCTTACACAACGTAACAAAGTGAAAACCTGCCAACTCAATGATTTTTACAATGCATTTATGATTGGGACAAATTCCCCAAGAACAAGTTTTTTTAGAGAATTGCTGATAATTTAAATAATTTGTATTCGAAAAGTGTTCAAACTTTTTTTTTTAATCGATTTTAGATTTCAATAAACTTTTTTAAACATCACATCTTGTTTTGTGGGCTCATCTGACGAAGATAAATGCTCTGTCAACTATTTCTGTTTTGTTAAACTAAAAATATCTTTCATTTGTGATGTTCAATTGTTCAGCAATTGACTAGGGCGATTGCTTTTCTTTTTCTATGCTTTCCAGGTAAGAAGTTAAGATCCTCAGACAAGGGAGTCATAAAAGAATTCCGAAATAAAGATATTTATTACGGGAACCTCTTTTAGGTAAAAGAAAAGAGAAGTGTCAGTTTCTGTGAAGTTTAAGCTTCAGGCAACTGTGATGGCGCCACTTTGATCATCCATCTTGTGAAACATTTACTGAAACTATTTTCAATTTTTCTTCAGACGTTTCTTTAAATATTCGAATCGAAAAATTCTGCTCAAGTTGATAAGAAATAAAAGAATTTTTTTTTTGATCGACTAGCGTGACTAATAAAACGTGAGAAGCGAAACAGGAAAAATGACGAAATCCATAACCTGCTGCTGTGTCACCTCAAATGAAATTTCAATATGTGAAATTAGTAATTAACGAAGTTGCATCAGCCACAACGAAAATGACTCATCACAGGACAAGACAACCAGTAAGTTCAAGCACGTCACGATAAGACTTACCGGTTAGCAGTAGAAACTGACGAACGAAAAGGTTAAAATCGTGACTTCTCTTATCACGAAGAAATTTAAAAATCCAGCGAAACACTCAAAGCGATAAAGCCGGCAATTTCGTTTCGTCTCGAGCGATTTCATTCGATCATTGAAAAATTTGAATTTCGTTTTCCTGAATTTGTTTTTTATTGCACGACTTAATTTGCGTGAAGGTCGCGCCTCAAATCAACCTAAAGCCTCGCAATTCTCGCATTGCTCGCCTCTTATCTCTTATCAATTGTGTTTACACTGAAACACACGAAATCGCTAGACGACGAGACGTTTCGAATCGATTTCGATGTGCAATTAATTAAACTTTGTTTTAGGTCGGTCTACGTGTATGAATGTGGGAGACGTTCAGGAGTTTGAACTTGACGATAAGATAAGGCAAAAGAGAAAAACAAGTTTTTAATTCGACATCCTCTGGTCTGGTCTCTACCGATCAGGCGATAAACTTTTCCACTGAACGATGATGATATCATCGACGATGTTTTCCAACGACAAAAATAAGTTATCAATGGAAGTGATATATGTGCAAGAAAGATCTGTATTTGATCATCCGATGATTCGATTGAGATGAATGTTAAATTTGTTGGCAAGGGCAACTGAACTCATCAAGATCGTTGCTAAGAGATTAAATATTCAGAGGATTATTCGAAATTGCGTTCAAGATCCTCTTGACATATCAATCGGAATTGCAAATTCACTGTCGCTTGTATTTCATGAAATGTGGAAGTCGATCGATCGAACGATTTTTACTTTTTCTCCAGTCGCTTTGTCTGGAGAATTTGTTTCCGGATTTTTCCATAAACGCTGACCAAGGAATGAAAGGCTGTCGTTGTCTAAGCGCCTTTTAGAGTCAGTGTCAATGAATAATCGACGTGATTGGAATCATAAGTCTGCTGATAAAGCAACGTGGAAGTTACGTTGTTTCATCAGCCAAACAATCCATTACATCAGAGCTAACGAAAGTTTCTTTTTGGGTTTGCAAATTCGCAGAATTGTCTCGAACAACGAAAATAGAAAATGAAGATGAGAGGAAACCGCGTGTGACAAATTGGCGAAATTGTGATGAGAATAATTCAAGTAATTTTCATTTCACAATTGAAAGACCGAGGAATGATTTTCATCAGAAAATTTCCTGTTGCTCTCATTTGCCTTCCAACTCATTCTTTAAACACACATGTTGGCTGGAATGTCATGATGAGTTCATTTCTCAAAGAAGCGAAGCAGTTGTTTCTATTTTTGAAATGTGAACGTCTTATCACATTGCGATCAAAGCCTTCTGAGTCAGTCATAGTAACGATCAACAAGCACCTTCGATTGACAAACTCGGTTCATCGTGAACTGACGTTATCAAACAAGTTCGTAAATATTGTTCACAACAAGTTTCGTCGTCCGACATGCTGAAAAACAAAAGCTATGAGCAAATATTGTTGCAAATAAACGAAAAACAAGCTCGAGATCCCTCGCGCACGGTCGAGAGTGAGAGCGATAAAATGACTGGCCTTCACACAGTGGATAACAGAAATGAGACTCTGAGTCGCGTTTTCATTAATCTAAATTGAGATTGAGAACTGTTGATGAGGTCGCAATTTTATCTCAAGAGTTTTTTTGATTTGTTTTGTTGGCCTAGGCTTGAAAATATTTTTTCCGTCGCTCAAACAGAAGTCATCGTCCTGAACTGATTTGACAAGCAGAGCAAATGTCTCCCTTGACTTTCCTTTGAAGCGTCAAATCGATTTAAAACAGGCGTGTTCGCTGACAGCAGCCATCCTTAATCATTTGTCTTCTTGATGTCACTTCCATCCACCTCCCAACTCAATAAATCAAAGTCCTCGTTGTTTCGTTGAAGCGTCACACTTTCAAACAACAAAATTAGTGAAAAACAAGAAAAGAAAAATGCCGATTAAGTTTTTGAAGGTCGAGAGATTTTGTTTTTCTAGTTTGCTTCATAGGAGAAATCTAACGAAAAGCAAAACAATTTTTCGATGATGAGAAGCTTTCAAAAACAGAAAAAAGCTTCCACGCTTACATCGTCACCTATGCTAATTATATTTCGTGGGATGTTAACTTTTATTTTTACCATTTTTTTTAGCAATAAAGTGATAATTATCATCTGTTTGCTATTATTATCAGTGAAAACAAAGTAAGACAGCGAGCGTTCTAAAGCAATTAGCGGAGCATGAAGAAGAGATTGAAATTTGCGCGAAACGTGATTCGGGTGTGTTGGATCGCGTTTCCACTCGAGTGTGATAAGAAATACGCTTAGAACGCAAAATGGAAATCGGCAATCAACACATTCACTCGACGAAAGAAAAAAAAACGCTTCCTTATTTACATTCCACTTAAATTTATTTGATTTGGCGTTCTATAAATATGTTAGCGAAGTTGTAAGCGAAGAAGAAAAGTTTAAAGAGATAAGAAGAAAAGCTTGTTAAGCAGTGAAGTGGTGAGGGAGAGGAGCTGACATCAAAGCTCAGACACAAAGACTAAGCGATAACAAACGAAAAACAGTCTCTCTGATGTTGTTTACTCGTGCGATAAGAGAATTTGTTATGTAACTTGATAGGGGCTAGAGTTGGGGAGTGCTAAGTCTTGATTTTCTTTACAAGCAAATCTTCTGCCGTATCAAATTATAGAAAAACGTGATTGACCTGATCTTTCTTCATAATCTTCTCAGCGGATATTTGCGAAAACATGTCAACGGCGTGAAAATAACGACGAGGGAACTCGCACGTCGGCTCTTGTTCACAGCGAGCATGTCGGCAAAAGATTAATGAGTAAACGAATGATTTACTGCACATACAAATGAGCAACGCAAGATAAGGAGAAAAAAGACAGAAACGAGATCATCGACAATGCTGATAAGAGAAAGGGAAATTATGTGAAAACTGAGGAAGCTTTTATTCATTTGTTTTTCATCCTCCCACTAACCTCTAACGGGTCAAGCATCTTTCAAAGCAAGAACATCGCAAAATTATTTTTCTATCTTCATACGAAGCAGCTTCGTCTAATTTTAATTTCATCGCTTACTTCAATTTCAAGTTGAGTCAGAAAACTGTCCGACAAAGTCGATCACCCTCTACTCTCTAGCATTCTCGCAACCGCCAAAATAAACCTAAAAAGAACTTTGTGACGCAATTCGACTTTCGTCAATTAACGCTTCCTCGTGTTTCGGACTTTTTCTTCTCTTTTTGCTTTTTTTAATTGAATCAACGAAAGCCGAAAGTAAAATCGACTATTTTTAAAACATATTAATTTATTGTTCGCTTCGAGGTTGTTTGCATTGAGACCCCGAGTCAAGCTACTCAGAATCTACGGTTGAACTCGTTTAATTTTGATCACGATGGATGCTTGCAAGTGAGTGATCTCAATTTGAATGCAAAGTAAATTGATTTCTCAAGACTTCCTATCCGAACAGTGTCGTAGGAGAACTGGAGTTTCGTGAGATTGGCAGATCGAATGATTTATAATGCTTCACTGCTGCGTGAAACGTGTGAATTATTCTGATCTGAAAACTGGAAATAAGCTGAAAGTCAACAATGAAACAAAATCTTCTTTTATATTTTTCTCAACTCTTTTTATCACTTTTTATTGACTTTTTTTTCTTCAAAGCTTACAGAGATAAACAAAGGACGCATCCGACAGTTTTTCCTGTTCGCTACTGATCCATTTTTCTTTTTTCTTTTGTATCATAAATTGTATTTCATCAAGTTTGTTGTTTATTATAAAAAATCTTGTTTGTAGTTTCTTCTCATTACTTCTGTTCATTTTGTTATCAATTTGAAAACTCCTACGCTAAACACTAGAGATGCAAAACATTACACAATCAATTTGAATTCCTTCTTCTTCATCAGCATCTACTTCTCATAAATGTGTTTCGTGGAAAATAAAGTTTACGAAATGAAAAAGTGATTTGCTTATCACGATCTTCTTAGTTTATTATTCATTTTATGATTTGCGTTTTGATACTTTCTTATGAAAATTGTTTTGTGGGTGTTTGTTTGTGTGTGTTTGGGTGAGGTATGAACTTAACTTTAATGACATTTAAATGATGAGAAATTATTATAAAAATGCATGAATATAATGTTTTTTGTTTTGTCGTATCGAGGGGGGAGTAACAATACTTTTTCTCACAGTTAATGCCTCATCTTGGGCCTGCGTCAAGTTAGTTTATTTTCGTATTTTTTTTTTGTTACTAATACTGTCGTGAGATCGAGTCGAGATTCGGAAAATAAACTGAATAAGTTCAAATTAAAAGTGATGAAAGTAAATCAAATTTCAAATCAAAGTGAAAATAAAAAAAAATGCACAAAGAAAATTGCAAAAATTAGGAAACCAAATCACTCAAAACAAAAAATTAAAGGATCAAAGAATTATCAGCATCGTTTTGATTTTCCAAAATGATCTGATTCGTTTTACAATTAAATTCAAGTTTTAATTGTTTTCTTCATTTGCTCAAATATATTAAATTTGTTAAATCCTAAGTTTGCTTTCACATTTATAAGAATAGTTTTTGGGGATTGGAAAAAATTTGTTAATTCTCTACGTTCATCTTTCAATTGATTAATCACATTTTTTTTATTAAATAGTTTATGTTTTTGTCTCATTTGATTTGTTTTTTTTTCTTCTTTGTATGTTCAAGAATTTATAGAAAAGAAAGCGAATTATATGAAATGTTCTTTAATACATTAATTGAAGAGGGAGGGGAAATTAATTGAAACAGGATTGCTCTTCTAGTACATTTCAAAGACAAGATGCTTCAATATTCTATTACTAATATGAATTTCGTAATGGAATGAGGAGTAATCAAGTAAATTGAAAGTACTAGAATATGGTTAAAAAAAGATGAGACTTACATCTGCAGTAAGAAACAAGGGAAATTCGGATGAATTCAAATTGAAAAACTCCTACTTAATATTACGCAAATTTGAACTTTTGTCATATCACGATTAATTATACGCTTAGATTTCTACTTGTTTTTCATTTCTTTCACATTTCGCTTTATCCTCCATTTTTCAAATTTCATTTTTACTGTTATAGCCATCAATATTTAAAAATCTTCACTTCTGTGTTCATTTTGTTTTGCCAAAAAATAAATTAATTTTTTACTTCCTTCGTTAAACTCATTTCTGCGGACATTTTCATCTCTTTTTCGTTTGCAAACAAGTGAAGCTTTGTGCTTTACTCTACGAGAAAGAGAACAAATCTTAAACTTAACATTGAATGAGACAAGAAACTTTATCATTTCGATGCAAAAATATGTTTGCTGAAAGGTTTCGTTTTACCAATCAACCAAGTTTGATTTTTAATTGGAAATTCTAGAGAAATCGTTTTTCTTTTTTAATTTGAACTCCTACAATAAAAACGACACAAAATGAATTATTTTGATGAAAAAGGGGGCACAAACCAACATTTATGTCAAATCAAAAAGAAAATCTTTTCATGTTCAAAACTTTTAAGCGGACAAAACTTGTGAATCTATCTTGGGGATCTAGGAAAACTCTTCTTAAAATCACAAAAGTCCCACGCTTCGGGGATGCTTTGATCACTGAGTGTTTGTATCCTTAATGATCGAGATTACATTGCTCGTATCATCACAATTATTAGAAGAAATCTAGTACGGCAATAATTCTCAAATCTTACAAATTTTCAAGAGTTTCCTTCCCTTTTTTTTATCCAACATTTTTCATCGTCCACAAGCTCTCTTCGTTCTTCCTTTCTTATCACAAAATAATTTATTTTCGCAAACCTACCAGATAATCATCCAGTTAAAGGCGGCTCGATAATGTCAAAATTTTCGGCGCACGGGGATACTTTAAAATGAAACTTAACCGAAGATTTGTGTGGTGGGTTTGAATAATTGATGATTGGTGACGAATCGGGAAGTTCGACTAGGAAGAGTTTCCCATTTTTTCTTTCCTTAATTTTTTTTTGCATGCTGGCTTCACCTGATGAAATTACTTTCTCATTTTCGCATGGATCACATTGTTTCACAAATAATTTTTAATGACGGGTCGGGGGACGTTGATGATAATAAAGTTGTCGAAGAGGATGGATGATGATGTTGGCCGTTGACCGTTGATGAGTCTACTCGAATGAGTAGCTCAATTTGTTTTTAACCAACACGTAGTCACGGCTTATCATGATTGTGCCGCCACGAGTGAGATTTCTGTTGAAAAAAACAACAAAATTGAAATGTTAATAAATTGCTTTAAAATGATTTTTTAATTTAACTTACTTCAAAAATTGTGGCAGAATGGATGTCCATCCGCTTCGGTCCTGTTTGAGTGTTAAAATGAGTTCAAAAGTCGACACTGTGTTCGGATCAGTCTTTGTTGATGCGATTTGTCTCTTGAGTCCCATTTCGTCTTCAAACTCAATGATAATGTTGCATCCTCTAATACCGCACGCTTCCTCGTCACTGCTAAGCAGCATTTCAACGCCAATCCTCTGCAGAAGCTCGCATGGCAACAAAACTTCGGTGCACGAAAGCAAATGACGTTGCTTAGCATCGCGAAGGGTATTTGTCAGCATATCGGCGACTTCCTGGATGGCTTCATCGTTAAAAGTCGGAAGGTGGAAGAGATCATCGTCGTCTTCTTGAAGATTTTTTGTACTTTTTGGTGGCGTAAGCGTTGCTGGAGTCCAGTTGGATCCTGAGAAATAAAAGAAAAACGAAAATTCTTAATACAAATTTTAATGACATGAAAAAAAATATTCATCAACGGTTTTGTTTCCCCCATCACGTTCAATCGGCACCATCAGCTGGTTTCGGCAACTTTTAACCGAAGAAATGCAACTGTGTTTGTGTAGAGGCAACTGCTGATGGTGCGCAATGGAAATCGGAATCGAGAAATTGATTTTTCTTCGTTATCGCTATTTTCGTGCGGCGCAGGAAATGAAGTTAATCACTTTCGCAATTCGACTTAATGGATTAATTAAGAGTTAAGAATCAACGAATTAAGTCAGATGGGAGGAAGAATTAACGAAACGGGAATCGACCGAGCAAAGCACTACTACACCCGCAGTCACTTCCATCAGCTTCCAACAGCTGTTTTTTTTTTGTGTTTTTGTTTCTCCCTCAACTCATTTTCTTCAATAGCTTTTGAAGGTTGAATATGATTCACACCGTCAAATCGCTACGTGTACTAACATGAACCAACACTGTGTGACTCACGGGCTCAGCAATCGCCTTAGCAACAGCGAACGAATGGAACGAAGAAAAAGTCGAGTGAAATTATTTTACATTTTACATCAGCGGATCTAACTGCTCATCTCTTTACCCGGGCACAGTTCCAAAGCCGAGATGTTTTCTTTTTGGCAAACAAACCGGAAAAATAAATTCTTGTTTTTCTTTTAAAATTAGACTTTCTGTTTTTCATTATTTGGCGTTAATTGCATCATCCGTCAGAGCTTGGCGATCTGATCGGGACGAAAGAAACGTGTTGGAACACGAGCGACCATCGAAGCTTTGCACAGCAAAAAATAGTGTGAAAGGAAAATCGCGAAATATTGCCAGACACTCTGTCGACTCGGGCGAAAACTTTGCCGGTTTCATTGTGAAAATTTGCATCGATTCACCTCGATTTGACTCTTCTCTTTCTTTCCCGGAATTGTGTCAGGAATTCCAGGTAAATGCATCAATTAAAAGGGAATCACCCTGAAGGTCATACGAAAGAGAATCCTTCTCAAGGGTGAAAAGAAGAAGAATAAGAAGGTAAAAATTTCCAGGTACACAAAAGGAACTGGGTCTCGTGTTACACTTTGCGTTGGAAATTTTTCCTATTCAGTAATCACAGGTGAAATTGCATCATCCTGATCTTTAATAAATCGGTGAAGGGGCGACAAAGTTATTCTCGATTATTCGAGAAAAGGGGACGCGTGTTGTTCAACCGAAAATAATATTTTTTTTGACTTAAGTTTAATAGAAAAATCATCTGAACTTACCTTTCACCTTGGTCGACGGCATCATGTGCACAAATTGATTTTGCACTGACAATATTTCCATTTTCATTAAAAAATTTGTTTGTAACTTTTCTTGTAACAAAAAAAGGTTTTTTCTTTTTGGTTTTCTTAAAAAGTTTGAACTCTTTAAGGTTTCTTAAAATGTCTTAGGACTCAGTTTCGCTGCTGTTTCGGCAAGCTCATCAACAAGAAAATATTTTCAAAAAAGTGTTTTTTTCTCGTCACAGCACAAAAAGTTTTTTAAAAATCGCAAAAATCTTGAATGGCATCAGAATTTTTCTCGCTTTTGCAACTTTTTCTTCTTTCTCCGGATCGTGAAAGTTTTAATTTTTCTTTCTCGCTTTTTTTATATCACAAAACAAAACTAAGTTTATTAAATCGGCACTGGATGAATATTTTCCTCCTCTTGGCTTATATTTTCTTTTTGGATTGAGAGAGTGAGTTGTGTGTAAGAAAAAGAAATAAAGAGTTGATTTAACAATTTTTTATGCGGAGATGTTTCGTCGTTTGCTGCTGTTCACTAACTGAAACTTTACTTGCGATGTGACCGGTTTTAAGGCAAAAACTTACGAACCAACACATGCGCGCGGATTGTTCGACGAGAATATGGAAATTGCAACAACAACGCAATATATCAACGCATACACTGAAGGCATTCGATTTGTGTTGATGCAATAAATCGGCTTAAATGATGAAGCTTTTGATAATTTAACTGACGGACTTAACTTTATTGTCATAGATAAATGATTTGGAAAATAAATCTAGAATTTTCATCAATTTTAAGCCGAGATAATCTAAAATGAAAAGCGGCTTCGCATGTATTTGTTGAATTTCATACAACTCAACACTCTCGCAACTGAATTAATGATTTTTCACTCTTCAAATGTGTTCGTGACCAATTTTCTTCAATATCTGGCAGTTCAATCGTTTTCTGATTTAGCAAACAAATTAAACAACTTCTCAAGCAACTTTTATTGCAAATTCAAGTGACATCGAAGCATATCGAAGTCAAATCATCGTTAAATTAAAGCTTACAGTCATTAATGATCAACTTACATCCACGGCTCGCTCATGTATTGTTTCATATATTTTCGTGTATTTATTCAGGAAAATCTCTTCTCTCTGTGTTTGTACAATAAACAAAAAATCATTCTTCTTCTTGTTGTGCTTCTCGTTCCCTTTTGTTGATGTTTTATTTTATCCATTTGAGAGAAAAATGATTGCGTTCGCGATGTATAAACTGCGATGTAATGACCCATTACTAATAATTTATAAAAATTTGTTTGCGATTTGATTTAAAATTGAGAAAAGAAAAAATAAGAATTCCCTGAAACATTTAATTCCCCAAAAAACTTTACCGAGCTCCTCAGCTAGTTTTAATGTTTCTTTGTTGATGATACTCGCTTCGAGCTTGTTCATACTTTCTGTGTTAAACATTTTATTTTGAGCGAGTATGTGTGCGCTGATGGCAATAATGGCAATAAAAGAACATAAAGCAACAATCGCTCGACGTTGCCATATTTCGTTTCAACAGCTGATTCGCTATTCAGATCTGCCGATTTTATTGATTTTTCGGTTGCCGTTCGAGCGAACTGAGGATGACAGATTGTCAAATGGATTGCAGGGTTGTTGATTTAATGAGAGGGTGGCAAAAAGGTGAGGGTAGAAAAGCCCTAAAGGTAAGAACAACAGAAAAGGTTGATTTAGGAACCGTAAGTAATTTAAATTATTGGTAATTATCCTAGGCACCACCTGAATCAGTTCAATCGTTAAGCCAGTAACTTTCCTCTCTCGGCTCAAGAAAATTTTCCATGAACTGAAAATTGATGGCAACGTCGCTCGCTCTGTGTATCCAATGATGATTACATCGAAGCCGGTTTACAGCAACTTCTTTTTCCACCAACACAATCTCTCTCTCGCTCGCTCGCTGCTTCAATAATCGACTCCGGTTCCATTCGGGAAAGAAAATAAATATTGTGTTTATTGTAATGAAACTTTCTTTTTCCTCTCTCTCATGCACCATCATCATCTGATGGTGCTGATGATGTTAGTGCGTAATTTTCACATATCAAAAGCGATGATGTTAGTGCACAGCTGGAAATTTTCACGATTTTCCATCTTTATTTTTCGCAAAAAGAGCCAACTCTAGCGGAAGAGATGAAGATGTGAATCGATAGAATCTGATGATGTGATGAAAAGTGTGTGGTGAGTCGACTGCTGTCTCTAACGACAGAGCAACCATAATTTTCATGATGAAACATGAAGCGACAAGACGAGCTAGGCAACAAGGAAACTTTTCTCTGCTGCAATCTGATTAATGAATACTTGACGATTCACGATCGTTGTGTATGTTAATGTGTCATTATCGAAAGAAGAGGAAATCGCCAGGGGAGCGTTTGAATCGAAGGGCGAAGAAGAAAACCTTTTAAGCGTATGAGTCACGGATCATAAAGTAAAAAATAAAATTAGAAATCTCTTTCTGACCATCTTCAATGCGTATTGCCACAGGAAAACTTTTTGGCGAATCTCTCTGACCCTTTCGTCCCTTTTTTAACTTCCGAATTAAGACGCGCTTCATAAAACTTCCCCTTTTTCGCAATCCCTTCAACATTTTCGAGAGTTTGTGTGTGTATGAGCGAACGGTTTTTATTTTCCCTTTTGTTAAAAACTTTCAGCTTTTCTCTCTCACTCAATTGTTGCGCATTTTCCACTTCGCACAACGATCAACGCATTTGCATATTCCGACCAAACATACGAAAAATTCGTTGCTAGTGACCAGCAGCCCATAACACGACTGGACGATTAAGTTCCTCCATAGTATGGAAATTTTAATTTTTTCGTTAATTAAACAAGCTGACACACAAAAACACTCTCAACGATAATGAGAAGCTTTTCTTTCAATTCAGTGTAACGAACGGGAAACTTCTGCTAGTTTAGATTGCTGCTGTTTAGATGGGACGAGTTCATCGGATGTGTCACGGTTGGGGATTCAAGGTTAACGAAATGACTTAATTTCGTAGCTAGAGAGAACATTTCAATCTTTGAGAACACGACATCACGAAACATTCGTATTGCGCCTCGCTTTTATTGAAACGCATTCAACACATCCGTTCTATGTTATGTCATAAATTTTGCCTTTTATTGCTTTTTTGCGCTTGTGAACGGCTCTCTCTCTCCTTCTTTATTTTCGGGTGTTTCGAGCGAGAAGCGAGCAAAGAATGAAGGGCAACAAAAACCAATGGAGATGAACGAAATGAGAAAAACATTTCAAGGAAACTCATGATAGCTAGAAAAGGAAAAATAATTAAGGAAAGTGCGGCCTTTGAATGAGTTTGAGTAAATTGAAATCGGGGGCTTGAACGAAGTGGCATTTGCTTTATCCGAGTTGCGATCGAAAAAATTGAATGAGCCCTTAGATCTCTCGACCAGTGTTCAGGTCAAGAAATACCTTTTCAAGAGAAACTAGCTGGAGATTGATGATGATCTGGATAAGAAATGATTGAAGATTCATAAGTGACTCGCATGTTAGCGCAGCTGATAAGCAAAGCGAGTAATTATTGCCATAAACCGACAGTTACCCTTCATAAAACGTTTCCACCAAAACTCACAAACCAAACAACAAGTCGTAAAAATCATCATAAACAGCCGGAGAATGATTTCCAACGCCATAAAGCTGAAGTTTAAAATCATAAAAATCAATTTATTTTAATTATAGTCGAACGAAAAGAAAATTTAATTTTCTCCCTAAACATTTTATTCGAAAAAATAAAATCTGCGCGGTGAGAAATCCTAAAATATTTCGAGAACAACGCTCGCGGCTCGAGGAGGGAAATTTTATTTGAAGAGTCTCACACAAAGGCAACAGCGATTGCATCATCAATAAAATAATAAGGGTTACGAGTAGTAAACTAACTCGTAAGGGACGCAGAGAATTTTATGAGTTATGCAATTCGTTGTTAATCCGTGAGCAATCGCGGTGCTTTGGGACCCTCGTCATTCTTCGTTTTATTCACATAAAAACGTCAAACTTCTTCTTCGCATTTCAGCGCTTTTGTTCTCGAAGAGTTCTCAACTCCCCTATGCGATTCTTCTTGCCCTTAATGCCTCTCTCCTGTTGCTGCCGTTCTTTCCATTCTTGATTCGCGTATTACGCAACATTTTAAGATTTCTTCTTTATCCTCTTCCATCTCGCTGATTCTTTTCTCGCTCTTTTGTTCCAGTTTCTTGTTCTTGCAATGAAATAAGAAGAGGACTACTCTTCTCTTTATTGCTTTAATTTCAATATAAAAAGAAAACGAAGCAAAAGAAGGGCATTCAGGTTAACACTGATAGAAATTATTCAGAGAAGTTCGCGATTTTTGTGTTTTGACAGAGCTGACCTTGCGAATCGACTCATGTCACCCTGAAATTAACACGAGAGTCGCGTTGACGACTCTACAATCAACTCCCATTTAATCTCTTAGAACAACTTTATTAATTTTAATTTATTTATGAACTCATGGACGTTCTCGATGCCCACGCAAGCTTTTCTCTCCGTGTTCAATTTTTTTTTCGCTGATGTTCAGGCCATCAACAATGTATTTCTTTTCCATTCTTCTCGCTTCGTGTTTTTCGGGCTTTTTCATCGAGAATGGAAAATATTAAATTGAATAAAATTATCTGACATGAGATGACTTTTAATTTATAGCTTCGTTTGACTTTGAGAGACTCGTGAAGTAGGCAACCTCTCAATGTCATTTTAGAATCGGAGAAAAATCCCTTCTAATTCTTTCAAAGCTATGATAAATGCTGTTGTTCAAGTATTTTTCTTTCTCTTCAAATTCAATTCACAACTAAAAAAAATACAAAAAAGAAAAGCAAAAAAACCAGTTCCATCGTTCGGGTTCTCGAGTTGATTTTTTTTTTCTTGATCGCTTTAGTATTCAGCCCGCAGAGTCTCTCGTTTCTTTATTGTTTTTCATGCCCATTTATGTTCGATGTTGTTGTTTTCAAAATAAATCGCGAAAAAAAAATAAGAATCAGAAATCAAATAGACGAGGGAGGGGGCACATTGGGCTTGAGAAATTTCCCATAAGATACATGAAAAGTTGAAAGGATTGCGTGTAGATGTCGAAGTCCCCAAGAGAACGAGTAGGCCTCCCTTCGACACACTCTTCCTCACCTAATGGATAAATAAACACGAAGAAACCATTCCTGTTAATGTTTTTTTTCGGAGATAATTACATATCATTTTCTCAGCTGGGTAATTGAAGAGGGAGCAACGAAGGAGAGAATAATTATGATCGACACGAGAAGAGAGTCCCGATAAAGAAAATGTTCGTCAGACGAAATGAAAAGCTAAGAAGATAAATGGAATTTTCTTCTTTTCACTTTCATGCTTCTTTAATTTCAAATTTATTTGTTTTTTTCATGTGTTCTCTGTTGTTGTTTCTCTTTCGAGGTCTTTTGAAGGTGTTTTTCTGGTGCTTCGTTCTCTCTTCGCTTGTTCACGGTTCCACTCATCCGATGACAACAAAAATGGGATGGTTCTGATGACGGGCAAGAAAAGGTCAAATTATTAAATTGGAGGAGGAAGAAGCTCGACGTTTAATGAGCGAGCGGAAAGTTTTATTTTTGCGTCCCTTAATTATGAGTTTGAGTTATGGAAAACTTTTTTCCTTAACGATGAATTACTTACAAAGAAAGAACTCAATCATTAGCGAGCTCCAGGTATCTGCATGTTTATGCCAAACAATTTGTCTTTCTCATAAAAGCATAAAAGCATTTGCAAGTCACACACGAGCAGCATGTGCCAGGAAACAAGCTGACTGACTGCGAAAAGGAACACAAAACGAGACTGGAGCCATTAGCAAAATAAAAGGAAATTGGCCAAAAATAGACGAACGAAATCTGCTGAATTTCTAAGTTACTGTCATAAGAAGATTAAAATGCGAAAGTTTTGTTTTGTTGATCTCAAATTTCCTGTTTCTCTTCTAAACCCATCTCATCTTCAAATCAACAGAAAACAGTAAAAATCTGTAAAACAAAAATTCTCTCATGTTTTCGAAGAAAACCAGCTGATTGAGTTAGTGAAAAATGATTCAAGCCAGCAGCCGAAGTTTCATGCAAAAAAGTTCTGTTCGATTTCAATCAATCTCAAGCAGCGAGAATGCTTTGTCACGAATCATCTGCGAAGCGTTCATTTAAGCGAAGGAATCCATCGAACCAAATGAAATTGCAAATTTCACTGGCTCCATTGTCGAATCTTTCGAATGATTTGACAGGTTGGGATGAAATGGTAAAAGTTGGTTATTTAAACACCTGAAAGCAGAGAGAATTGCTTTAAAGGATCTTCATCATAAGGTTCAGTGAATGTTCACTATTGAAAGCAGTTTATTAACGGAGAGATGAAGGATCCCAATTCATCAAATCATTTCTCATTCTTCTCCTTCTCAACTTGTCTTGTTGGTGCGCGAGGGATTAAGTGCCTCCAGTCTTTTCAATTTGTTTGCTTCCTTTTAAACTTCGTCCTTTCTTTGCATTTTCATTTTTAAATCTCCTTCGGGTATTATGTTTCGACATGTCTTTGCGAGCTCGTACGAGCCCATAAAAAAAAGTTGAATGTGGTGAAGATAAATGCATTTAAAAAACGCAAACGGGCTTTGTTCATCGAGAACGTCTTGAGAAGAAGGAAAGTAATATGTTTGTGACAGTTTGTTAAGGTGACGTCCATCATAAACTCCTCTTAAAAAAACATAAAGCGACGATAAAGAAACTTGTTAATTCCATTTTTTTTGGGATTCCTTGCATGGGGCCACAAAGAGAAGAAGAAGAAACGGAATAAGAAAAAAATCGCTTTAAAGAGTCGCTCTCAATGCAGTTTTGAGTGATTCTTCAGTGCAGCGAGACGAAGTGACATGTTTTATTGTTTTCGCTGCTACGTCTTCTCTTTCTCCTCCTCATTCGGTGCCCCCCGAAACGAAATAATTTCTCCGCTGCAATGGAAAAACACAAAAGCCACTTCACGATTTCTCCGAGCGAAGAACAAAAGAACTCGAATGGAAGAAGAAGAAAAATTTGTAATTCGAACCAAACATTAATTCGTGTTTTTCTTTTTGCTCCCTTTTTCCATGTTTTCTTATTTTGTTTTGCATCGAAAGAAAGACGAGAGCGCTTAAAAAAAAGTGATTAATTCTTTGTTGCTGCTTTTCTTTCTTTGGCTTCGTCTTTTCTTCTTTCACTCGCTTTTGTCCTTTCGCCTTTTCGTTCTTGAAACGCCTTTGAATGGAAAAAAAACTCGAAAACGTTTCTAAAGACAAACATGATATTATGCTAAGAGTGCTGTTCATGTTTGAGCGACATCATGATGAACCTTCTCCACCCATTACGCGACCCCCGATGTGTGACAGACAACTCCCCAACTTGATGAATACAACAGAAGCCATCAGCGGTTCATAATCTACAGATTCACAAAAGTCGTTCCGGAATTATTTGGCTTAATGCGTTCAAAGCTGTAATCCTCCTCTTTCTCGAACTTTCCCTAATCACCTTGAAGACTGTTCAACAGGAAATTAAAAGCTCAGCAAAGAAACAAACAAAGCAAATTTGTCTCCCTTTTTTCTCGCGAGTCCTCCTTTTTGATTTCTTTATTCGCTCGCCATTGCTTGCGGCACGTGGAGACACTTAAGACTTTTTGGGCTCACCAAACGAGTCAAGTATCAAACTTCAATTCTCGCTGAGTCAAACTCAACTTGAAGTTCGTGCCAAGTCCAACGCTGCTTCTTCTCGCCCATTAAAAAACATTTAATTTGTCAATTTTCTCTTCGCTTTAAATCGTTGTTGCTTTGTTTCTTTTTTGCTCTAAGATTGCCTGCTCACTGTTCAGAACATAATAAACATAACAAATCAATTTTTGACTTGTACAAATCGCGTTTCTTCTCCTACATTTGGCAGAAGCAAAACGAACACGCGATAAAAAAAAGTTTTTTTCTTTTCGAGATAAAAAAAACATTTGAAAGCCAAAAACGAAGTTCAGCAAAAAACAATTGAGCGATCGCCTTTTTGTTATTCATCGTTAACCGATAAAGATCACATTTTGGTATTGTGTTGCTTTTATGAGTTTTTTTCTTTCTTCTTTCTTTCTTTCTCTCTTTGCAATGGCTCATGATGTTTTCCAAGCAACACTGTTGTGCTTGTCCCGCTCGAGGAGATTTTTCTTCGATACTTGGTCGCGAGTTTGGCGAGCTCAGCTCAGACCGATTGGACAGCGTTCTGTTAATTTATTTTCATCACACATAGAGAGAGAGACTAGCGATCGCTCGTATATTATGTATAAAAGAGCTCTGGAAACAGTTAGCCTGACATTAAACACAAAAAAAAAATCGAGCCAACAACAAAATCATACGCAAAGCAAAGCGAAAAAAGTGAATATGAAAAAAAAGGCAACAGCTCGATTTCTCTCGTGTACTTGTTATGAGTTTAGTGTGCTTAGAGGAGGGGACGGTACATGATTTAGGTTACAATCAAATGAAATTATCGCTAACTGATTCCAATCTTCATCTAAGCTCATCAGAACTGCTCATTGCTCGTTTTTCAAGATTTCCAATGTTTTGTGCCAAAACTGACTCACAACTCACACCCGTTCGCTTCAAAACTTGATTTGCCATTTACAGAGCTCCAATGTAAAAAGCATCAAATGAAAATAATGAAAAAGTGGAGATTTCACAATGCGAAGCGAAGGTGTGTTCTGCAAAACTCTGATCGCCGATCGAGTGCGAAGTAGAAAACAATTTGAGGCACGTTTTTCTTCAAGTCACCCTCCTTGAGATGAAACGATCATCGAAATGTTTTTGATTTCCCTCTGGTGCCAATCACCCCAGCCCGCTTCGAATTATTTTTTCGATCACAGAATGACGCAATTTGTTTACTGACCGAGAACAATTTTCACGACGCTAAAATAAAAGTTCGTGCTGAAAAATATTTTCCTTCATAATAACAACAAACGAAATAAATTAAATACTTCATTACGTCGTTTTTCTTTGAGCCGAGCCCCATCATGTTTTCACACAGAAATCGTGATAACAAATAAGAACTTGGTTCCATTCGACAAGAAACTTTTTGTAAGGTTCTAACGACAAACTTGAAGTTGAAAGATTTTGTGAGTTGACTCACCAGATGTCTCTCACTTATTTTTGAATGAGGGGCCTATTTCATAAAAACTATGTTTGGACGTTTTCCATAAAGTTTTCATAAAGTTTTTAAATCGTTTTCCGTGTCTGAAGAAAAGTTTCGGCTTTTGTGTGTGTTGTTTAGTAATCAAACGATTTTAATAATATGTCCGAGTAAGTCGACCGTCTTCCACTTGATTTGCTTCAATCGGCACTTCAGATTCTTCTCATAAATCATTGGAAATTCAGTTTTTCCAAAGATTTAATGAAGACGATGCTTTCTAAATTTTATTTTTTGTTTATTTGACTTTAAATTTTCTGTATTCTAGCGATCATGATGATCTCTTGTTTGAAATCAACGATGGCGACTTCGGTGATGGAACGCTTAATGAGGACGAGTTACTACTTTCCGATGAAGGTGACGACAATTTAATCAGGAAATTATCTGGAAAATTTGAACTAATTTCGATTTTAATTTAGATCGCGACGAGTTTGACGATGAACAAACAGAAGTCACAAACAAATCTGACAAAGAAGAAGAAGATCTTGAACCAACTCAGGAGCTATCGGAAGTTCTATCAATCACAGATGAACCTTCAGACACGGGTCAAAGCGAAAACAAGGAAGAAGAGGAGCCACCTGCATCTAAAGATTTTCCTTCCTCAAAGGAAGTTGTTGTAGTTACTCAACCTAGCAAACCCCAACAAAATATGGGCCCTCGACAGCCTTTTCGTCAAAAGTTTCAACGGTGGCCAAATCAACCTCCGCGATGGAATCATCCGAGTCAACAGCATCAACAACAAATGCCATTTCCTCGAGGACCCAATCAAATCCTTCGACCACCTGGTGGCCACATGAGACAGAATGGCCCTGGTCAGAGACATCCAGGATCGTTTCCACCGAACCATCCGCAATTTTTCAATAATAATTTCATGCAGGGTCGACCACCAATGCGACAGCCAGTGGCTAGACAAAGATTCTTTTATCCTAACCAACAGCCCATGAATGATCCTTCTATGCAAGGCTCTCCTGCTTACGTTCCCTCTCCAATCATGAGCAATCAGGCTAAACCAGCGATGCCAAGGAAAGTTCTCATCAATCCCAATTTCAAAGGGGGAGTTGAGGCTGCAAAAAGTAAGAGAAAGCTTAACTTCATTATTCACTCACAATTAACTTTAAAACTTTTATATTTTAGATCAGCTAATGAAGGATCAATTTTTCTCGTCGGGATCGGCACTCCCAGAGGATGAGTTATTGCGTAAACAGCAAGAATTCATTAATCATAATATGAGGCAGATTGAGAAGAGACGACATGAGAGAACTCCATCGCCAGAGTATCGACGAGGATATAGTCGGTCTCCATCACCTCAAAGACATCGTCGGAGAGGTCCATTCAAGAGCTACGATAGAAGAAGGAATTTCGCAGATAACGATAACAAAGGAAAGGATGAAAATCTGCCAGAGGAAGATGAAGAGACACGCGCTTATAGACAGCAGATCGAGTCTCAACGAAAGAAACGAGAAGAGATTTTGCGTCAAAAAGAAATGCGAAGAAGGCAATTGGCTGAACAAAAATCGAAGGAGACTCAACCGGCTGAGCCCCTTCAGGCGATTGTTGTGACTGACAAGAAGATTGTGTTGAAACGAAAATCATCACCTGACAAATCAACAACGCCCCCGATAAAGGATGCTCCTATTACTCCAACTCGTCGAATTGTTCTTAAGCCATCGAAGGAAGTGAAAGGTGTTCAAGAAGTCAAGCCAGTCTTGGCTGATGGAAGTAAAAGGAAAATTCAAAAAATTCTTAACTCTTAGGACTACACTATCTTTATTTTAAATTGTGAAAGTCAAACCCATTTAGCATTATAAGAAAAAAAAAAGTTCTGACACTCGCTGAACAATGGCGAACCTACTTGTAAGCTGACAAACTTTTGTTGCACGTATCAATTCTGTTTCGTATTATAGAACCGTTTATTTGACTTTTAGACAAATTACTGCAAGCGATTTTTAACTTGAAAAAATGTTTTCAATGATAATAAAACTTTAAATACATCAAGACGTTGCACAAAATTTTGAGCAGCGCATTAAGTGAATATTATGTTTAAATAAAAATGATTTCATGCTTTTCAGGAATTGTTCTTTAGGATGAAGTGAAGAACATGATGAGCGAGTAAGTTAATTGCAGAATCTGTTGAGAAGGACTTGAATCATAATTAAATAACGAAAAAGCTTTTTATTACAAACCGATTGAAAAGTTTTCCATTTTCCTTCATTGAACCCTCGACAGTTTTGAGCTATCTCCAGCATCAAGAGCAAAGTGTTTTTATCATAAATTACGTTAACAAATCCAGTTTGTTTTGTGATGAGACCGACGAAAGAAACGATTTGCTTTAATTCATCTTTGCAGTGATCGATCGTAATTTGTCGGTTTTTTAATTTCCTGTAAAAAGTTTATTTAAATTTTTGAGCTCACATTTAAGAAAATATTCTCAACCTTTCTTCAATCAGTTGAAGCACAAGCTCTCCAAAGTCCTTGGTTATCGAACCTATGTTGATTGCGAATAATATTTATTAAATAATCATTTCACTTTAAAAAAAAATTGAGCTTACGAAAAGTTGAAATATTCCCGGAAAATTTTGGCTCTTGAAGCTTTTCAAATTCATTGAAAATGTAACATAAAATCACAAGACAATATGTTATCACTTTGAGTATCAAAGCGAAGTAGCTGAGGATAGAAATAAATAAATTCAAAGTTGATCCACACAAAACTAATTTCACGAACCACTGATTATCGAGAACTTCCCTCAAAGTTCTTATGCAAAACACCAAGTCTGCGTAGATCTCTTCATCACTAAAGTATTTTAGAGCCTTCACCAAATTCTTAGCATGTTTCATTTTATCGGATTGAGCTCTGCAGTCTTCAAGTTATCGAGGCAAACTGATGTTTTACAACTTTAAAAAAAAGTTTTTATAAGGAAAACTGCATAGCACATTAGACAATCGATAATTTAAAAATTGAAATAAAAATTTTGTTACAAAGTCTTCTTGAATATTTGACGATTGAAAAACGATTTTCTCAAAGCTTTGTATGTGACCGATACAAAATATATTTATTTGTATGTGAGAACTTTAGATTCTGAACTGAATTCAGTAAACTCTGAATAAAATTCCTAAAATTGAATGTCAATTATTTTATTCGATAATGAGAATGAAAAGCCCATTTAAATAATTTTATTTTAATTCTAATTTCAAAAGTTATTTTGTAAAAAGTTGAATTTTACTCAATTCAATTTAAAAAGTAATGCAAAAGTAATGACTCCAGCCAAATGTCCTTTTCTCAGGCTCACTTTGTGACATGAAAAAATCATAACGCGGAGTTGCATTTTAAATAAAATACTAAAACATGAATACCATGAGATGTAAATTTTTTATAATGCAATTATCTAGAATATTCAATTTACAACAGTTTCGTTGCGCAAGCGTTGCAGCTCCGTCAGATTCTGATTAAAAACATTTGTTGTAACTTACAACTTGTAAGGAGTCAGTCTGAATCGAGACTTCAGAACGCAAATATCTCAAAGCAATAATATTCTTCAATCTAACCTAAAAAATATTTTAAGTGCACTGTGAATTCTGGAAATATTTTCAATTAAAATATTAGTGAAGAAAATTAAAAATAAAAAGTTTTCTTATTTTTGATATCTAAAATTTAATTATTTTCATACAAAGTTATGTAAGAAAAATCTTGTTTTTTATTTAGATCTTTTTGTCTGCTTAAAGAAACTTTCAGAAAATTTAATATTTTGTCTTAATAAAAACGAATGTGAAACTGCCAAACGAGTCCCCTAGGAAACTTGTCTAATAATAAAACGAACACGTAATAGAGATAAAGGAAAGTTACTAAAACAATTACAGCCATTGGATATTGGATGACAATAAGAGCCGTTCTGTACCAAATGAAAATTGCAAAGCAAAACATTAATGTGAAAAAAGTTGAAAAAACGCCGACGCAACATTTAAAGACGAACGACTCACAAAGGTCGTTAGCGTAAAATCGCATGTAGCGATGTTTAATTTTAAGTTGAGTCGATTGATCTAAAGCTTTCCACTCAGGAGTTTTATTAACTTCAATGAAGTGACTAAAAATAAAAAGCAAGTTTATTAATTATTTAATTGAAAACTTAAAATTCAAACTTACTGAGCAATGAAGTTCAAGCATTTGTGATAGAGCTTCCAATTAGAGATCATCTCAGCAATTTTCAAAGTCTCAACAGCGTTTTCCTCACAAAGAAACCAAATTAGGTTTTTAACACATTTTCTCGTTATGTCTTTAACCAAATATTTCTCTGCGACATAAGTCAAGTCAACAGTCGTTTCTTTGCTTTCTTTTACTTCAAGCCGATAGAGAAATCTCAGAAACAATTTCATTGTACTCGAATCGATGTCCCCGATCTTGACGATGCTTGTACGATTCTCTTCCATTTCGTTCTTGAACATTGATTGAAACACCGGAGATCGATCGGAGAGAACAGACTTGTGGCACTTGAACACCTTTCCATCGATCATATGAAGCTCACAAAGATTTAAATCATCTTTGGCAACTAATTTGGAGAAGTCGTATTCGATCTGATCACACATTTTTATTAACTTCATGAGAATTTTCACCTCGTTTCGTCTTCTTAAACAGTTAAATTGAAACTAAATGACATAAAATCTTTTCTGTCTCGAGAAAGAGTTGGTAAAGGACATCGAAAGTAAATTTCTTACCTGGTAATCAGCAAACTAAGCCGAACACGAATAATAAACATTGAAATATTTTCTTAAGCAGGTAGCAATGTGACTTGAAAAGAAATTATAATCTCAAATGACAATAATTGTACATCCAGTTGACGGCGGTAGTTGCAAGATAACCGAACGAGTATCCCAACCAAAGACAAGATAAATGAACTTTTACAATAATCGTAAATCGATTTGTTTTATTATTGTCAACAACAATGTCACGTTTTCGAGTTTGAACATTAAGTTTTGATTGCTATCATCTTAAACGATGATACTATAATTGTTCGGTGATGGCGGCTGAACGACAACCTGGGGAAGAACGGTTCTTCTTCGACGGCGAAACTTCATGTGGCAGCAGATAGCACAGGTTGCGGTTGATATCAAAATGAAAAGAACAATAAACATTAAATATTCGTCTGGACCTAGCGGGCAATAAGGTTCTTTCGAATTCTCGCAGCCCTTTGTCCTAGGCCAATCGAAATCGAAGGATGACACGGCTCCGAAACAAAAGACGAGAAGTACAACAAATGTTTTCCTACAAAACAAAAAACAAATTTAATTCACTAATTCTTTGATTGAACTTAATTGCTGCTTTCAAATCACTAGCAAGATCACTTACTTGAACATTTCTGATGAAATTTTAGTTTTACTTTCAATAAACTAAATTTTAATCGGAGCGATGCGATTAGTCTCTTAAGAATGTTCAAGCGAACTGATAAACGCAAATTCGCAAAGCTGATCGAAATGAGGTTTCATGTCCCGAACAAAAGAATTTGCTGGTGAGAGCTGCAGACAAATCTCAACTCTCAGAGAAATGAATTTTGATTCTGCTACGTCACGTTTGAGAGCAGCAGCTCTAAATCAACTAAAATAATAGTTTAGTCTGTCTAATTCATTTTATTTAAATAATATTTGGAGTATTTCATTTGGTTTAGTCGCTTCATGGATCGACCAGGAAGAGAATACAAATCAGCGCAATAACAAACAAAAGCGTTATTATCACAAATAGTCCGAGAAGCGTTTTGTTGAGCACCATGTACTAAAATTAATAGAAAATTAAATAAAATATAATAAAATGAATCAAATGTTCTTACCGGAGCTCTCTTACTCGATCCGAGCTTCTCGTCTCGTTTGATTTCACCGAAAATTCGAATTGTCTGAAATTACAAATTGTCATTTGATAGATTTAATTGAATTCAATTATTTACCGTCATCAGAACATGCATCAGCAAATAGAGCACAATAAATCCGACGAGTATGTAGCTCGTCCACTTTGGAAGTCTTGCATTCGCTAAAGGAACCGCGAAAAAGATTGTAATGATGGCTAAGATGTGCGTTATGTTTCCAAAAGATAAATGAAGGAAATTGAAGACTGGACGATGTTTGCTTGTTGGTTCTGGTCTGAAGACAGCTCCGAGTGGTTGCAAAATAACGAATGTAGTAACGATAATTCCACAAAGTGAGTGAACTGATGTTCTCCATTCACCAATCTCAACAAAAATGATAATCACACTCGCGATTGTCAAGACGAATGTAAGAATCATGCAAATGAAATGCCAGAGGAACCAAGCTTGCTTTCCGCAGATCGTTTGGTCCACCCAGGTCTTCTTAAAGTATCTGGCCATGAAGATTCCAAGGGAAGCTGTGCCAATCCAAGCAACGATCATCAAAGCTCCATGAACCTTAATAAGAACTCGCTGACTCGCTTCTAGATTTCGTGGAATTGTCAGCAAAACTCGCTCATCAGATGCAATTCTTTCATTGTGATATCCAACAGCATTTGTCAAAAGTTCATCTCCACTTGCCAAGAGCAAGTGAAATTCGCCGTTGAGAAGATCGAATTCTACTCCACTCACAGTTGTAAGAGCATTTCGTTCAACGAGGCAGTAAATGTTGCCATTTTCAATTCGCCAATTTTCCAATCGAATAATATTTTGATTCTAAAATTATTCAAATTAGTTTTGATGCTTCAAAGCGTTTTTTAAATCTTACAATATTCGTTCGTGGCGATCCATCGTGACCGTCAGTGTATGAAGTAAAAGCAGAAACATTTCCATTGTTGTTAACGCATTCGATCACTGAGGTATCTCCCATGTTCGTATTGAACGATAATCCAATTGCTGTGTAGGCCACTCCAACTTCGAATTTAAAAAAAAATAAAAATTTAATCTCTCGGAAACCAGACATTTAGATAAGAGCATGGGAAAACCCCAATTGACGTCACGATAATGATTGAATAACTTTTCTCACCTCTCGAAAAGAGCTCAAAGTAAAATCTGTCGTTTTCGTAGATCACAGCACCAAACAAATTACAGGATCCGCCGACCATGCAGCCGCTGGGCATTCCAACGCAAATTTTTGTTGTTCCACAACCTTCATAGATATTAGTTTCATCAACAGGAGGATTTGGATTTAACCAAAGAGCTTCATCTGTTGCTGCTGGAACATTGTGCACACCAATCGAATCAACAGTTATTGTATTTCCACTTGCGAGAAGAAGAAAATGTTTATCGTTGATCATATCAAAAACTTTGCCACGAACTGTCGTGTTCGCTTGGCGTTCAACACGGCAATAAATTTCGCCATCAATCACATGAGATGAGTCTAAACGAATGATGCTTTGATCCTTCGAAATAATTATTCATTAAAATATTTTACGCAAAAGTTTCATCAAAAATCTTACGACGTTGTATCTGAAAGCTCCGTTATGTCCTTCGTTGTAAGAAGTGAACGCTTGAACCACTCCGTTGTTATTAACACACTCGATGACTGAATCGTCTCCCATTCGATTATCGTCAGACAATGCCATCGCGGTGTAAGCAACTCCAGCTAGGCGCGATAAAGATAATTTAGATATCAGGAAAAATAGGTTTACAATCTTTCTTTTGTGCTGATTTGTGAAAATATTTTTATTTTTGATTAAGATTACTTACGTTTTGATAAAAGCTCGAAGTAATATCTTCCATTTTGATGTGAGACAGAGCCGAAAAGTTGACAATTTTCAGTGTCAACGCAGCCAGCTGGACTTCCAAAGCAAACCTTACCGGATTCTCCGCAACCGTCATAGACATTGATGTCTTCGGGATTGGGTGGAGTTGCGTTAGGATCTCGCGAAACGAGAACAAAATTGGATGGAACCAAAATCCAGAAAATCGAAAATTCCTGAACGACTGAGACACTGAAAGAAGGTAATGTAGTTTATCATCTTGACTTTGGTCATAACTTTACTTACAATAATCTGACCTCTCCCGTGAAATCTGTTGGAGCAACCCAAGTTAATTCGACTCTCGATTTATCTGCGTTGCTTGTGTGTGTCGCTACAGAGTCAGCTGGCACTTGCGCCTGACAATTAACCATTCGCTGGGTGTCGGTATAAATAAAACTTCCGATAAGTTCGGGTACTGGATTTAAAGAGCGAACTTGCGCAAGAAATCCTCTAAACAAGAAATCCGGATTAATCCCTTCGATAACGAATGTCATGCTTTGCCCTTGCAAAATGTTAGACACTGAAGGAACAATTCGAAAAGGCGGATCACTTGTTTGAGCAGGAGAACCTCCATGATTTGGCATCATCGAAATACATGCCGAAGTTCCAGATCCTCCAGGGCTCGCAAGAGAGCTTTCGATGAAAAGCACAACGAATAAAACTCGAATCCACATTTTTTTTTGCTTCCTATCGCCACAAAAAGTAAAACTTGTCTGACTTCTAACTTCAACTCGCGACTGATATTTGTGATTGCTGATAAGTTTTGATAAGTTAACGAAGTTATTTTATCTTATCGCAATGCAAGTGCGGATTTTGATTGTGGAGTGTTTAAAAGTAATGTCTATGAAGACCTAGAGGAGAGGGCAAGGTCGACTGTTGCATCTCAAATTAAAAAGAATTAAAATTTAATTAATTTTCTTGCTGAGCCTTAGCAACAGACGGTTTATTAATTATTACGTAGAAAAAATTGGAAAGCTACGATCTTTTTTTTTGGGATTAATTATGAGTAAGAACTTAGCAATGCAAAGGAGATTCTTTTCACAAACATCAAGGAAATTATGCCGCACAAACATTCTGCTTCAAAGAACTTACATTCATTATCAGCTTAGCTTCACTGAACTTTCCTCTGATAAGGAAAATCCGGACATCCGACAAATAAAGACAACAATTTAAAAGTTCGTTATCAAAACGGAAACCAAGGAAAACAAAAGAAATCTTATCTCAATTAATTTTATTTTAAAGCTAACTTCCCCATCAAGGAAAGCCGATATCGAGTTAAAAACGTTAATTAAATTTCCATTCAATCAATCACATCCATTCTTATCACTAAAGCTGAATTTCTGTTCATTACATTTTATCAGATAATTTTTGCTAATTCTTATCTGTGGTGAAAAAGCAAAAGTTTGTCTTCAAAATGTTCAGTTTGCTTGGAGCTCTATCGGAAATATAAACTAAAAAAAATTGCTCTAAAATCTGTGAAAAATTCAAATTGATGAAGTAAAGTTTAAAAGTTTATCATGCGAGAGCCATAAAAGTTGTATCTCAAAATCAAAGTTTAAAGTTAATCAATCAATCAAATAGTTTGACTTTCGGAATAAAAATTATTTGTTGCGAAGTGCGATTCATTCAATCACAAAATGACAAATGGTAGAGGAGAACTTCCTGACTCGGGTCCACCTGAAGGCTCATATAAAACAGATTCGCTCGAACCTTACATAATCTCCAAAGTTTCTGGTTAGTCATAAATTGAAGTTAAATTAAATTCGTAATCTGTAATTAAATGATTCACAACAAATCATAAATTATTTTTTAAATCTCTTTTGAGTTTTGTAATGAGCTTTAAAGTTTTTCTTTCTTTGTTCGTTTGATGATTCAGAAGAAGACGACAAAAAAGTTACCGACGCCGGGGATTCGGAAGCAAATATTTCTCAAGAGACAGGAGTACAGAAAATCATTCCAAAGGAAGAAATGTGGTGGCAGACTCTTATTCAAATAACAATTCCTTTCCTGATTGCTGGAATCGGAACGATAGGTGCTGGTGTCATTCTTGGGAATGTTAAGGCAAGTTAAGCTTCAGTTTCCTTTTATGGAGTTTTAATAAAATTTTATCTTATTAGACGTGGGAAGTCTTCGAAAGTATCAGCGAGCTCTTCATCCTAGTCCCAGCTTTACTGGGATTAAAAGGAAACTTAGACATGACTCTCGCTGCTCGTCTCTCAACTCAAGCGAATCTTGGGAACATGTCGTCGAAGAAAAAAATCGTTCACATGGTCGTTGGTAACATTGCTTTAGTTCAAGTGCAAGCAACAGTTGCTTCCTTCCTTGTCTCATGTTTCGCATCAGGAATTGGCGCGATTTTCAATAGTTCATTTTTACTTGAACATGCGTTTCTTATAACGGCGTCAGCAATGTTTACAGCCACTATATCATGTTTTATTCTCGGTAAGTCCTTTTAAATTTATTTTCTAATCGGTTTATAGTTTTGTTATCAAATGATTTCCATTTTACGTGCTTCACTCGATGTGAACTGGTGATCTAATGAAATTTTCCAAACTTCTTCTCATATTTGAGATTTAAATTGGAATAAAAAGCTCAAATTTATCAACGATACGTGAGATTTATGGAAGAATGTCGTGGGAATCACATGTCGACGGATTTCCCTAAATCTTCTCGTTATCGAAAAATTTAAAATAAGAAAGTTTAAAATAAATATTCATCATTATTTATCAACAGATTTTATACTATCCGGCGCAATTATCTTATGCGATAAGTTTAAAATCAATCCGGATAACATGGCAACCCCATTGGTAATTATAAATCTGTTATCAAAATAATCATTGACTTAGAACAAATATTTACTTTATCAGGCAGCTGCTATCGGCGATGTTGTGACGATAACAATGCTAAGCCTCATAACTTCGATTATCTATGCGAACTTAGGTGAGGTCCTGCTGAAAATGGAAAATGTTTTCTTCGATATTAATTGAATTTATTAACAGCGACGTATCTTTGGGTTACGTATGTCATAATCGGAGTTTACTTTCTACTGTTGCCTTGCTGGATCCTTGTAGTTTTACGAAATCAATATGTGAGACCAGTGCTTAAAAGTGGATGGGTGCCAGTTCTCAGCGCATTGCTCATTTCAGGGTAAGATCGATAAATATTTCAAGATTTTTCCTTTAGTTGAAATATTCTTCTTTAAAAAACAGATTGGGAGGTTTGGTGCTACAACAAGCAGTTGACGACTTCAATGGCTTTGCTGTGTTCAGTCCGATTATGAACGGCATAGCTGGAAGTCTCGTGAGCGTTCAAGCCTGCAGAACATCAACGCTTCTTTATCAAACGTCAGAGCTTGGAGTATTTCCATATTTTGCGAAGATCTTCGTCTCTCCTTGGAAAGCTCTTATTCGTGGGACGCCCTACGCGAAAGTTGCTCGACTTCTCATTTTGATTGCAATTCCCGGCCAGACAATTTTTATATTCTTAGCGGACTTCATTCACATGGGAAAAGTAACAATCGGAGCTGCTTTTGTCTTCTCTTATTTAATTGCGAGTTTGATTTCGGTGAGTTCGTTGAAAATTCAAAACTTTTTACAAGACTGAAAGTTTTTTTTTGAACAGATCAGTTTGCTTCTCTACATCTCTCATGTGATAACTCACGCGTTTTGGAAATGCAAGATAGACCCAGACACATCAACGATACCTTATTTGACAGCGCTTGGAGATCTCTTCGGATCGAGTCTCCTTTTAGCAGCTTTCTTCTTCCTTCGTGCTGTTAATCGCGAGTACGAAGGTCGGACAAGTGAAGAGGCTGAAGAATTTTATGCTGGATTCAAATTTTATGGAGATTTTATAGATTTACTTTTGTCACCGACTGGAGTGTGTCACATAGCTTAGTTGAGCAATGATTTTAAAATAAGTTTTATTATTTTTTTAAATGATATTGTTGATAAATCAAATGTTGAATATTTTATTGAAATTATTTAAGCATCGATGACTTCTATTTGATAGATAAAACCTTAAATAAATTTGTTATTTTTTCTGAAGAAAATAAAACCTTTTTATTTAATTTCTTCGATTCATTAAACATTCTCAAATGTTTCAAAATTGCAATTTTGTGTTGGCTGGGTCGATGAAAACATCTGCTCATGGAGCGAGAAAAAAATATTCTTTCGAGACTTAATTGCTGCAAATTATTGGAAGGAAACTTGCCTTTGCAAGGAAACCTGCTTTAAGAAAGTTTATTGCAATTTTCGCAACTGATTTTTCGTTACAGCTGTCACAGAAGTTCTGCCGCACTTATTTCAACTTCAAAATTCAAAGATTTCATAGACATTCAGATGAGTCAACTTTTTGGCTGTTTGAACAAATGTTTTCCTTAAAACGATCATCAGAAATACCTTCTGTTTTATCGAGACGTCTTATTGTGAAGCCTTTGGCTGTAAAATTTGTTTTCCAATATCCGAATCAAAACAACTTGATATCCTTAAAATGATATTTTGCTGAATCTAACTGAATCATCACATCTTCAGAATTGAAATCTAAAATTTCCACGAAGATTAAAAGTTTCTGAGTTTTATCTGAGCAAGCACGTGATTCACGTGATCCAGATAACACTAATGGTGATTAATGAATCACCGACACAAAATGACTGGAAAGTCAAAAATTAAATGTCTTTTTTTCACGTGCTTTACTTTGTTTTAAAATGATGACTTTGTGATGATTACCTTTGATAATTGATTACGTCAGCGATCGCTCGCGTTTTAATTTAACAATTGAATAAATATTTTTCAGAAAATTCATCTTTCTTTCTTTGCTCGTGTGGACTTTTCGCCTTGCTGTCGAAAATAATAAAAAAAATTCCACGAGACAAGCTGAATTCTTAAAAGTTGTTTTCCATTTTCAAACAGATATCAATGTCGTAATCGTCTCGAAATAAATTTAAATCAAACACTTATTCAAATTAAGATAAACTAAAGGAAAATGACGAGTTGGATATTTTTAAGGATTTTTTCGTAGAAAAAATCTTATTGTGGCCACTTTGTCTGTCTGTTTGGCAGAAAAAGTTATGGCAACTTATGACTCACAGGCGGACGGACAGATGGACGGAAGGACTTGGGATATTTTTGGATAGTTGTTATGGAACATTTGAAAATTTAATACCGAAAAAAGAAAGTTCGTAAAAATCCTTCTACCAGGTCGCCTGTGACCGGTCTTCCGAATTTTTTTTTCTTAAAGCTTATTTGCAGATTCCAAATGATTATACGAAATATTTTCCAATATCAATTTTAAGCCTAAAGAAGTCAAATTGTCGCCACATTTTCGACGTAGGAGAGTTTCAATTTCGTTTTATTTGCTAAAGAACAATTGAGTAAACTTTATCTTCATTAAAGAAAGAAAATGTCGCAAATGAGCCTAACGACACGATGCGATTAATATGTTTTCATTATAATTAATTATAATAAAAAAGCATTAAACTGAATTAAAAATTGATTTGACATTTGATTTTAAGATAACAATTAATTCCAGGATACGAAATATTCAATTTTTCTCTTAAATTGTTTTTCGAGCGAATAGTTAATAAAACTAACAATGAATAATCCTCGTCATTCGATGCACGTGGGAATAAGCAAACATTCAAAGGTAAAACAGTCATGTCATGTGACTTTTCATCACATCAATTTCATCAGTTCAGTCTACACAATTAACTATTCAGTTTAACATGTCAAAGAGAAAACTTCACTGAAAACCTAACCTTTCGATGAACCTTTGTCGACGATGTAAATTATGGTATAAAAGTTCCTCAAGGATCGATAGAGACTCAGAGTATTTCAGTGATATTCAAAATAAGTTATTCAATTGTGATGAAAAAAGTTGTTCTCTTAACGTGTTTGGTATTGGCCTTGTCGATCCAGGTAAGATCATCATCGTCAGTGGCAGTGAAAATTTCAAAAGCAAATCTTTTTACTAAAAGGGACTAAATGCCGAAAGCCCAAGTTTGCTCGTGCACACTTTAGGAGATAATCATGTTTCGATTTTTGACGCCGGGTGTAGCTTCGTCAAAGCAATAGCTCAAGGTTTCGTTGCAATTTTCTCGCCTTGTCTGATTGTAGTTAAAGTTGTAATCATCGAGGTAAGTGATTGTGTATTGAGAGCCAAAGGAAAAAATTATTAAATAAATTCGATTATCAGATATATTCTCAAACATCTGGATTCGAAGCATTCGCTACAATGTTCCAAGGATTCAACATAAATATTGCAAGAGTTACATCAACATCATCTTCATACAGAGCTTCAATTAGCGGAGCATCAAATCTCGAAGAAACCTCAAAAACAATGGGATACGCTACTTCTGGGTTTTTCGCTTACTCTATGAATAGTCTTGGTTACTTACAGACGTCACTAGCTGCTGTTGCTGCTGGAGAAAAACCAAATCCACCTGATGATCATTATTATGATGAAGCGAGTGACGAATCTTCACCCGACCTCTCAGGGTTCCCAGCAACTGGCTCTCCTAACATTGGTGTTCAAGCTAAGGCTTTGGTTGCCTATTCTGAATACACTGTCAAACATATCCAGAAAATTTCACTTCAATGGGAAAATTTGAGAAAGGAAACGCATTGTGATTGTGACAATGTTATGAACACTGCAAATGTTCAGAACGTCATCGAGGCCTGGAATATTGTCATCGCGTCCGCCAGCAGATACACAAGTTCAACTGAGTCTGGAATCTTGATTACGAGATTTGATGAAACCGAAATCAGCCAATTCCGTAACGCAATGTATCAACACAACGAATTGATAAGTAACTTACCAGGTTCATCAGCTAATCTGGTTGGAGCCATGGGGCGAGGAGATATCAAAATACGTAAGAGTTGTACTTTGGATAATGGAAAATCAAGCGAAGAAGAGAATAGTGGTGCCAAAGGCGGTAATTCTAAACAACTCAATCCTGACTCAACTTGTCAGACCAGAGAAAAGCACTCAACGAAACGTCAACAAGAAATTACTAAACTGAATAGTTTGATTATTAGAAGAGAAAAACAAACGGAAACAAAGAGTTTCTTCCATCGCTGCGTGGCTCAGGTTAAAGAATACACCAGTCATCTCGTTGTCAACTTTGTTAGATACCAATATAGAACAGTTTTCATCTTCAACCCACAAATTAAAGAATATTTGAAAAATTTCGAAAGCTCCATAAAAAGATTTATCGAATATTGCTCCTCGATCTACGAAACAAACATCAATAAGATACAACAGATAATTTTGAAGGCCCAAAAAAGCATTTTCACTAAAACAAATGAAGGATACACTACAGTTGACAATAAATATACTGAACTCGACGATAAACTTCTCGCAGAAGCATATTTGTACCCGTGTTGCAAAGACTTTAGGAAAACATCCTTGACTATTTATCAAACTGCAATCAAAAATATCTCGAGTTGTAATGAAAAAGCCGACGAAACTTTCAACGGGATTTATCTGAGTTTCACAAATGTTCTTGCAAAATACGCAGACGCTTTTGAATACTATAAAGAAGAACTTGAAGAGTGTCTTCAATCAAAATGTATCATCCGAGGATATTATTGCTGCAATTGGCTCTGGTACATAACAGATATTGAAGCTGTTGGGCAATGTATAAAATACGCAATTGAGGAAACTGAAGAATATCTTGATAACCATCCCGCTACTGCGAACGCTGTAGTTACAGATGCGCAAACAAATGCTGACAAGTAAGAAAATTTCACATTTCTTCGATTTCTTTATGAAATATTTTCCAAATAGAGCTACCCAAGATGAAGCTGCTTGCGTTGATGAAAAAGTCGCTTATGCAAATGCGGCTTTCGTTAAGCAAACTACAGACTACGAAAAATGCAAATCCAATGGATGTTGTAAGTTACAAAATGTTAAATTGATTAAAAAATTTATTCTAAAACTAATGAAATATATTAAAATTTCTTTATTTTCAAGCTCCTACTACAAGTAAGACACTAATTAATTTTAATAAAAAAAGCAATAATCCTTAAATTTATCATAACAGCTACCACAAAGGCACCAACTCCAGGTCCAACTCCGACACCAACTGCAGCTCCTCTAACTTATGCTGACGATTGTGCACCTACTTATTGGCTGGGTCCTCCTAATTGGGCTGCTCTTAAAGCTAAGTATCCAAGCGGAACTCTAGGCATGCATTATGGTTTTTGTCCATTTGGAAAGTTCTATGACATGAACAATGTGTTGTATGGTGTATATCTTGACTGCTGCTATTAAATCCTGTGATGGAGATTCAAGAAAACGAAGTAAAATTAAATCTAACGTAAAATGAAATGGGATCACTTATGAAAACTTTTAGCATTTAAAGTTATACATTTTATAAAAATCAAAAATATTAAATAAATTTCTTCTTCAACCCTAAACTATTGTTTCAATTTGAGAGCATCTTTGTAGCTATGACTCTCTCGATGATGCTTTAGTTCACGACTGGAACAGCTGTGCGAAATTTAGCCCAAAAATAAGATTGGAACCGTTGCCAACTGAAATTTCAGAAGTGTTGTCATATTCCGGAATATTGCTCGAACTCGTCAATTGGATGAAAGCGAAAATTGAAATTAAATATTTTGTGCAAGTTGTCATAGTTTGTTTTTAAATGTATGTGCGCATGTGATCAATTGTGATAATGTACGTCAACGATCGCTCGCGTTTGAATTAAACAATTGAATAAATATTTTTCAGAAAATTCATCTTTCTTTCTTTGTACGTGTGGACTTTTCGCCTTGCTGTCGAAAGTAATAAAAAATTCCACGAGATAAGCTGAATTCTTAAATAAAAATTCGATTTCTAAAGAGATATTAATGTCGTAATCGTCTCGAAATAGATTTAAATCGAAAACTTATTCAAATTATGAAGAATTAAATGTTGAGTTGGAGATTTTTTTTTCTTGAAGCCTAATTGCAGATTTTAAATGATTATACGAAATATTTTTCAATATCAATTTTAAGCCAAAAGATGTCAACTTATCGCCACATTTTCGACGTAGGAGAATTTCAATTTCGTTTTATTTGCTTAAGAACAATTGAGTAAAGAAAGAAAAAGTCGTACTTGAGACTGACGACATCGACATTTTTCTTTTATTTATCCATTTTGATGAAAAAAAGTGAAATTTAATAACAAATTGATTTTAAACTATTTTCCAAGACATAATTATGAAAAGAAACAGAGAAAATAAAATTTATATTAATCAAAAATCTGTTAAATTTTTCATTTATTCCTCTTGATGTAGGTAAAAATAAATATCCTTTAGAATCTTTTAAACCAAAAGATTATTCTTTCATTTACATAATTATTTCATAAATAATTATTCAATAAAATTAATAACAAATAAACCTTCTAAAGAATTTACGTCATGTGACTTTACACAAGTTTAATTGTGAGACTAAGTCGTGTATTACGTCAAGACTAATCAAACCTTGAAGGGTAAAACAGGCTTGTTTACAATTAAATTGAAAATTCTTTTATCATGTGACTTTTTCCAAGTTCAGTCAATACAACTATCAAGTCCATTAAACGACAAAACTTCTCTAAAAACCTAACCCTACGACGAACCTTTGACAACGATGTAAATTATGGTATAAAAGTATCTCAAAGATCGATAGAGACTCAGAGTATTTCAGTGATATTCAAATTGAATTATTCAATCGCGATGAATAAAGTTATTCTCCTAACGTGTTTGGTATTGGCCTTGTCGGTCCAGGTAAGATCATCATCGTCAGTGGAAGTGAGAAATTAAAAGCATTTTTCTTTAAAAGGGACTCAATGCTGATGGCCCAAGCTTCCTTGTGCAAATTTTCGGTGGTAATCCCACCTCAGTTTTCGGAGCAGTGATCAGTTTTTTCACAGCGATTGCTCAATCCTTTTTAATTATGATCTCGCCAGTTGTAATTGTTGTTCAAGCTGTAGTCATTGAAGTAAGTGATTGTGAAATAAGCAGAAAAGTGAAGAAATAATTTATAATTTCGATTGTCAGGCTTATGCCATAGCCTCATCATTCTCTACATTTGCTTCAATGTTCCAAGGATTCAATTCAATGCTTGCGGCTGTTACTGCGTCAGCAGCTCAATTCCAAGCTGCAATTAGCGGAGCTTTAGGTCTCTCATCATCAGCCCAAATTATGGGATCCGTTGCTATCGCTCTTTACACTCAAACAATGCAAGGAATCGGACACTGCCATTCAGCTTTGGCTGCCATTGCCGTTGGAGTAAAGCCAAGTCCCCCTGCCGATGAAATTAATGATCCATCGTTCGATGAAGCTTTCCCTGACACCTCAGAATTTCCAGAAACTGGTTCACCGAACATTGGTGTTCAAGCTAAATGCCTCGGGAAATACATTAAAACTATTATCATTCGGATTCAGAAAGCTGCTGCTGATTACGAAGATCTCAGAAAGGAAACAATTTGTAACTGCAATTGTATTAACTCTACAAATGTTCAGAACGTCATCGATGCCTGGAACAATGTTAGCGTGATCGTCAGCGAATCAGAAAGTTCAACAGAGATCGGAATCTTGATTACGAAACTTGATATCACATTCACTAGTAAATTCACTATTGCAATGACATCAACAAATCAAATGCTGACCCAAGTGACAATTAGCCAATCTGCTTTGGTTGGAGCTATCCAACAAGGAAAAATCAGAAGATGTAAGAGATGTACTTTGAACGGAGGAAAGGACAGCAGTGGAAGCAATAGTGGAAGCCAGGGAAGTGGTTCGAAAGAAAAGGATCCAAATGCAACTTGCCAGGACAGACAAAAGAAAGCAATCAAACGTCAATTCAACATTTGTAAAAAGAAGCATGAGTATAAGAGAAGAGAACACCAAAAGGGCACCAAGAGTTTGTTTAAACGCTGCAAGACACAAGTTAAAGAATTCTGCAGTTTTGTCGGCACAGTCGTTATTAAATTCCAAATTAACGTTGCTTTCACCTTCAACGCATCGATCAAACAAAGTTTGAATGTTTTCCTCAGCTTCTGTAACAGATTTATTCAAGTTGTCAGCTCGGCCTACGAAGTTTGTATCAATGCTTCACTTCAAATCGTCGAAAAGGCTCAAGCAAAAATTGTCGCAGCGATTAAAGCAGGAATTACAACAATTGAAGATAAAGCCGTTGAATTCGCTAATCAAATTATTGACGACGCTCCAACATTCCCTTGCTGCCAAGATTATTTGAACCAAACTGTTGCGTTCTACCAAAATGCTACTAAAAATATTTCGGATTGCGCTGACCAAGTTGATTCAACTTTCGACGAAATTTCAGCCAATCTCACAAAAGTTCTCGCAGAAACCGGACAAGCTTTTACGAACTTCACAAACGCAGTTGACGATTGTCTTCAAAAGAATTGCCTCATTCCTGGATGGATGTGCTTCAATTGGCTCTGGTTTGGACCACAAATTGATGATGTTAAGAATTGCGTCGATAACGTAAATACTGCTGCTAATAAATATGCTGACGAACTTCCTGCACGTGTAAATGCTTCACTTATAGTTGCTCAAGCAGCTGCCGACAAGTAAGAGATAATAAATTTTCCTCGACGTTCCTTTTCTGAAATATTTTCCGAATAGCGCAACACAAGTTGTACAAACTTGCATTGATGGTCAAGTCGCTAATGCAACTGCAGCTCTCGATGAACTTAAGGCAAAATACGCTTCATGCAAATCCAATCAATGTTCAAACAGTAAGTCACTAAAAAATTAAATTGACTGAATTGTTAAACAAGATATTTATTTCAGCAACAACAACCGTAGGAAGTAAGTTTTAATAATTTTTAAATTTTACAATAAAATTAATATCTTTCACTTAAGCTACCACAACTGCTGCTACAACAACTTCTGCTGCCTGTAAGTTACATTTGTTTTCTTGAATCATTTACGTAATATATTTTTCTATTTTTTTTTTGTAATTAGCAACCACGTCAGCAACAACAAGTAAGCCTATCTTTAATTTCTCAAATAAGAATTACAGAATTATTTTTTTATTATAACAGCTACCGCTCAAACAACAACAACAGCTGCACCAACTCCAGCACCAACTCCAGCTCCAACTCCGGCACCAACTGAAGCTCCTAAAACTTATGCTGACATTTGTCCACGTAACATATTTGCTGGCATTGATTGGCCTGCTTTGAAAGCTAAGTATCCAAGCGGAGTTCTGGGCAAGCATTTTACTATTTGTCAATTTGGAAAGTTCTATAACTGGAACAATGTGTTGTATCCTGGAATATACCTTGATTGCTGCTTATAAATCCTGTTATTATGGAGATTTCAATGCTATTCTTATTGATGAGGCAGAAAAAAACGCAATCTTTTCACAATTAAAAAACTTCAGCTGTTAAAACATCAAAAAAGTTTATTCAATTTTATATGAAAAAAATCAGAAAATAAAATTCTTTTAGATTCTTGAAACATTTGTAGAAATATTTTTGATTTTTGAATGTGCAAAAATCATTTTTTTTTAAAATGGATTTTTCTTGTAAAAGCTTGTTTTTAAAAAGAAAATAAATCTTTTAACGTTATTTCCGATTGATTGAAAATTAAAATCAATTGAATGAAATAATTGGTTTTTCGTTCAATTTGTGAATAAGTTGACTAGCGCTTTGATGCTTCTGTTCACGACTGAAACAGATGTGCGAATTTTGTTTCAAAAATAGGATTAGAACTGTTGCTAACTAAACTTTCAAAAGTGTGGTCACAATCGTTAGAATATCGGTAGAAGCTGTCGATTAAAATGAAAACGAAATATTCAGACGATCCTTCGATTTGAGGGTATAAAAGAAGCGATCATCCAGACAACAGTTCAGAGTAGTGTCATTTTCCTTTGATTATTATTCGAGATGAATAAAGTTATTCTTTTATCGTGTTTGGTGTTGGTCCTCTCGGTCCAGGTAAGATCGTCATCGTTAGTGAAAGTGAAACATTGAAGGAAAATTTTTCTCTAAAAGGGACTTAATGCCAATGGCCCAAGCTTTCTCGTGCAAATTTTCGGAGGTAATCCCACCTCAGTTTTCAGCGCGGCTATCAGTTTCTTCTCAGCGATTTCTCAAGGTTTCGTTGCAATGATCTCGCCATGTGTGATTTTAGTTCAAGCTGTAGTCGTTCAAGTAAGTGATTGTGAAATATATAAGTTTAAATGTAAAAAAAAAATATTTTATAAAATCGATCCATAGGCTTACTCCTTGGTCGTTACATTCTCTGGATTTGCTTCAATGTTCCAAGGATTCAATTCAATGCTTGCGGCTGTTACTGCGTCAGCATCATCATTCCAAGCTGCACTTTACGGAGTGACACTATCAGCATCAGCCCAAATTATGGGATCCGTTGCTATCGGTCTGTACACTCAAACAATGCAAGGAATCGGTCACTGCCATTCAGCTTTGGCTGCCATTGCCGTTGGAGTTAAACCAAGTCCCCCTGACGATGCAATTAATGATTCATCGTTAGACGAACCTTTCCCTGACACCTCAGAATTTCCAGAAACTGGTTCACCGAACATTGGTGTTCAAGCCAGATGCCTCGGAAAATTCATTAAAACTATTATCATTCGGATTCAGAAAGCTGCTGCTGATTACGAAGATCTCGGAAAGGAAACAATTTGTAACTGCAATTATATTAACACTACAAATGTTCAGAACGTCATCAACGCCTTGAACGAAGTTAGCGCGATCGTCAGCGGATCAGAAAGTTCAACAGAGATCGGAATCTTGATTACGAAACTTGATATCACATTCACGAATAAATTCACTATTGCAATGACATTAACAAATCAAATGCTGACCCAAGTGACAATTAGCCAATCTGCTTTGGTTGGAGCTATCCAACAAGGAAAAGTCAGAAAATGTAAAAGATGTACTTTAAACGGAGGAAAGGACAGCAGTGGAGGCAATAGTGGAAACCAGGGAACTGGTTCTAAACAAAAGGACCCAAATGCAACTTGCCAGGACAGACAAAAGAAAGCAATCAAACGTCAGTTCAACATTTGTAAAAAGAAGCATGAGTATAAAAGAAGAGAAAAACAAAAGGCCACCAAGAGTTTGTTCAAACGCTGCAAGACTCAAGTTAAAGAATTCTGCAGTTTTGTCGGCACAGTTGTTATTAAATTCCAAATTAACGTTGCTTTCACCTTTAACGCATCGATCAAGCAAAGTTTGAATGTTTTCCTCAGCTTCTGTAATAGATTTGTTCAAGTTGTCAGCTCGGCCTACGAAGTTTGTATCAATGCTTCACTTCAAATCATCGAAAAGGCTCAAACAAAAATAGTCGCAGCGATTAAAGCTGGAATAACTTCTTTAGAAGAAAAAGTTGGTGAATTCGCAAATCAAATTATTGGCGACGCTCCAGATTTCCCTTGCTGCCAAGATTTCCTGAACAAAACGATGGAATTCTATCAAAATGCTACTAAAAATATTTCGGATTGCGCTGACCAAGTTGATTCAACTTTTGACGCAATTTCTGTCAATATTACAATTCTTCTCGCAGAAACCGGACAAGCTTTCACGAACTTTACAAATGCAGTTGACTCTTGTCTTCAAAAGAATTGCCTCATTCCTGGATGGATGTGTTGCAATTGGCTTTGGTTCGGACCGCAAATTGATGATGTTAAGAATTGCGTCGATAACGTAAATGCTGCTGCTAATAAATATGCTGACGAACTTCCTGCACGTTTAAATGCTTCACTTGCAGCTGCTCAAGCAGCTGCCGACAAGTAAGAGATATTAAATTTTCCTCGATGTTCCTTTTTTGAAATATTTTCCGAATAGCGCAACACAAGTTGTACAAACTTGCATTGATGGTCAAGTCGCTAATGCAACTGCAGCTCTCGATGAAATTAAGGCAAACTACGCTTCATGCAAATCCAATCAATGTTCAAACAGTAAGTCACTAAAAAATTAAATTGACTGAATTGTTAAACAAAATATTTATTTCAGCAACAACAACCGTAGGAAGTAAGTTTTATTTGATTTTAAATTTTAGAATAAAATTAATATCTTTCACTTAAGCTACCACAACTGCTGCTACAACAACTTCTGGAAGTAAGTTTAAATTTTTTTGGTAAAACTGTTTAAAATATTTTAAACCTTTCCTTCAATTAGCTACCACAACAGCTGCCTCAAGTAAGTATAAGTTTTTGAAATCTTGAAAACGAAGTCGTTCAAAATATTTGCACTTTATTAAACTTCTATTATTTTTTTTAGCTACAACAGGAAGTAAGTGATATTATGATAAAATATTAATTTTCAGAATAACTTCAGTGAACTTTTTTTTCTAATTAAGCGACCACTACTGCCGCAACAAGTAAGCCATTTTGATTATCAAGTCATTCGATTTTATTTTAAATAAATAATCTTTAGCCACCTCAGCAGCAACAACAACAGGAGCAACAACAACTTCAGCAGCAACAACCACTTCAGCAGCAACAACAACATCAGCAGCAACAACAACATCAGCAGCAACAACAACATCAGCAGCAACAAGTGAGTACAGCATTTGAGTAATATTTATGAAATAAACAAATGAAACCATTTAAATCCTAAAGCTACTACTACTGCTGCGACAAGTAAGAACTTTTTTTTTATAAATTTACAAAGATCAAATCTTTTTTGGTTATGAAACAACTTTTAATTTAAAATATTTCTTAATAATATTACAGCTAAGGCACCAACTCCGGGACCAACGCCGCCGCCGCCTCCACCTATGAATTGTCCATTTTCTTGGTTGGCTTGGGGGATTGATTGGGATGCTGTCTACTATAATGATCCAACCGGAAGCAAAGGCGGATCCTGCCCAGCAGGGAAGGCGTATAATTGGAATAATTTGCGTTATTTCGGTTTGAAGCTTGATTGCTGCTGGTGATTGTAAAAAAAACTTGTCAACCACATTTTTCTCGTCGAAGTTTCTTTAAAAAAATCTTAAGAAATTTATGATGCTTTCCAAATTATCTAATCGAAAATTTTTCAAAAATTCTTTATGAAAAAATATTTTCCGAATAAACTTTATTTTTTCAGTTTTTGAAATTTTTTTGTTTAATTTAATTGGTCACTGATTTTGAAATTTATGATCTTTACAGATTAATAGACACTTGAGTTGTTAAACTTTATAATTTCTCTTATGCATTTCCAGTTTTATATAATGAATAATTTGCAATTGAGCAGATCGATATTTTTATCTCATTATAATTATTTCTATTCACATTTATCTGCTGTTTATTGAATATATCAGCAAAATTTATTTATTTATATTTTCACGCTTTTCTTATAAAAAGATAAAAATGAATAAGCTTTAAGTTCACTTTATCTCCTCTAGTTCGACCAGAGAGTAAATGGAATTTTATTAACGAATTAAAAAAATATTTTTTACTAAAATTTATAAAATTTAAGCAATTTTCTGATTAATCAGCAGCTTTTATAATTTAAAAGAAATCCTAAAAACCAAACTGAATAAATAAGACAAAATTTAACGTATTTAATTTTTATATTTTCACTTTTTTTTTCGAAGATACTCGAGATATTTGATTTTAATCACTGATAAAATATTTTTCGTCTTGAGACAGAATGAATTGCATTATTCTCGAATCATTCTTTCAAAAAGGAAGAATTGGTAAAACATTTAATTCACTCAATAGAAATATTTTTAATAATTTTATTTGTTCTCTCAATTATGTAAATCTTTTTTCTAACTTTTTTATAAAATCTTTTAAAACTTTTTTTTTTTATATTTTGAGAAATTCTTGAATTGTTTTCTCTTGAATGAAACAGAAGTTTCAATTTACTAAAAAAAAAACTTGCGATGCGCTGATCGTTTTGATGAAGATCGTTGGTGCTTCAGCTAACGACTGCAACAGATGTGCAATATTCATAATGAAAATGAGCAACGATCCGTTGATAAGAGGAATATCAAAGGTGTTGTCACAATCGTTAGAATATCGATCGAAGTTGTCGATTAAAATGAAAACGAAATATTCAGACGATCCTTCGATTTGAGGGTATAAAAGAAGCGAGCGTCCCTACAATCGTTCAGAGTAGTGTCATTCTCCTTTTATTATTATTCGTGATGAATAAAGTTATTCTTTTATCGTGTCTGGTGTTGGTCCTCTCGGTTCAGGTAAGATAGTCATCGTTAGTGAAAGTGAAATATTGAAGGAAACTTTTTCTCTAAAAGGGACTTAATGCCGATGGCCCAAGCTTGCTCGTTCAAATATTTGGTGCAAATCCAGTTTCAGTTTTCTGCTCACAAATCTTTTTCAAAAGTGCGATTGCTCAAGGTTTCGTTGCAATGATCTCGCCATGTGTGATTTTAGTTCGAGTTGTAGTCGTTGAAGTAAGTGACTGTAAATTGAAAGGAAAAGTGAAAAAAAAAAATTAAATCGATCCCTAGGTTTACTCAGTTGTCGCTGGATTCTCTGGATTTGCTTCAATGTTCCAAGAATTCAATGCGATGCTTGCGAGTGTTACAGCATACACAGCTTCATACCAAGCTGCACTTAGCGGAGCTTCAAGTTTCACACTTACATCTCAAATATCGGGATCCGTTGCCATCGGTCTTTATCCTAATACAATGCACGGAATCGGTTACTGCCTATCAGCTTTAGCTGCCATTGCCGTTGGAGTTAAACCAAGTTCCCCTGCCGATGAAATTAATGATCCATCGTTCGATGAAACTTTCCCAGACACCTCAGAATTCCCAGAAACTGGTCCACCAAACATTGGTGTTCAAGCCAGATGCTTAAAAAAATTCATTAAAACTATTATCAGTCGGATTCAGAAAGCTGCTGCTGATTACGAAGATCTCAGAAAGGAAACAATTTGCGATTGTGACAATGTTATTAACACTACAAGTGTTAAGAACGTCATCGATGCCTGGAACGAAGTTAGCGAGATCGTCAGCAGTTCAGAAAGTTCAACTGAGTCCGGTATCTTGATTACGAAACTTGATAACACATTCATTAGTAAATTCAATATTGCAATGACATCAACAAATCAAATGCTGACCCAAGTGACAATTAGCCAATCTGCTTTGGTTGGAGCTATCCAACAAGGAAAAGTCAGAGTACCTAAGAGATGTACTTTGGACCAAGGAAAAAAAAGCGAAGGAGATAACAAGATGACTAATTCTAAACAACTCGATCCCAACGCAACTTGCCAGGACAGACAAAAGAAAGCAATCAAACGTCAGTTCAACATTTGTAAAAAGAAGCATGAGTATAAGAGAAGAGAACACCATAAGAAAACGAAAAGTTTGTTCAAACGCTGCAAGACACAAGTTAAAGAATTCTGCATTTTTGTTGGTTCTGCCTCAGCTAGATTTCAATTTCATATATTTTTCACTTTTAACGCATCGATCAAGCAAAGTTTGAATGTTTTCCTCAGCTTCTGTAATAGATTTGTTCAAGTTGTCAGCTCGGCCTACGAAGTTTGTATCAATGCTTCACTTCAAATCGTTGAAAAGGCTCAAACAAAAATAGTCGCATCGATTAAAGCAGGAATTACAACAATTGAAGGTAAAGTTGAGGAACTCGCTAATCAAATTATTGACGACGCTCCAACATTCCCTTGCTGCCAAGACTATTTGAACCAAACTGTTGCGTTTTACCAAAATGCTACTAAAAATATTTCGGATTGCGCTGACCAAGTTGATTCAACTTTCGACGAAATTTCTGTCAAAATTACAATCCTTCTCGCAGAAACCGGAGAGGCATTCACTAACTTCACAAACGCAGTTGACGATTGTCTTCAAAAGAAATGCCTCTTTCCTGGATGGATGTGTTGCAATTGGCTTTGGTTCCCATCAGATATCGATGATGTTAAGACTTGCATCGATAACGTAAATACTGCTGCTAATAAATATGCTGACGAACTTCCTGCACGTGTTAATGCTTCACTTATAGCTGCTCAAGCAGCTGCCGACAAGTAAGAGATATTAAATTTTCTTCGACGTTCCTTTTCTGAAATATTTTCTGAATAGCGCAACACAAGTTGTACAAACTTGCATTGATGGTCAAGTCGCTAATGCAACTGCAGCTCTCGTTGAACTTAAGGCTAAATACGCTTCATGCAAATCCAATCAATGTTCAAACAGTAAGTCACTAAAAAAATTAAATTGACTGAATGTAAAACAAAATATTTATTTCAGCAACAACAACCGTTGGAAGTAAGTTTTAATAATTTTTAAATTTTAGAATAAAATTAATATCTTTTACTTAAGCTACCACAACTGCTGCAACAACTTCTGGAAGTAAGTTTATAATTTTTTTTCTTGAATCATTTAAAACATTTTAATTTTTTTTTTCTCTAATTAGCGACCACGTCAGCAACAACGAGTAAGCCTTTTTTCAATTTTTAAATAGAAATTATAGAATAAATTTATCATAACAGCTACCGTACAAACATCTGCACCAGCTCCTAAAACTTATGCTGACCAATGTGAACCTTTATATCCCATGGGTCCTCCTAACTGGGCTCCTATAAAAGCTAAGTATCCAAGCGGAACTAGAAACATGCATTTTAATTATTGTCAATTTGGAAAGTTCTATAACTGGGACGATATGTTTCAAGGTGTATTTCTTGATTGCTGCTTATTGATGTAAAATTCATTACAACTTATTTTAAAAGAGTTAAATCAATGAACTAAATCATTAAACAAATCTTTTGTGCTCTTTCAAACTGGAAACAAAGAAGAAATAACCTTTTGAATATTGATCCTTATTTTATTTGAAATCTATTGCTAAATTTATCTTCTTTCTTGCATTTTTTTGATATTTTTAAATTGTGAAACGCACATAAAGTTCAACGTGTTTGTAAGATTAGATTGATGTATTTGTCGTGTTTATGAACATTCAATTGAACAGCAACTGTTAAAATTTTTAATTTCAAAATCTCTAATTATAAAACATTTTCTGAATAAACTCTATTTCCTTAACTTTTGATTTTTATTGTTTTTTATTTCATTTAGTCACTGACTAAGAATTTTTTGGTGTTTACAGATTTAGGAAAGCTTGAGTTGTCAAGTTTCATATTTTATCTTTTCCATTTTCTTCGATTTCTTTTTTCTTCTCCAATTCGCTTTCTTCTTTACTTTTAACTTCACTTTGGTTCAGTTTAGGAGCGCTATCTGCATAAACTGATTTTAGTGAGCTATCAGCGCTTTTTCCTTCCTTTCGTAAAGTTTGATTTGATGACTTAGTATGATTGATTTCCATCGCAGACTTCAGCAAGTCGATCTAAAATGTATTTGAAAATTAGGATTTTTCTAAAATTATAAAGCAGTTTAAAGTTTCAACCTTTGAAGCACTGTCTCCTTTATTGCTTATCGAGTAACTGCTTCGTCTTCTAATATCAATCTTTAAATAACGAAAACAATTAGCACTTGATTGTCTTCAATCATTTTGAACTTACTTTTGATCCTCGCCAGAGAGATGATAAGCTTCCAACTTGATTATGACTGACCATCAATGTCAATCGCTCTTGCGACATGCTAGTTGATGAGTCTTTCATCTTTGGCACTGGTGAAAGCTTCTCAGTCTCCCCATTCTCTGCAGCATCATCTTCGTGGGCAACCTGAAAAATTATTTTCAAATCAAGCTCTGATAATCCAAATTAAATGTAGATACCAACCTTATCGAACTTTTTGAGCCAAATGAGGTGAATAACTTTATATGAAAATCCAGAAACAGCTGCGAAAATTCCCATGTATCGGAAAGCCTCTCTTGTACCAATTTCACCTGCAAAAAGCAAATATTTGAGCAGTTTATTTTATTTTACAAATATTAACTCACCAATCATGAACCCTCCCAAGAAGGAACCACTTCCGCGACCAAGAGAATAATGAGCCATGCCCAAAACACCTATCAGAGTTGCCAATAAATTTTTGGGAGCGAGTACTGAGCAGTAAGTGGCTGCGGCAACCCACATTAAATGACAAGAAAGTGCTTCCATCGCCTCAAAGGGGAAACACCACCAAGCGTTGTCAATGAAGGAGTATCCAACGAGACGACAAAAGTGAGAGAAGAAAGCGATCACGATCAAATTTACGTGACCGAATATACTCGTGATCTTCTCAGCTGTGTAAAGGAAAGGAATGCTGCAAACTGTTCCAACAGTGATTGTGATTCCTAGTAAATAATTTGGAGCGCCGAGTTCTCTCAAATACAAGAATAAGAAACTCTCAAGAAAGCCCCAAAAGTTGCCGAGAACGAACATAAAGATGATGAAGCACATGACGTGTGGCATCTTGAGAAGATTCACAAGATCTCTGAAGACATTTTCGCCAGGAATCTTTTCTCCAAGTGGCATTAAAAGAACGGAGAATGAACTGACAATAAGAAGCAGATCGTACATGTAGAAAGCTGCTGAATAGTCTGTGTAGCCGAGGCCAGATGAGAAGTAGTCGATGAGAACACCAGTAATTGGTGAACAAACTGCCATGCCAAACATTGAGAAGAGCCGCTCTCTTCCGAAATCTCCTCCATATTTCTCAATAGAGAGAAGTGCGATAGGATCAAGCATCGTAACACCTCCAGAATACATCATCGTTCCCAAAAATCTCAAAAAGAAATAAATCCAAAAAGTTTTCGGAGAACTTTCTTTGAAATCAGATGGACAAATATCTGGACCACCTTGGATGAACTCGCATTTTTGAACCATGCAGTCCTCGGCGAGCTCCTTTAATCTTTCTTCGGAAATCGTTATGTTATGACGCAGTACTAGACCTCCACATCTAAATTGAAAGCTTTTAGCGATAAACTTCATTTCAAAATTATAAGCTCACCTCAAGTCAGCTTCTATTAATTCAGTTACGTTTACTCCTTTGTCCCAAAGCAATTTCTCTCCGAATCTTTGAATGAAATCTGTCACAACAGCATCGGCGTTTTCTTCAACTTCGATACCAAGTCGTTCGATTGCGTCGCCAAGGTTTGGATGCATATCGAGAAAGAAGAAAGCCACTTCGTCACTTCCAACTACCCAGCTTTCTTCACTTTCTGTCTCGTTTGTCAAAATTGTGAGAGCTGAAAAAATGGTTTTGTTTCTGACGACTTCTGGAGGCTTGACATCAGGAAGAATTGTCGTCGTTGAAAGGATCTTTTCTGACGCCGATTGTTTATTTTTTTTGCTGATTTTGAAATTGAGATCATCCAAATCATCATTAACTCGAGAGTTTTTGAAATGCGGAACGACATTGATTGTTGGGTTAAGTTCGAGAAGAAGACAATGATCGATGCATGAATCTAGAACAATGTTCATTTCTTCATCATCTGGACATCCGCGCGATGGACATGGTGACCACCAAACCTTCAATTAAACAAAAAACAATTTAAAAATTCTCTTTTTTTGTTTCTAACAAACTTACCTCGACATTTCCAGACTCCGGATGCCGCATGACATAAGAATAAGGCATGACACCAGGGATTTCTTGTTGTGGTATAAGAAAGAGCGCATGGTGGAATAAAGCGTTGAGAAGAAACATCACGATGATTACCGGCTTGAATTTTCCAAATTTGTCCACGAGGAAACCTGAATTTTGTTAAAACTCAAATATTTAAATAATAATCTTAAAAAGAAATCATTTACCTGTGATGGGTGGAGCGATAAATGTCGTGAAAGGAAGCGCGAGATAAATAAACGCGATTTCTTCAACCGATAAGCCGATTGATTGCATGTGTATTGTGAGATAAGGCAAGAGGCAGGCAGTGGCTGGAATGAAAACAAACGTCATCTATTTACAGTCTTTTCAAGTTTAATTATATTCCAAGATCATCACGTGACCAAGATTTTATTGTTCTTTAAAAGAATTTTGACCCAAAGAAAAATTGTACAACGATTAATTTGAATTAATCATTTGACAAGGTTGCATATTTTTAAGGTAAAACTTTTTTAGTTTTCTCAACGATTGATATCACTTTGTTCTCACCTCCGTGCATCATGAAGAGCGTAACTTTAAGCATAACGAGATTAGGATTAACTCCATTTCTTCGACAAAGTTTTGACCACGCTGACTTCTCATTTTTGTCAGGAGGCGCTGTTTGAGTTTCTTCAGAAATCATTTCAACACCTTTACACTTAGAGAACAGGAAATTTAAATGAAAGTCAGGGAAAAGAATATTTGTTTATTCACTTTGATAAATCACTTCACAAGATCACTTTGTAGCCTTTATACACGGCGTAACTGAGGAGCTTTCATGAAGTTACACTTGCTTTTATATATGTCGCCAGAATTTTTTCACGACGAGATTTCTTTTTGAAAAAGAAGAAATCGTTATCGGTGTGAATCATGACAGATGCAAATCAAACGTAATCAGATCTTAAGTTAGTGCTAGATAAATCTGAACACGTTGTGTTCGTTGTCGTGAATTTTGTTTGCCAAATAATTTTGTGTTTGCAATGAGATAAGAAAAGTCAAGGCAATGGATTTAAAGCACGTGAGCTTCAACAAACTTAGCTCAATTTAGTTTCATCTCCGATGAAAATTTCGTCTAGATAATTGACGATATTTATTTTTGAAACGCTGTAAAGAAAGAAAACTTTAATAATTTGACATGCTTTTGGCGAAAAGCTCAAAAAACATTTGTTTCATCTCTGAAATAGATTGGCACCTGTCGTTTGACGCACATAAGTCAAAAATGTCTACGTAAAAGCAATTAATTTCAGACAGCAACTAAAGGATGAATGAACATACGCCAATTGTCAAGAATATTTTATTGACGTCATATTCTATTTGTTCTTTCCAAAAGCTGAAAACTGTCCGCGAAAACTGTTGATTCAAGTGTCGATTTGATGACGCGTTTTTTCATTTTAGTCTTATAAACGTTTGCAGATCCGACCAAACACAATTTTAAGGTAGAGTGTTTGCTAGAGATCTATTGTTTTGAAGATTATCTTCAGCTGGACATTAAATCAATGTCAAAATTTTCTAAACATGATATTCAATACCTCTAACAGCAGTTGTAATTTACAACGTTCTCAATGTTGACAGAAAAGAATAAAAAAACTTCAATTTATTATATTTATTTCGGACTTTATTGCTCTGGATTTAAAATCAAGAAATAACTAATTTCAAATTAGTTTCAAATATAATGTTTTATATGTTAAATTTTCATTTATCTTCGTTTCAACGGAATTTACCATGTGAGCTGAGTCTTCCAGCAACAACATTCCATTTGTGGCCACTGTTTGAAAATATGCTTGAAGTGAAGATAAAAACTAAATTATTTTATACTTACAATATTATACCAGTTGTAGAACTTTCCCCAAGGACAAGTCATGCCAGTAATATAACCAGAGGGACCGGTCCACCATTTCCATTGGATTCCGAGTAATCCAACAACGCAATCAGGGCAGTAAATCGGAGGAGCTTTAATTCGAAAGTTAGTAATAAAACATTGAATTTATTTTGAAAAATATTTTCATAAGAAAATATTAATCTTACCTGGTGTTACGGGAGCTGTTTCAATTTTTAGATAAAATATTTTAAATTGTTTGAGCTAAATTTATTATCAAAATATTTTAATATATCACCTGGAGTAGGAGCTGTTTAAATTTTTAAATTTTATTTTAAATAATATTTTTTCATTAAAATAAATGATTATCTCACCTTTAGTAGTTGGCACGGGTGTTGGTGCGGGTGTTGGTGCGGGTGTTGGTGCGGGTGTTGGTGCGGGTGTTGGTGCGGGTGTTGGTGCGGGAGTTGGTGCGGGAGTTGGCACGGGAGTTGGAGCTGTTAAAATTTTACAATTTATAATTATAGTTTCATATTTCAAAATATTTTTACTAAAATAATTATATATCTCACCTGGAGTTGGCGCGGGAGTTGGAGCTGTTTAAATTTTTAGTTTAAAGTTTAAATGAAAAATTTATTATTTAAATAAATAATTATCTCACCTTTAGTAGTTGGCGCGGGAGTTGGTGCAGGAGTTGGTGCGGGAGTTGGTGCGGGAGTTGGAGCTGGTAAAATTTTACAATTTATAATTTTCATTTTACTTTTCAAAATATTAATATCAAAATAACTAAATATCTCACCTGGAGTAGGAGCCGGAGTTGGCGCGGGGGTAGGAGCTGTTTAAATTTTAAGATGAAATATTTTACTGTTTTTCTTTTTCAAATTAAATAAATATCTCACCTGGAGTAGGAGCCGGAGTTGGCGCGGGAGTAGGAGCTGTTTAAATTTTAAGATAAAATATTTTACTGTCACATTAGAAATAATTTCTTTTTAAAAATAATTGATGATCTCACCTGGAGTAGGAGCCGGAGTTGGCGCAGGAGTAGGAGCTGTTTAAATTTTAAAAAGAAATATTTTACATTACCTTCGTAGTTTGTTTACCTTTCAAAATACAAACCTGGTGTGGGCACTGGAGTTGGCTCAGGCGTTGGTTCTTTATATTATTCAAATTCATTAACTTTGCAGTTTGTCTAGCATTCAAAATACAAACCTGGTGTGGGCTCTGGAGTTGGCTCAGGCGTTGGTTCTTTAAATTATTTAAATGCATTAACTTTGCAGTTTGTTTAACATTCAAAATACAAACCTGGTGTGGGCACTGGAGTTGGCTCAGGCGTTGGTTCTTTATATTATTCAAATTCATTAACTTTGCAGTTTGTTTAACATTCAAAATACAAACCTGGTGTGGGCACTGGAGTTGGCTCAGGCGTTGGTTCTTTAAATTATTTAAATGCATTAACTTTGCAGTTTGTCTAACATTCAAAATACAAACCTGGTGTGGGCACTGGAGTTGGCTCAGGCGTTGGTTCTTTAAATTATTTAAATGCATTAACTTTGCAGTTTGTCTAACATTCAAAATACAAACCTGGTGTGGGCTCTGGAGTTGGCTCAGGCGTTGGTTCTTTAAATTATTTAAATGCATTAACTTTGCAGTTTGTCTAACATTCAAAATACAAACCTGGTGTGGGCTCTGGAGTTGGCTCAGGCGTTGGTTCTTTAAATTATTTAAATGCATTAACTTTGCAGTTTGTCTAACATTCAAAATACAAACCTGGTGTGGGCTCTGGAGTTGGCTCAGGCGTTGGTTCTTTAAATTATTTAAATGCATTAACTTTGCAGTTTGTCTAACATTCAAAATACAAACCTGGTGTGGGCTCTGGAGTTGGCTCAGGCGTTGGTTCTTTAAATTATTTAAATGCATTAACTTTGCAGTTTGTCTAACATTCAAAATACAAACCTGGTGTGGGCTCTGGAGTTGGCTCAGGCGTTGGTTCTTTAAATTATTTAAATGCATTAACTTTGCAGTTTGTCTAACATTCAAAATACAAACCTGGTGTGGGCTCTGGAGTTGGCTCAGGCGTTGGTTCTTTAAATTATTTAAATGCATTAACTTTGCAGTTTGTCTAACATTCAAAATACAAACCTGGTGTGGGCTCTGGAGTTGGCTCAGGCGTTGGTTCTTTAAATTATTTAAATGCATTAACTTTGCAGTTTGTCTAACATTCAAAATACAAACCTGGTGTGGGCTCTGGAGTTGGCTCAGGCGTTGGTTCTTTAAATTATTTAAATGCATTAACTTTGCAGTTTGTTTAACATTCAAAATACAAACCTGGTGTGGGCTCTGGAGTTGGCTCAGGCGTTGGTTCTTTAAATTATTTAAATGCATTAACTTTGCAGTTTGTCTAACATTCAAAATACAAACCTGGTGTGGGCTCTGGAGTTGGCTCAGGCGTTGGTTCTTTAAATTATTTAAATGCATTAACTTTGCAGTTTGTTTAACATTCAAAATACAAACCTGGTGTGGGCTCTGGAGTTGGCTCAGGCGTTGGTTCTTTAAATTATTTAAATGCATTAACTTTGCAGTTTGTCTAACATTCAAAATACAAACCTGGTGTGGGCTCTGGAGTTGGCTCAGGCGTTGGTTCTTTAAATTATTTAAATGCATTAACTTTGCAGTTTGTCTAACATTCAAAATACAAACCTGGTGTGGGCTCTGGAGTTAGCTCAGGCGTTGGTTCTTTAAATTATTTAAATGCATTAATTTTGTAGTTTGTTTCACATTTAAAATACAAACCTGGTGTGGGCACTGGAGTAGGCTCAGGGGTTGGTTCTTCGAATTAACGAAATGTTTATATTTTTTATGTTGTTTTACACTCAAAATACTAACCTGGTGTTGGTTCTTTAAATGAATTTTCATAAGTATATATTTAATTTGTTTCTCGAAAATATTTTAATTTAGGTTTTCACTTTTTTTTTCGTTCTGATAAATTCTTACCTGGGGTTGTTCCTGGTTTTGTCACAAGCCAACATTTTTTGCTGTGGACTTGATTTATTTATTAGTTAAACTACTAATGTTTTACTTAATTTTCAACATACCACCTACGCCAACAAAAAGTAAGGCGAACGCTAAGTACAAAATCTTCATTTCGCCTAGATGCGATCGATATTTTCACTAAAAGTAAAATGGTGATACAATATTAATTTTCGTCTTTATATAAAGAATCGAAACATCCCCCCTCTACTTTTTTCTATTCAGTTGCTGTGAGACTTTCAAAAGAAATTTAAGAATAATTGTGCCTGTATTGCTCATAACTTAAAAAATTATCGGCACTTTTCAATACGTTTTTTTCATTATTATATTGTGGATAATTTTTGATAAGGGTTTTGTTTCTATAAAACTTTGTAATGAAAACTGAATTGACTGTTCTAAATATCTATCAGTGTTTGCTAAAAAGTTGTAAAATATTTTGAATTTTTATAGTCGGGCTTATTTTATTTAGCTTTATTTATAATAATAACTTTAAAACAAATCCTACCAGTTGAAAATTACTTAAAGTTTTATACCAATTAGAAATCGCAATATTTCCAACCAAAGAAATATTGGTACAAAAAAAAACCTAAATAAACACAGATGGATGCTGAACGCTGAACACAGGTGCGAAATAAATTGATGGACGAGAAAATTGAAATTTGGTTTTAGTAATTTTTTTTAAATTCATATTTCCTTTATTTATCAGTTAATGGTTTAAAAAACTTGATTAAAATCAATTAAATTTGAATTTGGAATAAATGATGTTTCAATTTAGTATTTTATTGGAACAATTTGCTGATTTTTGAATCTGTTTGTCGCGAAAAAATGACCTTGACGATTATTGATGTCATATTTATCTGTCTTGCCAGACATGCCTTCGTTTTATACTCAATGTCAAGCGAAGAAAAATTTATTATTAAAAAACAATTTTATTAAAAAAATTATTTGGGAATCTATATTTCGCCTTGCGATAATTTTACTTTTATTCATAAAATTACCATGTAAGTTGCATAGAGTAGCAACAGCATTCATATTCATTGTACCAAGTGATCCAATTAAAGAATTTTCCAATAGGGCAAATTGAACCTTCAATGTGACTTGAGTTTCCGTACCAGAGGTTCCAGTCGATCCCATACCATGATAACTCACAATCGGGACAGTAATGAGGTGACGCAACTGTAATAGGATTAAATGTTGAAGCTTGTAAAAAAAAATAGGAATCTCAAATTATATTGTTAAAATTCATATTTGAAAACTTTAACTAGATTAGGATCAAGAATTGTGAGTATGATCCTAGTTTAGTTTACATTCAAAATACAAACCTGGTGTGGGAACTGGAGTGGGCTCAGGCGTTGGTTCTTTAAATTATTCAAATGAATTAATTTTGTAATTTGTTCATATTTCAGAATACAAACCTGGTGTGGGCACTGGAGTGGGCTCAGGCGTTGGTTCTTTAAATTATTCAAATGAATTAATTTTGTAATTTGTTCATATTTCAGAATACAAACCTGGTGTGGGCACTGGAGTTGGCTCAGGCGTTGGTTCTTTAAATTATTCAAATGAATTAATTTTGTAATTTGTTCATATTTCAGAATACAAACCTGGTGTGGGCACTGGAGTGGGCTCAGGCGTTGGTTCTTTAAATTATTCAAATGAATTAATTTTGTAATTTGTTCATATTTCAGAATACAAACCTGGTGTGGGCACTGGAGTTGGCTCAGGCGTTGGTTCTTTAAATTATTCAAATGAATTAATTTTGTAATTTGTTCATATTTCAGAATACAAACCTGGTGTGGGCACTGGAGTTGGCTCAGGCGTTGGTTCTTTAAATTATTCGAATGCATTAATTTTGTAATTTGTTCATATTTCAGAATACAAACCTGGTGTGGGCACTGGAGTTGGCTCAGGCGTTGGTTCTTTAAATTATTCAAATGAATAACCTTTGTAATTTGTTCATATTTCAGAATACAAACCTGGTGTGGGCACTGGAGTTGGCTCAGGCGTTGGTTCTTTAAATTATTCAAATGAATTAATTTTGTAATTTGTTCATATTTCAGAATACAAACCTGGTGTGGGCACTGGAGTTGGCTCAGGCGTTGGTTCTTTAAATTATTCAAATGAATTAATTTTGTAATTTGTTCATATTTCAGAATACAAACCTGGTGTGGGCACTGGAGTTGGCTCAGGCGTTGGTTCTTTAAATTATTCAAATGAATTAATTTTGTAATTTGTTCATATTTCAGAATACAAACCTGGTGTGGGCACTGGAGTTGGCTCAGGCGTTGGTTCTTTAAATTATTCAAATGAATTAATTTTGTAATTTGTTCATATTTCAGAATACAAACCTGGTGTGGGCACTGGAGTTGGCTCAGGCGTTGGTTCTTTAAATTATTCAAATGAATTAATTTTGTAATTTGTTCATATTTCAGAATACAAACCTGGTGTGGGCTCTGGAGTTGGCTCAGGCGTTGGTTCTTTAAATTATTCAAATGAATCAACTTTGTAATTTGTTCATATTTCAGAATACAAACCTGGTGTGGGCACTGGAGTTGGCTCAGGCGTTGGTTCTTTAAATTATTCAAATGAATTAATTTTGTAATTTGTTCATATTTCAGAATACAAACCTGGTGTGGGCACTGGAGTGGGCTCAGGCGTTGGTTCTTTAAATTATTCAAATGAATTAATTTTGTAATTTGTTCATATTTCAGAATACAAACCTGGTGTGGGCTCTGGAGTTGGCTCAGGCGTTGGTTCTTTAAATTATTCAAATGAATCAACTTTGTAATTTGTTCATATTTCAGAATACAAACCTGGTGTGGGCACTGGAGTTGGCTCAGGCGTTGGTTCTTTAAATTATTCAAATGAATTAATTTTGTAATTTGTTCATATTTCAGAATACAAACCTGGTGTGGGCTCTGGAGTTGGCTCAGGCGTTGGTTCTTTAAATTATTCAAATGAATCAACTTTGTAATTTGTTCATATTTCAGAATACAAACCTGGTGTGGGCACTGGAGTTGGCTCAGGCGTTGGTTCTTTAAATTATTCAAATGAATTAATTTTGTAATTTGTTCATATTTCAGAATACAAACCTGGTGTGGGCTCTGGAGTTGGCTCAGGCGTTGGTTCTTTAAATTATTCAAATGAATCAACTTTGTAATTTGTTCATATTTCAGAATACAAACCTGGTGTGGGCACTGGAGTGGGCTCAGGCGTTGGTTCTTTAAATTATTCAAATGAATTAATTTTGTAATTTGTTCATATTTCAGAATACAAACCTGGTGTGGGCTCTGGAGTTGGCTCAGGCGTTGGTTCTTTAAATTATTCAAATGAATCAACTTTGTAATTTGTTCATATTTCAGAATACAAACCTGGTGTGGGCACTGGAGTTGGCTCAGGCGTTGGTTCTTTAAATTATTTCGTTAAATTCATTTTTAAGTTTGGTTTACATATAAAATTTTAACTTGCAGTAGGTTTCATGGTTGGCTCTTTGCAATAAATATTATTTTATTTTTACAAAAATATAGTTTTTTTTATTCATTCTACCTCGAGTTGTTTCGATTGTTGTCAATGGCTTTGTGACAAGAAAACATTTCCTGCAGTCGACTAAATTTCTTCTATTAGTAAACAGCAACCAAAATTTTTATTTTATTTTTAACGTACCACCTGCGCCAACAAAAAGTAATGCGAAAGCTAAGTGAAAAAACTTCATGTTGTCTTGATCCGACTGTACTGTTCACTAAACTCTTGTGAAGTTATCGATCTGATCTTCCCGATGTTTTCACAGTTGTATTCAACTGCTACTTAGGAACATTTCGACTCATGATATATCAGAATTATTGATACAATTAAAAAAAAAATTGAAGCTTCTAACTAAAATAGGGGTTTCATTATGAAACTTTTATATGTCAGACTGGATACTAAAATTACCTTTGATTATCACAGAATGACAATGTTAAATTTTAATTCGTAGAAAAAGCCCTTAAGATTTATATAAGCTTTGCAAATTAGTATGAAATTCGAAATTATATGTGTCTGTCTTACTAATACTCTAAAGCGTTATCTTTGAGCTCCTTTTGCAATTCGGCAAATTTAGCAATGTCTTATATTATTGAAAAATTTGTTTTTCGCAACAAAGAGAACAGTTTTTACGAGAAATATCCATGAATCGCCGATATTTTTAAATCGATGGCATTTAAATCACGAATTATAATTTTTTTCTTTAACAAACGTCAAAAAATTTTGCTGAAATGAAAGTTTCATCACGATCAGAAATCGATATGATGTCAATAAATTAGCAGATGAATAAACACAGATGTCAAAGTAGAAGAGCAGACTAAGTTTCTTTAAAATAATTTTATTTTTCAGTTTCCGATAAGAGAGATTTCTTGAATAAGTTGTCAGTTACCTCCGAGAATCCGAAAATGTCAGTGCAATCAATGAGATTGGAAATGACAGTTTCGATTGAATATTTCACATTTCGCTGAAACATTTCGCTGTCTATTGGATCACTTCGTCGCGAAACAATAAACTTGAAGGCATAATTGATATCATCCTCGGTTATCTTTCCAGACATGCAAACATTTTGATCAGAGTCAAGCGATGAAAACTTAAAATTTGTAATTCTAGAGCGAACATTTGGCATATGAATATGACACTCGTCATCAATTTTCGTTTCAGTTAGAGAATTTTCACTCGATGTTTCAGACGACGAATTTGTTTTGACAATTTGGTTGGATCCTTCAGATTTCGTTTCAACTTCATAATCAAATGATACAGTCGTGAAGTCTTCATTATTCAAGTTGGTAGCAGTCGTAGTTTCGCCAGAAGCATCTTCATATTGAGTATCCGTTGATCTCTTGACTTTAGGGTGACTTTCCAAATACTTTTTGACGCAATGATATTCTTGTTCACTCACTCGAAGCTTCGTGGACATATCATTTACGATCTCCATCAGCAAATCGTTTTTAACAACACATTTCATTGCCGTGTATGTAAAAATTGTTTTACTTTTCTCGTTAACTTCGTCAAGGGAGCCATTTTTGTTCAAAAAAGCAGCAGCTAAGATGATATTTACTTCAAGAAACTTTTGATCTCTTAACGTTTCAACAACACATTCGACTTCGGAGGAGTTTAAGAGAGGCTGCAGATTTTTCTCGACTTGATTGTAGACTTCATTGATTGTTTCGTTGATCGACGCTTGCGTTCTGATGCAACTTTCGCTTACTTCACTTGCGTCAGACGATGTCAAACTGCTGCTGATTTCGATCGAACTCAAATAATTCACCAAGCACTCGTGAAATTCTTCTGTGTCCATAGAACTTTGAGGAATTATTGCACAATTCGCCACTAAAGTCAGCGATGCGATAAAAATTAAACACTTCATGTTTGTTGTGTGAAAGCCAGCAATGAAGTGATTGATTGTCAAAGCTTATGTAATTAAATTTGATACAGATATGGCAACGCAGACAAATGTAATTTATGCTGAAATGCAAAACTTAAAAATTCTCAGACTGGATTACAGTCGCAAGAAAAAAACACTTGAATTGCATAAAATACATTTTATTTCTCCAATTTTATTTCTTTGATAAAGTCAGAAAGATATTTATTAAATTTAAAGAGGCTCCGCTTAGCTGGTACATTTAAGTCTAAATAATTGTTTTGTTCCCTAGCTGGACATCATAAAGTTTGATTTATCATATTTTCTCCTATAAATGTTTGTCATCTTTTCTTTTAAAATTGCACATTCTTACTTCTTGAGATCACCTTTCAGTTCCGTGTACCCTCCATCAGTTTGGTAATAGTCAAGCTTGAATGCAGAGAGGCTTGTTGGGTCAGTCGACACTGTGTCGATTGCCAAAGAGCGAGGTCAAAATTTGAAATCCCGGATTGAGCTCGGCAGATCGAGGACTTTGTCTTTAATCTGGGGCAAGTTGATGTTCTTCATTGCAGAGACAGCTCGTGATGCTCCAGCTGATGCTGACATACCAGCTTCGGTCTTTTGTATCTTGTTCTGATCTTCAATCCTCGCAAGAATCTCATTCATATTTGTCTGTAAAACCATTCCCCCCATCACAAGTTCATTCAAAATATGATGAACACTGTCCGAGTGAAAGATCAAATCCAGCTCACAGACATTTTCGAAACATTTGTCGAGAGTTTCAACAAACACTTGAATGAGATCAAGAATTCCAAGCTCAGATTCACTGCTATCTACACAGAATACGAAATAGAGCGTTGCGTAGTGCCGATAAACGAGTTTGCTATCAGCGGATGCGTTATCAACAAGAAACGATCCAGGGTATTCAAGGAAGTTACAAACGCTATCTTCTCGCTTTGAAACAAGTTGGAATGTTTCGTTGATGATTTGCTGTTGTTGATCTTCGGTCTAAAATATTTTTAAAAATAATTAATTTCATATTTCAAGATCTTTAAGTCTTTCCAAACATTTAAATTTAATAATAACTCACGAAGTAAGTATAAAACTTTGAAAGCCTTGGTTTTCCATGATTGTTGAACACAAGTATCGCCTGAATCATTTTAAAAAGTCGAAAAATATGCGAGCGAATCCCTTCAAGTTTTAAATTTTCTTCTGTTGTTTACTGGGATTTTAAATGATTTCGTTGGAACGATGTGGATTTTGGTTTGGTGTTGGTGCGTTGCTTAAATTTGCTCATTGGAAAGCTCAGTGGAAAGTTGATAGAAAAGCTTATCGGCTTTTTAAAAATATAAGAATCTGTGTTGATACTATCAACTTGATAGGAAAAGAAATATAATTTAATTATAATGATTTTATAAATAAGAATATTGAACCTCAATACATTCACGATCATTCACTTTTTTTGAAAACAAACATCAACAGGTGTTCGTTCTTGCAACCCTCCAACTTCCCCTTCTGATTTCCAACTTCTGCGCATCTGCTTTTCCATCTCAAACTGAATCGATTTATAAAAAATCGATGAGAAAATTTTCGTTCGTCAGAAGTTTCATTGAAATTATTTGAAAAAATGTGGAAATCAAACGTTCTCGTTGTTTTTAGTTTGCTTCTTGTTGCAAGAACGTCGAGCGCTTCATACTCAGGTCCATTTCTCTTCTGGGGAATGGAAAACTTGAATAATTTGAAGGCTCCAACTTTGCAAGGTAAAACAATAAAATTTAAGGAAAAGTTTGATTCTGTTATTAATTAAAAATTATTTCCAGCTATCGACGACAAAATTCTTCGAGACATTTACACACAAGCGTCATCAATCGTCGTCTTTATCAGAAACTCGACTACAAAGTTGAATTATGAGAACTTCCCAAGATTGTCTGAAGTCATCGGCACAACTGAGTGGCTCTATCTACCACAAGAGACTCTTTCGTCTGATCCTCTTGAGTTCAATGTCAATGCCGAAGTTTTTGTGTTGACTGGACCAGTCGAGCAACAAGATGTTGAAATCTCAGCTCTTTACCGCGATGCCCAAGTCAACTATGGAAAGAAAAATATTCTTGGCGTGTTAGCTACTCGAAAAGAAAATTATGACCATTCAATCTTTAAACGTCAAGCAGAAGCTGAAACAACAACTGAGACACCATTGACGACACCAAGCGATGATCCAGTTGATGAAAAGCTGATTTATCTCGCCGCTGGAAAAGGAATTCTTCACACAACCACTCCACCAGTTCTGAAGTTATCAAATACTTCGTACACGTTGGATAAACACGCTGTCGTATCGGCTGATGAGCGTGGAAACATTTTGCGCCTCATCGTCAAATTCGTCATTCCAGATAAAATCGACAGGGTTCGTTAAAAAATTTAGAATTAGAAGCGATTTCTAAGAATTTTATTTTCAGATTTTCATTAAATTTGTTTTCCGAAATGAAACATCTGGTTATTGGAACATGAATGAAGTTGAAGTTGAGGATGGAGGCAAGACAACAACTTTGACTGCTGTCGGCTCTTATCCATCAGGCAAGTGATATTGTGATTAAAGCTTTGAATTGAAATTAATATTTTCATTGAATTTCAGCTCCAATGAATGTTTCCTACGCTTGCAATGGCACATTCTTGTTCAAGAATGAATCGAATTCACTTTTGTTGAGAACCATTCAAGTTCAGGGATTTCTTCAAGGCGAAAATAAATTCAGCAAAGCTTACGATTGCATTGGAGCTATGTCGCCAGCGATTCTTGCTGGACTCTTCGTCACATTCATCCTCGGTTTCGTTCTTACTATTGGTTTGACTGCAATCTTGGACATCAAGGCGCCAAATAAGTTTGAAAGCCGAAGCTCAAAGCAATTGACGTTTACTGTCCAAGAGTAAACCAAAATAAGAAAATTATACTCAATCATGGATAGTTACTCGAATATCATGTTAAACATAAAGAAAGAAAAAATAAAATAAAATGTTTGAGTTGAAAAAGAGTTTTGGAGAGTTTGCAAAAAGTAACAAATTTTATTTACGTCTCAACGTAAATCTACGAAGATCGCGTAGGGAAGTCAATTTGATTAAGAAGAAGATTTGTTCTGATAAGAGCCAATTTTATTATTTGTTAGTTTCGTTTGATTTAATTAGTAAATTTGTGTATTTCTAACTTAAAAGAAGCGCAATCGCTTGCTTTGGTTGTCTTTATAGTTTTCATTGTCAAACAATTTATATCAGAACCAGCCGAACGTAATTATTAAAAAAAAATGTGGAAATTGCACGTTTTTGTTGTTTTGAGTTTGCTGCTTGTTGGAAGAACGTCGAGCGCTTCATATTCAGGTCCTTTTCTTTTCTGGGGAATCGAGAATTTAAGCAACTTTAAGACTCCAGCTCTGCAAGGTAGAAAAAGATGAAAATTTTGTTTCCGTCAATGAAGTTTTTTTTTTCAGCAATCGACGATCAAGTTCTTCGCGGCATTTTTGCACAAGCGTCATCAGTCGTCGTTTTTATCAGGCACTCGAGGTCAAAGTTGAATTATGAGAACTTCCCAAGATTGTCTGAAATCATGAAAACAAACGATTGGCTTTATTTACCGCAAGAGACTCTTTCGTCTGATCCCCTTGAGTTCAATGCTACGGTCTTTGTTCTAAACGATCCTGTCGAGCAACAAGATAACGAGATTGCAGCTCTTTATCACAAGGCCCAAGTCAACAGTGGAAACAAAAATGTTCTTGGCATCCTAGCCACTTGTAAATCTGATCATTTAATCTCTAAACGAGAAGCAGAATCATATAAAGTAACTGACACGGAAAGCGTTGAAAATATTTTGTACATCGCAAAAGGAGTAGCAATGTTCCGCACAGTCAAGCCTCCAGTTCTTTACATAGCAGGAAGTTCATACAAGTTAACTCACGTCGTTGACGTTTCCGCTTATGAGCATAAAACATTTTCACATCTCACCGTTAAGTTCGTCAATCCTCATGTGAAAACCGACAGGGTTCGTATGACTTTAGATAAAAAGTTGAAACATATTTTGATGAGTTTCTTTTAACAGATTTTCATTAAATTTATCTTCCAAAACGAAACAAATGGTTACTGGAATATGAAAGAAGTTGAAGTTGAATTTGAAAGAAAGAAAACAACTTTAGCTTCTGTCGGGGATTATCCTGAAGGTGAGTGATCTTAACAACAAAATCTTGAATTTAAATTAATAATTTCATCGAATTTCAGCTCCACTAAGATTTTCTTATATTTGCAATGAAGTTTTCGTGTTCATGAACGATTCGGTTGTCCTTCAGTTGGAAACAATTCAGGCTCAGCCATTCCTTGTATCAAAGCAAATCGAATTCGGTAGAGCTAACGATTGTACAGGTTTTTTTACAACACCGATTCTTGCTGGAATCTTAATTTCCGCAATCTGTGGTTATGCTCTCTATATAGGTATTAAAGCAATTCTCAACATCAGACCAAACGACAGGTTTGAAAATCGTCATGCAAGGCCATTTGTGTTCAATATCCAAGAGCATCTTACCCTGAACTGAAATGAAATTATTTTCTCGAATAAAACAAAGTCGGAATAAATTTTTATAATTTTTATTTTACTTTTATAGGTCAACACTACTATTTTTCAGAACAGTTTAATCCTTAGTTTTGCTCAATCCAGAAATTCAAAATAATCATAAAATGTCGGTAAGAAGAATTTAATTCAATTTTATCTGATTTTTTAAAAAGGTTCTTTAGATAAGACAATAAATGAAGACAGAATTTGTTACTGAGTTTCCACACGTTTCGTCAAAATTTAGACAGTTTATAGACTATTTCCTTATTTCTATTTTAAATCCTGGAGAATTCTCATCATCCTTATTTTCATGGAATTTATTATTCTTCAAGCCATCGCAAAAAAACTGCCAAACAAATATTTTCTTAGCTTTTTACCAAATGTCATAAACAAAACCGAAAGCTTTTGGAAACGTTTACTATGAAAAGCTTTTTTCTTTCATTTTGCAAAAATCATATTCGTAATTGAAGCTTAAAGAGCTTTCATCAGCTTGAGGTAGTGTAGTTAAAACTTTCATTTCCTTATTCTTCTTTATTTTGTTTCGCTTTTTTTTTTGGTAAAAGATACGATTTTCTTTAAAATGAGGTAGCTCGTGGCGGTTTTCATTCTTTCATTCAATAAACGAAGGTTTTGGAATAATTTCTGAATTGTTTTCATTATCTCACCAATCAATTTTTACATCTAAACATTGTGTAACTATTTTAATATGTCAAGTGAAAGTTTTCTGATAATTTTTTTTGTTCTTAATTCTCAATGAATTTAATTAAATTTTTATTTTAGGGAAACTGTCGCTGAAAAGATGTCTCGCCATTTTATTTTGGAAATATCGTGAGCTTTCGAAAGTTAGTTCAGCTTAAGCTGTTTTAAAATTCTCTCGACTGAGAACTGATCAACTTCACCAACTCATCGAGAAGCTTGAAAGTTTCCTTTTGTGTTTTGAGATTAGAGTAATTTTCTGTTTTGTTTTGTGATTATTTTTGTTGCTGCTTATTATTATTACCAACATATACTAACAGAGGAACATAAACTATTATCACACAGGCTGGCTAGTATATGAGGAATTAATAATAATCAATTTCTTCATCTTCGTCTTCAATCCATCAGGTAAGAGCAAACTTAAATATTGGTTATTCTCGTTTGTAACATTGACAAAAAGGATTCTGATGATTGAAAAAGTTAACCAATATTTTTTAAAGTTTATGCATTTTAAAACAATGGTCCATTAAAAAGCTATTTTGATAAAACTATCATATTTTAATTCAAGAAAATAAAAAATGGGGAAAATTATGAAGATCGCGTTTCCGCTTGAAACACATCCGAAGATTCAAGTTTAAATTTATAGTTTTACACAACAAAAAAAGTATTCGAATTCAATTTGTTTAAATCTAATGTTCAGTTAAGAAGAGTTGAAAGAGCAGCCGATCGTCCGCACGTTGTTATTTTAATGTATTCAGTCTCCTTCTGACGTGCGAACTTTCATGCCAGTCTCATGCCGATCTCGTTATGAAAATAAAATTAAATAAAAACCTGAGTTCAGACGAAATAATAACTTTTTGTTGTTTTTTTTCCGTGCGCAAAATTTGATAAAGCAAAGCTGGTTCAACAAACATGAAAAGATCATTTAATGTTCGTCGTAGACAGTTTAACTTTCATATCCAGGTTGAATTATGTTTTAGGCTTTGAAATATGTAAAGAAAACTTATTTCAAATCGTTGTTGATATCTTTAAACTTTCCACCACTTTCGCGTATAATATTTTCACAATCTGGTCAAAATTTGAATCGAGAATTTAATTTTTCTTGCAGTTTTCTAAGGTTTGAAATAGTCTAAAGTGAAATTTCCATCAATCTACGTTTGAATATTCATTTTTTTCTTGTGTATGCTTGTGATTAATGTCCGCTAATTCTAAAAGTTTAATTTGTATTATTTATTTTAAATTTTTTTAACTTTAATCAGACGAAAAAGTGTTTGCTCTAACTTTAAATTTTTTCTTTTCCTTCTTGATCAAATCTTGTGAATAAAGAATTAAAAAATTATTTCTTCTTTTTTTCTTTAAATAAAGTTGATAATCCTGCTGGAAAATGATGTGAATTTCTTAGCTTTCTCTGTCGAAATTGTTCGCAGTCAGTTTTCCATTCAATTTTTATGAAATTTGATTATCCAATTTTTTCACTTTAGCTGCTGCACTTGCAGTCGTTTCCTTCTTGTTTTGTTTTGTCATTGTTTTGTTCGTAGTCCAAATTGTGAAGCCGAAATTGGGTTATTTCTAGGTTCGAAAGGTTTCAATTCTTCTTTTTTTAGCCAAAAGTTTGCTCTGTTTTTGTTTAGCGAATCAATCATCAGTTTGTTTGTTTGTTTCTTGCATCGTCGTCAAATTGTATTTTGTGGGCCGTAATTGTGTCTTTTTATTTTTTATTCTTTGTCAATCTCGAGCGTATTCTATTCTCCATTGATTTTGGATGTGTCCATTCGTGTGTCTAAATTGCTTGAGGTCGCTGATTACATATTTTTACTGGATCAGTTTGAATCTGCGTTATTTTCTTTTCCATTATTTTAAAGAGAGATATTTGAAGATTTTTCTTAAGTGTCCATGCAATTGTTCAACGTTTTTGAAATTAAAATGCTGAGAATATTCTTCGTTTCTATAAAGAAAGCAACAGCGCAAAAATAGAATTTCATTGATCAAGCAATTTTTCTTTTTGTACTGATTTGCATGCAGTTTCCATTGTTTTGTACATTTCTCAACGTTTGTCTTGCTTTTTTACGGGATTTATTTGTATTTGAAAGATTGTTTTCTCTTGAAAATGAAATTTTTAACGTTCTGGAATCGTTTCGAGGTTTTAAAAAGATAAGAAACTAACGTTTTTTTAAAATTATGTTCTAACTTGGCACAAAATGTATGTTGAGGAGTTCGCACAAGTTCGTAACTAATCGATAGCCTCAATATTGTTTGCGTCAAGCGATAGCAGCTAGTTATTCTCTCAAAACTTTTGAAGAGTTTCCAAAAACAAATTTTGCATGAAGCCAAAAGTGCGATTGGTTCGATCGCAACTGATGTTCCAAATTAAAATAAAATCAAAGTAAAATAAATAATTTTTGACAAACAAAAGTTGCGGTTTTACTCGCTAAATATCACTCATTAACGATTCCCTTTTTCAATTTATTAAGCCAAGGCGCAAACGGCTTCTTCAGTGGATGTCTAAGCGTCATTTTTAATTTCTCATTTGCGCCATGCAAACTAACGTTTAAAAAAGATTTTCTTATCATCAACATCTTTAAGAAAATAGTTTCAATCTTTCAAAAATTTCATTTTCATCAAGTCTTTAAATTTCTCGTTTTCCCCGCATAAAAATCCTTTTCGGGCTTTGTGATCGTCGATCGCCACACAAGCAAGAAGAAAATGCACGATTCTCTCTTTTTAAAAACTCTCTTCACTTATTAAAAATCTAACAAATTTTTCTTTTAATCTTTTCGTCTTAACGCACAACGATTTTTTGATCCTTTTTACTTGTTTAAATTTTAAACAACTTCCCCAGCTCCTCGCTTTTTATTTCTGTTCAGCTCGTCTGACACTAAATATCAAAAATATCAATTTTAATCATCTCTTAATTTAATTCACTAAATAATTAAAAGTTTACACGTGTCACGTTCGACTTTGACGCGAGATTATAAATCGTCAGACTTTATCAATAAACTGGCAAAAGTCCGAGCATTTCAGCTCTCGCATCTTCGTCCTCAAAATTTTATTTTTCTTTCCTCGCAGAAGCTGCTGTAGTTAAATTAGGTTGGGAGAAATAAAGTGGTTTGTTCATCGGTTATGAAATAAATAAAAATAACAACAGTTTAAAAGTTTTCCCATCTAATCAGGGAAAACGTTGGTTTGAGAGGTTGAAGCTTGTTTCATTTGTACTATTGTGTTGCAGAGTTTTGAATGACTTATGATCTATTGTTATTATCTGTGTTGCTTTGCTTTCGCATTTGATTGTTCTTAAGGATGAAAACTCATCCAAAAGTTTTAGGAAGGTGAAATGATTCAGTTTGTTAGGCAAATATTTATGGAAAATCGCTGTTTTCTATTCACATTCGTAATCAACTTAAGGGAAATTATTGATAAAAAAAATACGTCGCTCAAGGTCAATCCGTGTTTCAATTCATTTTTTAAAAGCTAAAAAATTAGAAAAAGAACAAAAAAATATTTTGATTATATTTCGGTAATCTTCGTTTTCAGCATTTTAAAAGCAAATAATTGTTTAGGAAACAGGATAATTGGTAAAAATTCAAAAACAGATCGAGATGTTGACGACTTAAGTCGTCTCTTGAAAATAAGTTTTAATGCACTTGCTGTGAGGTATTTTCATTTCCGTTTCTCTCGTCGAAATGTTGCTTAAAATTTTGAGGATTTTTCGTGCCGAAATACTTGATTCTTCTTTCATACGTCTAAGAATAGTTAAAATTATTTTCTGTCATCCTTAAATACTTTTTCTTCGTCTAGTAATTATTAACGTTTTTTTTTTCATTTAAAAAGATAAAACAATAATAAATAAGGCAATTTTTTGGTAGATTTTTGTGTGTTTTTGGCATTTTGCGGTCACCCGTCGATGTCGTTCACTTCAGTGGCAAGCTACCCTTGATTACGGGAGACCGCCACACAAATTGATATTCATTTTAAAAAGTATTTTCAACACTTTTCACTTATATACAAGTTTTCTTCGATGTGCCTTCTTTTCGCATTTGGAATTTATTCTTTTTTCAGTTGGAAATTTTGAGAATTTTTTTTTATCTGCCTTTAAAAAATATTTTAAAAAAAGTTCAAAGAAAAATATGTTTATCCTTAAAATTTAGTCCACGTTTTATCCTTAAAATCATATTTTCTTCCAGAAATTTATATATCGACGATTGATAGATATTCAATTTCTTCTAATTTTTCTTTGAACCCGGTTAATCGTTAATCAGAGATTAAAACTTAATCTAACTCTGGTTATCGGTAATCTCGGTTTTTCTTCCAGTTTTCTTGAGATTTTTTTTTCGATGAAGTTATTTTTCTTCTCAGAAAAGATAAAAATTAAAACTTTTCATTTTGTTTTCCTGATGGTTTCTGTGTGTTTGTTTGTGTATTTTCACTTTCGACGATTCTTTTGGCTGAAAAAAGTTTTTTTTTCTCTCGCTGTTTGACTTAAACGGCAACGTTTGATTGACTCAACGGTTTGGGACTTGGTGTTGGAGTCGTTGGCGCTGGTGGTACTGCGGGCTGTTGTTGAGGAGTTTGTTGACCTGATGATGTTTGTTTTGCCCGAACTGAAGCTGGTGGAGGATTCGTAACAGCTAAGAGAGCACGAATGCGTCTCTGACCTGATTGAACACTGAAGAATGGACCGATAATATGTACAGTTGTCTCTTCGTCTGCAGGCGTCGCTGCTGTATGCTCTGGCAATTTAATAATGCTACCAGTGACACGTTGAAGTTCACGAACATTCTGTCCACCTTTTCCAATAATCCGACCAACCTGAAAAGTAATTTTTTTCCGTTAGTTAAGTTTGTAAGAAGAATGAAAACATTTAAAACAAACCTGAGAACTTGGTACGAGAATCTCAACAGTCAATCTGACATCATCGGTTCCTGAGACAAAGCCTTCCTCTCTCATCTTTTCGTATATCAGATACTGAGCTTTCCATTGCGCTTCAGCTGTTCCAACAATTGTAACCTTTCTTTCTGTTTGCTGTTCAGCTGGCTTGTCAGCTTCAAGAGGCGCAATCTTTACATTTGCTCCACTAAATCTGATAATGTTTCGGATGTGTGAGCCCTTGGTTCCAATGATTGCTCCAACAGCGTTATTTGGTATGTAGAGGTAAGTCGTTTCCTGCACATCAGCAGCGCCTGCAGCTTGACCGCCAGTTGGCTGATACATTGGAGGGTAGCTGCTTGCTGGATAGACTCCAGCCCCGCTGCCTCCTGCTCTACCTCCAGGGAATCCCATGGTGTTTCCAGTTGAGGTAGACATCATGGCCATCGGATGAAGGCCGGGGAACATAATACTTTGCGGTGCCAATGCCTGCAAGTCGTTTTCATAGCTTTGACGCAACTTCGAACTGATTTGAGCTTCGCCGCGCGACATATTTTCAATCGTTCCCTTTACAGTAATGATTCGTTCGAGGTTGAAGCTGTTGATATCGTTGATAGAGCTTACGGTGATTTTAGTGTCGGTATCTTGCATAATCCGTTTTATTGTGTTACCCGATTTGCCAATGATGCGACCGATTAAATTGTTATGTGCCAGAATTTTCAATGAGATTTCTCTATGGATAAGAAGAGCAATTCTGTTAAATGAGTCCTTTGGGAAATGTGATAAGTGACAAACTTACCCTTTCTTAGTATTGTTTGCTTCTTGTTGCATCACCTCCAAAATTCTTTTGCATGCCATCGTGCAGTTCTCAGGATTACCATAAATTGTAATCGCTTTCTCAAGCGACCCGACGTTATCTTTCCGATGAACATCGACACGCGCGCGACTCTGTTGAGTGATTTGTCTTATCGTACTGCCCTGTCGGCCAATTATTGCGCCAACCATATCGCTAGCAACAAGAACCCGCAAAGGAAAGTCAGTTTGACGTCCTGGACCACCTGCAATGTTGCCGTATTGTGAGCGATTGCGTGGATTGCGACGCTGTTGCGATGTTGCAGATGCTGCTGTTCCACTAACCGATTGAGCTTTGCTCTCATACAAAAGCTCTGTTGTAAGATTGCTTCCCTCAAATTCAGCACCATTCAATCCTGCAGCAGCTCTGAAAATTCAAGAAAGATTGATGTTAGAAGTGGTTTATAGAAAAGTTCTTGTATGTTTGAAAGTGAAAGTTTGTTAGTTTACGCCCCGACGTTTTCTCACCTCTGAGCCTGCTCAAACGTTTCAAAAGTGATGTGAACGGTTTGAGTTTTAGGATCTTTGCTCGCGACAGCATCGCACTCCTCAACACTTCCGTACTGCTTCAACAAAGGCTCCACATCACTAAAGTGTGCGTGTTGCGGAATCCCGCTGATGATGACCTTCGTCGTTTGACTATGTGAGAGATCGATGGGAGAGTGAGATAGTGAGCATTTTAGCGAAAAGGATTTCAAGAATCTTCTTCGTCTTTGGGGAAATATTAATATTCGTTAATGACCCGCGGTCTTCTCCCTTCCCTGAGATTTTTGTGATTTATTTGACAGTCAAGAACAACATAATAGAAAAGGGAACCTGCAATCGTTGATGATCGCGTCCAAGATTTTCTTCCGCGTTTTCCCTTTTTCCCTTCTCGCTCATGCTTAAATCACCGAATTGTCTTGAAAGGAAGGCTTTTTTTTTCTATTTTTCAACTGCTCGAAGCAAACGCATACAATGGAATATTTAGGCTTAAAAATTCCTGAATTTAAATGAAAAAGTATCCCATCTGGCATTTGAGCAGAGCACTCACAAAAAGTCCTGTGAAGGTTACACAAGAGAAATGAGAGAAGCGTTTTGTTAATCTGCCCGCAAGCCCTGGCGTTGTGCGACATGAAACTTACACAAACGGCCGTTCGCGCACATACACCGGGGAGAAGGACGACAGAAAAAAGAGGGAAACTTAAACTATTCACGTGCTTTTTTGCGAAAATAATTTTGGCAATTGAATGGCTAGATACCTCGGATACCGTTCCATTGAAAATGAATTTAGAAAAGAAATTTCCGAGAGGAAATTTAATAGTCTTTAGCGAACCAGGAAAAAAAGGGTTCCATTTCAAGCCTCGGACTCTTCTTCTTCGCTGTGATACTTCATCAAGATCAGAACATAGAAGAGATTAGAAAGAAAGAAATAAAAAAACATCGGCCGAAGGTGAATCTAACGATGACGAGAGACTGAGTTGTTATCAGCGAGAAATTCCAATCGTGAGCGATAAGAAATGTGACATAACGAAAATCAGACGAAGAAGAAAACTTTTCATTCATTCATTTCATGATTAAAGTTCATAAATAAAAAACTGAAGTGACAGTTCCGGGAAATTAAATTTAGTCAAAATTTACTCCGGAACGTTTCGTACATCTCCTAGTCATTGAAATCTGCATGTAACAAAGCATGCGGAACCAAAAGGAAACTTTCCCCAGTTGGAACATAAATAAATCTCTGAGAGGCATGAAAATTGGCGCGCGAAAAAGAACTCAAACATATCCCGGGACCAGTATAAGACGATTGAACAAGACCAAGAAGAAGGCAAAAGGGATCAGAATGAAGTTTGCAGGTAAAACTTCTCTCTCGTCTAGTTCTCGTCTTCTGTTCTTGACTATTTTATGTTAGAATGTTTAAATGTCTTGAGTTATGAACGAGAGAAACTCACCTGGATCCATTTTGTGGCGTGAGCGGCTGAGTGACTTCGAGTGGATCATCGAATATCTGCTCACGATCCTCTTTTGATAGCTCCAATTCGGCAAATTGATCAACGTTTGACGCCATTTTCACTGAACCTTCCTTTTCCACTGAATTTCCAATTTTTCACTAATTTTTTACAATCTCGCGGTAATTTTAAAGCGAAACTTTTTGTCAAAATAGTTTGTGTTTGTTAATTTCAAATTTTGATGCCAAACTATTGCTTTCGAGTCCGGAAATTCTCACAGACACATTGATGATGATGCTTTTATGCTGCTGCTTGCTTCTCTCTTTCAACTTTTTTTTTGCTTGTTTTCTTAAACCACTTTCAAGGCTATTTAACTCGAAATATCTTCTTCTTACGATCGCTTGTCCGAAACAGAGGAATTTTCTTGGTGGAAAAACTTTTTTTTATATATTTTTGAAGTGAAAATTGTTTTAGGGGAGAAAACGAAAAAGTTTAAACACTGAAACCTGGTGAACGATTTTTTTCACGGATTGGTCTTGTTTTTGATAAAGAAAGGAAAACTTGATATTTTCTCCTGTCACGGCGAAGCCTTATTATCTTCTGTAATGGGAAAAGCGAATGGAAAATTTTAGAAAACTATTCACTAATTAAAAAATAAATAAATTATGTGGAACATGAAAATAAATTCGCGTGCACTTTTATGTCGAACTTACTTTGATGAAATTTCAAACTAAACTGAGAAATGCCGGCAAAATGCCGTCGAGAGCGTCCGATGAGAGACGTAAAAGGAAATGGGGAAGAGAGAAGGAGAGAATCTTTCATTTCCCTTTCTCTAACTTCTTAAATACGTTTTTCGGTTGTTCCAGGGCGCCGAAAAATATGTTTCACGATATGCTCAGCATAATTTGGATTTTTTTGAGAGAACATTTTCGGGAGAGGAAATATTTCAACACCAACACACATTGGTTCCTTCAAATGTTGTTTTTTTACTTTCGGAGATTTAGGAGATTTTTACTTGTGTGAATTATGATTTTGGAAATCATAGAAAATGAAAATTCTTCTTAAAGAAAATTCTACGTTCAATTTCCGAAAAGTTTCTAACAAATATTTTCATTCACAAAACAACGCAAAAGCAAACGAAGATGGAAAGAGAGAGAGAAGGAAAGATATTTAAGAATCCCAAGGTCTGTTTCCAAGAATTGTCAGCGTCCGCGAAATCAAGAAAAAAACAAACGAGAAAAATAAAAAATTGTAGGTTTCGGCATGAGAGAAAAAGGTTCCGAAATAGGAGAAAAAAAATGTTATCTCAGGGATTTAACAAGACTTTGATCAATTCCATTTCGCGCCTACATGAAGCCCTCGCACTAACCCCTTGCTTAAGTGAAGGAGTGAAAATTTTCCAGCGATTCCTTCTACTTTCTTAGTTCGTACTCGGAAGCTTTTCTCAGCAGCCAAACCGCATCAACGATAATTAATTCCAATGAAAGCAAAATCACGGGCAAATCTTTTCTTGTTTTGAATTTGGTTGAATCAACGAGTGAGCGCATTTCGCGCAAAAATGGGATGAAGCGTGGAAAAAGAAGATTCCCGTCCCGTCCTAGGCCAGAAAGATTCTTTTCATCTCTCGGAAACCTTCTTTTGTCTGTGGCGAAACTTCTTTCAAAGAGCTCATTGAATAAGAAATTAGAATTAAAATGGATTTTCAACTTCGTTCGTTGTCTAGTTCGGGCGGTTCTCTTCTACCCCATAAAACCGGAATCCTCCTTAGTGACACTGAGACTTCTTACAAGGAAAGAGCAACAAAAAAAGATTTCGCGCGCGTAATCAACTTTTTCCCATGCTGGACCATGGGAATCTAAATTCGCAATTGATGATGCTCCAGTTACCAACGACTATCGAATTAGCGACGAGCGAACCAGTCTCACTTCTTCACGAAAGAAGTTATCGTTAAAAAACGATTTAAAAATGATTCAAGATTCTGCGAAGCAGCAACAGGAGTATTCACAAAAATAGAAAATTGTAAACTTTGCCCACGAAAATTTGGAAAACCTTCGCTTCAATTGAACTCTTTTTTTAGTAAAAAAAAACTCAAGAAGCCTCGAAAGAATCTCTTCATTCACAAAGTGGTTTTTTATATTCTCATTGACGCCTTCTTGTTACCAAATAACGAAGGTCAGAGTCAGCGTTTCCATTTGAGAATGAAACCAAACAAATATTTATTCTGAGAAAATTCATTGCAACATGTGCAATAATAAATTCGCGAAATATTCGCAATTAAGCTTCGCATGTGTATTGTGAACTTCACCGGTTGATGACATCACTAATGAAGTATTTTGTTTGTTTGTTTCGATGCTTTATGCGACTTACATCACTCGCCGTTGAGTCTTCCGACTCAAAATTGATAAATTGCTTTGGTTGATGGAAACGTAGAAGAAAATCTGAGAAGTGTGATTATCAAATTAAGTGATGCGTACAACACCAACACACCCTCCGCAATCTGTTCGTCATGACCCATGTTGAGTTTTTCACTTCGGAAATGAATCACATTTTTAAATTTGAAATCGAGCTTCGAATCGATTTCTTATCTCAAAATATTCCGAAAAAACATTCATTACATCATCAAAGTGAATGCGTCACAATCAGCGAGAGAAGCATAACTGAAATTCTGATTCGTCATCATCGATCGCAGAAAATTAACCTCAAAAGAACATGAACAGATCGCTAAACTTGAATCATCACAGTCGCGACGAAACAAACACGAATCGAGAAAAAAAATCTAATCACCAAAAAAGTTTATAAAAAAGTTCATTCAACTCGTTCCCGAAAATAACAAAACAAACAATTTTCACTACTTGCTCCCCTTCCATCATCACCCCTCCCTCGCAGCAATTCTATTTTTGGGTATAGTCATGATTTAAACTTCAGACGGCGATACAAACCAAATTTTAAAACCAAAGGTGAACACTGCGATATTTTTTTTTCACGAGCAAAGCTCAGAAGTTTGAATTAAAAAATTTAGATCTTTTGATTTTTCCTTGTTGATGGCAATTGCGTATGTTCTGTTCATGTATGGGCCATGAAGGAACGAGACGGTGAGCGGGAACGTGGAAGCGAGACGGAGAAATTGTGCGTAAAAACAAATTTTTGTTTTTCTCTTCACAGACACAGACAAAGGTCTCATTGCGAGGTAGCAAACACCACAAACACATCCAAAGTTTCTCTTGCATATTATTTTTCTGCTTTTTCATTGTTTACGGATTGTTACGATTTTCACTTCAAATTTCCACATAATTTTACTTTTATCGAGTTGACGCGACCTGTAGCCTCATCAATCAACATGTTTTAGAACTTACAGCATAGATATTCCAAGGAAATTTTCCTGATGAACTCTCGATTATTTTTTTTTCTTACTTGAGGGCGCCGCTCAAGAGGGAAAAACAAAAGAAGCCACGCGGCGGGCGGATTTTTTTCCTTCTTTCGCTTGCACACAACGCAAAACTGTAAACACCGGAACGTTTGCCGAAACTTTTATTTTTGAGACTCAATTTTCCACAATTTTCAATTTTTGGCGATGAAAAAACGAAAAAAAGGCGGAAAACGGAAAAAAGTTTTTCGCGACCGAAAGAAATTTTCTGCTGTTTTTTCTTGACTGAAGTGAGTGTAGGGCGAACCGACTCAAAGCCAAGATATGATGGGGGTGAGCAGCATGGAGCTGAATAAACTCAGCCCGTCTTTAAAAAATCGCGGGAAAAAATGTGATGTTTGCCATTGCGCAATGAAACTTTTCTCCTCTGGACAATTGCATTCTCGCCAATCACTGCACTGGACAGATGCAGTTTGAAAATGCAATGGAACAAAAAGTGCATGCGCTGCGAAAGGGTTGATTTTGATTCGCAGATATCTTGATCGCAAAATGGAGAATCGCGATTTATAAATATTTCGCGATTCCAAAATATTTCGCGGGAAATATTTTCATCTCAACGTATCTCAATTTACATGACAAACGATCCTTTGCTGTCCGCGGTCCAGTTAACAACCATCCGGTTGTGTCCATTTATTTTCCCATCAAAACTCGCGCACATTTAATTTAGTTAACAAAAGCCTTTGATTTGAAATTCTAATTTAAGAAATTGAAGAAAAGTCTTTTGTTGATTTGAGAAGACGTCCAGAATCCTTTTGTGTGAAATCGTGTCTGTCACTGCTCTGGGGACAGAAAACGACGAGAGGGTCAGAAAATTCACGGACCAGTTTGATAATCTTTGATTTTTTGGCGGGAAGCATCTTCAAGCTTCTTCATGATCTTTTAACGATCGCGACTGATTCGAAGATATTCAGCTGAAATTGCACAAACACCGACGCCTTTTATCATCATCTCCCAGTGTGTTGGTGTTGATGTTTTTAATGTCACAAAACCAGTTTCTAATTTTCTTTCATGTTTTTTTTCCATTAACATTTTTTTGTCTTCTGTAAACTTCGGTCGAGAAATTCCTTCCTAAAAGACGGGAAAATGTGAAAATTTCTGTAAAATTGTGTTCAACAAGACTTGCGTAAGTTGTGAGAGTTGAAGGAAATTGCAAAGTGTTCTCGGAAGGCTGAAGCCTTACTTTGCGTCGCGGGTGGATGAAAAAAAATCTTAACGTCACATTCGAGGAATTTTTAAGTCAATCGACCTCCGGAGAGTTCGTCACACAAACGCTGTCGGATGATGTCACATTAACATCGAAATCGTGATATCAAATTCAACCGAAATCATTAGAAATCGCCGTGATTTAATTATTGATATTGCACCTGGTGTTGTGCAAAGAGAAAGAGAGGGCGTTGAGATCTCTGTATTAGTCTGCTCGTATGTGACAGCGGTTGAGAGAATGAAAAGTAGTAAAAATACATTGAAGTGATGATGGAAATGTTATGAATGAAATAATTTTGCAAGTGAAGTCTTAGCAAAACGTGCAACGTGCTTAAGAGGGTTTCCTAAGCCGCCAACGCTTTATTTTGCTATCTCACTTCGTCCAAGTTAAATCAAAAAGCTTAAAGCTTTCACTTTTATTTTATAGAAAGCAACAAAAGACGCGTCAAAAGACAATTAGAAGTAAGCCATGTCGGCAATCACACACCGTCCTCCATCACAGTCTCCTTCCAGCCTTAAGCTTCCTTACGGTTACAATCTCGATCTAGATTTCATCAAATACTGTGAAAGCGTCACGCAGCTCGATCCTAACGATGCAGAATATCAGAGAAGACAAAGACGTCGACAAAGACAGTCGATGGAAGTCATGCTCGGCATTCAGATCGAAATGCAAAGTCAAATTGATGAGCTGAGTGAGTTTTGGGAGCGGCAGCCGCCAGAACCTCCTCCGCGTTCTCATTTGCATCGAATAGAGTCGCCGATCGTTCCAAGCTACACCAAACTACAGAAACAGCCGAATCTGAAATCTTGGGATTCTTCGCTGAACGAAGCCGTCGATGATTTCGAGAAAACCCTTGAGAGAAGTAAGAAGGGAAAAGACAAAGAAAATTTGTCAGAACGAGGAAGAATTAGGGAATTTAAAGAAATCGGTAAGAATCATAAAATTACAAAATTAACAACGTAAAGTCAAATCATCATTCCGCTATCGGCTTGATAAACATGCCAAGATAAAACTGACAATACGATGATTCAACGAACTAAAATAGAAATTTGATAAACAAAGAATCGCGTGTCGTCGAACTAGAAGAAGATCATATTCATGAGCGAATAAATCTGAGACGACCTTAAACGCTCTGCAAAAATAGAAAAGTTTGCAAACTTTTCGTTTATTTTTATCCAAGCGCTTTCTTTTCGGTGATACTTAAAACAGATCATAACGGCGAGCATAGAAGAGAAATAAATTATTTGGCATTGGACAAAGATCAAGACGTAAGAAAGAAAAAGTCCGACTCATTTTCTTAGGTTTTTCATCTCAGTTTTCGATTCGACTTTGAAACATAAACGACGCGAAAAATTATTTCCAATGAATTTTTGTGAAAATGCAACGATCGAAAATAAGAATCGAAACGAGATTTATTGATAATTTATCTTTTGTGAAAAATGAAAAGGCTTCAGGAAAATCTAAAGAAGTCAAAAATGTTAAAGAATTTCAGAAATTCTTTGATAGTTTTAAGCGTGCCATGAAGTTTGGTTCGTGTTTAGCAAAATGTTGTCGAAAAGTTTTCTAACGTTTCTTGGAACTTTCTCAGGTGATTGCATGCCTTCAAAACAGCAGCCAAAGCTACGATTAGTTCGTCAGGAGAATAATACTATTCACGAGTCCATCGAGGCTATCGATGGAACTTTGTTGGATTTGAACTCCAGTGAAGCAGCGCTCCGAGGAAAAATTCGTGATTTGGAGGAACAAACCAAATTAATTCCTTTGCTGCAGCTTCAAATTCAATCATTGAGAGACGAACGTCAAACTCTTCAAACGCAACTCGAATCTCGCTCTTCTTCTACGTCGTCTTCTTCCCCTCATCCTCCCCAGCCAGTGTTTCAAGCACAACGAGTCAGTCCAGTCTGTTTAAATGCCATGAAAGTCTCGCCGCCAATCATACCGAAGCGATCGAATCGCTCTACCGGCACAAACACGAATTTAGTTCTACAACGGGACGTTGGATGTTCACCAGAAGAAGCTGCACCTAAGATTGTTCATCGTGGAGTCAGCACTGATTTCATTTTAAAAATTGAAGGAGATGGTGGAAGATTGTACACAGAGAAAGATTTGAAAAAAGCGATTGAGATGGCGCACGCTAAAATGAGAAAAACAACCTCGAGCATTGGAGTTCAAGCGACGGAGAAAGAACCGGAAAAGTGAGACAAACATTTAAATTAGTTCGATTAATTATAAACATCTTCTCTTCTTAATTTTTAAGACCAAAGCTTCGAACGATCGGATGCAATCCAATAGTTCCACAAATGATTGATTCATCATGTGGAACGGACAGTCGTCAACCACTGACGATGACTATGGTCGAAGGAATCGCAATTGCTTCGACTACAGGGCAACTCGAACAATCACCAAACAAAGACATGCCATCGCTTTCATTGAGAGACATGAATAAGTTGCCAATTACACGAACGAGTGCGACTCAAACATTGAACCCATTGACGCACAACCAAACCACGCAATCATCGCCCTTAGTCACGAACAAGGCGACTGACTCGAACGATCTGATCCGAGTTGTTCATAAGACATCGAATACCGAAGTTTCACAGAAACGCGATCAAAACGTCCACACAGGCGATTTAATTAAAGTCTTCCAAGCGGGAACAAACACTCCGCCAGCTCTTGTGCCAATCACTAGATCAACAGCTTCCAACACAAACGCAGTCAACATGAAAAGCGTTGGAGTTAACTGCGAAACTCAATCGGAAGTGTCAACTTTGAATGTTCAAGGAAATTCGAAGATTCCACGACCAAGTCCAATGGCTCAAAGAAAATTTGTTAGACAAGAAACGTTTACGGTGTCGAGTCATCCTCAGCAGCAAGACGATGAAGTTGTTAAGCAGTGTCCAGCTGAAGCACTTCTCAAGTAAGTCAACGACTTTTCTATGCTTCGCACCCTCAAAAAAATTCTCCTTCGAATTTTCACTTCGCGCACGCGCATCGTCGATTTCTTTCAAACACTTCACCAACACAAAAGGGAAAATCCTGGAAAAACAAAAATAGTTTTCAGGTTTTTCCTCTGTGAAAATTAAGAAAGTTTCCCGTTTGGCAGTTCGAAACGGAAAGTGATCAAATGTTTGAAGAGATTTTCGATGTGAAGCGCAGTCGGAACTTACTCGACATGTTTTTATCGCCAACTGAAGATGACGATGGACTCATGAAGGATATTGAGAGGTGGAAAAGTCGATTCATCATTTTCTTTGTTGTGAAAAATCAATTTTAATTTAATCCTTGAATGCTCGTTATAGGCTTACGATGACGCAACACAGTCCACTGCCTCGAATCGAGCCGCTGGCTCACGGGAAACTTTCTGTCCCAATCAAAGATCCGTCGCCTGATCCTATTCGTGAATCACCGATTAGGGAATCTCCAGTTGAGTCATCGCCACTGAACGAGGAAGAGACTGAAGTTGGAGCATCAAAGATGCCAATGTCGCCGTCAATTGAATATCTCGATGATGATTCTTATGATGAAGAAGACGACGATGACGATAAGTTCAATGATGATCATATCGCGCCTTCGACAATACCATTGAGACCTCCTCCAACTTCTATCAGTACTATCCGTCTAAGCCAACAAAATCGAGTCAAGTAAGTTCACAGTTTTCTCTCTCGATTTCTTTTAAACAATTTTTGTTTTGTTTTAGAACTAAACCAACAAAGGAAATGATTGCCGCCCTGAAAGTACTCAACGATCATCTCCAGAAGTCGCCAGAGCCAGATGAATCAGAGATTCGAACAGCTCGGGAGGTCGCATCGTGTGAATGGTTTAAAATCTCAAGCACAGACTCTGCGATTCCTGAAAATGTTGAAGACTATTTGGACTTTTTCGAAGAGCAATCATGGGATCTGTTGACTTACATGGTGAACCTTGCCGACAAGAATGGCAACACAGCCATGCATTATGCAGTTTCTCATGGAAACTTTGATGTCGTTTCGATTTTGTTGGACTCCAAGGTAAGTTGAAAGTCTAGATCAAATAAATCAATGCTAATTCTTCTATTGAAGGTTACGAGCATCAATAAAACAAACAATGCTGGCTACACTTGCGTCATGTTAGTCTCCTTAGCGAAGATTCTCGTCGAAGAGCATCGAACTGTCGTCCAGCGACTCTTTAAACTTGCCGACGTGAATATCCGTGCTACGAAGAACTCGCAAACAGCTTTGATGCTGGCCGTGAGTCATGGCAATGGAACTATTGCGACGATGTTAGTCGAAGCAGCAGCTGACATCAATATTCAAGATGATGACGGGTAAGAATGGCTAAAGATAGAAAAGTCAAGAGTTTATTAAATTTTCATTTTCTTTCAAGATCAACTGCATTGATGTGTGCAGCAGAGCATGGCCACCTTGACATTGTAAAATTCCTTCTAGCTCAACCTGATTGCGACTCAACGAAGGTTGATGTTGTAAGTAGTTCAAACATTTAATTGATTCGAAAATATTTAAATCGATTTCTTTTAGGATGGCAATACAGCTCTGAAGATCTCCCTCGAGTCAGGTTACCATGACATCGGTTGCCTGCTCTATGCTCACGAGCATTTGCTTCGCAATAAGACAACGCTCAAGCGAACACCGTCAAGTATGAAATCGTCTACGAGCTCACTGAATTAAGCGTCTGGTGTGAGACAGCCGAGAATTGAACGTTTGGATAACATCGAGGACACGAGGGAACATTCCATATCGAACAAATGAGACAAACAAAAAAATTAATTTTCTAACAACTTCTAACAGATGCGAGAAGAATCTTTTTATTGGAAGGAATTTCCACAATTTTTGCACGATTCTCATCAAAATGCACTCAACTCAATCGTAGACGACTTAAGGAAAATTATTTAAAAAGGAAGTTTGTGAAAATGAGTGAGAGAAATTAGTTTTCATCACAAACTTCTCCTTATCAAGATTAATTTTAATCTTTACTTGCGAAAGAAACTAATGAGACATTAACCCGAAAGAAACGAAACTGATCAACTGAACAAAAAAAAAATACTTATCAAGAAAGTTGTTTAAAGATTTAAGGTCCGAAGTTATTTTGTTTTTACTTTTAATTTCTTTTGTGGTGCCTTAGGAAGAGAAAAAAAGTTTATTTGTGAAGAAAAAAAATGTAAAACCTGGAGAGTCGTTTAAATAAAAAAAAAGTCATAACGAAGATGATTTTCTTTCATTCAAAAAACAGCTGACATTTGTTTTTCCTTGAGCGGTTAAGTGGATCACTTCGGATATTTGGATATCTTTTCGGAGAGAAAGATTTTTTTTCGGAGCAAAACCTTTTGTTTTGTTTCACTGTTGTTTTAATTTATTTCTCGCCAGTATTTTTAGCTGTAATTTAGGTGAGTTAGAGGGTAAGAAGCATGCTCGATGTGAATTAGGACCGTTTGGAAATCGGGGGAGTTGAAAAATGAAAGTTGAATGACAACGAGATGAGAAAAAATTACGAAGAAAACTTATGAAGAAAGATCAACAAGAAATTGAGAGAATTGAGAGAGTTGAGCGCTGCGTTGCGCAGTCGAGTTTGGATTGTGCAAAGGAAAACCTAAAGTTTTTTTTGATTGTTGAAAGAAAATTGCGACGCGGAAATGCAAATGCAACCTTGAATCGTGCACACAAAGACGCTGAAATATGATGCAATTTCATTAATTATTCGCCTTCTCTAGCGATTTCCATCTCGTTTTGTTAAAATTAAAAAATTTGTTCTCACGTCTAAAGATTTTCTGATGAATCGAGATTGTTAGAATCATTCAGTGGACAGTTTTTCATCGGAGAACATCTCTCAAGTACAGTAGAGTGTCAAAAATTTCTTGAGAATCGCTAGAAAGGTGAACAAAGAATTTGCTTAGTATCGACTTCCTGACACTCAAGGTTGCGCTACTACTCAATCACAGGTATTATCAAATTTCCACCCGCCATCAATTTTTATGGGTTCATCAGTATCACATCATCAAAGTAATAGAAGCTCGTCGTCGCAATTAACATCACCAACAATGCAACAGTCAATCACACAACAAGCCATTCCAACAAGTGGGCCACAGCCTCTTCACTCGCCATCTTGCGTCACAAAGCCCTTGAAAGGGATCCTCAAGAACAAATCATGTGTTCAGAACGTTCAGAAGGTTCAGAAGATTGAGAAACCAGTGAAGATTGTTGAGTTGTACGTTCTAAGAGGGACAGAGTGGACAGTAACTCGTGTTCGTGAGGTAAGTTTCAATTTGTAAATCAAACTCCACACAACTAACGACCTTATCTTGTTTTAGGATGAAATAGATATTCGTAAGAAAGAGCTGAAAACAGACAAGACTGTGAAGCGCGTGTATACAAAACCAACACACGATCAGACTTTCCTTCACTTTCATCCCTTTTGACGATCCCATCGACTCCATCGGTTGTTCATCTCGAATAATTTTAAAATCCCTTTTGCTTCCCTTTAAACATTTTTCGATCAGAAAACTTTGTTCTTTAACGTATTAGTTGTCTTTTGCCACCTTTAAACCGTACAAGAAGCTTTAATAGTTTGTTAAAGAGTCACACACAAGAAGGAATATTGAAAGCAGTTTCTATTTTTGAATAAAAAGTTTTAAAATTTGAATCAATCATCAAGATTGTTGTTGAACTTCTTTTGATTCCAATCGATGGCAATTTGAACGATGTCAGTCTCGAGATAAAAGTCCACAGCAACGATGTTGGCTCCCGCTCCAAATGAATTGCGATAGAGCTTCGAAACATTCCAATTGACAGTGTCAGCCATGTTTCGTAATCCGCCGTAACGATTCGTGAGGACATCGACTGCTTCTGGTGTCATCTCTGCCATTTCAGCGAATGGTCGTGAGGTTTGGAATTCTTGAGTGAGATTTCGTCTTGAGTCTTCGAGGAACTTGACGAGCTGCTCTGAGCCGTCCTTCACCTTTCCCCATCGTTGACGAACACTCTGCCAAAGGAAGCCTTGATTTTCATGATGAACCATTCCGAAGTGATCGTAAGCGACGATGATTCGCTTTCCTGTCCGCCAGATCTCTCCAAGTGTCGCATCCCAACTCAAATCAGAATCAACTGCTTCATGCTCAAGCTAAGAAAGATTTCGAATAAAATATCTTGCGATTTTGATAAATTCTAATGAACTCACGTTTTGAAACAAAAAGAAAGCGAGTTGCTTGTGAATATCTGTTCCACGACCGAATCCAACGGGAAACTCTTGAAAATCGAGAATGACAATTTCGTTTGTTGCTTCAACAAACACTTTCACTTGATTTAAAATTTCTGAAAGTGGATGAAGTCGCGAGATTCCATGATTGGCCCAGAACTTATTTTCATTCGAACGGTAATATCCAACTCTCATGTCAATGTAACGGATGCCGTGCAACAGCTGCGACGAGATATCGTCGTCTTGAGTGAGAGTGTAGCGTGAGATGAGAGTTTCCATCTTCGTTGGGTCAAAGTTGTATTTGTAAGAAGCTGAATCGTGCGTGCCTGGAATGAAAAGCTGACGAATCTTCCGAGACTCAAGTTGCTTTCGCATTTCGTTCATCCAAAATGCGTTTGTGTGATGACAACGCGACGACACGATAACTTTGTCGACCACTAAATGAATCCAATACTTGTAGCAACCTGTGTCCAAATCCATTCGACGATGCTCCCCGAAATTATGCTGCAAATGAGTCTGCTGACGACCTTCAGTCGAGTTTAACGTCATGTCAAACAAAAGTTCAGTATCGTTATCAATTGTCCAACGATTGGCGCCGAGAAAATCCTCCATTGATACATTCGAGATTGGTCCGTCAGTTATCATAATTGTTGGATCAACCAACGAGTTCAAATCGATATTCAGCCAATTAACTTCGACATGATGATTCTTTGGGTTAATCGAAAGGTAAACCGTTCGAGTGATTTCATTTTGATTTCCTAAAAAAAAAATCTCAATTCAAAGAACAAAATTCATTTAACAAAGACAAATACCTTCGCTAATTGGCGCTCCGTTGACTAAACAAAGAAACAAACTCAAAATGCAAAGCTTTTGCAAATTTATGAGAAACATCGTCTTAGCACAACCAGAGAAGAAAAGAAACTGACAAAAAAAAAGTTTCTAAGAGCACTCATCTATAGTCTGTGGGGTAACTGTTCCCATCTCACTCTCTTTCTCTTCGTTTGCGTAGTAATTAATCAATATTTAAGACAATTGTCGAAACGTCACAGGCAATGCGAGAGCGAAAAGATGTTTGGATGTGTTGTTTGACCTGGAAACATTTATGGAAATGCGAATGTAGAAAAGTTATTGCAATTTCCTTTTCCTGAAATGATAATGAATTATTTGATTATTGAGTGTTTGAAGAAACTTGGAAGATGATTAAGATGAGAAAGGATTTCTGTCTTGTCATGGAAAGGAAATGAAATTTCTCTCTTTCAAACTACGACATCTTATAGAGCTGTTAATCTATTTCCTAAAAATCATAAACATTCGCAAAGGAGACGAGAGCTCAAGGACAATTTATCATAAACTTGTTGAACTCAAAACCAGATGTCTGCTTTAAACTGAAGATTGTACACGTCGCTCCTCTATCGCACGAAATGCAAGAAGTTAATTTTTTTTTTCGCCGAACCTAATTGATAAGACAACGTGATTTCTCCCTTGAACACTCGTTTGATGGCTGCAAATTAAAATTCAATTAAATGATATTTAGTTGTCGAATTACTTTTGAAGGCATCGCATCGGAAAATGGATTTAGGTAAAGCGGAGAAGTTTGGAAATAAATTGGCGAAACCTTCAAAGCCAAAAACTTTGAGTGTAATAGAACATGCTGAAATTCTTGGGAACACCATCAATCACGCTCTGATTGGTGCCACGACTTTCTATGTCACGTGGCTTGCTTTTCATGTCGGATTCGCGCAGAGCACAACTTGGCACGCTTGGTTGACAACAATCGCCTATCAGTTCTTCATGAGCGAAGGGATGGTGGCACTTTACAACAAGAACACTTATACAATGTCGATTCAAAAGCGAAAGTACAAGATTAGAATTCATTGGGTGCTTCAGGTGATTGCTTGCGGTCTTGCTCTTTATGGAATGATCTTCGAGATTTACAAGAGGCAACAGAGTCATCGTCGTCACTTTCATAGCGTCCACGCAGTTTCTGGTAAACTCTTTGTTATTTATTTAGTTTTCAATAATAAATTTGGTTTCTTAGGCTTAGTTTCCGGAATCAGTTTGATCCTCGTAATTCTCTCAGGATGCTCCGCTTTGTTCTCGGCTGAACTAAGAAACTACATCAAACCTTTCTTCTCAAAAGTCAGCCACAACTTGCTGTCAGCTGTTTGCTATCTTTCCGGGATGATTGCAATCATCAGCGCTTATTACACTCGCTCTTGGTGTATCCGAAATGATCCAGGAGAAATTCGATTCATTATGATGTGGCTTTTGAGCTTTGTTACAGCTCTCACGATGATTGGACCAGTGAAAACATTTTATTGTCAATGTCAAGCATTTCTTCAACTTTTTGATTCTTCCAAAGCTTGAGAAAACTTGATGTTCTGAAAATAATCAAAATATTTGCACAAACTCTTCTTAATAAACTTAATCCGACATTAAATCAAAACAAGTCTGAGTCTCTTTTTATTGATAAAATTTGTTATCTCCAAATTAATCTTAGGACGTGACGAATGCTTTACGAAATCGAACATTTTCCTTCTTTTGTGTATTGATGTGAATCATCTTCAATCTGATTGGTTTGTTTCCTTTTGCCGGTGAAGCCATTCGAGTGTGTTCTTTGTCGATAGTCAAATTGATTTTCCTTGTGATCAGAAAGCTTCGGTGCACTGTTTGATCTTATCAGAAGATTCTTCAATTTCTCGTAAGTCAAACTTTGATATTTTCTGCTTCCTGGGGAGATCTCTCTTGCTTTCTTCAATTCTCGATCGAAATCTTTTTCATTTTTCGCGTTCGAAATGTTTCCATTAATTTTTCTTAATCTCTCGACTTCAATTGAAATCTTTCGAAACAAATCATTTTCCCGAAACCTCTCAGCGATTTCTTCAGCTTCTGGAAGATGACCAAGTTTGATGTGCATCTTCATCAACTGATGATGACCTTTCCAGTAACTCGGATCAATTGTAATGATCTGAATTGCATCACGAAGAGACTTTCGATATTCCTTCAAATATTCATAGCATTCACTTCTAAAAACAAAATTCGTCACGTCCAGAGAATCTTCTCTTATCCTCACAGAATAAAATTGAACCAATTTAAGAACTTTTCTTTTCTCGTCCATTTGTTGTCAAGTCTTTTCACACTCGTGATTCATTTGCGACTAAAAACAAAACTTTCTAATAAGTCTCGACCTAAATATCCAACAAACAATTCATCTGATAAGTCTTATCGCTGATAACAACTTGATTATGTCGACTGAAAAGAAAGAGGCTCACAAACTATTGAACTGTCAGACGACTGAGTTATGGTTCTGATTGGAATTGATTTCGGTAGCGACTCGTGTGTTGTGACCGCTTTTAAAGGACCTGAAGAACCAAGAGTTATTTTAAAAATTCCGTGAGTTCGCTGTGAGTAATTTTGTTGCGAAACTAAGAAAAAGATTTTCAGATCGTGCGTCGCATTTTCGGGAAAGTCGCGAGAGTTTGGAGACACTGCAAAGAAACATGAAGCAACAAACTTTTCCAACACAATTTGTGGATTTAAACAACTTTTGGGTGATCACATTAGAAAACGTTCGAGATTTAACTCGACTGGAAGTGACGAGAGACCAGAACATGGCCCAGTTCTCTTCTTCGTGAATTATTTGAACGCAGCGAAAGTTTTTGAAAGCGTTGAGATCGCTGCGATGTTCTTCTCTCACATAAGATTGGAGGCAAATTCTGCACTGAAACCTGAGGAAGTCTCCGGTTGTGTCATTGCTGTTCCATCTTATTTCAATGCATTTGAACAAAAAGCGTTGTTGATAGCTTTGGGAGTTGCCGGATTGAGTTGTCAATTTGTTATAAAGGAAACAACTGCAGTTGCTCTGAATTACGGTTTCAACAAGAAATTTTCTTCTTCCGTCAACATTGCTTTTGTTGACTTTGGTCAGAGTTCAATTCAAGCTTCGATTTGTAAAATAAGTTCAAAGAAAGTTGAAGTGCTCGCTGAAGAATTTGAATTATTTGGAGGAAAGGACATTGACGAGTTTCTCGCTGAGTATTTAATTAGAAAGCTTCAATGTCCTGAGCTTTCAAAAACCAACAAAAAAGTTTGCATTGAACTTTTGAACGAGACTGAAAGGATAAAGAAACAAATGACAACTGAAACTGCAAAAATTAAACCAAACCTTGCTCATTTAGTTCGTGATTGTCGAGTGATGTTAACCGTTCAACGAAGCGACATGGAACACATTTGCCAAAAATTGTTTATTGCGATCGAAAAGCTCTTGCGAAGATGTTTACTGCATTCAAAGTTAGAAAGCCGTCACATCGATTCAATTGAAGTCACTGGCGGATGCTGTGGCATTCCAGCATTTCAAAACATGATTCTAAGAGTTTTTAATCAACCACCAAAGATGTCAATGGATAAACGCGAGTCAGTTGCACGAGGAGCTTTGTTGAGATATTCAGCGTCAATCAGAAGAAAAGGTTTTGAAGTTATCGAGAAGCCAACGGCCTCACACTACGATATGGACTGCAGTGGATTTGTGATGATGAAACAGGTGAAAGATTAAATGACTTTTCACCTTTTTCTTTTATTCGATAATTTCAGATTCACTTGAATTTTCATGGAAACCTGAATGAGTTCCTTCCTGTGACGGCTCTTCTCTTCAAACAATATGTCGAAAATGAGGTTTGAGCTTTATCATTTCATGTGACATTGAGATATTGATTAATTATTTAGCACAATATGTTGCTGAGTGATAAACGCGAATTGGAAAAGCTTGGAGCTCGTAAAAAGTTTGAAGAGTTTGCTCAGAATTTGACTAAGCCTGGAGGCAGCATCGAGAAAGTCGATGATCGAAGAAAAGCTCGAATCGTAAGCATTTTGAACGAGACCTTGAAATCAAAGCTTTTAAAGCGTGAGAAATATGACGAAATCGTGAAGCAAGTGAAGGAAATAATTGCAGACAAGTCGAGCTTTCAGAAACCGAAGGTCAGAAAGAAAATTTTAATTAAAAACTTTTTATTTTATTTATCTCAACAGGGAAAATTAATTTTGATTACGATCGACAAAAATATTCGAAAAGAATGGCAACAGACTTTCTCTCACTTAAAATCAAGAAATCAACCAGAATATGCTGACTTCTTCCAATTGATTGATAAGATCGATGTGATGCTGGATAAGAAGATTTGCGAGGGCAGCTTTGCTGTGTTTGACAGAGAAATCATCGAAGAGCACATGAAATCAGTTTTGAACGAAATTGGACCAAAAAAATCACTTTCCCTCGTCGTGATTGAAAACGCAAGAAGACTGAAGAATTGTTTATCGTCGATCCATTCAAGAGGCAATCGAATTTAAACTTCAGAAAGTATGAGAAGAAATTTTATTCAAAACTTTGTATCAAAATAATTTCACATTGCACCTAATCCAAGAGTTTCTTTAAGAACTTTAACAATTTGATTAAATGATTGATAAGGAATATTATAAAAAGTTGTCTGTTTACTTGCGAGCGAGAATTCTTTCTCTCAACATTACTTCCAATTTTCGCGAGTCAGCAGCAAAGTTTCTGATGCCTTCGCTAAGCTTTTCAGTTGCCATTTGATCTTCATTCAACATCCATCGGAAGATTGTTTCGTTCATCTCAATCTTGGCGACTTTAGAGTTGCGAGCAGATTCGGTTGTCAGTTTAACTGAAACCTTGTCGTTGGATGCGTCAAGGTCCTTGAGAAGTGATGTGCCGATGGTAAGAAGATCGCAACCAGCGAGTTCTTTGATTTCTCCGGTGTTACGGAAGGAAGCTCCCATGACAACAGTTTTGAATCCAAACTTCTTGTAGTAGTTGTAGATATTTGTGACTGAGACAACACCTGGGTCATTGGCCCCTTCATAAGCAACTGAAGGATTCGTTTTCTTGTACCAATCAAGAATACGTCCAACGAATGGAGAAATCAAGGTCACGCCAGCTTCAGCACAAGCAACTGCTTGACCGAAACCGAAAAGCAACGTCAAGTTGCAGTGAATGTTGTGTTCGCTTTCCAAAATGCGAGCGGCTTCGATCCCTTCCCAGGTAGAAGCGAGCTGATAAGAGAAAAGTTTAACAAAAATTGAACACGAGGAGAAATTTAATTCTTACCTTAATCAAAATGCGATCTTTTGAGATTCCATGCTTTTCGTAAAGCTTCACGAACTTGATTGCTTTTTTGATGGAGGCATCGCGATCGAATGAAAGTCTTGCGTCGACTTCAGTTGAAACGCGACCAGGAATCACGTTAAGAATCTCACGACCGAAGAGGACAAACAGTTGATCTGCTGCTTCAAGAACTTGATCTTCGATGTTGCTAAAAGAAAAGAAAATATTAGAGAAAACCTTCCACGTGTGACCTTAACATTGAATGTCAGTAAATATAAATGACGCTTTATTTTTGAAGGAAAAATGGAAAGTGAATGTAAGCAATCGTTAAAACATTTTTTGTATAAAAAAATCTTCTCAATCTCAAGCACGTCGTTAGATTGTCATTCCAACTCCTCCTTCTCTTATCAGTGTTTACTCTGATGCGAGAAATGGCGAGATCGAATTGCATAATTATTAAAACTTGACATTGCTTTCTTCGAGGACATTCCTTTCATTCAGAACGTAACCTTTGCCTTCAAAATATAAAAAGTTTACTCACTCAGCATGTTTGACTGCGTATTCGATTGCTTGATCAATGAATTTCGCGTATTTTTCAATTTTAGCTGCGGCAAGAATCAAACTTGGATTCGTTGTGGCATCCGTTGGCTTGAACTCCTTAATCGCTGTGAGAAACAAAAAGAATTAAAAACCACTGAAGGTTAAAACTTCTTCATTGATGACGTCAAATGACGTGATTCGAGTAATGGACAAGAAGCCGGCAACTTAACTTAGTTTTCTTACCTTCGAAGTCTCCAGTATCAGCGACGATTGTCGTGACATCCTTCAATTGATCTAAAACCGACATGCTTGACTTTTTCTTTTGGTGATTGTCTTGCTCAACGCTCATAATCGACTGACAGTGAAATCAAAATTGTGGAAAAATACTCGACTCGAAATCGAAATGAAAGGTTTGCCTGTGTTAGTTAAGTTTCTTTGGAGTCACGAAATTGTTTTAACTGAAACTTCGAAGAAATATTTTTAAATTGCAAAAATATTTTTCTCCCGTGCATTGTAAATATTCGAAATATTTCGTCGCGGAACAGAAATGTCGATTAAAGTGCTGGTTACGGGGGGATCGGGATTGGTTGGCAGTGCAATCAAGAAAGTCGTCGAAGATGAACCAAAGGCAAATGAAGAATGGATTTTCTGTAGCTCGAAGGATGCGAATTTGTGGTAAATTGAGTTGTCATGTTGGCAATGATTAAAGTTAATTAAATTTCTTCTCTAGCGACTACAATGAGACAAAGTTGCTGTTCGAAAAACATCGGCCAACTCATGTGATTCATCTTGCGGCGAAGGTTGGCGGTTTGTTCTCTAACATGAATGACAATCTTGGATTCTTGCGATCGAATCTTCAAATCAACGATAACATTTTACTTCTTAGTCATGAATTTGATGTTCAGAAAGTCGTGTCATGTCTGTCGACTTGCATTTTTCCTGATAAGACGACATATCCGATTGATGAGACGATGGTGAGTTGATCAAATGAAAAATCTTCTTAGGGATTTCAAAAATTCATTTTTAGATTCATAACGGACCACCACACGAAAGCAACTTCGGTTACAGTTATGCAAAGCGAATGATCGATGTTCTCAACAAAGCATATCACAATAAACATTCACGTTGCTTCACATCGGTTGTGCCTTGCAATGTTTTCGGAATGAACGACAATTTCAAAGAAGGAGACTCGCATGTCATACCAGCGATGATTCATCGACTTCACAAGCTGATTAATTTTGATGAACCAGAGAAAAGTCAAGAACAAAAGGAGTTTGTCGTTTATGGAAGCGGAACGCCTTTGCGACAGTTCATCTATTCGATCGATTTAGCGAAACTTTTTGTTTGGGTTCTTCGAAACTATGAAAGCGTTGAGCCCATAATTCTCTCAGTTGACGAATCCAGCGAAGTGTCAATTGCAGAGCTAGCAAAATCCATCGCAAAGGCCTTCGACTTTAAAGGAAAAATTGTATTCGACTCCACAAAAGCTGACGGTCAATATAAGAAAACAGCGTCGAACAAAAAGCTTCGTCAATATCTTCCCGAATATAAATTCGCGGATTTTGATGAAGCAATCAAAGAGAGTGTAGATTGGTACATCAAGAACTATGACACAGCCAGAAAATGAGATGCTATGAAATGACCTAAAAATGTTTAATTTATTAAAGAAGCAGTTTAATAAATATTTTGAAATGAAACTGAATTTTCGAATTTGGAATATGTAAATTTCTTCGCTAGTTAAAGTTTGCTGCTACTCACTAGAAATTGACGTAACGGGGATGTGGGGAAAAACCAAATCCAATTTATCTCAAATTCCCAAACAAATCGCTCTTAACTTTGAGCGCAAAATTTAGTTTGGGAATTTTTAGCTCAAAAATTGAGCCAATTTTTATTTTGCCTCTCTTGGATCAAGTCAAATGAGCAGTTTAGATCGAATTCGTAGTCACCCTAACTCGACGTAACGTACGTAACGAAATTGAGCAAAGTTTTGATTTTTTCGAAGTATCGTCCTATAATTTTTTGATGGTTTTGTCATTTTAATTGCATTGTAATTATAATTTTCGTGTGTTGCATGAAGCTAACGTTGTTCCCGATGCAACGTGAACTTTATTAGCAGCAACAAGACTGTGAAATTGGAATTTCTGGAAAAACAACAACAAAGTGAAAATTCTAAGAATTAAAATCATTTATTCGATACAATCGTAGTGATAACAACTTTTCAAGTGATTCACATAATTCAAAGAGTTCCAATTCTACCATAAAAGTTAATCAGAGATCGAGGAGAAGCAGAAAAGTGAAAATAGCTTGAAATTTGCAAAAATATTTCAAATGCATTAGATCTCCATCGTTTCCCATCAACTGGTGCCTGAGACATGAGAAAAGTCCAGAGCCCGTCGTCCGAAGACAGTGCTGATGGCAGTACTGGCAAGTCGGGTGACAGGTGAGCATCGCGAGTTAAGATTAAAGAAAGGACAAGTTTCAAATCCAAAATGACGTCACGTCTTCGCGCAAGCCTATAACGTAACGCAACGTAACTGAGCCAATGAAAATGATAAAGAAAATATAAACAGAAGAAAATCCAAATAGAAACTGAGAAAGAAACAATCGAAAGTAAACCGAGTAAGTGTTGAATGTGAACGAATCGTTTCGACGTGAAAGATCAAAAAGAGACGTTTAATGCGTTGTGGTGTATTTAGCTTTGATCGTGAGGATGACACAAGCGAAGAAAATAGCTCAGGATGACATCAGATTAAATAGTTTTTTTGTCGAAAGAAAACCAAATATCCACTGCGTCAGTTACGTTGCGTCATTGGATTTGTTTACTTTATCCATGGGTCTCTTCGTAAATTACGAAAACCACATTAAAATTCAAATAAAGTTATAGCATTTGCAGAAAGTTTTCATGTGTGGAAAAAACCGCAAATTTGTTTTCCTTAATAAAACAAAGGTTTTATTTTTAAATTCACGTGATTTTTATGAAAACATTTTCGCTCTTGGTTCCTTCTCGTAATTCCTGAAATGGCCCCCTTTAGCTAAACTTCTTCTAAATTTTCTGTTTCCTTTGCCAACAATCACAGGTCGCATCATCACCACTCAGTCACAAATAACAACGGCACTAACAAGTCTGAAAACGGGGCTTCGCATCAACGGCAACGATCGAAGATGCATCTGGAGAATCTCACATCGCCAACTAATGGCGATCAGCCAAAGCCGCTGATACTCGAGCTCGTCATCAACAAAGATAGAAATGGTTATGGAATGAAAGTTTCAGGCGAAAATCCTGTTTTTGTTGACAGTGTAAAAGATGGAGGAGCAGCGTATCGAGCTGGTTTGAGAGCATCTGACATGATTCTCCGAGTTAATGGAATCAATGTACGGTATTCATCGCATGCTGATGTCGTTCAGTTGATGAAGGCAACACAGAATGTTGAGCTGACAGTTCAAAGAAATGCCTTGAGCTTTAAATCGCCTTCTGGTAGCGTGAGCAGCAATCTTGGAACCCCAACCACACCAACTAGTCAGAGAAATAGTATCACAGGTCCAACACCTGTCGATGTAAGTTATAAAACAAACTTAAACGCAAAGTGCATTTCTAACTTATCAACTTACGTTTCAGCATATGAAGAGAAAAGAATTTGAATACACAAAACTCCACACGCTCTACATGATGTTGGAGCAAGAAAAGAAGAATCTAGAAAAGCTGCGCGCGAATGACTCAAACAGCGGTGAGATTGCTAAAGCTGAAGCAAACATCCGAACGTTACAGGAGCAGCTTAGGCAGTCAACAAACGATGTAAGTGAAGATAATGTTTATTGGTGTCTGGTGGTGCAAGAAAGTGGAAACAAAAAATGCTCTAAAACTAAAATAACTGCACTGTTGCGCATAACGAACTGTTTTTCATTAATTCTTCATTAACTTGATGGCCGCGGTTCAATGGAACTAACGATTCATTCGACGTCGCTGGCTTGCTGTGTTGTGTTTGTTCCGTGTTTCTTGTGTGCTCCATGTTACCATCCGATGATGATCCGTGTTGAGATTTGTTTCATTTTCTGTGTTTTTCCATCATCGCCCTTCTTTTTCCTGCAGAGCTCGACGTCATCTCTCATGGCGAGCATCAGTGCCGCGCCAGCAAAAGTTATAGCTACAGCAACAACAACAGTCGCAGCACAAAATTTTCTCGCTCGTTTCCCGCGATCATTAAGTCAATTGAATCTCGGAAGTAAACGAAAGTCATCTGTGCCTTCACCTCAGGAGGCTATATCAAAACCACTTCCAGCTGTAGCAACACCAAATTCTTCCTCGTCGTCTTCAACGCCAATATCATCGCCAAATCATCAGCAAAAAGTTCGAGTTCGCCATCATCATCCAACAGTAACGGCTGACGTTCCGCCGCCGCTTCCTCAACGAAATACCCCAAGAAAAAGTCTTCCAACAAGTCCAACTTCTATTCAGCAAGTGTCTGACTTAGATGCATCTTTGATGACGGCGGGACTTGCTGCAGCTCCTTTTGGAAGTGGAGTTGTTAGTGGAAAGAAGAAGAACAAACAGAAAATTAAAGCATATTCTGATCCGAAGATGTCGAGCGAGATCATGTTGCAAATGGAGTGCGCGAGTTATCCGCCGCCCTTGCCTCCTCGAGGAAGTTTATTTGAAGATGGAGTTTTTGGACAAGTCGTGACTAACAAAGATATTCTCGATGGAGCTGGAAGTGATGGGCGCCCTTTACCTAACAGCGTTGCAACTCAATTAAACTATCCAGTGATTACGACTTCGGTTGTGGTTCGTGATGGTCTCTCAGGTCCGCCAAACTCACATCGACATCAAAACAGTTTTGATGGAGGAATGACAACAAGTAGCTGCAGCTTGCCCGACAATGGAGCGCAACCGGTGAGTCCTTACAAAACCTGCAAGACTCCTTAAATCTGCTTTATAATTTCATTAATCTCGCTTTCTTTCGTTAACTGTTAAAAGTTTTGTTGTTTGATAACACCTCTTTTTTGCTATGCTTCTTAATGATTTAAATTTTATTTCTGAACAATTTACTAAACGTTTTTTCTTGCTGTTGCAGAAAGCGAAGAAGGACGGAAAGAATCGTGAAAGTTCTGGCACGGAAATTTCTCCTCCCGGAACTCCGCCGCCGCCTTATCATCCAAACACATCACCAGCATCGATAAATGCTGCTCAAACAAACATCGAACAGCGTGCAATTCTTTCTTTTGAGTGCGACAATGATACTGACGATGAAGCACTAGCTGAGGATGATGGAATATTCCGTTCAATTTCAATGCTGACGGCGCCTGAGAATGTCGCGTACCTCGTCGTGTTCCTGAATTTTGTACTTTCCAATTCAAAGCCAGCGCCAATCCTCTTCTACTTAATCACTGATTTGTACAAGAAAGGCAACGTCAAAGACATGCGGAAGTGGGCGTACGAGATACACTCAACATTCCTCGTTCCTACCGCTCCCCTTTCATTCTTCCCCGCGTCAGACGTCCAAAGTGAATCACTTGCTCGCGATATCGATGACAAACTCGCACAAGCAAAGAATTATCAGCCTCAAGATCGTGGCAATCAGCAAGACTTTGAAATGGTTGGAATTCTTCGTAATGTCTTCCAAAAGTCGAGATCGAAAGCTCGCGACATCGTAAATCGCCAAATGGAAGAATTCCAAGAGAAGAGAACGGCAGGGCTCGGTACAATGTATGGCCCATCAGGTCCAGAGCTTGCTGCAGCAAAGGGAAACAAACAAAGTGAAACAAAAATCGTCGAAGATTTTCTCATGCCTAAGTTGACAGTTTTGCTTGACGAATGCGAAGGAATTGCGGGTCCTGAAGAATCTTCATTATCAGCAAAAATGGCACTCGCATCGGCGCTTTCTACAGTCGTCCATAAAGTGTTTATTCCTCGAGGTGGAGCAACAGCAGGAACCGAACGAGTCCATCATTACGTTACTCGAGAAAAGTCATTCAAATCGCGGCTAATCAGCAAGAGTCGCAAAGCACTCGTTCGCGGACACCACTTAAGTTTGAGACAGTATTACGAGACTACACATTGCAATCATTGCCAGAATCTCATGTGGGGAGTTGCACCTCAAGGTTACGCGTGTGCTGACTGTGGACTCAACGTTCATCGAGCTTGTGCAAAGTTATTGGAAGAAACTTGTCCAGGTCCAGTCAATGTTCCTGTAGACAAGTTCACAAAGTTCATGGATCGAATTAGAGATAAAGGGCACGGTCAAAGTGAGTTTCATGAACTACTACGTAGTAAATTTTCCATCAGCAACTAACTGTTTTATTTATTTTCCATTTCTCGCTTTGCAGATGCAAAAAAACAAGAAGAAGAGTCATGGGATGACGCTGTTACATCCGGTAAGCTCTCTTAATAATTGATTTTCTCGACGTATTGTTTACTCTCGCTTCACCCCTGAAGTCATTTCCGCTTGTTTTTCTTCGACGCTTTATTCCGATCGCGCATCATTCTTTCCACTATCGCAATGAACGTTTCATTGACCATCTGGCTTTTCTTCTCTGACGCAATTTTTCAAAAGCGAGCGAATGTTTTTCCTCCACACAAACAAGAGAAAACCGCGGAGGGAGAAAAAAAAAAGCTAAATCGTAAATAAATAAATGGCTTAGTGATTGACGGCATCGCGCGACGTGTCTGGTTCGGGTGAAAATTGCTGGGACGGGGCGATGAAAGAGAAATCGTGAAAAAATATTTGAGAGAAAACTATTTTTAATTGATGTGGGAAATTCGGAGAGAAAAACATTTATTTTCAAAGTGAAAATTGTTGAATTTTGTCACTTCGTGAATGTTAACAGCTGCGATCATCTTCAAGGTTTCAGTTACTCCATCGACGAACGAACAAACATATTAATCTCAGTTTCAAGCTCTTGACATTGTGAGATTATTTCCGAACTCAAATGTAGCGCCAGGCTTGATTTGGAGCCGAGTCTGTTATGTCTGAGAGGGAAAACATTTCGTTTATCTAACGATTTAGAAAGACGCACGAGTGCAAAAACCTGAAAGCTTCAAATAACCTTTTTATATCTTTTCAAGTTGCCTTCTTTTATTCTCTTGTTAGAGATCTCTCGCTTCATAACGACTTCGTTCGAAGAATTTTTCGCCACTGCTCCAGTGATTTAATGAACTTTTCACCTCTTTGACTTATTTTCGAGTAATCTTCGTTAATATTAATGGCAACTGACAAGATGCGTGGGTGTCGGAATGTTATAAATTTTATAGATTTCATTTCGGAATTTTCCCATGACATTATTTGCTAACACCCCCACAAGCCTTTCTTAATGAACTTTGCAATCATTAAAGCGCCATTTAAAAGAAAAATCCTCTCTGTTTACATTCTCGCGACACAGTTTTCATATTTCTTCTCTCGCCACCTCACTCGACAAAAGGAAGAAAAGTTTCCATCGTGAAAATGAATTGAAACTTGTGTTAAACGGCGTGTGAAAAGAAAATTAGTTTTCACATTTTCCTTTCTGTTGTTGTTTTTGTCTTCTCGCGAGAGAGAATTTTCTTCTTTTCTGTTGCGAAACCTTTTTTTCACGGAGATAAATTCAGTTTTCTCCTGCTCTCGTCAGTTGAGTGTGAAATTGTAACCGCAGACGTGGAAAAACTTTTCATTCCCAGATTTTTCGTGTTGATTCACTTTTTTTTCTTGCTGTGCATCGCGAAAGTTGATAACTGCGAAGATCTGCTTACGGAAAACTTTTGACTCTTAATGTCGCAGGTGCCACTGCCGTCTTCGCTTCGCAACCTGTCGAAAAAAACTTCGCACAAGGACAGTTTGAAGATGAAAGGTTGGACCGATCAAGGGAGAAAAAAATTCCGAAACAAGATTTTCCTCTAACTTTGCAGCCGACACCAAAAACAGAAAAGAAAATAATTTTTTTCCTGTGTATCTGTTTTTTTATTGTTACGAATTTTTTTCGTGGCAACGAAGGAGATGAAAAAAGAAAAACAAACAAGAGGCGCGCGAGAAGAAACGCTTGTAAAATATGTGAAAATGTGGAGAGAAAGTCAGCGCGAAATTTCCTCTCGTTGCTTTTGTTATTTTCTTGTTTGATTGAGATGGAAAAATTGATTGATTGGAAGGCCAGATGGCTAATGAACATGAAATTTTAAAGTTATCTTTTTAATTCACAGATCGTTCAGCTTCATTTAGTGCTCGTCCGAAAGGCGACACTCAATTTCAACGTCCAGCACATGCATCAAGCAGTACCTCGCAACTTCAAGCACATCCAGACTCGTCTCAAACAGATTTCCATCCTCAAGGGTCGAGCAGTACGATCACAAGTTCGATTGGTGGATCAGCTGGTATTCTCACAGGTTCACCGCAATCTAATCAGGGAGCTGAAGGTGGCGATCATGCGCCCTCAGAAGGAAAACGAGGGAAACAAAAGACGTCTCAACCAAACGCTAGAAGTGAATCTTATAAAGAAAATTCTCCGAAGCGTAGCCGCACGAATCGGCCAAAATCAGATCCGAGCTTGTATGAGTAAGTAACACAAGTTTGTGATTCAACAGAGCGATAATAAGATCTCGTGTATTTTTTTCAGGGACGACGTTCCGTCAACAATTGACAGCAATCATGATGACACGATCAACTCGTCGACAGCTTCAGGTAGACCGCCAACCGGAACCAGCTTAGACTCGTCGCCAGCAACTTCCGAAGACGAATCCTTCCGTGACATGGAAGGATGGAATGCGACAGCAGGGGATGTTCAACAATTGACAGAAACTGAGAAAAAGCGACAAGAGATCATCAATGGTGAGTCATTGATTGCTTGATTCATAAAAATTATTATAAGCATCTCATTAATCTTTTCAGAACTTTTCGAGACGGAAAAGAATCACGTGAAGATTTTGAAAACGTTGCACAGCGTGTTCATGGTTCCGCTAGAGCAGAGCAAGGCGATGTCATCGGAGCTTATCCAGATGGTCTTCCCGCCGTCCCTGCTTGTTCTTAAAGAATGGCATAACCAGTTTGAGTCGATATTGAAATCAAGGTGGAAAGAGCACAATCGACTTGTCAAAGAAGTTGGCGATTGCCTGAATGTGGTAAGTTTGTGAGATTAATTCGTTTGTAATTGAAATATTAAAGTTTTTTCTTCGTTCACAGTTTGATGGACCTTCAGCTGAAGAGTTGAAAGAACATGCTGCGAGATTCTGTGCCCGTCAGCAAATTGCTTTGGAACTCCTCAAAGAACGTCGCAAAAAAGACGAAAACCTTCAGCGGGGTCTCATTAAAGCAGAATCGAACAAAGCTTGCCGTCGGCTTCAATTGAAAGATTTGTTGCCTGCAGTTCTACAGAGATTAACAAAATATCCTTTGCTATTTGAACGATTGCATAAGTGCAGTGAAGGCAGCGACCAGGAGGCGATCAAGAAAGCCCTGGATACATCAAAAGCTATCTTGGATTACGTAAATCAAGCAGTGCGGATAGCTGAAGAGTAAGATCAAGAAAATAAATTAGTTCGCATTATTCTAATCGAGTTTGTTTTTCTACTTAGGCTTCGCTCCATTCAAAGAAAGCTCGATAAGTCTTCCTACGAGAAAGATGCGCCCAACGAGTTTAAAAATATCGATTTAACAAATTATAAGCTGATACACGATGGATTAGTCACGATAAAGAAAGGAGCAATCCAGTTGAGGGTTCTTCTATTTGAAAACATGATCGTGTTGCTTCAAAAACAAGACGACAAATATTTGCTGAAACAATTCGCGTATCCAGCGGCACACGGTGACAACACTCCCGTCAATCCAATCACAAAGATTTGTAATTTGTTGGTACGTTTGAGCGCTGTTGACAATCGTGCCTTCTTCCTCATTGACAAGGAGAACTCGTACATGCTGGACATGACTGCGCCAAGCGAGAATGAGAGTGAAATGTGAGTTGTTTGATTGACAAGTTAACATTTCATTTAATTAAAATTCTTTGTTATTTTAGTTGGATTCAGAAAATTACGGAAGCAGCTGAGAAAGCCAATCATCTCAAGAAAGTTCAGCAGAAACCTTTGCCAGCTATTCCAGCGCCGCCTCCGCCTCCAGCTCTCGAGGAAACTCCCGAAAATCTTCTAAACTCTCCTCCCGAAATTACCCCAGCTCCTACAAATGAAGAACCTGCTGCTCCAGAACCGGAAGAAGAGACGCCTCAACCTCAGGAAGATCCAAATGCAGTATCGACAACTCAACCGTGCCAATTAATTCAACCCTCAGAGATCAGCATTGCTGCACAGACAGTTCAAGAAGCTTCTCTTGTTGTTACACCACAAGAAGGACTTCGTCGTCGTACCGAACAAATTCGCGTTCTAATGAATGAATGCAAACAGATTTATTGCGATCAGAATCATCTCCCAATCGAGCATTTCAGTGCAGTCGCTGATATCGCAGCACAGCCAGAAGCTAAATCTGATTTATCTGATCTATCGCTTGCCATTTACGCACAAGTAAATGTCCTCGTAGAGGGTTTGCGTACTGCGATTGTTAGCAATGGTAAACCTGTTGCAAACCCATCAAGCATTGGCGGTCCTGCTTTGTGTGATAACTGCGCTGTGCCATCAGAGTTCCGAAGTCGATCGGTTAGCGAACCAGTTGGCCCAAGCAACTCATCCGGAGTGCTCGAAACGGACGTCGAAACTAACAATGCCGACATAGACAACTTGTACTGTGAGATTGAACCCTTGAAAGATGACAAAACGATTGCCCAGCGAAAGATAACGAGCCATATGGAGATTAATGAGAATTATAGCGGCGCAGGTGAAAGACCCAGCAACACATCCCACAACATTGTCAACTACGCGAATTTGATCACGACACTCAACTGTCTCGTTTCACAATTGACGGTAAGTTTAATTAATCGTCTAAAAATTATGTTTATAACGTTGCTTGATTAATTTAGATAAGAGTCGTTGAGCGTGATCGTGAGCGTGAAATTTACAGACAACAAAACCAACGCTTACAACAAAATTATCATATGATTCAGGATGACGAAATCGTTGCGAATGTGGCGCATGTAAGTGACAAAAAAAACTCATTTATTTTTTCCATGACTCATTCTTTCTTTACACAGGAACTTTTGATTGACGATGGCGGAGCAGATGAGCAGCCGGAGCCTTAAAGTTTGTAAAAGAAACATTTGAAATAAATTTAGCAGCAAAGTTCAATGTCAGCGAGAAACGTGAATGAAAAAGTCGTAAAATGTAAATGTAAAAACTTCCTCCAATTTCGATTTCAACTTAGTCGCTTCTATCTCTTCTCAATCTCTCTCTGTTTCGTTATCACTATTGAATATCACTACTAGAGAACGATATCAACTTGTGCTTATTCTTAGTATTAAATCAGACTGTTGACCGTCACGCCGAGGAAGAGAAACTAGTTCACGATGTCAAAAATTTAACGCACAAAAATGTGGAAGAAATATTTCCTTGAGATTCTTCATTTCCCTCCTTCGACGTGACGCGCAATCTGATTCTAAAGCGATAATAAACAAAAATATTTAAAGTCTTAGATTTTCCTTTGTGAAGAAGAATTAGTTTAAAGAAAATGGTAAAGAAAAGTCTTGAAAAAAAAAACTTAAATGTGCCTTAGCGCGTAATATATCAAACGAGAGTTAATTAAGGTGAATAACAATAAAAACTTTAGTGCGCTTTTTTGAAGACTACTCATCACACATACAATTGGTGAAAGCAAAAATAGAAATTTTCTCTATCAATTTACTCAAAGTTTTCTTCCACAAGAGAAATCATTCGCAATATAAAATGAAAACAATTTGGAAAACGACGTGTCTTACTTAAAGAAGAAAAAAAAATTAAATTTGTGGCCAAATTTCAAGGACGTTGCAAACTTTTTTGCGTCATCGACTCTTTTAATCGCGGACGGCCAAACGAAGAAAACCAAAACATTTTTGAAATTTATGAAAAAAAAAGAAAAACTTTTGAAAGAAACATTTTATTGTGTAAAAAGCGCGAGAAGAAATTTGTTCGCTGATGAAAATAAACTTTTAAATAAATAAAAAGTATTAAAGACGAATGACTTTGTCTCTGACTTAAATTTTCAGCTTTATCTGTAACAAGTGGGAGAACGAACTCACTTAATTGATGGTTTTATAACTTTCAAACATTTTATTCCAAATTCATTAAATTCTGAAACATCAAGAAAAATTTGCAGCTACAAGAATTTTAAAACTTCAAATTTTTTGCTTTCTACTTTGGTTGCTTTCTACTTTTTATCATTGCACTAGGTGACTTCAATTCTTGTTAATAGCTTCATATAGTTGAACACCTGTTGATTCGATCATTTTACGAATTTTGTCCGAACGTTCTCGATCGACACAAAGCTTCAAATATTCTTCAACTTCATTGCTGTTCTTCGAGTCGACGATTGAAAACAATTCGCTGCTGATAAGATGTTTGTCTTCGGGGAAGATCTTGAGAACTGTGTCAAGAGGTTTCGAGCCTGCGAGATATTCAAGTGTTTCCTTTAGTAATCGATGGTAGAAGAGAATATGGCCCATGTTGCTTTCATTCACTTCAAACTCATTTGCTTTCTTTTGCAAAGCACAAATCAAATAACTCCAATCGTTGTCTAACTTGAAGTGACAACGAGCATACTCAAGAATGCATTGCGGATTATTTTTTATAATCAAATCGACAGCTTCATGCAAAGGAATCAAGCAAACAAGGATGCTGTCGTGTCCAATCAATTGCTCTCGATTCGACTGAAGATAACTCAAAACTTCCTTCGTAACTTCAGATGCCACTTCACCAGAGCAAAGGAGAGCTTGCAACTTAATTAAAGTAATCAAAAGCTCCTTGTCGATCTTGTTGTAATCGTATTGATTCTCATTCTCTTGAACGTTGCTTAAAACTTGTAGCAGATTTTCAAAAGGCGGCATCCAATCGAGATATCGGTAACGTTCGTCAAGGAAAAGAATTGGCGACGATCCAGAATTCTGAATCAGCAACTGTGCAATCTTGTCGAACTTCGTCACAGGCTTTTGATTTATGAACAAACTTGTGCTCATCTCATCGATAACTTTGATTAGCTGCGCTTTATTGATTCGATTATCTTGCCCAACCCGTTTCTCCTGCTTCATGCTCAATGCTTTCAATTGACTCAAATAGATTCGAACTAGGATTCGCATTGCATGTCGGTGGCTTGAAATTCCACTATTCAGATCTTCATCGTTCCAGCTGAGATTGTCAAGCTTTCGTTCCTTTCTATCGTCAGAGGACACAGACAATGTCGCTGTGTTGCCAGATGATGAAGTCGAAAGCAGAGAAATATCAGCATCATTGGTTCTAGTTTCGTAATATTTTAGTAAATACTTTTCGAGGAGAGTCTTCAAAATATTTTGTCCGTTGCTGTATGAGTCATGGCCAAACTGCGAGGCGAGATATTCCATGAAGAGCTTGAGTGTCGCATTAAATCGAATTGCTTTTGTCTCGCAAATGTGATGTAATAAAACATCAGTAAAAAGTTCACAACGCTCCGTCGAAGGAATTGTCAAAAATAGAAGCTCAGTGATGTCAGAAAAGCTGATGATGGTTTTGTTGACTTTCTTGTTCCCAGATGTTTGATAACTGAACTCAAACAAGATATTCCAGTGCTGAGCCAGCAGCTGATAAAGTTCCTTTCGCTCAATTTGATTCAACAGAGAGTTTGCAGCTGCAACCTCATCTTTCTTCAAAAGGTGAAGAATGATGCACAACAGCTCATCGTTGGATTTGTCGGTGTGTTCGCAAAGAAATTCGTAAATCTTCTCATCCATGTACTCTCGGAAAACTGTTGACTGAAGAGTCAATTGTGCAACCTCCTTCGGGGCGAATCTTCGGAACAAATCAATGAGAGCTTCACCGAATTTTAAGGAACGATTTTCTCCAGTTTCCGAAGGACAATTAATGTTGGTCGAGAAAATTTCATCAAACTTTCGACTATCACACTCTGATGTCAACTGATGAAATCCAAGTTTCATAATTTCGATTAATCCCGTCGGTTTGATCTGATGAAATTGAAGTGATTAGTAATTGCATTTAAATAAATCTTGAGTAACTTACTTGTAAAGGTTGATTTTGGTCTAAAAACCTTTGAAAGATTTTAATAAGGTTGAGTGATGCCATTTCATAAAAAATCAAAGATTGACGATAGTCAGTTGAACTCCTGGGAAATTTAATATGAAAGTTAGATAATTGATATCTTTCTCAGAAACTTGATACTCACTCAATAAAGAAGTCAGCAAGAGCCAGTGATGCGTCTCTCAACAAGTCTTCGTTTTCGTCCCAAGCGAGTTTCATATCGTTACCAATTTCCGAATTCTCTTCGGGCTCCAGCTTTCCAAGTATCAAATGAGTTCTGACCATCAAATGAATCTCTTCAAGAAGATTCATGTAAACAGTTTGATATTTACGTAAACTTTTATCAGCAAACTCCTTAAAATCTTGGTAGAGGGTTTCAATCGATGGGAACTTAAGATTGTAAATGGTCCAATTGACAGCATCGCCTGAGTTGTCAGCATGAGGCGAAGATGAATCGTTCGCCAGAAGAACTAGGTTGTCGTCTCCTGGTATCATGAAGTGAACATTCATGAATGGTCTCAAATTGACTAGAGAAATAGCAGAAGATAAATTCTTGTAAACACCATCGACGTCCGTAATAATTTTATGTCCAATGCGATGCGTATAACTCTCGATTCCATTTTCACAGAGAGCATGAAGAACGTTGTCATTAAAGAAAACATCAACAACTGTTGATGTGAAAGGATAAACATTCAAAAAGCATTTTGATTGCTCGTGATCACGCGAGTTTATATTGATTTGATATAAATAACCATCTTGTTGCGTTGTGATGAGGATTGCACATCCATAAAAGCTGCGGCGAAGCTTTGAATGCATGAAGAAAGATCCATCGGATCCTTTCTGTGAGTTTATGTAAAGCGGCTTCATCGACATACACTTAAACACATCAACATTCTCACGTAGCACGCCACTGATTTTCATTGATTGAAGCTTTAGTTGCAGAAGATTTTGAACGGAGAATTTCGAAGGCAAAGTGAATGAATCGGGAAGATTAGCAATGTACTTGATGAGAGCTCCAAAATCATTGACCATAGTCGGTCGCATCTCTGAGTCATCATCTCCTAATGACCCCATCGACTCTTCTTGTGTGCTTTTCATCTTCACATCGAAAGGAATTCCATTAAGCTCTGCTTTATCGCAAATTGCTTGGAAGTCAACATCTTGCTCCAAATTGATGATTGGATCCTCGGATTGCGGTATTTCTGTCGATGTATAAACATTTGATTCCGATGTTGTGCTGTTGTTTCCATCAATCGATTCAACGACTCTGAAGACATGGAAAAACTGTTTGTTGGAACAAGCAATGACATCTTCATTGATTAAAACTTTCGATGGAATAAAATCTAGTTCCACTTGAAAAGGAGCTTCAAAGAAGTCGATGTACTGCAACTTTGTTGTTTCGTTTGTGCAATATTTAAAAACGAAGATTTGAATGATATTCTTATGATTCACTAGAATATTTCCTGTACTCGGGCAGCTTGCAATGGATGATGGATTGTAACTCAAAGGAAGCTCGATCATCTCCAAAGTTTTCTTCATTGGAGTAATTTTTCCAGCAATCCTTGCACGAAGCGATTGTGATGGAGTCGATTGCTTATCCCAGTTCACATAAATTCGAACGTAGCAGATCTCAGCTCTCTCATAATTGCTGATTCTCGATTCGAGAGTGACAATGAAATTGCCAACCTTTGAGTAGATCATAAGTTCGACATCATCAACACTCGAGAAGGATTTCACTGCATTTGATTCACTCTCAGTTGAATCATTTGAGTTCTCAGTCAGCGAGCGAATCTCAATCGTGTGATCGGAGCTTCTTGCAAGTGCAATCTCGTTCGGTGGAATCAAACATGATGCAGACAAGTCCTCAATCTGTTGCTGCTGAATTGACTGGCTGGCAAAATGGTAGATGGACATCACTCGAACCATCGCGTCTTAACTGTGAAAGAATTCAAATGAAACTGATCCTTGTCGCAGAGCATTACAAAAATTGAATTTCTCCGGGCGTTCACCAACATTCCCGTGCCTTCGTCGCACCCCAAATTCAATAATTTATATCCCCATTGTGGTTGCTGACACAGTTCTAATGTCTCATGATATCAATTTTCATGCAAACAAAGGCACGAGAGGAGAGACACGCAAAATTTCTGCGGAAAAATCAATAATTTATCATTTTCATATAAACTCACAAGATCGTTCAGTTTCCTAGTCACAATCAATTTCAGATAATACTCATTTTGTTTGTGGGAGTTGTAGAAATATTTTCCCGATTGATTACGCTTTAATATTTTAGAAATAATTTTTCACTTAAATTTTCTTTTCAAAACAATTTATTGAAAACGTCTGAACTTTTTGCAGTCCTAATCCCCTCAATTAAAACGCCCCATCTGGTGGCGCGCTAAAATTTGCCTCAAGTTTTTCACATTTTGTAAATTTAAACAAAAACAAAGATTATCAATTGAAATACACAGAAATGGCGTTAAAACTACTCGAAAGTGGGAAGTTCCTGGCGAGAGCGTTCCAGAATCTACAAATTAGTCCAGTGACGAGCAGTTTATTAGCCGGCAGACAATTTTTCAATCCAATAATTTCACGCAACTTCCCAGGTTTCTTCACAAAATGTAAGTTTACTTAATTTATTGAGAGATACATCAAATGAAATTAATCAATCGTTCATCATTTCAGTGCCTGCTGATGATCTTTGGAAAGGAGTTACTTCAGTTTCAAATGCTGGTCGCAAACGAGGAAGAGCAAAGGGATTGGTCAGAAGAAGAGATTTGAATCGAGGACAAATGATTGGTGTCGGTAAAGATAATATCCAATGGCCAGGTCTATCAGCTCCAATCATCCGTGGTCGTGAACTTGTGCAGAGACAACAACTTCCTCCAGATCCAGAACGTGAAGCAAAACTGATCAAACTGCGTGATTCAATGTCTGGAAGAAAGCATCAAAAGTTGAGTCCTCTTGAGAGAGGTTGGTCTGGTAACAAGATGCCTGGAAGATCGTTAGGCCCACCAGATCCAATTGGTGAAGACGCATTTGAAGGATTCGACACGAAATGCCTCGAACTCAAACAAGTTTTCAACATGAAAGGAAACTTGGGACGTAAACGAAGATTGTCAGCATTCGTAGTAACGGGAAATGGAAATGGACTTGCCGGTTTCGCTACTTGCAAGGCTGTCGACGGGCGAGCAGTTTTGCGTAAAGCAAGAAATCGAGCCGGTCAAAAGCTCATGCACATCGAAATCTGTGAAGGTCACGGAATTTTCCACGACTTTTTCTGCCAATTCGGAAAGACAAAAATATTTGTGCAAAAGAGACCGGAAGGTCATGGACTCATCTGTCAGCGCGCTATTAAATCGGTTTGTGAAGTTGTTGGCATCAAAGATCTCTATGCCAAGGTTGAAGGATCGACCAACCTACAACATATTGTCAAAGCCTTTTTCCTTGGACTTCTCAATCAAAAACCTTATGAGCGTCTCGCTGAAGAGAAAGGACTTCATCTCGTTGAGTTCAAAAATGAATTCGGAAACTTCCCTAAAGTTGTTGCAAGTCCAACGAAATGCCGAACAGAAGATGATATCAAACACGACGAAATTATGGATTACACACAGTTCGCGATGGATGGAAAGGTCGCGCTCAAAAGAAAGAAGTATCCAAAGTTCTACGAAAAGACTTATGGATATCAAATTTATTTGAAGAAGATGGAAAAGAGAAGAAATCATTTCAAAGTTAAGAAAGAAATGCTTGTCGAGCACGGAGAAATGAGAAGCTTCTTAACTGACAAATATCCAGAGTGTAGACCAGGTAGATTAGAACCCAAGGAGAAGTCAGAAGAATAATTTAGTTGACATTAGTTTGAAGATAAAAATACACAAGTGAATAAAAGAAATTTCAAAAAAATAAGAATTCAAAAGCTCCGCTGAAAGCTTCTTTTTCAAACAAAAGCCGTCAACGTACTTTTCTCACGTGGATCGATTGTGGGCGAAATTTGATGTGATCTTCACCACAACGTTATTAAAATTTATTCTCAAGTTAAGTGACAAACAAGGCAACGACCTCAATCTTTCTATTTAGTAACTAAATAAACGTCACATGAGAAATCGCCCCGATGATGACAACCTTGCCTGATCGAGCGTCTTTACCATTATTATTCTTCCTATTGAGTGATTTTACTACGTTGACGTGTTCCCACGTTTGAAATGCTCTTTGCGAATGCGTTAGTTAATTTTAGCCGAGAAAAAGTCACCGTGATTTTTTCTTCGTCAGTTTTTGTTTTCATTTCAGTCGAATTCTTCATCTCGCGAAAATCGCACTCGCGATTTGTTTTGTTTCTCATCATCTAATAGCTTTTAAGTCATTTTTACGCGCGATTTGTTTTCATTTACCGAAACTTTTTATCAGTTTACACTTTAATTATAAGCACACGAAACGATACGAAACTAAAACTAAAATTAGGCATAGAAACGTGAAGTGATAAGAAGAATTCCCAAGGAAATAGTCTCAAAAAAAGACTTGGAAAGAGTAAAAGTTTATATTTAGAAACTCTTTTTTATCGTGCAAACATTAACATTGCACTTAGAAAACGAAACGAAATTAATCGTAATTAGATTAAGTGAAACTTCTCATTTGGAGACAGTCTGTGAATCGAATTCCCGGCTGGAAGTTAGGCGGAACCAAATAATTAGATCAGTGGCAAAAATAGATTGAGACGAGACACCAAAGAGAATCGGAAATTAATTTTATTACTAATCTTCGAAGTTTAGTGAAAATTGACTCAAATAAACTGCGTCACCGAGTGAAGGAGAAAAGTGAACGGAAATCTTCGCAGCCAAAAAATACAAAAGTTTATTTATCGCCGCGAAACGAGAGACTCGAGATATTTGGACAGCGCGCAGAACCAACTTAATTAATATTTCTGCCTTCGAACGTATTTTTCTTCTTTTTGGCAAGCGAAGAATGAAGTAATCGCATCGGCGAGCATCAAGCTTCATCCTCCGTGTTACGAGAGAGAACTACGCGTGAGTGTTAATTATAAATGATACATCGCAGACTTTCCAACGTGTGGCTTCTATTCTCGTCAAATTAACTATTCGCACTCTATGGTCATCACTCATAAATCTTTGTTCGCTTCAATGATCTTGATCAAATTTGGACGGAACACGCAGGGTCTTTGTCGTAAATGAGTCTGCGACATGTGAACCAGAAAAGCAGAAAGCGACTAATACGCTCGCCAATCACTTCACTCTGCAAAACATTCATAAAACTTTCAAAATATTTGACCACAGCACAAAAACTAATTTCATCACTTGTTAATAAATCCATCAAACATCAACTTTTGGTGGGAAAGAACCAAATAGCTGCTGTCGTCTATCAATTGATTTCTTCGTTGGTGAAAGGAAAATTAATAACAAAAATACACAATCGATAGAAAACAGTGAAGGGATCATCGAGAAGTTATGACTCATTAAATTTCTTTTGCTCTAAAGTTCTAAGTCTTCCATAACCGCCGAATATTTCCTTAAATATCTTCAATTATCGATCTCGCGAGCTGACATAATCAAACATTTTATATTTCATTTAAATTGGAATTATCTGCCTATTAAAAAACTTTTGTTCAAATTAAGAGTTTGTTCTGTTGCTGTTGTGTGCGATCATTCTGTTGTGATGCCAGATGAATCATTGAACAGTTTCACAAACGACCCCTCGCCTTAATAAGTTGTTTGGCTAAATTTCTAATCAAACAGATGTGACCTCGTCACGTTGACATCTGGCAACTCTCGCGAATCGCGACTTGAGTAAATAAATCGTGCCTACCTTTTCAATTGTTTGAACAATACTCACTCTTGGATGAATCATGTGTTCGTCTACATTTGCTTTAAGCTTCGAGCAGAACCAAATGCTTGCTCTTCTTTGACTGGGTTGCGGTGCTTTAAGAAAAATTCAATCACGAAGAGAGCGATGTTCATAAAGATGTTCGTTCACAATCCAAACCCGAAAATAAACGAATTTTCAAATCTCTCGTTTCTGTTCCCTTTGTTGATGATGAATTATGATGATGTTTCATTCTTATTTCTTTCGTTAATTTCGTGCTTCAATAGTTTCGAAACAAAAAGAAGAAGACGAAGAAAAACTTATTATTGGAACGAGAAGGATCGGCCCCGTGAGAGAGTGCGGGTATCTTGTCGATCCCAAGAAATTAATCGAGTTCAACGTCTCACTGACTGACTAAACAAAACGAAAACGAATCGCGAGATGGAGATGATCACGATAAATCCCGAAAGGGATGTCAAAACGGTTTCTAAGAAACCTCCGCTGCCACCCAAGCCGCAGCGAGTAAAGCCCGAAACTCAGAAGACGGTTAAAGGAAGCCAAGTTCAGTGGAAGACTGACGAAGAGAATGTTCAACAAATTCATAAGCTCATTGCAATGAACGACAAGTTAACTGTCGAGATGAGCGATTTGAGGAAGCAACTTCAGAATGAGCGTGTTGCTGTTCGCGAACTAAGGTGAGAAAGTTCAATTTGTTCCACATTCAAGTCTGCAAAATCAATTTTTTGTTTCTTCTTTTTTCAGAGCCTCACACGACAGTGAACACCGGAAACTAAAAAATGAAACAAAAAAGCTTTTGGACGTCGTCGGGAATGTTAAGAAAACTGCGGCGATCACGTCAAACAAACATTTGTCGGAGATTGCTAAATTATCGGACGAAATTGCGACGCTTAAGGAAGGAAAGAGTTTACTTGAGAAGAGAACGAGATGCTGCACGTGCGCAACGGTTTTGAAGGGAATGAAAAGTGGAGACGCCAAAATTGACCAAATCACAGCAACGGCAAAAGCAGAAATCCAAAAACTGGTGAGACGACGAAGAAAGAAATTTCTTGTGATTACAGAAATCGAAAATTTTAATTTTCCTTACAGCTCGAAGAATTGAAGTCAAAAGATCGAGAAATCTCTGATTTCAAGAACGAATGCAAGAAGAAGCAGAAACTTGAGACTCAGGTGAGTGTGTAACACAATCCATTCATGGTGCAGAGGAAAGCAAGTAATCGCGTTCACTTCATTCATAAGACGACGATAATCTCTTCGACTCTCTTCTTATGTTGCACCTTTCGCGGCGCGACCAAGAAGTTTGAGAAAAATATTCAACTGTTGTTGTCTTAAGCACACTCTCGAAAGAGAGCGAAGAAACCTGCAAAGCAGAAATTGAAAACACCGCGCTCATTCAGTCGTGAGTTGAAGTCGAACTGAGACAGACGAAAAAAAATAATCATTGAGCGCTAAAACTTTATTGAAAATAAAAAAAAGTATTTTCTTCTAAACAGACAACAAAGTCGTAGAAGATTCAAAAGACTTGACCACTTCTCGAAGTGGAATGAAGAAAACTGTTTAGAGAGATCTTGATGTCAAAAGTTCACTCGGGAAAGAAAAACTTGTTGTGAGAACTTTCGAAAGCAGTTTCGTGAGGTGAAAATTCCTTGACGTGCGATTTGATTGTGCGCGGGCTGAGCAAGTGAATGAAAAGTCCTCGAAAGCGACAATTAGACAATACGTGCTTAGCATTGATGCAACTTGTGCTATTTTTCATGTTCGGGCAGCGAACTTAAAAAAAATCAATTAATCGATTATTCAAAAACAATTTAGTTGCCTTAATTAAAAGTCAAATTTTCGTTTCTCGAAAATTACTGTGCGCTTACTTGAACGAACAACCATAACTGGTAACAATAGTTTGTGCTGGTGCAAGGAGATCACGTTATTTGAAGGAGAAATGTAACCTCGCATTACACTTTGCATTTGCAATTTCGCCCGTGAGACCTGACAAATAACGACGAAAGGAGAGAAAGAAAGACTCTTAAGACGCTTATTGCTCGCTGCGGCATTTATCGTGTCGATGTTTTATATTTATTTATTTTTTTCGGAAAAGGTGCTTTTGTGGAATCTGAAGGAATGAGAGAAAGTCAACAAGCGAGATATGTTGTTTTCCATGTTTCCGATCGCTGCTTTACGTTATTGTGATATACGAAAGTGAAATTTTACCGAAAAAAGAAAAATATTAAATTAAGAAAAAAAAGAGACCAGCGTGTTGCTTGATCGACTCGCAGCCTGCAAAGTGAATGAGTTCGATCGGATACTTTTTTGCTTTCCGCTCGTTTCATCCAACACACAAAATTTGAAGTTTAACAGTTTTTTTTCTTGCTGGCGTTGTGCAAATATCAAATGTGATGCTTTAGAAAATGGTAAGAATAGTTTGTCATTAATATTTCAATGCCTCTCCCCTGATCACCTTTCGTCACCTGCAATTGTTTTCCTTAATTGGGAGAGCTCGATGGGGCGTTTATTAAATTCAACTCATGATTGACTAGGAAATCGATGCGTTCGTTTTTTTCTTCTCTATTTTGCAAAATTTGAAAGCTTAGAGTTTGATTGGTGTGGTTGACAGTGTGGCTCTGACATTGAAGTGTTGCAACTTTATCTTTCGCATGTCATCTACATATTTCTGGCCTTCAACGCTTCTCCGCGATGATCAATTACAGTTCGAACTACTCCAGGTTGTTTACTGGTGTTTCAGTCAACCCCGCTGAGCATTAAATGATTCAAGAACGTTCGCTTCACTGATGAAATCACCAGAGCTCAAGGATTCCTCGACACTCGTCCATTGTCTTGCTTACTCGTGAGTGCAACAATTGCCAGGCTCAGACAATTAATTCCTTTCGTAATCGAACTGACGAGAAATAACTCGGTTTACGCATGAATAAAACCATTTATGGAAGTGATAATAAAAAAAAATCGGTAATTGTTGAAATGCTTTTGCTTGCTCCGAAGTAAGTTGAAGAGGGAATTCCTCAAGAAATTAAGTAAAAAAAGTTTCATTTTTCATTAATTAATTAGCAAGTTGTTTGTTATGCTGGTGCTTGAATGATTTAGTTAATTGCTTCAACATACGCTCGTTCCTTGCACTCACGAACATCAAGTACCGGGAAGCCTGAAAGATTCCATTCCATAGAGTTCGAGGAAGAACTTTTACTTTTTTCGTAATTTCCGATTCGCTGCATTAACTTTTTTTTAAAGAAACTCGTTTGTTTCTTGAAGCACGACACCGCGCGAGTCTCTAATCTAATTTGTTTGACGGGGCGGGCATGAAGATAATGCGCGACTAATCCCACTGTAATTATCCGCTCATTTTTCACTGAAATGCCCATTACAGACATGTCGCTCTGAAACCGCTCATTTTCCAATTTGATTTCGTTTTCGGCAAAGCTCTGACAGAAAGACAAGCAAGCGAGCTTTCGATGTTAACTTTCTTTTTTCTCCTTACACATTCGAACTTCGATATCGATCAAAAGACTTCATGTTTTCCCTGCCGAGTGTCAATTGACCCGTCAGCCGATCAAGTTAATGATATTTAACAATATTAACAAACCTCGACGATCATCAATCTTCTTTCTGTGTGTCCTAATGCCATCGACATGAACATTATCGTTGACTTCTGCAGCGAATGATCTCAAGATTTCTAAATTCTGATCGACAAGCTTTTCGGTGCCGTGTTGTTACAAGCTTGATGATGATGTCGTAAAGCCCTTGATAACTCAACTGACGTTATATACAAGCTAAGAAAAGCGATCCATTGTTTGTTGAAGATAAATTGTTTGTTCGCCTATTAAAAGAGTTTTCTCCGTTATGTATCGAGCTGATGAACTAAGCGGGGATTGTTTTCAATCGACCGAACGAAATTGAGTTCATAATCATTCTTCGCTCAATTCCCATATGAATAACCATCAAGTCTGCCCGATTTAAAGTTCCACAAACATAATTCTTCTCTGCCTGCTGCTGCTCTCGGCTGTACACCTTTTAATACAAAAATATCCATCATTAAATCCATTGCCGAAATTGATGATGAAGAAAAATTGTTTTCGAGCGAGCGAGCGAGTGAAATGAAATGAATTATCAATCAGCGAAGGGAAGCTTTTGAGCCTCGAGTGATGCTTTTTCAGTTTTCGCGATCACTAAACGCTCGCTTGGTTGGTCTGAGGGAAATGAAGTAGGTTATTGAACAGGTTAATTCTCATTCTCTCCTCTGCGTCTTATGTTACTTGAGTTTTTGTTTTAACCCATTTATTTCTATGCTTGTTTGGTGTTTTCTCTTCTGAGCCCCCAAAACAGAGAGAAACACAATAATCGATAAACATTGTGAGATGCGAGAGATGAAAGGTAAACACTCGCCAGCATCCGACGACTTCAATGGGGCAAACGGAATATTTTTTCTTCTTCATGCTTTCTTGTCTTCTTTCCGTCCGCGTCTTCATGTCTTTCTTCTTTCGGCCGATCTTTTGCGGTTGAGAAGTCGTGATGACTCAAACAAAAAAATGTTTGTTTGAATACGAGGGCCAGCATTATCATAATCGGCTTGACTTTTCTCAAAAATAAAATAAAATCCATCTACCGCAAGCGATAGGAAGTTTCTTTGGATTCTTTGGTGGCTTTGGCGAAACCATAAAATGCTGGAAATTCCTTTCATTCTTCATTCGGGCGAGACGCGCGCTTCATGAGAAGAGAAAAATTCTGCAGAAATTGCTTTCGATTGAGTTGATTAGCTGCACAGTAACATCCGGAGAGAGAAAGAGATGACTTACGTAAAAGGAAACGATGGTGCTAACTTGTCGCGAGAACGGATCTGTCATATCCGTTCGGATGAAACTATAAATGGTCAAGTCAGAGTGAAAAGCAATAAAGTGTTGAAAGCTAACGAAGAACTTTAAAATCACTCGAATGAGAGAGAGCGAAGGCGCTTGAAGCGAAGTCTATCTAATAAGCATCGTTTACCGTTTTTTGCTCGCAAATGATCCCGCAGCAATTTAACAATCGAATTAAGATCCGTGAAGAGGAAGAAAAACTTCTAATTGAGATCGTCGGCCCTTTAAGTGATCGAGGAGAAGAAAGCATTCGTCTCGTTTGACGAGTGAATGATTGACTGAAGTGTTGGAAAGAAATATTATTTAAGCTAAATGCGTGAAAAAAACTGTAAACTGTTGAGTTGTTAAGCCAAAAAGCTTCCATAACGGTCAATTAAAATGCGCCGCAAACGATCAAAATATTTAATAAATCGTGAAACAGCAACAAAAGCGCATTTAGCAAACAACGAAATGAAACGAATGAAGTCAAATCTTTCGATGAATGGAAGCGGAAAGTTAAATATACGCTCTCGGGGTTTGTTTTGGATTCGCGCGCTTCTCGTTGTTCTCAATAGTCTCGAGCGTGCAATGTGACGCTTTACAACGATTGTTCCACCCACAAGAGAAGGCATGCATGACAATTTATGTGCTTTGCGGAAACAAAGGACGGAGATGAATGGCGAAGAAATTTTTCGGATTTCAATGGCGCAGAAATATTTTCCTTTTGTGCGTCAATCTCGTCGTATCAATAATAACAACATCGAGATATCGAGCAGTGGCTCAACTTTCACTTTTCCTCCGTCATTATTCAAACGAGTAGGATAAGAAGAGAGAATGTCAAATTGCGCGCATCTCGCTCGCCGACGACGACGACAACGACGACATCAATTTATGTTAGCAAAGATAAAAAGTTTTCTTATGCAAATTTCTCTCTGTCCATTCACTCGAGTTGCAACTTCTCTTTTATGTGAGAGTGTCATGGTTGATGTAGGAAGAGATTGAATATTGGTTTATGGGTAATAAGCCACTCAAACAAGTCACATACGGGTGGCTCTGCCATGACTTTAAAGAAAGTTGTTGTGCAAATGACCATAAGAAAGTCTCATAAGAGCTTTTAATTAAAATTAATCAGAGACTTTGGTGAGACTCGACATTCCGGTCGAAGCACGAGCCCATCCCACACTTCCTTTCTTGAATATCGCGATCGGCTTGATGTTAAGTAATCGGAGCAGTAATGCGAGCTTGTAATAAAGAAAGCAGTGCAACGAGAGTAAACATAGCAAACCAGATTATTTCTCTTGTTGTTGATTTATTCGATTGTTGAGCGTCGGCTTTTAATAAGATTGCAAAAGTACGATGTCGTAACAGGGATGATGACGGAAGAGATTCGCGTTGATAAAGCTTCATTAAGTTTCAATTAATAATTCGACACAAATCGGTCGCCTCGACAAGCGCGCACTCGTTGCAAAACTTTAACTCGAGACTTGAGCTGGAAATCATATTTATTTTTTTACGTAACCAAACGTCTTATTATTAAAAACGATTTTAAACTTCTTCCTCAAAAGAAGTTAAATGTTGAAAATCGAAAGCGGTCTCATTGACATCGATTGTGCATTAAAGCGCTTTCAAATTGATCCGAACGTTAAACTGTTGTCGTAAAATGTCTGAGCAATTAATCGAGTGTGAAGTTCGTAGTGACGGGGAATGCGAGTAACGTTCATTTTCACGTTCAATTATGTTTCAATTGAAATCGTTTGGATGATTACGCGAGATTTTCTCAGCGATCAACGAGGAAGCGCCGCAGTGTTTTCACGAGAAGCTACAGCAGCATCAAAATTGGATCGTAAACAGCCAATAACGCTTTTTAATAAAGTTTATTGTTCGACTTCTTTTTTTGGCGAATTTCTTCGAGAAGCAACTTTCTCCCATACAAGCGATGAAATGGGAAGAATTCGTTAATTGCGTGACGCCTTCCATGTCCGCCTATAACTCGCGCTCCTCCCCATCTCACTCGGTCGTGAAAGTTCTGCGACTCGCAAGTCACGATAATTAAATTTTGAACAAATAACGAATGAGTGACACACTTTACAGACACACCCCACGCGCAGTTATTAATTTAGCTTTTATGTGTTTTGCTTGTTTAAATGCTAAGACGAAGGAAAACTCCTCAATGATGTTTATTCGTTGATAGATCACTTCGTGCTTTGTTATTGCTGGCATTTCAAGAGCTTTCGACTAGCGAGCGCGTTAAAAAGTGAAGCTGAGTTGTCTCTAAAGACCACAAAGTAGAAGAAGAAAAATAACGAGGAAGTTTACTTGGAATTAGGTTTACAGTCAGCTGTCGGCAAATTATCATTTGGATGAATGGCTTTGTCATCTTTGTGGTTCATAAAAAAGACATCGTTAAATCGCTTTGTCTGATTTAAACCTCCGAGTCATTCGGAAACGACATTCACTGTAGCGATCACGAAATTAGCATATGAGGTAAAACTAATATGCATTACGTCTCAAGTTCTCTCTCTCTCACTCGCTCGAGTTGTCGGCCGATGCTTTTGTTTCTTCTTTTAGAAAATCTCTAGAAAAACAAGCTCAACAATTGAATCGCCTTGTTGCTTGAAGATGAGTTTCAAATGGAAGCCACTTTGATGTTGAAACGAGCGAAGCTTTTCTAAAAACAATAAAACGGTGATCCGTGAACAAGTTGATTGAATTCGAATAAAAAAAATATCTTTTCTCTTCGAAGAGGCGCGCAATCGAGAAATGAAAGAAATACAGCGATTATGGCATTAGTCGATTATCAAGCTCGCTTCGTTCTGTTCGCCCCGTGTGAATTGCTTTCAAATTAAATAACACCCGAAGAATTATGAGCATCGAATTGCACAAGAATGTCGTAACTTTCCTCCAATGATTTCGGGGATGTAATCTGTGTCTGGGAACTGAATCTCGTGCTTTCCTCGAAACTTTTCAATTGAGCATCATTGTAACGAATTTTTTTATTTAATAGATGCGCATGAACATGACGACTGATTGCGATGAAGAGACGTGCGGCGAACGCTTTGTGACCCATGTTGATCTGACCGAGGTGAGTGTGCTATCGTGCCCCACATGTCCCAAAGAAGCGAGTGAAAGTGTTGCGAATCTTTTTCTCTCTAAAAGCTTTGAATTTAAATAAAAATATCATAAAATCTTTATTTCCACTTTCCTCTATTCAGCCTCGCCGACCGATAGAGGATGCAACAACATTCAAAGCGTTAATAAAAATGGATGAGAAACATCATACAATAGCGCCTCGCCCTGATAATAACAGCATACGAACATCGGCGAATGCAACGACAATCATTGAGTTGAAAGAAAGCGTCGCCACACAAGGGCCACAGGGTTCAGCGATGAACATTGACATTCACGAGAGAAAATCCTTGGATTTCTTGCAGAAGAAATACGAAATAATGAAACAAGAGTTGTGCGAGTCACGCGCCAGAGTCGAGGAGCTCGAACAGTCGCTCGTGGTAAGATTGATTGAGATTTAATTTAATTTTAATTCTTTTCCGATGCGAAATCGCACACAAATTATTTTAATCCTTTCCAACGAATTCAATTTTTCATTCTTCGTTTCGTTTTCGTTTTTTTGCATTCTTCCTTCTTGCCAGGAGCAAAACAATAATTTCATGGACAATGATCGCGTTCAAGATCGCGTTATGTATCTGGAGGAGCGTGAGAAGCGCCTGGAGAAAGAAACTCATGAACTGCGTGAGCAGAATGAACTGCTTGAATTCAGAATTCTGGAGCTGGAGGAGAATCAAGATAAGGTAAGCACAAGCAAGAATGCAAACAGCAAACATGAGTCAGAATGATTTCAATCCCGAAAGAAACGTCTGAGCAAGAAACTACACATCAACGGCCACTCAGCATAGATTATCTCGATGGGAGTTTGTCGGGAGTGACGTCATGCTGGCTTCTTTCGGTTAACCGCTTAATCTTATTGCTTGATTTGTGGGCTGAACATGAAATAACGAAGAAAGCTCTCCCAACGTTTCATTGAAACTCTTACGAGATTTATTAAATTTTCTTGATCGCTGACTCAAGTTCATCTTCAATTAAACTTTGTTTAGTTTAAGGCTACACCCTCTCATTAACCTTTCGAGCCCTAAAGAGAGTCAATCAAACATTCCGTCAACATCAAATTTCTCTCTAAAGTCTAAAAGATTAATTTTGCTTTGACATCACTTTCAAATTCCTCCGAAGAATAAGCTGTCTGTCCCATCAAGTTGAATTGAAAGGAATTCACTTTTTATGCGATCCAACGCACCGTAAGAACTTTGTGGTCGGGAAGAGAACGGTCTCGCATTCACGTTGCATTCATAAAACCATAAAAAACTTCGAGAAGTGAGTTGGAAACACATGTGCACTAAAATTAACCTGTTTATGAATCATTCTTCTCTCTCTCACCTCACACACCGCTTCGGGGTCTCTTGGCTTACAACAACTCATTCAGCATAATTTTTTTTTCTCTTTCAATTCATTCTCGTTTTCGTCTTTCCCATGCTCCAACAATTTATTTCTTTCGATATGCGATTTGAAGAATGTTTTGTTTTGTTATTGCGCTGGCTTCGGGTTTCCACGCTCTCAGAATTTCGAAACAAAACTTTAGGTTTCAGCAGTTTACGGTGCACCAATCAATTTATCAAAATACAACACTCGCCGTATACTTAAGAAGGCTTATTTGTCTCATGACTCATTTTTCTCCGCAGTGGTCCCTTCGTAGTAATCTAACGCCCGATTCGAAAGACACTTGCAGTAGTTGGCGTGAGAAGGAGTCCGACGATTTGATGATGATGTCTTCAGACTCAGGAATTACATCGCCCAACAGTAATCATTACGAGCAGCAAAGTGTGTCGCCATGCTCAATTTCGGTAATGCTTTGATTATTTAAAAAAACAAAAAAGTCGAACGATCCGCTATTTATTTCTTTTTAAGCTTATGGATCAGTTACCAACCGATGATATGCGAGCTCATATCTTGAAGATGTCTAAACGCTCGTATTACAACGACGACGATAAATCGTGTTTCCAGCAGATGATTATGCTTTTAAACAGCTTAGAGGCTCTGTCGCAAGACCAAAGCCTCGTCGGCGATGACTTTTCATCGATGGATTACTCAATGGTAAAGTTTTCTTTTCCGTTAGGTAACTGAATGCGCTTCTAAATGAAGATTAATTTTTAGAAATCAATTTCACCGAAGATTCCTGAACCAGTTCTCCCTCTTTCGATTCAAAATCAAGCTGCGCCTCCAAAGCCATTGAAAATCGTGGCCACAGTGCAGCCGTACTCAACAAATGGTTTTAGATCATTCGCCGAAGTTAAAAAAGAGAATGTCGACCCTGAACCTTCGCTTGTCGCGCAAGAAACGCAAACAGACGCTGACGACACTTTCAAGACCAATGCTGAGCTCTATGCCGAAATTGAGAAACTCAACCGCTTTAGAAAGAAGGTGGAAGAGTCATCAAAGGTCAATGTGAGTTCAGCTTCCCCCAGCATCTCGCCGACATCAGCTCCAATGGTTTCAACGACAGATTGTGACACCATCGAGCGACGACACTTGAAATTCTACCAAGAACGAATGAAGATGCTGGAGGAGAAGCTTGAAGTGTTCGAAAGCAATGGTGACACACAAACGAAGCTTTTATCAAAACGTCTCGATCATGAAGTTCAACTTGAATCGCAGGTGAATCAGTTAAAAGAAACTGTCGGAAAGTTGAAAAGAATCAACCAAGAGCTGGAAGAAGATAATTGTGAATTAGAGGAAATTGAGAATGAGACAAGACTTCGTTGGCAGAGACTCGAAGAAGAATATGAAGTGATGAATCAAAGAAATTCTGAACTTGAAATGACAAAAACTTCTTATCAAGAGAAATTCGAAGAAGCTCGTGATAGTGTTGAGTATCTCGAAGAATGTCTTCATGGATCTGAAGAAAGAATCAAAGCTCTTGAAGTTCGTGAGACAGAAATCAAACGTCGCTTGCAAATGTCACAAGCTTTCATCCCAGCTGTCGCTCTTTTCCAAATGTGGAAGCTAAAGAAAATTATTATTCCACCGATGATCAAAGCTCCAACTAAACCAGCCTCTCTTGAGATCCCTGCGGATCATCCAATTCACAAGAAGATTCTTGAGTCTGAAGCTCGCGAGAAACAATTGACGGAGACCATCAACGATCTCAATCGAGCATATCAAGAAACACTTGAAAATGCAGACAATTTATGGGCACAGATGGAGAAGGAGTACAAAGATAAAATCATTCATTTCGAAAAGCTCGAAGCCAGCTTGAAGCTGAAAATCCAACAGCTTGAGAAGCGATTGATCAAAGACACGGAAGACTCTTACGAAAGGATTGCGACACTCGAAGAAAACGAGTACACGTTGAAGAATAAATCAGGAAAGCTGGGTCGTGACTTGAAAGAACAGCAACGCAAGAACTTAGAGCTGCTCGACGAATTAAACAGCGCTAAAGATGAACAGCAGAAGCTCCAGGCGTATATTAACGGTCCAGCAATTGAGAATCTTGAGAGAGAGAAGAAAAAGTTGCGGCGAACCGAAGAAGATTTGCAATTGATGAGAAATGCTTTGAAAGATGCTGAAAGCGCTCATAAGAATGAACAAAGTTTGTTGAAGCGTCAGCTGCAGAAAATGCACAAAGAATTGAAAAACTTTGAGGTCACAAATGGAGAATTACGAGAGGAAGTCTACACATTAGAGCGAAGAATCATTGAGCTCGAACGTTACCAAGTTGGTGACAAGAATAAAATAAAAGAACTCATTGACGAGCTTGAAACAAAAGCCCAACAAAGTCAGTGCAAACCAGTGCGGACATTCCGACCCGTAAGTGCCACGAAATCGCTCGCCCAAGAGATGAGCCAAAAGCCCGTTCCCTTCCCGCGACAAAAAACCGTAATTCCAATTGAACGATGCTCATTTGCGGATGCCATTGAACGGTTTGAGGTAAGCGAAGCTAATTAAATTAATTTTAAAATCACAGCTAATCAAGCCTTTCACAGCATCTGGAAGATCAGAAACCACCAAGAGAAGTGAAAAGCTTAGCTGATTCAATTATCGCTAGCGCAGAGTCAAACGGCTATGTTCCCATCAAACGATCCTTTGTTGAGGAAGTAAGTGATGAGATAATTTCATTGAATAAAAGTTAATAAAGTTCTTTCATGACTCAGGCGCGCCAAAAGTTCTCCAAGTGGATGTGAAGTGTCAACGCTCATGTGTTTTGTGTAACCACCGACTCCAACGCCAAATCGATTTAGATTTAATGAAGTAAGTTGAGATGTCCGAAAAATATTACGAAGCTTCATGCTTCCGTTTTGAGCAACCAAAGCGCCCACAATGTCTTAACCTTGATTTAGTCAAGCAAACTCATCATTCTTTAATATTTGTTTGTCTCGTCTTGTTCTCGCAGAATCCGATGTCGTCGCTCCAAAAAGGCAATAATGACCGTGGGCAGCTAAATAGCATCGTTAAGTCAACATCACAAGTGTCGCGCGTCGAATTACGGCGATGTTTGTGTTATTGATTGATTGAAAAAGAAAAATTGAACTTGCTGATGAGTTCGAAAGAATGAAATCGATTGTTGAGCCATGGCCGAAACTGATTGATGATCATTCGGTTGCTAATTAGATGAGATCGATCCCAAGATGACAAATCAAACCGAATCTCCTTGTGGCAAAATGAATTTTTTTTCTGTGGCATTCTAGTCTTCGAGTAGTTGAGTTTTATATCTTTTATCAACATTTTAGTTTTTAACTTTTTAATTTCTTAAAACGAACGAACACTTTTTGTATAAAAAAAGCTTCAACGAAAGCTCACCAACATTTTTTTTGTGTACAGTTGTAGTTGTGAAAGCTTCGGATTTCAAATAAAATTAACATTGAAACTTATAACGAACCAAAGTGTTTTTATTTCCAGGTTGCTTCTCTCATTAATTACCACAATTTGAATTCCTCCTTTTGACTTAACCGCTCATCGCGAATTGATACGTTGTAATTGCAGAATGAACATGACTTGAGGTTCATGAAGAGTCCGTTAAATCATAAATCATTCAACGAACACGACTTGCAATTCAATCTCTCGAGCGCTGTGGTTGTGAATAACCGTAATGCAAATAAAAGTGACTCATTAAAGACTCCGTTCGCTGCAATAAAACTAATTCGAATGCTGTGTCGCGAAGTGCAAAGAGCGCCGTAAATATGCGCGACAATTGAAAGAAGGTGTTGCTCCCAGGGTCGAGTTTATGCGACGTTCGAATTATTTTTCAATGCAAATTGAGCCGATGAACGAGTTTGCAGGTTCAAGTTGTTTACCAGACCAACATTTTGAAAAGAATTTCTACAGTTCCATCCTCCAATTGGAGAAGAGAGAAATTTCAAACAAAAAAAATTTGCACGATTTTAGAAAAATATTTGACATCGATCGATTGCAATAAAAATTTTCCCTCATCGATCGCTTTGTTCAAACAACATTTTATTTGACATTTAATAACTTTTAAGCGCGGAGAGAGCAAAGGTAAAGTCATGAAATGCGGAATCGCTAGAAGAAGCTGAAGGTTCACGACGAGCTCCTTCTGCTCGAGAGAAATTTCAAAATCTTAACGCGATTTCGTCATGATGACACTGCTAATGCCTTTGTAGGCAATAAAACTTTGCGAAGCAGTGATTTCGGGTTCGTGTCATCATATTCGTTGGAGTCACTCAGTCTCGTCAAAAAAGATTACGCGTCGTTGACCACATTTTATGTGCAAAGTAAACTCGATCGAGATTAGATTGCTGCGTTTAAGCTTTGGCGATGTGATGAGATAATTTGCGAGAAAATTTTCTGGGAGAAATCACTTTGTTACGTCTTTAACAGACAATGATGAGTCAACTTGACTCAACTTAGAAATTATTCTGCAATTATCCGAAAATTATTTCCGGTCTCTGACCAGCAATCAAGCCCACACCCAATCAATTGAAATCCATCTGTTACTTTCAACTATCAACTCTACAATCTTCCGCCAAATAAATTTCGACTTAATAACAAATTTGCTCGTTAATGTTGCTTTGGAGACTTTTTCACCACGCGCGCGCGGCAATGTTGAGGAGAATGAATGAATGAATAAAAGAAGAAAATAAAACTCTTTGAATATTATTAAAAGCTCTTACGAAATTGAGATGAGATTTTCGTGGTGTGTTGGAGCGAGCAGCAGAAATCCTCATGCTTTAGTTGCAAAAAGATTTCCATTTGAACAACATCGCAAGTTAGTTCGGTGCGGTTAAAAATCGCTTGAGAAGAAATAAGTTTTATTCAAGTCGATTAACGAAGTAATTTGCCGTGAAAATTAAAACTTTCGTGGAAAATTTCAATTAAATTTTTCACGAAAAAAAAAACGTTTAAAGTTTTGCAATTTTTTTTTGTTTTGTTTGGAATGAGATTGTGCCATGAAAATTCTAAGATTTCGTTTAAAATATTTAAATGTGTAGACGACAATGCAAAGTTGTGATTTATGTTGAAAGACATTTGTTGAATGTTAAGTTTCGGGGCGGATTTGTGGGCGGATATACAAAGTCTCGAGAGTTCTTTCAATTCGTTACCTTTTTGTCATCGCAAACGGGTCATCAAAAAGCAAAATCTCTCCGTCGCCGTTTGAAATTTTCACTTTCATCAAGATTTTTGGACGTAACACGACACGAAAAGATTTCGAGAAGATCGCGGACTAAAGATTATGTCACATTCGTCGTGAGATTTTGATGTTTACGCAGTAAAAAAAGTCTCAAACTCGAGTGGAACAAAAAATTGCTCCAGATATGGATCGTTCGTCCGTCCACTTAGAAATGCAAATTTCGCATAGAAAACAAAGTTTATCGATTCCGCGTGATACTTAGAATAACAAACGAGTTCTCCAGATCGTATATTAGAGACGATTCGTCTAAGCGAATGCTTTTAGTAGATCAATTTCGGTCTATATTGTCATCCGCGAATAAATTACGCGTTCACGTGAGAAGTTAAAATGTTGATCGCGAGAAACGAGATTTTTTGACATTTCAAATAATGTTGAGCTCGTAATTCAATCGAAATTGCCCCGCGAAGCTCAGAGAGCAAATGAATCTTGTTCAACGTCCTGAGGAGATTCTCGATCAATCAAGGAAGTGCGAAAATGATCGATTGCTTCATTTTCGCTTGATCATCTCGATCTGAGATATTTTAAATGAAAGTGAATGTTGCTTAAATCTTCGTAAGCTTCTTTGGGTGTGCCGAAGCAAATTTTTCATGCAAATCGCGGCGCGGATTAGTGAAACAGGTTAAAAATAGTCTCATTTCCCGTGAATGGTAGGGAGTCTCGAAGAAGCCCTCGCAATCAGAACTAAATTCCTTGCTCAAACCAGAATCATCAATTGGATGCCAAAAAACACGTTTTAACGATCTCATATAAAAATCCACTTGTTGTTTGACTCTCGTGACGGCAAAGACCCGATCAGGCACCCGATGCTCATAAAAGTTCCAAACTATATTTACAGTCAACAACTTCTCAAGATCGTTTCAAGAGTAAGCGGATCTTCTGCAACGATCTCTTCTGAAATGCAATCCCGTAAATCCACTTTTTTTCTTGCTTTTTTCATCTAGCGATCTTATCGCTGCTTGTCAAATTGCGAATAACAGTCTTTTCTAGTAAGTAATTATTTTCCGTTCATTGCTTCCCGACCTTGACTACGAACACATTCTTCGATGATCTTTTGGTTTCTTTCACCTAAACTTAATTTATTTCCACACGACGACTGGCCGGCTCTTTATTTTCATAATTTACCGAAACGAGGAAAGACTCACGCAAGACAAAAGACCAAATCTGGTTGGATGAGTGTTCACATTTGCATATGAAATCAGGTGGAACTGTAAACAACTGTTAAGATGCAACGACGAAATGATTTTATTCTTAGAACTTTGATGGCACTTCTCTGTGAAGACTTATATCACTAAGGGAACGTTCATAAATTACGTAAATTTTTATTGAAAGCCAAGCCCTCAAACTTGACTTCACACGTCGCAAATCTGTCACATAAATTTCGAAGATTTAATTTATGAACGTTCCCTCAATCAAATGTCTCAAGTTTCGCATAAAAAGCGCCAGCGATCGCCTCGATTCAAATCGAGACATTAAGCAAATCAAAATTTATCGTATAGTTTGAAGCGACAGCGAACTGTATCAGCTCAGCAATGGAATTTCGAGGCATTTTTTGGATGATCAACATCCTACTCTTCGCTGGTGTCCTCGACGCTCAATCTACGGAAAATGTGAGTATTTCTCTCATTCGAGACTTTAATTTTTTTACAGCTACGCTTTTAAAAGGTTGGGCACGACAAAACACTTCATTCACTTGCACCCGACACACGTTAAAATGAAATCCTTGCAAGCTTTTTTAATTTCGTAAACAAAACGCTGACGATTTTAGAAGTTCATCGAGATTCATTTCAGTTTTGTTCACGGCGATCGTATCTGGTGAAACAAAATGATTTTCGTTTTGGCAACAAACTCCTTAAAAAGCTTTGCAGATCATGATCGTATCGATTTACCGATGTGAGGTGATTGATTCTTTCGTTAAAAGGTCTTTAATGCGATCACCACTTGATGCTTCATCTGCGTAATTGAGTTGCTCTGTACTGTGTGAAAGGAATATTCATGTCGACAAGACCATCGAGTGTTGTTACACTGAACGACGTGAGAAAGTTTAAAGCTTAAGAGGATGACATGCTGTTCACATGGTCATCAAGTGATAATTAAACTTTTCCAATTTAAAAGAAGAAAAAGGCAACAGCGAGAGGTCGTTGTAGACAGCAAAGCTATTTCCTTGATATTAATTGATTGCCTTTCATTCTACAGAGGAGAGTTGAGAACGTAATCTAAAGTGATGTCATTTCACTTTATAGATGACTAAGTTTGTTCTCATGTTTCGACGATTGACCATCCTCGACAACCATAAATCAAGCAGAAGAGTCAATGGTTTCTATCTATCGAGTCAGGTGTTAAATTGCCCTGAGTGAGTTGTTTAACTCGACGTGAAATGATTGAGAATCAAGAGGATTACGAGATCGTCTTAAGTTTGATTTAATGAAATCGCTTATCGATTCGACTCCCTGACGCAATGAGATTTAATTTTTATCAAACGACTATTTACATCATAAATTAATTGACGTGAAGAGCTTTTTACAGAGCTCAAGTTCGGCTGATTGGAAACGCTTCGCGTCATTAAACATTTTAGGCGAATTTAATTATCGGGGAAGAAAGAAGCGAAGTAATTTCGACTTTTATGCACACTCGCCGTCATTAAGGCATAAGCTCTCGTCGCTCGCTGTCAGTCTTTAATCTCTCGAGACATTTTCGGTGTGTCGAGTGTAAGTTGCGAAAGATTCGTTGACCTTTTACCCATTCGAATGAAAAATGTCTTTTTCGGACAACACTCGAGAATATCCACTGCACAATCGAAGCGCCGTGGGGCAAGCTAAACAAGACACGAACATCATCGTGTTGAAACTTTTAAACCACGCGAAGAATTAATCGAATAGAGCTTTAGAGTTCAAGAACCGATGGACATTTTTGGTCCGTGCGATCTCCAAATTGAACGTCAGAACTCAATTAGTGACTCTTCATTGACTTGTCGACATCCAACACGTTTATTCTTGTGAAAATAAAGAAATTTAACAATTGATGTTGATGAGACGATAATCCCACACATCGCGAAGGTTTCCCATCAAATGATAATTAATTATTATTACTCACTTTGGCTCCCGCCCTCAATTGCTGGCGTGTTGTCGATCGAGTGCCAATTCTCTTGTTTCTTCTTCTTCGCTGCGTTCAGTTAATCGTTTGAGAGACGACAGCTCTCGCGACTAATTACTGTCTCAACATTACAAGATGTTTGGCTTTGATAATCGCGTGGATTAAGAAAAAAAAAACACTTTTGAGTCTCGACACGCATCATCAGACACCGTTCGCACCTTCGTGCATCAAAAGCCGATTTTTTTAACAGAAATTCCATAAATATCCGGTTGAGCAAAGAAACAAACGAATTCTGCGTCAGGTGCGATGCATTAGCATACGTAAAAAGTTAATCTCTCAATTGATTTGGACAACAATGCAACTTCAAGTTGAGGTCTCCCGAGCAATTCCTATCAAGCTCATCTCAATGGATGTCATTAATTATGCAAGCGCATTTAATCGCTCGATGGTTATTAATTGACAAGTCTCTTTCAATGAATGACATGAATGTCAAATGAAAATTATGCATTTGGTGTCTGCAACTTTGTACTGAGCATTCAATCCGAAATGGGCTTTCGGGGCGGATTCGTTAGGAGTGTCGAAACGTTTATGGAATTAAATGAATCTTGTTCTTTGCTAGAACCTTGATCAAGTCTGTGAGAAAAGTATTATTTTTTCATTGAACAAAGTTTAGTGTCGACTGAGGTTAACATCGAAGCTTCGAACGACGCTTCTGTAATTATTAAAATTGTTTCGAAGATCTCGAGATAGTTTAAAAATGTTAAAAGCAACAATTTGACAGAAGATCAATTTCATAGTTAGAAGTGAAGTTTAAGAAAACGGTAATCTCATTACAGGCCGAAACAATTGCTAAGACTTTTAATAAAAGAGAATCGGCAATGAGAGGCGGGTGACCAGAGATAAAGAGAAAGAGTCTTGACCTAAAACAAATTAACTTCGAATTGCTTGCAGTTCACAGGCCAAGATGGTACAAACTATTGAATTTTAACCTTCACTTGGTCACCCTAGTTAGTCAACTAATAACAAGAGAAGTTTGAAATTTTAAAGATGAAAACAATTTTTCGATATTTGTGGGTGTGAACGGTGCACATTAAACGATTTCACGTTTAATGAAGAAAACGAAGATTCGCTTTTAGTTTAAGAGGACGGAAAGATCGAGAAAATTATGGCTTTGCCCTCATCGACGATGATGACGAAAGGATGAAACGATTTGATTGAATAATGACGATGATTTGTATCGATTAGGCTCTTAATCAATGGAGTCACTTTGAGGAAACAGCTTCAATGTTTCAGAGGCGTTAGATGGATTCATGCAGCGATCGATCGATTGAGAGATTTGTGACTCCATTCAGCTGCCACATTCAATCACATGAGCGAAGGTCGTGCATTCTCGATGATCCATCTTTCTCAACAAACAATTTTTTGGTTCGACGTTGTTTGTCTTTGATTTGAATTTATGAGAAAATTACACGACACGAGCCCCATCAATTAGAACCGTATCCGATCGAGAAGATCTCTCTTTGCATGATTATAGCAACGCCATGGGCTGTAATTATTCAAATTTGATCGCATTGTTTGAACAGATTTAATGGAATGTTTGGTTAAACAAATTTACAACAATTTTTATTTCGCGATCGAACAAATTCACTCGTGCAGCATCGCGCTGATGTTTAACATTCTCATCGGAGACTGCAAATTGAATTAAACAGCTTGGATGTTGAACGTGATCTTTAGCAAATGAAGTTGAAATCGAGTCCCATGTGTGCGATGCTCATGCTAATAGACGAACTCCGGATTTGGCGACGTCAGTAGTTCTTGCTTGAAAAGGTTGCTAAGCTAAAAAAAAAAGCTCTGAGTGATAATCTGACTGTTGAAGTCAATAATCGAAAGACTAAGCTCTGTTTATTCAATAAATTGTTGGCGAATTCTCTGAGGCCAAATAAAAATGCAACTGAACGGATTTTAAAAGAGCTCAGATAAACAGTCTGAAGTTGTTTTACTGACGATGACAGAGCGCTACGTGAAGCCAAAACGTAAGAGCAAGCATCGTTAAATCTTTTCGAGAGCGACCAAGCCCTCTATTATCAAATAATAATTCATCAACTCACATTTCGAAGTTTATTAGCGCAGCATTGACTGTCATGACGAGGCCTTTTGTTCGTCAGTCCACATCTCAATCTACTTTGCATTGTTCTCATCGTCGCCCTCTCACTCTGGGAGCTTTCGATTTGAGGAAACTCAATAAATCGATGCAAATTTCAATTTGTCAAGTTTTATTATCGATGATTTTACGGCTCGTTTGATTGATTTTAAAGACGTGTTCGCATTTTTCCAATTAACATATCGCGAGTTGAAACAGGAACATCTCAGACTGACACCATCAGCCGCATCGCTAATCAAATTAGAGAAGTTGTTGCCACCAACAAGTCAATTTACAATCTTGTTTAACCGGTGGATGGAATTCGAGAATGAGAATGACATCGTCGGGTCGAATGATGAAAAAACTGAAATCTAAATTTAATTGACTCCGCGGAAAGTTTTGACACGATTGATGAAGATTCTTTGAATTCAGACTTGCCAAAAAAATGTTTACAAAATGCCACATTAGTAAGCAAAGTAGTAGCAAACTCACGAGAACAATGGAAACGGTCCATAAACGGCACTCGCACTCCATTGAGAAATTCTATTGAAACACAAAACAAGTGTTGCTCAAGATGCTGCTGCTGTTTGTTTGATTTAATTACCGCAAATAAAAACGAGACTCGCTTACGAGCTTCAAGAGATTGATGTCGAACCCGTTTCAAGCAAGAAACAAAAAATAATTGTCCGTGGAGCACGTGTGAACATTTTTTGATTGAAGAAAATGATTGAAATTACTTTAACGAGCGTGCGCTGTAGATTTCCGTCTCAATCAAAAACCACGAATTGCGAGGCTTGTGCCAAAGAGATCGAGTCCAATTCATATCATTCCACTTTCGTTATGACATCCCCGCGTCAAAACGATTGACCCAACCACAAAGCACAAACCTCAAACCCATTGAGAACCGTTATCCATCAAAAGTTCGCATGATTAAAACAATAATCGTTCGTTCATTGCGTTGATTTTTTGATGGAATTTAAAACAAAACTCTTGCGATTTTGATCTGAAATCACTCACAAAGACAAAGCGGACACTCAATTCATTTGAGCTCGGAGAGTTTTCTATGAATTGCTATTAAATAATCTTCGTTGCTTTCTTCTCTTCTCGCGCCTCTTGTCCGATTGCATAATAACCTTTGCAAGAAGATCTCAATGGGCAGCAATTGTTGAGCAATCGTCGGACGAAATCAACTCAGAAACGAAATAAATCATCAGAATCTCGCTGTGAATCGCGGCATTTTAACGATAGAAAGATGAGCCCACGGAGTTTTTCCCAAACGACATTTAATTAAAGATTTCGATTGACCAAACGAAATGACAAAGTCAATTAACAAGCCGTTAAATTATTCAATTGCGCACTCGAGGGTCTTCACGTCGATCACTTTTTTTTTTGTAAGAAATCTCGCCAACTCGGGTCAAAGTGGTGCTTCGTTGCTAACAATCTCTCGTCGTCTCTTAAAATTTGTCATTCTCTTCACACGATACAATGTCGATAACGTTTGTCTGCAGGAGAAATAATTTAGTTGTCAATCAAATCCCGCTAATGACTTCAGTCTGCGCCTTCTTAGCAACTAATTTTGCATTGTCGCCGACACTCCGAGCAAATTGAAATTACTCGAGAAGAGTCTTCAAGAGTTCACACAAGAAACTCGACTCGAAGACTCACAACAAACATGAACAAAGTTTTTATTTTTCTGAAAGCATCATTTTTCATTTGCGCCGGCTGCTCTCTCGTGAGATCTCTCGACTCAATTGTTCTTTCTTCTTTCTGCATTCGTGAAGAATTCGCTGTGGCGAAACCTCCGAAAAGCGTTGAATTATATAAAACAGATTCGCAAAGAGTTACATTTAATTTTCGACGTGCAATTTGTCAGCTTGAGACCTTCACTGGACAATCCTTCAGAACTTTCCTTTTTTGGGTTCACGAGTTGAGTAATATGAGCCGCATGAGGTCAATTGTGAGAGACCATGGACTTCCTCTTATGACTCAATCCCTAAATTAAATAAAGATCATCCGTCATAAGCCAAAAAGACTTGAAAGAGGTAAAACCGTGCAAATTAAAGTCATCGCGATCGTGAAATGATTTAAAGCGATGAGAATCAGGTCAATCTTCTAATGCAATGAACTCGCCGCGTTACATTTCTTCTCCAGCTTCGACACGAAATTGAGATGAGAAAGACTCGCGCAAATGATTGAGCAGAGTCGTTTAAACTCAACGTTTCGTGAAGACAATAGTGAATTTATATTTGCACTTGCAAATTCGTCTCTGGCAACGACGAAGCCCAAGCAAGAAGAAGACATTAAACGGGCAATTGCCGCAACACTCTCTGAGTAGTGCGATTTATGTTTGTTTTGTTGCAGCAGTTGGTCGACATGAAAATTGGATCGACTCTGCGGAAAGTTGTGCAAATATTGATGGACTCGCTTTGTTCACGTTTCCGATTCAACGGTCGAGCCACGCGATTGCTTAACTTCACTCGTTCACACATTGTTGTTTTGTTGATCTAAGCACATTTTTTTGCAACTTAAAGTTTCTTTCTTCTTGTTTTGCAGCAGCCGACGAGTTTGATTCCCAAAACGAACTTCTCATGCCGCGATAGGCACACCGGTTACTATGCTGATACCGAGACTGACTGTCAAGTCTATCATATGTGTGATGAACAGGGACGACAGTTCAGCTATGCGTGTCCTAATGCAACTTTATTCCAGCAACGAATGTTGATCTGTGATCATTGGTAAAGAGAAGTTGCGAAAATTGAAATAAACCGCAACTTTAAAATTTATTTTCTAATCAACAACAGGTACATGGTCGACTGTTCATCATCAGAAGCGAATTACGGAGTTAATCGGTTGATTGGTCAGAGGGTAATATGAGTTTAACGAGAGGCCTTAGCATCTTAATTTTCAATTTGAATAATTATACAGGACCAGCCTTTTGTTTCTGAGGGCGATGCGGAGAAGAGAACGCCCAGGCCTGATCTATTAGACCGTCCGTATGCGCCCGACTACAAGGGAGAAAGCTTCAGAAAGCAGATTGGAAAGGTTTGTAAATCACGAAAGATAATTAAAATATTTTTTAAATTTCCTTTCCATTAGAGTAACTTCCCAGCTCTTCAAAATGCCATAACGGGCTTTACGAAAGACTCAAATGGAAAGTTTGAGATTCTCGAAACGCAAGCATCGTCAAACATTCTTCCGGCACAATTAAGCTCAAACGATATTGACCCAACCTCGATTCCTGCATCAGAAGAGTTTCCTATCGAGGATAAGAGTAACGAAAGACGTAATGCATTCTCAGGACCACCTCCAACTGGATTTGAGCCACCGCGACTACTTCCAAGTTACAATCAAGAGTTTAGAAATCATGAACAGACGAGACTTCAGCAATTGGGTGTTTCAACGAAATCTCATGCTAGACAGTTGGCAGTTCAACAACAGCCGCGAGTTCAACAGCAGCCACGAGTTCAACAGCAGCCAAGACCTCAGACTACAAAGCGAACATCTGCGGGATCGTTTGATCCAGATAAGAACTTCAAAGGTTTGTTATAATTAATCATTTTAATTCATTCATAAACTCAATAAAAATTATCTCCCAAAAAGCTTTCGAAAAAATTCTTCAACCAGGCAAGAAAGGAACTGCCAAAGATTACGATTTCTCTCGATACATAACGAAAAATTCTGGAGCTCAAACTCAAGCGACCGTTCAAAGACGTCAAGATGTTCACCGACAACAAGCACCAGCAACAACAAAGAGACCTATCGCCTTTAATCAGCCGACAGTTCAACGAACAAATCCTCCAACTGCGCGACCTTTAGTTGCCAACCAGGCAAACAAAGTTACAACGAGACGAACAACTAGAGTACCGCCAGTGACTCAAGCGCCACGTGTTCAAAAGCCACAGCAGCAGCCCCAAGTCTTCCGTCAACAACAAACTGTTCAAGCTACAACGAAACAACAAAATCAGATCAAACAAACGCAACAGCAGGCAAGCAAACAAAATCAATTAAACGCACAACATCATCGTCCAACTGTGAAGCCAGCAGTTGCAACATCTCCACCACGAGCGGCAGCCCTTATTCAAAACAATGTTAAAGCTCCAGGAAGAGATTTGTTGCCACCTATTAACGCTATTAAATCTTCTAATGTTGTGACAACGAAGAACCCATCGAAAAACTATGAATGGAAGGTGCCGGACAGAGGCCTTCAGCCACCAAAAGCTGCTAACGGTTCTCAGTTGGAAGATGGTACTCAATCATCAAAACGTTCGATCTTAGAAGAAGGAAATTACGATAAAGGTTTCGCAAGTGGCGAAAGTCGTCGTTTGGGCAATGGAAATTCTTTACAAGACAAATCTCAGTACAAAGATCTTCAAAGGCTCTTCGCAATTCCTCAAGTACAATTCGCACTTGAAGCGAAGGGTCGCGATGGTTACGAGAAAGACGATGCCGTGAATTCTTTCCAAGTTAAAATTCCTTACAAGTCAGGAAAGGAAGATCGTTATTACTATCTCGAGCATGGTCACTGTAATCCCGAGTGTCATCCATACTTCTTCAAACCCGGTCGTTGCGAACCGTGCATTAAACTATAAAAAAACTTGCTCATTTGATTAATGCATTAAGTTAGTTTAGATCCTTATCAAAAAATTCAAGTTTCGCGAATCTGAAAAATTCTGTTTCTGCGATGTCAATGACGGCACGATGATGATAAATTAATTCATAAGCGAAGAACAACAAATTTGTCACTTGACATCTTCTGCTTGCATTTATCAAATGTTTTAATAAATTTAGGGGATTTGAATTTGCGGATTGTTAAGAAGATTTCGTGCAACGGCAGCTCTTGAGCCTTCAACTAAGCTTAAAAAAATCTTCTCGTTTTAATCTAATGTTTGTATTTGTGTCCGGTCATAAATTTGAGCCCCTGCTTCGATGAGAAATATTTGTGGAATTCGAACGACAAGATGTTCTTCATCTCGATTCAAGTATTTAAAGAAAATCTCGAAATATGCAAATATCTCGACGTAGCCGACGTAAGAAGTGAACGTAGTCGACTTTACGTAACGACAAAAAGCTTTCATTGAGCTTTTAAAGCTCTTGAACTCTTGAATGATCTACAAAAGTTTTATTTTCTCACGCATTAACTTACTTGGTTTGTTTGATCTTCTTCGCGTCTTCTTTTGTCGGATCTTCAACGGATAAAAAAGAAAAAGAAGTTCAAGGGCTCAGCAAATAAAAATTTATTTGAAAGCTTTCAAGGTTTCGCTCTCGCCGCGAAGCAACAACAGAAAGAGTGTTAATTGATTCATAAAAATAAATTTATGTAAACGATGCACAGAAAACACGTTTATGATAGAGCCAGCTGTGGTTTATGATTATTGTCTATTATTAATAGACTAATAATAACTCGTAGATCTGAAGATATCCAACGAAATTCTCACGGGAATGCAAATTGATTTTTCATATTGCACAGAATGCAATGACTTTCGAAGGACAAAACAAAATGAACCCACAACAATACTTCAAGGACTACGCAAGATGCAAAACATTTTTCTTCATCCGCTCTTACTGTAGAACTAAATTTATAGTTTTATTTAAAACAACACAATCTCTGTGAATTTTAAATTATAAATTAAGATTAGTGTTGTAGAAAAATAAATCCTCCTGACACAATAAAATTTTATTTGATTAATTGAACTCTTTCCTTGTTTCGTTTACAGCTTTGTTTGTTTCAACGACTTCTGAAATAAATTAATCAGACAAGGTTTCCTGTTTTATTTTCGCTGCGTTGATTAGGTCGGTGAGCTGGAAGTTCCAGTTGATGATCTTTAGAAACGTTTTCGTTTAAAGTTTAGCAAATTTTATTTCCTTTGAGTGTTTCTTACATTTAAGCGCGTCTTAGAAAACTAATATGTGATCATAATTCCTTTGCCATATAAAATCTAAATATTAAAATTTGTCGTTTGATTATTACACATTGAAAATATTATCGTTCTAATCTTCAGTTATTTACATGGAAGCCAACAGCTTGAATTTTGTTTTTTTTTTCTCTAGAATCGAACTTAGTTCATGTATTTCTTACAGTGCAGTTGCATACAGTTGCAAGCAATCTTCCGTGACTCGTCTTCAATGTCAAACTTGTAGTCATATGATAACTGAAAAGAAATGAGAGACAATTAATAAAAGTTTTATTTTTAGTTTCTTTCTTGAACTCACTTCCTCTCCTCGGTTGATTCTTCGTTTTGCAAAGATGATGATCCGGTATTCGCGATCAACTTCAACGATTTCTGTAACACAGTTCGGGTTGCAGCTATGATTGATGTACCGGGCAAGACCACCCGAGAGCGTTGCATCAATCACGCGATCTTCGTCTAAACGGAACATGTAAATTCCTCGATTCTGGAAGTTGAAATAAAATTTATAAGTTAAGGAAGTTTTAGATTAATTTCATTAATTATTACCTTAGCTTCATATTGTTTCTCACGTAACTCTGACAGTTCTCCTCGAATAACTTCGCCGATATATTCGATGACCATCGTATGTTTTTCAAGATCTCGGGCTGCGTAAAGTCCAAGCCCTTGAATCTTCGATCTTGCTAGGAAAATGTTATTCTTCCACTCTTGCTTCATTTTCTTGTACTGAGAGCTTTTCGAGTGAACAAATTGTTTGCTGTAAGGGCAGACAACGTCTCCAGCTGATGTTGATGGAGCGAATGCGGGTCGTTGACTTGATGATCCAGTCCTTTGAGTATGTGGCTTCTTAAGCGGAACAGTTTGCTTAATTCTTGGTTCGGTTCGAGCTGCTCCCGAGGGATTTATGGCTAAAGGGAGTTCGAGTAAGGGATTGCGTCCATATTTGAAACGATAGTCATTCAAGGTCTCAACCCCTGGAAGACTTTCGAGAATTCGAACGACAGCAGGTTCAGTGAGTCCAAAAAGATCTTCACCACTGAAATATTTTGGGAAGACGCGAACGAGATGATTTTCACGTCGAAGTCTCTCAATCGCAACTAGAACTTGCTGCCAAACTTCACTAGCCGTTGATCCCTTCAAAGTTTTCTCTTCTTCATCCTTGACGATGATTCTGAATTCAGGTCTTCCGGCGACTTCTGCGATGTAACAAACGTAGCGACATCGTTTGTTTGGATGACGCATTGACCAGAAGAATCTAACGATTTGATAGCCGATAGGATAAATGTAGTTTGACGTGTGGAAGTTTTGAAGTTGATGCGGTAATAGTTGGCCAACGTTTTGAAGAATTAAACTTCCTACTCGCATGAGATTTGTGAGATCAGAGTGATGCATGATAGAAGCAACTTGACGATTCTCATCTCTCTCGATGTAAACTCTTCTCTGCACACTTAATGTTGTCAGCTCGTTATCCTTTTCTGATTTTGGAGCGTGAATGTTACACATTGTCGTCTTGTTTTTGTAGAACACGCAATCGTCTTTCATCGCACAGCTAAGATGGTAAATGCTTGTGCAACGCGCTTTGAAACATTTGACAGTGGCACCAAAATGATTGCACATCGAACATTTGGAACTTAAACTGGTTTGAAGTGTCGCTTCGAGATTCATCAAAGCTCCATTGACAGTTTCGTAGACTCCATCCGACCACAAAGCACAATTGAGATGAACCCATTTGTCTACATCATAGTTGAGAAGTCTTGATGGCCCATCAGCAACTCCGTCTCCAATTTGGTTGCAGAAGATGCACTTTCTCGTTTCTTCCGGTGTTTTTGCAGAGCCATTGACAGTGATGTTCATCCTAAATAGCATTTCAGTAACCTCACGGTCAGTAAGTTTCTTCTGCTTGTGAATTTGTGGGAAACTATTAGCGCTAAACGTTTTTACTTTCATTCTCTTTTGTCGTTTCTCTGCTAATTCTTCTTCTAAATCTTCTTCAGTGTCGATTCTTCTTCGTTTTAAATCTGGGATTAGCTCACTAGCTTCTGTTATTGCATCAGTGTTCATGGCATTCTCAGAGATCTCATCGAGAGCCTTATCATCTGCTGACACATTAAGACTTTTGTCGTCGAGCATATTAATTGGTCTCCACTGGAATTGTTTGTAGCAAGTTTTTCCACAGAAATAAAGTTCATCCGACTCAAGTTCAGTGTTGACAAGAAGCGGGAACTCACTAGCTTTAGCTTTGATGACGTTATTTAGAATTACGACATCGCAGTGTCGGCAGAACTTTGCAGTTCCATTCAAGATCGTTTGAATATCGACGGGTTGACCTTCCTTTCCATCTTTTCCTCTCAGTCGATACAACCCAAGTCTTTGACTAGGTGGCGTCGTAGTTCGCTCGACAATATTATATCCGGTTGGCGGTGGGATGTTAAGGATATTTGCGAGTGACTTCAGAACTCCCATGATGTCTTCGGCAACTGATGAAGTCAATGTCAAAGTGACAGTAACGTTATTGTTGTTGCTATCCTTCAATGGAGTTGGTGGGCCGAAGCAAGACTTCACTCCAAACTCTTTCTTTGAATCATTTTCTTTGTCGCTGAGTGGATTATCAGAAGTTAGCGAAATGCCGCTCTTCAATCTTATCGGAATTGGAGCGACGATAGTTGGAATTGCTGGTGACATTCGACCATGAACGAATCGTGCAAGCTCGTCCTCATCTTCATCGTCTTCCTTGATAAGTTTCAATCCTGGATATCGACATATCGGAGCTGACATAACACATTCAGGACTCGACGAGTTGACGATGGTTTCAGGTGTATCGATATCTCTGTCTCTTGCAAGTAAGTCATGTTTGTTTCGATGATGTTCTTCCTCTTCGAATTTGATTGGCGGGAATTCTTGATCATAAAATCCTCGTTGAGTAGATACTGGCGCTTGTTCTGACTTGGCATCGAGTACGCCGAAAGGTTTTGTATTGTAAAAGTCTGAGATGGTTGAGAGTTCACCTTTGCCGTAGTTTCCACTCAATTCGCCTGATGAAATGTCGTATCGCCTTGATGAACTGAGCTTATTAAGCTCACTACAACCGTAGATTGGACACACACCGTAATTCTTTGGTAGCAACGGTTCTAGAATTTGCATTTGAGGAAGCGCCTTAATGTTTAGCATGAGATTATCCATGAACGAATCGTAATCTTCTTCGCTCTTTTGTAATTTTCTTGGCTTCTTTAGACCTTTCTCCTTTGACATTTGCATTTGACGTCGATTTTTCTGATACTCTCGCCGTTTCTTTTTCTTCAACTCATTCGCAATCTCTTGTGCTGTTTTCGCCGGACTTTCTTCCATTGTCTCGTTCATTCCATCGTCACGTGTCGTGGGCGTTTGTAAAAGATTTTCGGTCTTTACCATGCTGACGTCAGAACTAATCGATTCTGATTGAGAGCTGTCATCCATAATTTCTTTCTTAACATCAATCAAAGGCGATTCGAACGGTACTGGAGTCGTTGTACCTGATCCGAGTGATGATTGTGAAATGCTTTTGACTAGAGTTGGGATGTTTGTTGGTGATTGACCAGTTCTTATTGACCCTCCAGGTGAAATCATTTCTTTCTTCACAGCTAGAGTTGGTGGAGCCATACCGACACTTTCAAATGTCATTGGGTTTTGTTGTACGATAGTTTTGTTCTAAAATAAAAAATTCTTTAGAGAAACATTTCAAACTTGAATTTCTAATTAACTTACGGGTGAGACTGAACTCATCATGTTCGGAGGAATGTCAATACGGTTAAGCACAACAATTGGCTGCTTCTTTTCCATTACTGATTGAAGGCTGATGGGAATCGATGATGTTGGAGTATGCGGAGGTGTTGGAGTTGAAGGCGGTTGAGATACAAATGAGGTCTCTCGTGAGACAACTTTGGTGCTGGTTGTGGTTTTTGTTATTGTGTCAGCTGTCGAAGCAACAGTCGAAATAGAAGCGCTGGGAATTTGATTAGCTACAGATATCGTTGAAACGATAATCGGCTTAGCTGGTGCGGGAGGAATGACTGGCCTCGCTAATTGAGCCTCAAGTGAACTGAAAACTCCAAGACTTGGAGCTCTTTGGTTTGAAATGGAAATTCCGGGTACATTTCGATTGAGAGGTGAGGTCACTGAGCTACCCGAATTCTGCAGCAGTTGCTTAAGTAAAACATTTGAATCTTCCGGTTTCGTTGAGGGTGTGTTCATTAACTTATTTGGCCCAACACTTGTTGAAACAGGAAGTTGCTCCTGCTTTATACTAATCACATCTTTCATTACCGGAAATTCGATTGGTTCTGTCTTTATGGCATTTGATGATTCAAGACTCAATCGCTTAGCAGCTGCCACTTCCAAAGATTCTTTCGATATTGTCGCATCATCAGTCGACTTCGATCTTTTGAAAGCATTCGAGTTGAGCAAGTTTGTTATTGCCGGATTCGTTTTTATAATCGGCAAGGTTTTCTGAACGACAACAGTCTCGATCGATGTCGTTGAAGGCGGTTCCATTTTCACTTCACTACTTTTCACACTTTGTTGATTACTCAGAATGCTAAGAAGATTGCTCGGCTTGTTTGAGATGATAACCGAGCCTTGAGATTGGATTTGACCCGATTGGCTCATGACGACGATTGTAGAATTGCTGCTCGTTGGAATGGTGACATTCTGAGAAGATGAAGATCGTTTCACAAACATAATATTTCCACCTTGCGCTGTCTGAATGTTAGGCGAAGATGGAACCGAAGTATTCTGTTGAGACACAATCATCCTCAACTCACCGCTAGTTTGACTTATACTCGTCGTAGGCGTTGATACACTTCGAACGATAGTTTTTGGAATAATTTGTTGTGACATCGACGAAGTTGAAAGCGCACTTGTTTGCTCAGCTTCTGATTTGCTTTTCGTCTCTTCATTTGAATTAATCGAAGACATGATGGAGCGTATTTGCTGCGTTGCGTTGTGTGTGTTTGTATTTATTTCAATTGGTTGTGATAATGGAGAAAGTTGCGACATATTTCCAGCAAGTATACGCTGCGCGGGGTTAAGGACGGGGCTTTGAGATGACTCACGTGACTTAACGATTACATGAACCGGAATGAGAGATTTTGTTTTCTCTTCTGGCTCTCTCGTTTCGTCAGGCGCTCCCTTTTTCAATTCTTTCTTTTGTGACGAAGCTTCACCTTCATCCTGCTCTGCTGAGTTGTCAGGTGAAATCTCTTCGTCTTCGAAAATTTTCGATGGTAGTGATGCATCTTGAGTCATGGTGAGCGTTGGCATTTTCGATGAGAAAGTAAGAATCGGAGATCCTCTGCTTGTTGTCATTTTCGCAGCGTTCTGAGCACTCGTAATCACTTGACCGACACTTGAAATATTTGTCATTGCATTTGAAGACGTAGATGATGTAATACAAGAAGAAATCGGCACAATTATCGACTGAGCTTGTTGACCTGATTTCTGTTGAAATCTCTGAACAGTCTGAATTGGTCTTTGCGCACCTTTATTGTTAAAAAGTGTCACAATCGTCGACGTGCTAATTTTTTGACCGGAAACACTATACACTGCCGCATTCTTCTTAAGATTGGAGATGGTCAATGGGTTTGTAGTGATAATTTTCTTTGTTCCTTGTTGCGAGTCACCTCCAGCTCCTTTGCTTTGCATTGGAAGATTTTGAATTACCGGAACTGACAGAGTTTGTCCATCAATCAACACTTTAGCTGTTGTTGGTGTTGGATTTTTGAAAGTTTTTTTGTTTGCCCCTGCCATTGAAGTGTGAAGTGGCGTTCGAGTAATCAGATTAGCTGGTAATGTGATGGACGTTGGAACTGATGTGAGTTTCTTAAACTCTTGAACAGTTGCAATTGGTTTAAGGACTTCAGGTGATTTACGAATTGTCTCAGCTTCAACAACTTCGATCGTCTTCTCAACAGCAACGACTTCCATTTCACTCTCTTCGTCGTCTTTTCCGCAATCGATCATCGCTTCAAAGTCTTCATGAGTTCCAAGTGTTGAATCCTTTTCTTTCGTTGATTGCACAACAAATGTTAGTTCGGAGCTGATTGCTTTAGAAGACTCAGCTTTTGGTTGATCTTGTTGAATCGCATCCTCAAACATGCAATTTGTGTTCATGATATCTTTCAAAGACTCGTCGCTGTCGTCAATATGAACGACGTGTGGCTCAAAAAGAGCGTAGTCAGTCGTTTCTTGATCAGGAACCAAAGGACTTGAAACCAATTCTCTTGTGTCGTAATGAGCTTCGATCATGTCATCGGAATCTCCAATGTCTTGAGCAGTTGAATTCAATGAGACTTCTGTCAAAGTAGTAACAACTTTGTCGTTATCGTCATCGTAGTCAGGAATTCGTATTTTCTCGGCATCTGGACTGCTATCAACGATGACAATGTCTTCAGCTGACTTTGTTTGAACAATCTTCATTCGAGGCTTCTGTGAAAGAGGACTGATAGGAGGTGTTCCGTTTGATGAATCATCGTCGTTGTAATCTGTGCTGACGAGAGATTTGATTTTCGATGACGCAATGCTCGCTGGGGGCTTCTTCAGCAAAGAAGTCTTTGCTTTCGGTTGAACTTGTTTACTTGACGAAGGTTGCTGTGAAGAATCAGCGGCCGACGTTGCTGCAGCTGATTGTTGTTGCTGCTGTTTCTTAATGATTTGTAAGACTTCAGCATTGCTCGTTGCTTGTTTTCGATTGCCATTTCCATTATTTCCCCACATCGGAGCGCCGCCTCTTAAGCCAAGTTTAATTTTGCCGAGTTGTCTCAAGTTTTCTGGAGCTGGATGCATTCCGTTTCCATTTCCGCCTCCACCTTGCATCATATTCTGATTATTGTGATCCATCATGCCTTGTTGTTGTTGCTGTTGCATGTAGTTAGGATTGGGTCGAGGTGAATTATCCATCATCATCGGACTATTGGGATTTTGAAGTTGTTGATTTTGGTAATGAACCATCGGACTTCTTGGCATCGGTGAACTTGCACTTTGATTGATTAATGGCGATTGAGGTTGTTGATGGCTGGGACTTTGATTTGGTTGATTTTGCTGCATCATCATTTGAGGATTCTGTTGATTTTGCATTTGGTTTCCCATCTGACCTTGTTGATTCATCATTTGTGGATTTTGCTGCTGCATTTGATTTCCCATTTGAACTTGCTGCTGTTGTTGCATTTGACCTTGTTGCTGATTCATCATTTGAGGATTCTGCTGTTGCATTTGATTCCCCATCTGAACTTGTTGCTGTTGCATTTGGTTTCCCATTGCCTGTTGGTTCATCATTTGTTGTCTAATTTGCATTTGACGCATCTGCATTTGTCTCATTTGGTTTGGATCCATGCTTTGATTTTGTTGCATTTGGTTTTGATTAGGATTTCCATCCATTGTGTTGTATTGACCTTGTCGAATGATGTTTGGATTATGAGGAATCTGTTGGAAGTTTCCTTGCATTCTCATTCCCATTCGATTGATTCCATCATTTGGCATCATCTGCTGAGGTCGAACAAATCGAGTTTGTTGCCCCATAATGTTTTGTTGATTGAACTGTCCGGGATTGTTTCCCATTCGATTCATCATTTGCATTGGAGTTGATGGACGATGTTGCGGCGATGTCATGCGAGGAGCTGGTGAAGTCAATCTTCCTGAGATGGAAGGTGAATCGATTGAGCCCGAGTTCGGACTGAAAGGACTGTCATCGATTTGTGAATGTGGAGTTCCAATCCTAGGTGACTGCTGCATGTTGTTGTAAGGTGACATTGCATTCATATGAGCACTCGGGCTTTGCATGATCGAAGCTGGCCCGGGGCTTTGACTCATCATAGGGCTTGGCGAATGCAGTGGACTCTGAGAAGGAGCCATCAAAGGATTTCCTAAAGGCGACTGAACTGGCTGTTGAATCATATTTTGATTCATTCCACCAGGTGACGGAGACATCATTGGCGACTGTTCATGAACAGGAGATGGAACCATGTGAGGATTGTTTGCCATTAACTTTGCACTCTTTTTGGCTTCGTAATCAGTCTTGGTAGCGGTGTGATTACGAGCTTGCTTCCTTGCACTCTCCAGATATTTCTGAACCGATGCTTGCTCTGTTGTGACTTTCAGCAAAGTCTGTGCATCATGGTCGTTTAATTCATTTCCATTCTTTTTGAGTTGACGCTGTTTTGTGTTCAAAGACTTCTTCAGTTTTCTCAACTCGAGAATTTCCGTTTCGTAATACTTGAGTTGTTCCTGAAGTGAATTGTTTTGTTGATTCAGCCAACCTTCATAATTTGCCTGAGTGATTTTGTCCGTATCTGTAACAATGTTTTCTGGAGGAATTGGTGGAGCTGGTTGAAGATTCGCTTGGAAGACTGGAACATTTCGAACCAAATCAGAAGTAGAAGATGAAGATTGTTGAGGCTGCACTGGAGCTTGAGCTCGCCATTGTTTGTTGATGACTGCCCGAGGCATAAATTGATTTTGCGGTTGTTGTGGTTGCTGCATTGGCTGAGGATTCATTTGATTCATTGGAATATTTTGAGTTGTTGTGGTCAAAACTTCAGCCCGAAGCTTTTCGTAATCCTAAAAATAGAAATTTATAGAAAATATTTTGTAAAAACAAATTTTAGTTGAACTTTACCTGATCACTTAAAATACTTTGTTGGTTTGGATTTGGCATGTTGTGATCTAACTGTGTTGTATTCGTCTGTCTTGCTTGCTCACGCTTCTCTTGCTCTAAAAGATCTTCAAGTAGCAGCGGCTGATCCTGTAAAGCAATAATAATAAAATTTAGAAAACTTGTTTTATAGGAGTTTAAGGAAACAATTATTCTAAAGAGAATGAAGCTACGACTGGATATTCTTACAAGAATAGTTTTTTCCCTTTTTAATTAGAGAAATCAAGTCGCTCACGTTTTGTTTTTCAATCTTACAGAATACGAAAAGCATTGTCTATGAAAATAAAAATCTATAGCTCATACAAAACCATAAAAAAAACTTTTGTGTGTTCACGTGTCGTGTGCTGTTTCTAACGAAAATCGTCAAGAAAAATCTCACCTGCAACAACGTGGGACGGCGCATTTTTAGATGCTGTTGAAATGTGTTATCGAGTTTGGATTTTAACGGATAATCATAAAACTTTTTATGGTAAAATTTAGACAAAACGAGAGAAGAGTAGATAACAATCAAGCATGCAGTTTTGAAAAAGTCAAAAAACAAATATTTCGTTAATCGCAGGTAATCGAGACAAGTTGTTGTTTTGTGATTGAGAAAGAAAAAACTTGAGAACTCACACCAAAAAGAAAATGAACAACATAAAAGCAAGTTCTGTCTCACCTGAGTCTGTCCAGAGATTGAAGATGGTCCTGGATAAGGCGGCGGCGGCTCAGGATAAGGAGGAGGAGGGGGCACAGCGTTCTGTTGCTGTTGTGGTTGTTGCCCAAGCAAATTTTGTCCTCCCATTGGAGACTGAAGTCCTTGAATATTTTGATGCATTGGCTGTTGTTGATTTTGCATTTGCGGGCGTTTCTGAGCCATTTGAGGTAACGGCATTCGCGGATTATTAGAGCTTCCTGGCATCAGATTAGGATTAACCATACGAACTTGTTGAAGACGTTGCTGACTAAAAATAATTAAATTTTCGTTTTAGAAAACTTGAACAAATGTTTACGAAATTCTTACTTTTGTCCTAAGTTAATTTGAATGTTGTTTGGACCAACGACTGTTCCCACGACGTTGTTGTTTGAAACTAACCGCGTTCCAAGCGGCATTGGCTTGCCGTTAGCAGCTGCTTGTTGTAGCTAAAGTCAATCAAATGTCAATCATCGCTATTTTTTTGAATAATTAAAATTCTCACCTGTAACATCATTTGTTGATGAATCTGTTGAATTTCAGGCATTGGATTTTGATTAACGGCTCTGAAACGAACTTGTGTTCGCTGGAAATTATTTATTCCGCCTTGTTGATTCAAAACTATTTGTTGTTGATTTAGTATTTGACCTTGTTGACTTGTTCCAGGTTGATTAATATTCTGGACATCCATTGGATTAACGGGTATTTGATTGACAACGTTTTGCATAGGAACGTGAACTTGCTGAATGGTTCCTTGCAGTTGAGGGTTGATGACAACATGAGCCTTTGCGAGTTTCTCAGCTTCTAAGTTCTTCAACTTCTCTTCTTTAACGTTATCGCCATCGTCAAGTTCTAAACTGTCGAGGAGATTCGTCTTCTCATCATCCGTTGTATCGAGTTCAGGATCAGCGTACTCGAGAATATTAAAGTCAGCTCCCATCTCAGCTGTTAGTGAATCCAACAAGTCATCATCATCATCTCCAAGTCCACCGAGAATATCTCCAACTCCATCCATACCAACATTCTCGTCTTGTTCAAGTTTCTCCAACTCAGCAGTCACAGAATCAGGAATTCCTTCAGCGTCGGCTGGATTTCCACTTTGATTGACAGAAGTCGGAACTTGAATATTGTCGCTTCCGCTAGTTTGAGGCTGACCTCCTTGAATATTCTGTTGCATAATTACATTTTGACCTGATTGCGCCATTCGCTGTGCGATCATTTGATCATTAGTTCCGATTATTCCCGGTTGACCTTGCATCATTTCCCCTTGAACTTGGTTGAAGTTTCCTGGTGCGTTGATCGTCATTCTTTGCTGCTGCAGTCCCATTTGATTCTGTTGTTGTTGAACTGCAAGCATTTGCTGTGGATTCAAAACAGTTCCAGGGCGAATACCGAGACGTGGGCGATTATCTGGATTCATGATCATCCTTTGAGGTGGACCATTAACAAGTTGAGTTGATCGAATCATTTGACCTCCAACCATTTGACCTCCTTGCATTCTTGGTTGACGCATTCCAGGAGGAAGTGGTTGACGGAAAGTGTTATCTCCTGGTTGCTTCTGAGCGATTTGCGGCTGCTGTTGTTGAGACTGTGAAACGACAATATTTTGTTGATTCTTCATCTGCTCATTGTCAGTGAAGTTTGGAGCTGCGATGGTTCCTTGAGGAACTGGCGATGGCAAATTCGTCGGAGCAATTTGTTGTCGTTGTAACAAATCACGAAGTTGTCGATTATTTTGATCTTGAGGCGATTGAGGTGAGAACTGCTCAGGCCTAGGTCCGCCCATGATGAATGGCTTGTTAAACATGTCAGGTCGAGCGTAAACTGTTGTTCTTTGTTGACCAGGATTGAACGACGGTCGAGGCGTTCCTGGAGCTTGGACATAGCCAGTCATATTATCCATTGGTCGAATAATTGGTTGTTGACCTTGAACCTGATTTACATTCATTGGATTGAAGTTCATATTAGATCCGCTGGCTGCATGAACTGGAGATTGTTGAGCAGCAGGTTTAGGAGTTTGTGGTGAATGTAAGAACTGCTGTTCATCTAAAGGCGGACGTGAAAATCCTTCATTAGACGGAGAGCCTGGGAAAGCATCGTGAGGAGATTGCGGCGAGAATGGACTCTGATTCATACGACCCTGACTCTGTTGGCGCTGCAATTGCGTTGAAACTGGTCTTCCTGGGAGTTGGAAGTTGCTTGATGGACTTTGAGGATTCATCAATCGTCCTTTATTTGTTGGAGCTACAAATTGATTTCTTGAATTGGGCGATGGACTCGCAACTGGACTCATTGAGCCATCGTTGAGTGTAGTCGAAATTTGTAATTGTACATTGGGATCTGTCACTAAAGAAAATTGATTAGTAACTTGAATATTCAAATTTATCTTCAACTTACCATTCATGTGCATCATTCTTTGGTCTGGTGGCATTCCCATTTGTTGCTCACGTGCACGCATAGCTTGTAGAGCTTTCCATTGACGCTCTTGCTCGGCTTCTTTCATGCTCTTCTGCTGAGCTGTAATCTTATCTTGATCCTGAGAAAATGATAATAAAAAAGAAAATTAAAATTGTAATCGATAGTTGAAGGTTGAAAAATTGAGAAGAAAAAGTTAACAGTTTTAAGTAGTCATGCGGTTTATAGATTTCACAGATACTTCATTTTCGATTTTAATGATTTGTTCTGAAAGTTAAATAAATAATAAAATGTAGGCATGCAGAAAATAGAACCAGGAAGGAGAGATTTGCTTCGGATATTCAGCTCGCTTGAGAGGAAGAGAAGCAAATTAACATTCCATGCACAACTCAAATTTCAACAAAAGTAACTTTTCTCATCAGATAGAAAACGCAAAAAAATATCGCCGATGCGAATCACAAGTCGCGGTCTCGTTTCTTCAGCGCAAACTTAAAGAAAAACTCAAAAAAACACAGCGAGAACCAAAAGATAGTCTCAAAAAATATTTTTTATACGTTTTGTATCCGCTCACCATTTGAATTTGTGCATTATTAGAAGACATGACAGTTGCTTTGGTGGTGACAAAATTGCTACTTAAAGTGTTACATTCTGAGGTGATGGTTAAAGGAGAAGAGTTTGTGGAATTCTTAAAGCTATTGTTAGCGACAGAGCCTGATGCGTCGACGCTTGACGTGAATGAGTTCTGAGGTTTATTGTCGGACGTTGTAGTTGGTTTATCATTACTGTTGTTGTTAAAGCAGAGATTATCTTGCGACGAGAGCGATGGCAATGTCTTCATGATTTCGGAAGGTGTTAGAACGCGAATATGTTGATCGTTATTTACATTCGAAGGATCGTTAGCCTGTGAGGATTCTGATGATGATGTTACTTCTTCAATAAGCTTGGGCGTTCCAATTGGTTTCTGATTCAAAATTGGATTTGTAATTATAGTTTTAGTGGGAATTGGTTTTTGTGTTGGCTGAGCCACAGCGACTTTGCTTAACGTTTGTAAAGAAGCTTCGAGTATAGGCGAAGGATTAACCGGTTGACTTTGATTGATTATGTTCAAGTTGAGGTTTGGCGTCTGTTGGAAAAGTAAACGGAAATGGTTCGGAGCACCAGGTCGAATTGCATTTGAATTCGTATTAAAGTTTCCATTTGGATTGACCGTCACATTTGGCGCTGGTCCGTTAGGATTTCCATGAAGTCCATATTGATGAACTGTGAATTGGGGAGTAATATTTGTCGCAATGACGTTTGGCACAAATATTCCTCCTCGCGATGTAGTAAACGAAAGCGTCTTCATAAAGTGCTGTGCGATTTGCTGTTGCGTAACGATCACATTCAAGTTCTTCGCCTGAACGAGACCGCCAGCTCCATTTGTGCTCTTCGGTGTTGAACTTAAACTTGATAAATTTATAAAAGCGTTCGCGATATTGCTTGCAACTGACAAATTTGGATTTTTCACTGGCGCACCATCCTTTTCATCAGGACTGGCTGCTGCTTTGAAACTTTCGTCGCCATCAGTCGATTTCGTAGCACTCCCATCAGACTCTGCGATTTTATTATCGACAACAACGGCATTGCTTTGACTATTATTGGAAGTGGGATTAACAACATTTTCATCACCAACTCTACAACTAAACTCTTTGTGCTCATTAGCCATGATTAGTAAATTGTTAGAGAGAGACGGTTCAGGTTTGTTAGCGAAAGCGTTAGTTTCAAGTAAGTGATCCGGCAGTTTAGTTTGTTGTCCAGGCGACTGCTGATCGGTTGCGTGATTAGTTCTTACCACAGTTTGTATCTGTTGCGATGGCGTGGCTGTGTTTTGTGGCAGCTGTTGATGTTGTAAAATGTTTACGTCCATAAGTGACGATGACTCTGAGAGGGTTGAACTCAGTGCGGGTGAAGTGCTATTTGTGCTCGTGGTAGTTCCACCATCAGGTGAGAGCTCTGGCGCCACCTAAGTTTGATGATTTGGAATGATTTGGATTGTTTTAGGTTTTAGACGATTCTTTTGGCATTTCAATCGAAAACAAAAAAGGGCGATTTCTAAATATATTTCTCAACACGAGGCGATTGACATGAATGATGAATGGAGAATGTTTATGGACAAATGGACCATTGAAGTATGTTAGTAGAATGATATTCTCATGAGGAACCGATACATTTAATCTTCCGAGTGATTCACACGCTACGGAGACAGTTCATCCCCATCTTATCTCCATAGGGCATAAAGTCTCAATTGAAATAATAAACGAATGTGAATGTGAGCGTAGCATACAAAAGGGAATTCACAAGAATGTAAATGAGCGCTAATTAAAACAGCGATGAAGTTAAAATGATTCCCTCCCCAAACAAAAAAAAAACTTTAGAAGATATCGCGCGAAAACATATTTGGCCACATAAAAAAATGTTTGACGCAGTCACTTCATGAAAGTGACGTTTATGAATAGTTTGACTTACAATTGTTCTTACCTGTTGAGCCTTTTTAGTGCGGAGCTGGGCTTGTTGCGCTGATCGATTGTCACGAGCACGTTGCAAGTAAGGCTGCTTTCGATCAGAGGTCAATGCTCTCCATTTCTTCATAATTTGCTTATAGCGATCAGCCCAGTTCGGATATTCTTTGAGAAGCTCCGGATGGTTCTGGTTAGCGTAGAGAACCGATGAAATTGTTGATAATTCTCCGAGTTCTAGGGAGTGAGTGCGTCAGAGAAACCTTATCAAAAACGGAAATATTTTACTCACTCTCATCTTCAGCCATTCGTTCGGATTGTTTTTGGTGATTGTTGACCTTTGGGGCAGGACCTGACGTCATCGATGTCGATGGCATATCAAAATCATTATCGGAAGATGTATTCCACTGAGCTTGGTTGGGGAAATTCGGTGCCGAGTTAAATGGATTCCTAAAACGAAAATGTGTTAAGAAATAAACTTAAAAGGTCAGCGGCGGTCGCCATGCATGTGAATGATAGGAATGGAAGTGTTCTTTATGAAATTGCGTTTGAATGGTGCGCGGATGGGTTTGATATCAGCGTGAGTGTCTTGCATAAGTGAAAGCAACGCGAATTGTAATCATTTCCATCCCTACCTATGATGTAAATCGTCAAACGAAAAATACCCTCTTTGAGTCGACATTCCTGGCATGACAGTTGAAGTCGTAGGCACAGAATTCTGCCGCTGGAGAATGTTTGGCTGCATATGCATTTGATTCTGCTGCGGATGCATCAAAGGTTGATTCAAAGGATTCATCTGTTGTCCCATAATTTGAGGAGATTGAGGCATAACGTTCATCATCGGATTCATTACAGATTGTGGTGATTGCAAATTGTTCATGTTTGCCGATACTGGAGTCGTTGATTGACTCAAATGAATTTGTGGAATCTCTGATTGGTGAGATGGCGTCGATTGAGTTGAGTAAGATGTTAAAGAATTCGTCAGCATTGATTCTTGAGACTCTTGCGATTCATCGGTCATCACACTTTTGTAGAGCATATCTTCCATATCTTTGCAATCGAGATTGAAGTGCGGACTTAGAATATCAGCCAAATCATCTTTTACACCTTTGCCATCATCATCCAAAGCATTTGAATTCTTTGTGAGATCATCATCTTCGTTCATTATTGTGTTGACTAAATCGTTATCCAACAAGTCGCCGGGTAAGCCAAGCACATCTTTCAATGCGTCGTTGTCACTGTTATTGTCATCTTCATCCATCAATCCAAGCTCGGTTTTGATTTCAGCTTGCGAATTTGCAGCGTTAATGTTGAGAGTCAACTGTGGATGGAAACTTGTTGAACCCATTCCGTGGTCAATTTGCATTTTCGGATGCAAGCGAATCTGTGATCCATTCTGCATTAAGTTTTGTTTCGATTGCTCGAGACTTATCTGAATCATTTTCTGCTCTTCAATTTGCTTCTGCTTCGCACGCATCGATTCAATCATCTTAAGTTCGTCTAACGAGAGTTTAATTGTTTTATCGTCCGACACATTGCTCTTAGTTTCGTCTTCACTGCTGCTCGAGTCGAGTTTAACTTTAATATTGCAATCCAACAAGGTTCGACCGAAGAAAGCGTCTTGAAGATAAACTGGATACGTTTCAGCAAGTTTGTTCTTTTGCTTTCGTCGGCTCGGTTTCTTCTTCTTCGTTTCGTCAGCTTGAGAAGAGTTTGAAGGTTCCTCTTCTTTTGTTCGCACAGCGCGATTTCTAACTGAAAATCCGCCAATGCCAAGTTTCTGCAAGTTCCTTTGACGTTTCTTTCTCAGTACGACTTGTCCTGTTTCCGTTGTAAATAATGAGAAACCTTCTGGAGCTGGATCTGAACTCGACCATTCCATTCCGTCTCTATAGATCTGAGCCTCTTCATTCGGATCCATCAATTCCATTTTAATTTCTTCCATCGAGTTATCAGCACTGCCCGCTACAACTGATTCAATTGCGGCGAGAATCGCGTCGTCTTTCGAATTTTCAACGTTAACTTTAGGTTTTCGCTTTGCACGCTTCGGTTCAGTTTGAAGAGCTTTGATTTGTTGTAAGCCATGTTCGCTCAAATAAACTCCGTCGATATAGTGACTTCCTTCCAGAGCAACTGTAAAAACATTGTCTGTGTCATCAAATAATTCATCTTTAGCAGCAAATGATGATTGCGATGAAAGCGATGGAAGCTTCTTCTTCATTTGTAAATGAGGCGGTAGAATGTCCTTGGGACGACATAGAAGACAAATGTATCCATCTTCGGCACATTTCTCAGCATCGGCTTCGTTCTTGATAGAATCGCAAAGGCAATGAAGCCATCGATCGCAAGTTGTACATTGAATTATTAATTCGCCATCACTGTAGCCTTCCATACAAGATGGGCAGTGAACTTGACTTGCACAAGGTCCACACTCGGTAAAACTATTCTGCCATGCTGAGTTTAATCCAGGATCGTTAGCTCCGCACTTATAGCAAATTGCACACCATTTACATTTCCAAGTACCTTGAGGAACGGTCTCTAGAGGCGGTTCCATGCAGTAGATATGAAACGATATATCGCAGTCGTCACAAAGAATTAAGCGAGCTTCATCGTTCTTCTCTCCACAGCCTTCGCAGACTGTGCAATCTAAGCAGCGCCATCCTTTCTGTAAAATCTCTTTCGTCACTTTCACAGAAACACAGTACGGATGATAACATTGACCGCATTGTGCACATGAGATCAAGCAGCCTTCTTGATCTGTTCCGATTGCTCCACACATGACACAAATATCTTGATTCAAGACGAAACGATCTTTTGCTGAACACAAAACAAGGCGATTTTCAGTTCCCGGTTCTTCATCGAGGTTCTTTGATGAGTCAGCGATTGGACGTTGCAAGCCAAGTCCTGGAACGCCAAAGATTCCACGCATTTTCGACTTTGGACCTCGTTTTCTGCCAAGCTCAAAGGTCCTCGCTCGCTTTTGGAATCCAACTTTTCCAATTCCTTTTGGTCGTTGAGCATTCAAGGATGCAGATGATATGCCGAGTCTCTTCTTTGCAATCTTACTTGCAACAAACGGTTTGCCTTTTCCTAATCCATAATCATCTTTCACAGATCTCATGTCAATACCGTCCATATCAACGTCTTCGAGCGTACTTAAACTTTCTTGAGAAGCTGAAAAACTATCTTCATCTCCACTATTGCTTCGTCGGATCACAGCAGCAATGCGCTCTTGTTGAGTGGCCACTTTGCATACTCCGCATGTGTACTCATAGTCAGGATTTATTTCCTTTCGTCGCTCGTAAACTGATAAATCAGCTTCAGCGTCGCATGTACTATGAACAAATTTCTGACAGACGATACACTTCACCATTTCCCTGTAAGCGGCTGCTCTATAAGCTTTTCGACAAATTGGACACGAATAGCCTTTGTTCCTCTGCTGGTAACACGAGTCGCAAACTGTGTAATGACAATGCCATCTTGATGAAGCTCCAGCACCAGGAGTGCGAGCTCCACAGTCAGAGCAAACTCGACAGCATCGACATTTCCATCCGAATTTCGGAATCGTAGCCATAACTGGACGAAGACATTGCGAATGGTAAAGTTTATCGCAGTTCTCACACGCTAATGAACGACCTTCGGAGTTGTCAGGAATCCTACAAATTTGACATGAACGACATGTTTTGCACTGCCAACCAGCTCGAACTCCGGGCTGTTGAGCGACGCCTATACATGCTCCGTGATAATGATCGCCGCAGTTAGAACACATCATGAGATTGCCGATATCGCCCAAATTGTTACACGTCAAACAGTTTACATCGTCTTTGCCTTTGAAATAAAATATTTTAGAAAATCTTAAAATTGCGCCAATAAATATTTTTTTTTAAACTTACAGATTGATGGTACTTGAGCTAAATGATCGCTGCAAAACACGGAACACGACGGAGCTGCTTGAAAACTTCCAGAGGCAGCAATGCAAGGAAAATGAAAGAACTTTCCACAATTCATCTTACAGGTGGCTGATGCGCCATAATGATTGCAATGAGAACATTTTCGGTTGAGGCTTTGAACAAGGACAGCCGAGATTCCACTGAGAGCGTCATTCACCGGATCACGAGTAACACCAAATGACCACAAAGCACAAGAACGATGAACATAAAAGAATCCACTCTCAACGAGTAAACTGAGATCGACCGGCTCTTGATGTCCAATCTTTTCTAATTCATCAACATATTCACTTGTTTGGATCGGATTTTTGCACTTATTCAATCCCTTTTGACGTCGATTTAATTGCTGAAGCAAACCGCCGCCAGTGTTACTCTTCAATAATTTCCCGATTTCATCATTTCCGTTCTTCAAGTCGTCGTCATGGGGCGTTGATATTAAAGGTTCTGAAGTTGATGCTGTAATTACGCCCGAGCGACAATCTTCTTCGTTTATTTCCAGTCGAAGCATTTCGCCTTGCCCCAGCTGACTTCTCTCTCCAAGATTACAAAAGGCACAGACTTTTCCATACTTTTCAGGAAAATATGGAGGCTCGTCGCTTATTCCACCCGGAGCTGGCATTAAAATCGATGCATTATTAATGGAATCCAACTCCATAGTCGGGGTAGTGGGAATTGAAATCGATGAATTTTCTTCGGGCGATTGTGAGGCTGAAATGAGTTGAAAGCTAATGGAGGACGACGGTTCATTTTCCTTTTTTGTTGATGAATTCGGGAATGAGAATTTCCGCTTCAAACTCATTTTCACTGGCGATTGATTCATTGTAGGTTTGATATTGAGTTTGGTTAATGGAGTTTTGGCCAATTCTGGGCCTTCTTTACGCTTTGAGAGTAATTGTAAATTTTTGCGTTTGGTTGAAACATTTTCTTCGAATTCTTCTTCGGAAATTTCTTCAGAAGAAACGTTCATATAGTCAGAATCACTGTTTTCTTCATCAAAGCTCGCTACACTATCCATGATCCACAAATTTATTTACTTTTGCACTGCGGATGTTTAGATTTACTGATAAAATTAATATTTTTTCTGTCCATACTTTTCGGAGAATTTATTTTTTTCGTAGAGTTTGAATTTAAGTCTCCGAAGATCACAAGATGGACGCGTTCTTGAAACTCTCAGAAGTTTTCATGAAACATAGAATTTAAAAAATACGTTACAAGTTTATTTTGTTTTATGTTTTCTCAAATATTATGATTTCTTTGCGTTTATTACTATTACCGGCGATAAAAAAGGAAACAATTCAATTCACTTGAAGCTCAAGTAAAGTTTTTTCATATTCTTGAAATCCAAACATCTGAAAAGCATAATTTCTTTGCATTTGGTGACGTTCCAATACATCGAACCATTTCTTGCTCTCCATTCTTTTCGTTGCGAACCGAAAAAAGAAAGAAGAGAATTATTTTTCGTGTATTTTCAGTTTATTTCGAAGAGCTCAAGGTTGTGCATCATTTTTGGGAAATCGCCGATTCAGAAAATTTGAAGTTTTATAGAAAATAGCAACAGTTTAGTTATTATTTTTAGATTGATTACCGGTCAGTGTCTTACAAAAAGTAGGTCAGTAGGGATTTTCTGCTTAAACTCTGTGAATCATATCAATGACGCCTAAAGTTGTCTTGAATGTATTGCGTGTTAGAGACCCACAATGTAGACACATTTTATTGCACGAAAGTTGGACGTAAAAAGTTTTATTTTTGTTTTTTTTTTATTGCGCTTCGCCCTAAATTTTCGTGATCCTGAATAATAAAGATCAACAATGTTCAAACCCGAAAAATTCTTGTGCTGTTTGCCGCTCGAAGTTGGAGGTGAGATTAGAAAAGTTCCAAAAAATATTTTCGATCATGAACACATTTATTTGATCAGGATACATTATTGGAGCATTGAGCGTTTTGGTGGACATCATCTACTTCGGTCTCTTCGTTTACGCGTGTTCAGCTGGTCTCACTTGCGTCGAGTTCAAAGATTTGTTTGGCTTCAAGTAAGAAACATAAAATTATTTCAAACAAAGTCTCATTCCTATTTCATTCTAAAGCAATTCGTCATCATTATTCATTAATCCCATCGAAGAAGATACGATTGATGAAGTCTGTGATGCAGGACGAGCAGGTTTGATTAAACTTAAAAGTTCAATTCGTTGTTTATCATAATTGTCTTTCGATTGCAGTTCAGGTAGCAACGGCAATATTTACCGCTGCATTCTTATTCGGATTCGTCGTTATTTCCGTTTTGTGCGTTATGGGAGTTAAGCGCGTAAGTTTTTATTCTTTAAAAAAATGAATTCAAAGTTAAAGTCAAATATTTCCAGAGAAATCATAAATGGCTGTTTCCAATGGCGGTTCTCTTGGCAATCTGCTCGATTTGGGGATTTATTTCCTTCGTCCTTGGAGTTCACTGGATCGTTGCACTATCAGAAGGAATTATCTACGGTTACTTCTTCATCATCATCTACTCACTCTACGATCTCTTCAAGAAGGAAAATGTTGCACGAACTCGCCTTCATGATGCATCAGATGCAGCAGGAATTGCATTCAAGCCTTAAAACAACATTTTAAGATTCTAAGATCTGAAATTGAAGAACGTTTACAAATTTTGTATTGAAAATAAAATGCTTTCGATGTTTTGAAACTCAAAACTTTTGTTTATTTCGATGCTAGGATTTCAAATAAACTTAAATTTCTTTCTTCACGTGTCGCACTATGAAAACAAAAGTTTTCGTAATAAAATGTTTTTTTTTCTCCTGAGTTATTTTCATTTGACCATGATCTCTTTTACTGTGACGAGAAAATATTGGTTTTAAAATATTGCACATGAAGTTCTGGAAAGCTTAGACATTGAGTGTGGCTCCACTACATCGATCATTTCTTCATTCTATACTTTTCGTAATAAGGAAGCGAAAGAGGATAGAATTCATTTTTTTTTGTAGATATTTTCAGTTTATTTCGAAGAGCTGAAGGTTAAACATCTTCTTTGGGGAAATCGCCGACTGAGATAATTTTAAGTTTCACAGATAATATTGATAGTTTAGTTGTTAGCTAAGAATAATTGTCGGCCAGTGTCATTCAGTAAGGTACTGTCAACTGAATATTTCTGCCTAAAATCTATAAATCATTCAGTGACGCCAAGTATTTCGTTTTGAATGTATTGAGTTGAACATAAAATGTGTTGATGCTATTTTCTTTATTTACACGCTTCGCCTTAAATCTTCGTGATCCTGAATGAAAAAGATCAGCAATGTTCAAACTCGAAAAATTTTTGTGCTGTTTGTCGCTCGAAGTTGGAGGTGAGATAAGATATTTTACAAAAACTATTTTCGATCCTTAACACATTAACTTGATCAGGTTACATTATTGGAGGATTAAGCATTTTAATTGACATCGCCTTCTTCGGTCCCATCATTTACGCGTATTCAGCTGGTCTCACATGCGTCGAGTTCAAAGATTTGTTTGGCTACAAGTAAGAAACATAAAATTATTTTAAACAGAAATTCAATCTCATTCCATTCTAAAGCAATTCGTCATCATTTTTAAATAATCTCATCGAAGAAGAAATGATTGATGAAGTCTGTGATGCAGGACGAGCAGGTTTGATTAAACTTAAAAGTTCAATTCGTTGTTTTTCATAATTGTCTTTCGATTGCAGTTCAGGTAGTAATGGCAATATTTACCGCTGCACTTTTGTTCGGACTCGTCACTATTTCCGTCTTGTGCGTTATGGGTGTTAAGCGTGTAAGTTTTTTCTTTAAAAATATTGAACTCAAAGTTAAAGTCAAATGTTTCCAGAGAAATCATAAATGGCTGTTTCCAATGGCGATTATCTTGCCAATTTTCGCGATTTGGGAATTCATTTTGCTCGTCCTTGAAGGCCATTGGATCCTTGCACTGTTAGAAATAATCATCGACGGTTACTTGTTCATCATCATCTACTCACTCCACGATCTCTTTAAGGAAAATTTTGGACGAACTCGCCTTCATGGTTCATCAGACGCAGCAGGAATTGCATTTAGGCCTTAGAACAACATTTTAAGATTCTAAGATCTGAAGTTGAAGAATAAAAGAAGAATGTTTACAAATTTTCTATTGAAAATAAAATGCTTTCGACGTTTTGAAAGTCAAAACTTTTGTTTATTTCGATGCTAGATTTCTCCTGAGTTATTTTGATGTGACGAGAAGACATTGGACAGCTCAAATTAAGCTTTTATAAGATATTGCACTTGAAGTTCTGGAAAGCTTAACTCACATTGAGTGCGGCTCCACTACATCGAAGAATTCTTCATTTTATACTTTTCGTAACAGAGGAAGCGATAGAGAAGAGAATTTTTTTTTTTTACTTATTTTCAGTTTATTTCGAAGATCACAAAGTTACACATCATTTTTTGCGGGGAAATCGGCGATTGAGATAATTTTAAGTTTTAGAGATAATATCAATAGTTTAGTTGTTAGCTAAGAATAATTGTCGGCAAGTGTCATACAGCAAGGTACTGTCAGCTGATTATTTCTGCCTAAAATCAGTGAATTATTTCAGCGACGCCAAGTGTTTCGTTTTGAATGTATTGAGTTGAACATAAAATGTGTTGATGCTATTTTCTTTATTTTCATGCTTCCCCTCAAATCTCCGTGGTCCTGAATGAAAAAGGTCAATAATGCTGAAAGTAAAGAAATTTTTATGTTGCATGCCGCTCGAAGTTGGAGGTGAGATAGGAAATTTTACAAAAACAATTTTCGATCCTTAACACATTCACTTGATCAGGATACATTCTTGGAGGATTAAGCGTTTTGATGGAGAGTATCTATCTCGGTTTATTCATTTACGCGTGTTCAGCTGGTCTCACTTGCGTCGAGTTCAAAGATTTGTTTGGCTACACGTCATCAATATACATTAATCCTATCGAAGAAGAAACGATTGATGAAGTCTGTGATGCAGGACGAGCAGGTTTGAATAAACTTAAAAGTTCAATTTGTAGTTTAATTGTCTTTCGATTGCAGTTCAGGTAGCAACGGCAATATTTACCGCTGCACTTTTATTCGGACTCGTCGCTATTTCCGTCTTGTGCATTATGGGTGTTAAGCGCGTAAGATTTTTCTTTAAAAAATTGAATTCAAAGTTAAAGTCAAATGCTTCCAGAGAAATCATAAATGGCTGCTTCCAATGGCGGTTCTCTTGGCAATTTGCACGATTGGAGGATTTTTTTCCTTCTTCCTTGGAGTTCACTGGATCCTTGCATTGTCACAAGGAATTATCTACATATACTTGTTCATCATCATCTACTCACTTTACGATCTCTTCAAGAAGGAAAATGTTGCACGAACTCGCCCTCATGATTCATCAGACGAAGCAGGAATTGCATTCAAGCCTTAAAACAACATTTTAAAATTCTAAGATCTGAAGTTGAAGAACAAAAGAAAAATGTTTACAAATTTTCTATTGAAAATAAAATGCTTTCGATGTTTTGAAACTCAAAACTTTTGTTTATATCGATGCTAGGATATTTGACCATGATTATTACTGTGACAAGAAAACATTGGACAGCTCGAATTAAGCTTTTAGCATATTGCACTTGAAGTTCTGAAAAACTTAAATCACATGAAGTTCACCACTACATCGAACAATTCTTCATTCTATACTTTTCGTAACAGAGAAGCGAAAGAGAAGAAAATTCTTTTTTTTGTGTAGTTTCAGTTTATTTCGAAGAGCTGAAGGTTAAACATCATTTTTTGTGGGAAAATCTCCGACTGAGATACTTTTAAGTTTAATAGATAATATCAATAGTTTAGTTGTTAGCTAAGAATAATTGTCGGCCAGTGTCATTCATCAAGGTACTGTCAACTAAGTATTTCTGCTTAAATAAGTAAATCATTTCAGTGACGCCATGTGTCTCATTTTGTTTTGAATGTATTGAGTTGACCATAAAATGTGTTGATTGCTATTATCTTTATTTACACGCTTCGCCTTATATCTTCCTGATCCTGAATGAAAAAGATCAATAATGTTGAAAGTAAAGAAATTTTTATGCTGCATGCCACTCGAAGTTGGAGGTGAGATTAGAAATAATTGTAAAAAAATATAATTGTGATCATAAATTTCTTCAGGTTACGTTATCGGAGGGTTGAACTTTTTGTTTGACGTCGTCTACCTCGGTATCTTTACTTACGCTTTAGCAGCTGATTTCACTTGTGCCGAGTGGAAAGAATGGTTTGGCTATCCGTAAGGAACATGAAATTACTTGTAATCTGAGAGAATTTTAACCACATTCCATTTTAAAGCGATTCGACATTATCCTTCTTTAATCCGTATGACGATGATATTGCTGTAGAAGCTTGTGAAGCTGAACGAGCAGGTTTGATTGAAGTTAGAACTCGTAAATGCGAAGTTTAATTGCTTTCCAATTTCAGTTCAAATTGGAGCTGCAATAATTACCGCTGCATTCTTATTCGGACTCGTCGCAGTCTCCGTATTGTGCGTGATAGGAGTTAAACGCGTAAGTTTGAAGAAAGAAATATAATTAAATCTTCCTTAATATAATCAATTATTTCCAGAGAAATCATAATTGGCTGCTTCCAATGGCGATTCTCTTAGCAATTATCGCGATTTGGGGATTCATTTCGTTCTTCCTTGGAGTTCACTGGTTCATTGTTTTGATAGAAATAATCATCGACGGTTACTTCTTCATCGTCATCTACTCACTCCGCGAACTCTTCAAAACAGAAAGTGCGTCAGGACGACGACTTCATGACTCATCAGATGCAGCAGAAATTGCCTTTAAGCCTTAAAATTTTCAAAATCTAAATTTAAAGAACAAAACAAAAATGTAAACAAAAATATTTACAATTTTTTTTTTCGAAAATAAAATGCTTTCGATGTTTTGAAACTCAAAACTTTTGTTTATTTCGACGAGAAGACAATGGACAGCTCAAATTATGCTTTTTTAAGATATTGCACTTGAAGTTCTGAAAAGCTTAACTCACATTGAGTGTGGCTCCACTACATCGAACAATTCTTCATTTTATACTTTTCGTAACAGAGAAGCGAAAGAGAAGAGAATTCTTTTTTTTTTTGTGTATTTTCAGTGTATTTCGAAGAGCTGAAGGTTTCACATCATTTTTTGCGGGGAAATCGGCGATTGACATAATTTTAAGTTTCACAGAAAATATCAATAGTTTAGTTGCTAGCTAAGAATACTTTTCAGCCAGTGTCATCCAGCAAGGTACTGTCAGTTGAGTATCTCTGCTTGAAATAAGTGAATCGTTTCATTGACGCCATGTGTCTCATTTCGTTTTGAATGTATTGAGTTGAACATAAAATGTGTTGATGCTATTTTCTTTATTTACACGCTTCGCCTTAAACCTTTCTGATCCTGAATGAAAAAGATCAGCAATGTTCAAACTCGAAAAATTTTTGTGCTGCATGCCACTCGAAGTTGGAGGTGAGATAAGAAATTTTCAAAAACTTTTCGATCCTTAACACATTTATTTGTTCAGGATACATTATTGGAGCATTGAGCCTTTTAATGGACATCGCCTACTTCGGTCCCTTCATTTACGCGTATTCAGCTGGTCTCACATGCGTCGAGTTCAAAGATTTGATTGACTTCAAGTAAGAAACATAAAATTATTTTAAACAGAAATTTAATCTCATTCCATTCTAAAGCAATTCGTCATCATTTTTAAATAATCCCATCGAAGAAATTGCGATTGATGAAGTCTGTGATGCAGGAAGAGCAGGTTTGATTCAATTTAAAAGTTTAGTTTGTATAAGTTTAATTGTCTTTCGATTGCAGTTCAGGAAGTAATGGCAATATTTACCGCTGCAGTTTTATTCGGCCTCGTCGCTATTTACGTCTTGTGCCTTATGGGAGTTAAGCGTGTAAGTTTTTTCTTTAAAAATATTGAATTCAAAGTTAAAACCAAATGTTTCCAGAGAAATCATAAATGGCTGCTTCCAATGGCGATTCTCTTGCCAATTCTCGCGATTTGGGAATCCATTTTGTTTGTCCTGGGAGCCTATTGGATCATAGTTTTGATAGATATAATCATCGACGGTTACTTCTTCATCATCATCTACTCACTCCGCGATGTCTTCAAAAAGGAAAATGCGTCAGGACGACGACTTCATGATCCTTCAGATGCAGCAGAAATTGCCTTTAGGCCTTAAAATTTCCAAGATCTGAAATACTTACAAATTTTTTTTTATCTGAAATAAAATGCTTTCGATGTTTTGAAACTTGAACTTTTAAAGTTTTAAAATTTTCTAGGTTCAGAAATAGAAAAATATTTACAAACTATTAAACTTGCACTTTTTTTTATTATTTCAACTCACCCACGCTGATATCCAAAGAGTCTCTAATTTCTTCTTCTTATCGTCGCGCTTTGAAAGAGAAGAGAGAAATATTTTTGTGTGAAAATTCATTCAATTTCAAAGTGTTCAAGGTTGTGCATCAGTTTTTAATTCGGCAGAAATTCTTCGAAAGGAAAATATCAATTTGTTTGACAGTTTTCGTTCCTTTTAGTCACCACTTGTGCAAGGTTCGGTAATATTAAAATGATAAGAGTTTCAGAACCAATTTTCTTCATAAGCAAAATTAAAAAAAGTCGACTTGCATTTTATGTGATTGTATTGTGTGATGTGTCATACTCTTCACTTTTAAAATAAATTAATTTTTTCTTCGTGTTTAGAGAATCGAAGATGTACAAATTAGAAAAGTTCTTGTACTGCTTGAATTTGGAGTTTGGAGGTAAATTTATAATTTAAAAAAATAGTTTTAGATTAATTTTTATTTTGCTAGGCTATCTCGTCGCCACTTTGAGTTTTGTGATCGATGCTTTCTACTTACTTGTCTTCGTCTATGCTTCATTCAGTGGCATGAGTTGTGAAGACTTCGGAGAAACATATGGAGATTCGTAATATAAATTGAATTACTTTTAACTCTAAACTAATTTTGATTCATTTCAAAGCAACTCAACATCTTTGTATCGAAATCCTTCCGTAAAGGATTATGCCGACTCTGTCTGTTCATCAGGACGAGGATGTTCGTTAAGACAAATTTTAAATTTCAATCGCAAATTCATTTTCTTTTGAATTCTAGTTCAGATATTGAAGGCGATTTTTATGCTCGCAATATTCATCGCACTTATCACTATTTGTGTCTTTTGTTTTTTTGGAATCAAAAACGTAAGTTTCTAATGAAATTGAAAACTTTAATTTGAAGATTTTTTTTTATTCTCAGAGAAAACATAAATGGGTTGATACAATGATGTTTCTCTTAGCAATTTCTTCGATTTGGGGATTTGCTTCTTTCTTCTTCGGAACTCATTGGATCGTTGCATTACCGCGAGGAATTTACTTTGGCTATGCATTTCTCGTTATCTACTCACTTTACGATACCTTCAAGAAAGAGAGGAAAGCTCGAAAACAATTGAGCAATCCATCCGATGTGGAAACAGCTTTCAAGCCATAGAAACTTATTTATCATGAAGAAAATATATCAAAAGCACTTATACACAATAAAATTAGAATAAGAAGTTAATTATAAAAAAATTTAACTATTCAAATACGGTCATCGTCAATCGGTCATCGTCAATTTTATCGTCTTCGTCGTATCCGTTTTCTAAACCGGTTCATGGACTATCTACATCCTTCTCTTCTAATAAGAATTTAAATGATGGTAACGAAAAAGGAAAATTTCGATCATTTCACTCTCAACATTTGTTAAGGTAACATCTATTCGCTTCATTATTTCTTAATTTTTTCAATTCTCTTTCAAATTTAGATAAACAATATTTATCATGGAAAGCTCAGCATTGGTCAAAACCGAGAACAAATCATTAAAAAGAAAACTTAGCATTGCTGTTCCGACCGTTGAAAAAAAGCCAGAGGAAGAAACAAAAAGAGAAGCTACAGAAGTTTTAAACGAAGAACCGAACGAGAAAATCATTAAATTATCCGAATCGACAGACATGGACCCTTTGGAATATTTTTCGCGTTTTCTTGACATTCCTGAAATGATTTTTCATCATTTGAATGGCAAAGATTTGATCACGATTTCTGAAGTTAATCCTAATTGGTATAACTTCATCGCTTCGTCAAAAGTTTTCATGAAAAACATAAAAATTGCATTTAAAAGAAACAGTTTGTTGCTACCGGAAGATATCGATTTGCTAAAAAATAGTTCGAGAATATATCAGAGCATTGAAGTTCAACGAATGTTAAATTCAAAAGATGTATTCGACGAAGATTACATTACAGCATCGGAACTGGCGTTTTTTAATGAAAAGTCTCATGATTGGAAGAATGTTTTACTTAATGACGTTTACTTTAGAACACCAGATGATTCTTTTAATTTTTTTTCATCAATCGAATCATCAGTTGAAAGCCTTCATGTCAGATCAATGGGTCGTTATTCAGAAGTACTTAATACATCACTTCTCTTTGAAAATTTGGAAGCTTACGAAGCTCTAAAGTTTCCAAAGCTAAAACATTTGAAAATGTTTAATGGAGGCTTTTCCGAATTTTTTTATACTTACGCCAGATTATTGCTAAATTCTGTTGCAATCGAGGAAATCGAGTTTGAGGATGAAGGAGAAGAAAACTTAGAAGTTTTCGCACAAATGCTTGCAAATTTTAACAAAATAAGAAGCCTGACAATTAAATCAGAATACATAAATGAAATGTTTAAAGATGAAGCTTGGCAAGGATTTAAATTCAAACTTAAGGCTTTGACTATAATTTTCGACAACTTTGACGACCTCGGCATCAACTTTCAGAAATTTCTTAAGACACAAAACGATCATCTCGAAAAGTTGACAATACTCTATCTGAAAGAAGACAAAGAAGTTTTTGACTTGATTATGAACATGCCAAAGCTCAAGAGTTTATGTATTCATGGTTATGATGAATTCTCTGTTATTTATTATTTTTCTGATGACGAAATTCCGGATCGAAAGTCAAATACAATCACTGAATTGATATTGAATTATGATGTTGACTTTATTGACTTCTGTTTTTTGTTAAAGTCAATGCCGAATGTGACAAAACTTACCTTCGGCCAAATTGATAACGCAGTATATAAAACCTTGTTGTCAGTAAGTATAAAGTTTGGAGAAGAATGGTTTGATGTATCGATTAAGAATGCATCGCTTAATAAACCGGGACATTCCGAGAGAATGCTCAGAATCAACAAACTTCCTGAAGTTATAAAAAATTAATTTCTGAAAGCAAAATGAAAATTTCTTTACTTACCAATCAAACTATCAAAATGTTTAATTAGGAAAAACTTTATTAACCGTTAACATGTAAATTTATCAAAATGTTATTAAGTATATGGCAGACATCAATTTCGTCAGGAATTTTTCAGTAAATAAACTAAACTTTGTAAACTTATAGCTCTGGTGTGATGAAACTTTGGATAACATGTAATGTGGGGATTTACAGATTCATCGTTTGGCATACCCAATCGGATAGATCAACGTTTGCTTCTTCGGAAAGTTTAAGCCATTAAAGTCTTGAGATCAGCTCTTTCTTCAGGAACTTTTCTCAAACATTTATCAACGAAATCTTTGAATTGCGGACTGAAACTTGGATGTTCAAGCTTTGGCGCCGGCTCGTCAACAACATAACTCAGAAGCTCAAAAATAGACATCGGTTTAGGTTCAACGATATTTTGCATTACTGCTGACTGTCCACTAAGGATTGCGTCAAGTGTTTGATTGTCAGGAGGTGGAATGTAACTGCTTGTTCCAACAAAAGTATTTGCCATTGAATCGATAAGTTGACCGCTCACACCAAAATCACAAATTTTAATTTCGCCGCTGCCGTTGACAAGAATATTTGACGGTTTTACATCACGATGGATTGCGTGTTGAGTGAAAAAATAATTGGTTTAAAATAAAATTTATTAATTAAATTAACAAACATAAGAAACGCTTTTCAAATTTTTCCGATCCATTTTTTAAAAGGCTCGTGTTTATGTTTTGACGATGGTGATCGTCAGCATTTTCGTGTCATCACTTTGTAGTTGAGAACGTTTTTAAATTCCACATTTCAGGTAGATTTGTTTCAAAGGATTTCAAGGGATTTTTTATCCTTAAGAAAACATTCTTGTTCTCGAAGGTCCTGGCTTTGTTGTTTTTGGTGGTTTATTTGCCATCAAACTTTTCCGAGATTTTAATGAACTAATAAGGTTCTTTAAGAAGTCGGGTCAGATATAATTAAATAAATAAAGAACAATGTGATATTTTAACTTTCTTAAGAAAACATTGAGCGGTTTGGTGACGTTTTCAGATCTCGTCGAAATTAGTTTTTGGCCTTGCATTTCTTATTATCTGCTTTAAGTAGTAAAAGTAGGAACAGTTGAGCAGAAATTACTTTATAATTATTTTAATTTCGTTGTAATAAAGATCAATCTAAAATTACTATCGCCCAACTTCGCTATGATTTCAAGGGAAAAAAAATTCAGCTCAAACGCAATCAATTGACATAGTAAACGAAGTTTATTTTTATTTAGAGTAAAAATAAAAAACTGACAAAAATGCGATTAAGATAAGATCAGAGATAATATTCTTAAGAACATCACGTCCCGCTTATCCAAGAGTACTCTTCAAAATTTTATTTCTCATTTATTTATCTTTAAATTGATAATAAAAAGCTTTCAATGGTCCAATCATCGTAAGAGCAGTGCTAACGCTTAAAAGCCACATCATAATGAATCGAACTTCTCCTGGATCTTTCTTGGCACACCAAGAGCGAGTGTAGTAAGCGCTGATGATAGCAATCATTCCAGCAAGATAGCAAGCGCATGAAAGCAAATTGTGAGTGACTTTGGAAAAGAATGGTTTGATGTATCGCTTGAGATCATTTGAGAATAAAGCGGAACATCCCGAGAGAATGCTCAGAATCAACAAAATTCCTGACGTGAGACCTAAGAAAGGAAATTAATTTCTGAAAGCGAAATGAAAACTTCTTCACTTACCAACTTTACCGTGAAGGTTTCCAAAATGTCGGCGCCTTGTTTCTTGCCTTTTATAAATTTGGAAGGGAATGCCGTAAAGAGCAAATCCACTTGCAATTGCCATTAAAACCCAATGAATCCTAATCTTGTATACTCGGCTTCGGATCGTCATTGTGAAACTGTTCTTGTTGTAAAGCGCCATGATTCCTTCGCTCATGAAGAGCTGGTAAGATATTGTCGTGAACCAAGCATGGTACGATTGATACTCCTCGAAACCGACTTGTAAAGCATACCAACTTATATAGAACGTTGTTATTCCAACCAAAGCATGATTGAAGGTATTTGCGAATATCTCAATGTGCTCGATCAAACTTCGAACTTTCAGTTTTGAATATTTTTCATCGACTTTACTTTCAGAAAGTTCCATTTCAATATTTGTTTCAAACGATGTGCACTCGCAAAAAACAATTAAGCGACTAAAAAATTAAATTCCAATGCTGCAGAGAACTCAATTGATATCTTATTTACGAAGTCGTATCTGCTTTCAAGAATATCACGTCTCGCTTATCAAAAACAAAGTAATGAACTACAATTTCATCAAAATGCGCTTTAATATTCTTATCGGAAATATTTTACTTGGAAATTTGCATGGGGAAGTACCTCGCGAGATTATTTGTTCTCTTTGTCTGGTAATTGAAAAAAGTATTTTGCGAATTTAAGTTTTCTTAACGGCTCAAAAAAAATCTTAAAAATTTGAATTCATTTTTGTAGAAATTTTCGTTTGATTTACAAAAAGTCTACAACACGTTTTCTGTCGCCGCGCGGAAAACAACATTCATCTAAAAATTTAATTTAACTAGAAATAACTTAAATTCAAGGTAAGAGTTTTCTGTGATTAAGTTTGTAAGGAGTTTGATTATCGTTCAAATCTATTTTAGATGAAGATCAAAACGAAGAAAGCTGAAAAGCTTGAAGAGATGAGTGTCGATGCGTTTTTTGAGAACATCGATGAAATTCAAGCAACTTCGGGACCAAGCGACGTCGAGGAATCAACAGTTAAATCGAAGAAGATCAAGAACGGCAAGACATCAAAAGTTGACGCTGGCAAAGTGAAAAAACCGAAAGAGAAATTGAAGAAAAAGAAAAAAGAGAAACATCCAGCGCCGGAATCTGAAGAATCCGATGAAGAAGTTCTTACTGAGAAATCACACAAAAAAGCTCTTGGCAACTTGAAGCAAACTGATCCTGAACTCTTCAACTTCCTTGAGAAAAACGACAAGAAATTGCTCAACTTTGGAGAAGAAGGTGATGAGCCCGAACAAGAAGCTTCTGAAGACGATGATGAAACAGTTCACAAGCCTGTGGATAATCTAGAAGTAGCTAGTGATGAAAGTGACTACGAGGACGAAGATGCACCGAAGCGAAAAGATAACTCGATTACTCTCAAACAACTTAGAGAATGGCAGCAAGGTCTTCAAGCTGAAGAAGTTGCAATTGAGACAATTCGAAACGTTATCAAAGCATTCAACTCTGCTTTAATTTCAATCAGCGGTGATCCTAACATGCATGGAGAGTTCATCGTTGAAGGATCCTCTATTTTCAATGGAATCATTCAACTTTGCGTGTTGCATCTCGAGAAAGCTATTCGAAAATATTTGAAGCTCTCAGGGAAATCAAATTTTAAGGAAATCCAAAAGTGCAAACGATTCAGCAAAGTCAAGAATGTATTACGATCTTATTTGATGGATTTAACGAAGCTCTTGGAAATGGTGGCTAGCTCCAACATTCTGTCAGTCATCTTAAAACATTTACATCAAATCTCAAGTGTTCTTACAGCATTCACAAGCATAACTAAACCAGTTCTGAAGCGATTGGTTCAAATTTGGTCAACTGGCGAGGAATCAATTCGGATCGTTGCTTTCTTGTGCATCCTCAAGATTACGAGAAACCAACAGGATCTTTTCCTGAATCAAGTATTGAAGACGATGTACATGGAATATGTTAGAAACAGCAAGTTTGTTAGCCCCAACACTCTCCCAGCAATTAACTTCATGAGACGATCACTGACGGAAATCTTCTTGCTCGACCTGAACGTTGCTTATCATCACGTGTTCTTGTTCATTCGTCAACTTGCTATTCACTTGAGAAATGCCATTTTACTTCAAAAGAAAGAACATTTCCAACAAATCTACAATTGGCAGTATGTCAACAGTTTAAAGCTTTGGGGAGATGTGCTATCAACGGTGTCGATGAATGTTTCGACAGCTGGAGCTCCAGCAAAGACCGACAACAAATCAAAGTTACAAGCGCTGATTTATCCACTCGTTAGCATCATCAATGGAGTCATCAAGTTGAAGTCAAGTGCTCATTACTTCCCATTGAGATTTCATTGCGTGAAAATTCTGATTGATTTGTCGAGAGCAACGAAGGTGTACGTCCCGATTCTTCCTTACATTTTGGAAGTTCTCAACTCAAACTCGTTTAATCAACAACATAAGAAACTTGCTATGAAGCCAATCTCGTTTACGACAATTCTTCGTATACAGAAGGGACATCTCGAAGAAAACTCTTTCCGCGATGAGGTTGTTGAACAAGTTTTTGGATTGACACTTGAATGTTTGATGAACGAATGCACTAGCATTGCATTCCCCGACCTTGTCGTCCCACATGTTATCGCTTTGAATCAATTCATTAAGAATACGAAAAATCCAAATTACACCAAGAAGTTGAAGCAACTCACTGACAAGATCATGGAGCAATCGAACTACATCGACAGCCGAAGAAATAAAATAAACTTCTCGCTAATGGATTCAAACTACATCAAGAGTTGGGAGATTAATTTGAAAACTGGTCAGTCGCCTCTAGAAGTTTTCCACAGTCAATGGCTGAAAACTCATCAGAAGAAACTTAAACGACAGAAAGTTGAACCAGATGCAGAAGAAGGCGATGGAGAAAGCGAAGATGAAGATCATGACTACGGAAATCTTCCAAAAGTCAAAGCTCCAGCAAAGAAGAAGTCGAAGAAAGACGGACCTGTTGAGCTTTTCCCATCTGATGATGAGGACGATGGCGAAATTGATTTTGATCCTGACAGCGATAACAGCTTTGAAGATGACGAATCTGAAGACGAAAAGCCACAACGCAATGGAAAGAAAGCAAATGGAAAGCCACAAAAGAATGGCAAGGGCCAGAAGAAGCAGCAAGTGTCGGAAGATGAAAGCTCTGATGGAGCTGAAGGCGATGAATCATTCTTGGACAATGGAGATCTTGTCGAAGAGCTCACTGATTGGTAAATTGATTATACGAAATAAGTTTTGATTAAAATAAAAAAGAAATCTATTGAAATTACTCATGATTATTTGCGACGAAAGCTGTTTAGAGTCTTAATCGTCAAACGCACGTGGTGATGTTCACACTGACCTTGCGCAAAGAGAGATGTTGACATTTACTTCACGACATCTCTCACGAAAGTTGTGTCTTGCGCGTTTCCTTTTATCATAAGCTTGCAAGAACTTTTTTCTCATTTTGCGTCGAGGTTTCCACTTGATCAGACGTTCAAAAGATTCGTAGCACGGTTAAAGTGAGTGATAATTGGATTAATTCTGATTAAAACTGTGTCCAAGCTTGCGAGAAGCCACTTAGCGAAGCTATTAATCGCAACGATATAACCAGCAATGGAATTGTCGCTTGGAAGGCTCAGCAAGAGATTCCGAAGGAAAAATCTCATCAAAAAGTGGGAGTGAACGCAAAAAAACATCAGAAGCTTCGAAGCTAAAAATATTTCTTAATTAAAAATATAAAGCCCTAGGGCCGAACGCGAAGAAAAATGTGTACGAGGGAATGATTTTTTTATATCATGAAAAAAATATCATGAATTTTTAAAGGCCGTGCAGGAAAAGTTTCGCCGTGATTTAGTTTCATCTGATTTACAAAGTGCGAAGGAACTCGCTGACTAGCGAAGAGAATTGATTGCAATTCAGTCACTACTCGACAAATCGAAGTCTTAAGGTGAGTGACGGCAAAGAATTATCTTGTTCCCAAAGGATTTTACGGCGATTAACTTCAAGATATAAAAGTATTAAGCTTATTGATTTCTGCTGCTGGCAATTTCAAGTAAACACGCGTGGAATTACTTGCGGCAGTGTAATTGGAATTTCTGTGACATTTTATCGATTTTCTTCTTCTCGGCAATGGGCGGTTGAGCCTTATCCTTTCTACTCATACCTGAGATCTTTGATTATTCATATAAAAACTTTCTACATGCTTTAAGTAAAAAAGCAAATGTCTCCTAGGCTCGGGATTTGATTAATCGAGTGAAAAGTTTCCAAAGTTGACCATGAACCATTGGCTTGAGCCACTCCATCTTCTCAATGACATTAATTATTCATTTTCCGAATGAGTTTGTGTTCTAAGCGATTTACGACAAATGCCGACGCTTTCTGCTATCGTAGAAAGTTTAATTATGCAACGCAAACAATCATCACACTCTCCATTGTCTATACGACTTGTTACGTAATCGATAAACATTTTTCTTCTCTTTAAAGCTTTTGCGATGCTCACGAAAACTTGTTTCCACTTTGTAAATCCTTTTAACCCCGTGAGTTTACTTTCAATATCGTAAACACGTGCGTCAGCTAAACAAGGTCGCAAAGGCTTCTCTTGCTCTGCAAAGTCATTGTCACGGTTCGTGTTTCTCGTTTGAAGAGCTTCCTTGCTAAAAGCTTAAAGTATTTCCCTTACAAACTTTCGTTGTCATAAAGGATTAACGTTCACTAAAATTTATCGTTGGATTCTTTTTCATTTTCAATTGAAATTTATGTGTGAAAGTTTATGAAATGAATTTTCAATGTAACCGCATCCTCGTTCTCCCAACTTCACGACATTTCCAATCTTTTTCGGTTAAATTTTCCAATCAAATTCTCGAGAAATTTATATCAGACCACTGAGCTTCCACAAAAGCTTTTAGGAGCAGTGCAAACATTGCGAAAACATTAAGAAGAATGAGATTGCAGATTAGAAAGCTTGGAAACGCGTTCACAAGTGAATGCTCTTTTTATTTTGTCTTATATTTCAAGAGGAAATCCTAAGAGGCCTTTAATTTATTATGATGAATATGAAAGAGACTCTCATAAAAATAATCTTGTCAAACTCGTAAATTCTGTCTGGAAAAGCTTCAAGTGAAAGCTCGCGGAAGTTTTGAGATAATTGAGCTTTTATTTAAATTAATCGCATTTCTCATTTTTCTCTTGAAAGAAAGTTTTAGTTGCGTGAATAAGATTGTCACGTTCATTAAAGGTTCACCTCGCTACAAATTCGATCGCGAGGATTAAGCCTTCAATTTTAATTCATGGTTGAAGGTTTGAGCTTCTACACTAAGCTTGCGGTAGATTTACTCGTCACACTTCAACCGGAATAATCAAAAGCTGTAGTTGCTCAGAAAATCCATCACGAAGTCCTTGACAGGAGTGAAACTAATTAAAGTCCGATTGCAATCAAAGAGTCGTCGCGACTCGTGACACCGATAGGAGTTACAACTCGAAGAAATAAAAAACGTTCGTTCCTTTTATTGATTTTCCACTATTTTTGGAAACAAATTTTAGTCGTCGCTCTTCTTGCTCCACTATTCATGTTTGTAACCAGCTTATCTTTCTCTATTGATTGCTTGACTTGTTTGCTTGTGTGCAAAACTATGAACTAAGCAAACAAAGAAACAACTCAAACATGTCATAAGAATCAACAAAAATGGGAGTATGACTTAATTTTATGTCGAAGGAGTCTCATTACGTCATAATCTTCGTGTTTGATAAGTTGAAAGTAACTGAACACTCGTTGCGTGTCAATGAGAGACAAAATTAAGAGAAATTATTAACGAGGACTTTAAACTTTGTGAAAGTTTAATTGCAATCGAAGATGTTGACAAATAAGCTTTTGGGTCGTCGACTCAATGTTTGGATGTGAAATGTCAATGAGCAATAAAGAATCCATTAATGTTGACCATTAACACGACACTCATCAATCTGACAAGGAAGCTTTGAGCCATCAATTCCCATGAAGCTTTCAGAAAGCTCTCGTAACTTTGACCAAATGAAAAACGAGGCTCAAAAAGAAGAAGCTGTTACTCTAACCGTAACCATGATAGCGTGAGCCTTATCAAGGGAGTTGTTGGTTTGCTCGACGTTCATGACGAAAATTTCATCTTCAGTTTCGTGCTTCATGGTCGTTGTTTGTTGTTAATAAACGAGAAATGCGGGCAGGCGGGAATGGATTGCGAAATCTTGATTTTTCTTTTTCCCTTTTACCGTCTGCTGTGCGAGCGATTGTGCAGCCCTTCTCTCTCTTTCTTTCTTATTAATGGCGGATTATGAAAATATTCATGAATTGCGTCATCACGATAAAGTTCGGTGCTGCTTGGGGCTCGATAGGCTTTCATCTCTGTACACATTTCCTTTTTATTTTGATTACAATTTCGCAGAGTTTGGTTTCATCGTGAACATCATCGAGGATATTTCATGAATAATTCAAAATGCAACTGGTTTGATTGCATTTCGTTAGAGAGCTGTTTATGTTTTGACGAATTTTTATTGGATAATTTGAAAGCGGTCACGAACAGTGGTTGAACTAAAAAATCGTTGTCTGTAATTAGAGCTCAATAATTTATGAACAGGTCTTCAAAGAATCGCTCCCACCTTAAATGCGCTTAAATGCAATTCACTTTTCCGCTGCTCCCATTCCGGCTGAAGATTCATAAATTTTTTATCCATGGCTGAGCAGAATGCCGAGTCGTCTAAAGTAATTACACAAGCTCTGTTCAAATAACATTTTATGAGAGTGCTCGCGAAGAAATTATGCAAAAGCTTTGCTCCAAAGCTTTCACGCTTCACTCGTAATTCATTCTTAGTCCCTGGAGCTTGTTTCCTTCTTTTGGATCTTTGCCGAGTGAAGCAACGTAAATTTCTTTCGTTGTCAGTGGTTTTAAGGAGGAAATTTAATTTTTAATGGCGAAAGCTCCAGATGACAACGATAACCGAGAGATAAGGCAAGACTCTCAAACCATTCAGCTTGTGGCAAAGATTTTTCCCGAACTCGTTAAACTCTGGAAAGTAAACCTCGTAATCGAATTGATAAACGAAGTAGTTCAACGTTTCTCATAAATATTCGAAGAAAAATTAGATTAAAAGCAAACGTGGAAACTGTTTGGAACTCGTTCGTAAACTACGTTCAAGTCAAGGATTATGAAACAATCTTTTGAACTTTCTTCGATTTCAAAAACTCAATTTTCTTAAACGAAAAAATCTCAAACGAATTTCTGGTTCACAAGCTCTTGCATGTCTTTCGTTGATTCAATAGAAATCGTGCAGGAACTTCAAATAAATTATTCCACAGTCTTCTGATGCAATAGTGTACTTTCATAATTTATTTGATTGCTCGTTCCTTGAGGCCGTAAAATGGCACGGCACAAACGTGTTGCTTCCCCAGTGAAATGTTGATGAAGTGCTCGCCGTAGAAAAATAATTAAAACTCGTGGAAAAAAAGCGAAAGTTCAACGTAGTTCAATCACAAACTATTCTTTCTCCCCATCGCATGTCTCTTCCTTTCTAGTCTAATTAGCGTCATTTTCTGTGAGGCGTGATGTTCCACTCACCACAAAAAATAGCTTTGATGATATGAATTAAATGAACGGAAGGAAACAAAGCTTTTCCTCACTGGGAGAGAAAGAAAGTTAAACAGCTTACAGCTCTTCAATGTTCGAGAGGAAATTTCTTTCTTTCCATTCTCACGAAGGCCTCAAACGAAGACTGACATTGTTCAATAGTTCACGCAGTAATCCACCGTTCACTGTTATGACTGTGAAAAATCGATGGGACTTAGTCACGAGCCGTTTTCAATGTCGTCAGAGAAGTCAATATCAAGATTACGTTGCACAACTTTTACTCGATGGTCAATGACAAAACCTCGAAAAAAATCTTTTCATTTTTTTTATTTATCGAAAAGCGAATCAAATTTATTAAATTTAAAGTTTGCTCACGTCCAAGTCGAGCGTCGTCGTTTCCGGTATCGATTCCGTTGTGGTTTCGATGGAATCTTCACTTAGACATTTTGTCGTCGTGGTTTCTTCACTTGGCACAGTTGTTTCAGAGTAAGAGTCATCGCTTGAAGCTTTCGTTGAATCTTCGAACGTTGCAGTTGTTGAACTTTCATTCTCTGAGGTTGGTTCATCCTTTACTTTAGTTTCTCTTGTTGTTTCTTCATCATTTTGCAATGTTCTGATATTCAACATTACCGTTGGCAATGTTGTCTCGTTTAACTCTTTAGACAACCTCGATTTAGTTTCAGGCTTCATAGTTGTTGCATTCTCTTTCAACTGGTTCATGATTTCCAAGCCATCAGTTGAACTAAAATCATCTTCATCTTTTAAATCATTGACTTCCGTTGCTTCATTTTCAGCAAAGCCATTGAACGTTGTTTCTTCAATACCATCATCTAAACTTTGTTGAACTGTAATTTCCTCTTCGGAATTATTTTTATCAACAGGTGGTTCACCCTCATCATTAGTGAGAGGTTGTTGAATCGCGTTTTTCGCATCAATTGATTCATTTTCTGCTGGTAGAACGTCCATTGCCTCCACCAAATCGGAATCGACGATATTTAATTTACTTGGATCGCCATAATCTTCATCTTCTTTCTCTCCTTTGCCGTCTTCATCTTGCTGATTCACAATCTCAGAAAGTTCTTCTATTTTTGAGTCCAAATCATCTTCAGTCACCTCAACTTGAGAACCGCCACTAACAATATTTTTATTTCCCGTTCCGATTTGAATAACTGACGAGCCTCTCTGTAAATCATTATTTGTTCGATTACCCTCATTAAGTATTGAGTCAGGTCTTTTATCAATTCTTACATCGATATCATCTCTTGGATCATCGACCGAGGGTCTCAAACTCGGACTAATGTAGGGAAATGCTGAAAATTGAGGGAACGGTTGGTTTTGGTTGGGATTGCCTTGGAATTGATATTGATTGAAGCTCGAGAAGGTTGGGAATTGAGGGACTTGCAGTTGATTGTTAAAGAATTGATTCATAGCACTTGATCTTGAGTTCAACCCATCTGACATTCCTTGAGAGAATGTCGCAGCGTTTCGAGCAATCGAATCTTGAATCGCTTGAGCGATTGCATTCACAGGATTCTGTTGAAGTTCTTCAAACATTTTTTGATCATCGACATTAATTTGCATGACAGTTCGTCTAAGATTCGGATTGTTTTGGATAGCTTGTGGTCTATTAGGAGGCAAATATTTCTGAGCTTCAAACTTTGAGGGCCAAGCGGGATGATTGGAAGGGATTGGAACAGTTGACGGAGAGAACAGAGCGTTCATGATTGGACTTTGCTCGAGTTGGTAAGCAAATTGCTTTAGCTCTTGCAGAAGAATATTCGGTCGAGTGCTTCTCAAAACTGTTGGATGAAACACGAAACTCATTGGAGCCAATTGATGATCGCCCAGCTCATCAACTGAGAAACGAAAATCTTAATAATTCAAAAATTAACTTTAAATTTGTGTTTACCAAGATAATTGAGCTGCTGAGCTTGATGATAACTATTCGGTGCGATTTGATAGCTTGGAACGTAACTGCTGTAGCTATACGCGATGTTATTTGAATTCTCTGCGTCCATCGTTTCAATGACAGGAGAATTTTCATCCTGCTCGCCAACATCCTGCGTCGGAATATTTAATGTTTCAACAAAATTCTCCTCGTCGTTCTGCTTTCGTGAATAGTCCTCGTCATTCATCTCTTGTCCGTCATTCAATTGAATAATTCCGGTTTGAATATTTCGCTGACTGTCATTGCCGTCATTCGCCGGATATTCTTCTTTCAATGGGGAAAGAACAATTTTCGCGACGTATTTCGGACGAACAAACTCAAACGAATCTTTTATGTTCGCTCGGACCGGATCTGCTAATTCTTTCATGTCATTTTCAATCATCTTAGAGTTATATCTCGAAAAACTCAGCGGCATTCTCCTCGTCTGAAGTGTGTCAACTTTCGCTTGATCTTCTTGGTCTCCTACAGGTTCGTCCCGACTGTTAATTTGAACATTTGATCCTCCGAGAATTTGTGAAGAACCAAATTCTTGTGGAGGATTCAATGCCAAAGTAAATGGTCGCGGTGATGGTAGAGAGTCTTCTACTTCTCGTCTTATTAAAGCTGCTTTGGCTTTTATATCGCTGGAATAGAAAAGGTAAATTTCTTGACAGGTAATCATGAAGAAGTGACTAAACAAACTGGACAACTGATAATTAAAGGCCTTATTGCCTCAGAAAACAATGTAATCGATTTCAAGCTCATTAATGAAGATTGATTCTCGTTACCTATTCGAATCACCTTCACCCAATTCCAATGGTTTCGCTATCGTTGAATGGAGCGCTGTTAACGTGATTAGCTGAAAGCAGAAGAGAAGTTGCTCAATGTAAATCTTGAGATTCGCTGCAGCAACAAGTTCATTAGACTAGAAAAGCAGTTCAAGTCGAGTTTGGAAGATTGCAACATTCGAACGAGACGTGATTTGGATCTTTCTTGGCTTCCAAAATCGTTTTTGATTTTCTTTTAAATCGAAGGGAAACCAATTTATTTTTCTGACCTTCTTCAAATTGTAATCAGGAAGCAAAGAGATAATCATTTGAACGCAGAAGCACGCGCAATCAACATTACATTTAATTGGGTTCTTTTCCGTAATTATATTTAATCGATGAGCAATTCGTCCGATGGTGAGATAGCTGAGAACTTTTTTTTTTCTTAGAAGACAAATTCAAAGAACAAAACAAAATGTTTGAGTCAAACAGTTTGACAAGTCAAAGTCAAGGTTCATAAATGTTCGCCTGGGGATTTCTAAACTAATTCTCGTGGTTATTGATGAAATCAGAAATTCTTCTCCCGCTGAGAATTCACTGAACTAACATTTAATGAACTCATCAACTTCTCGGTAACAAGGCAAGAGAAATATTCCATTTCATCGTTGAGATAATAAAGTTAAAGCAAAACTGTTCTCACCATTAAAGTTAAAATCCTGTTCCTAAATCTCCTTAGCAGTATCGTCATCTTCAAAGCTCTTGAGTCACTGTTGGGATAGAGAAAACTTTTTGCCTTTAAACTTATCACAGAAAAGTCAGAATGAGTTTTTCGAACTTAAAGAATCAATCGAAAATTTATTTTTCCAAAAGAAATATTCACAAAGTTCATTTTAAGGATTAGATAAAGAAAACTTTTCTCACGATTTTCTCAAATAAATTTTACGAGCTCAAAGTTCTAATCGCGTGCCGATCAAGTCAAGCGAGTAACAGCAACTGAATAAACAAAACTATTTCTTGTACTTTAAAATCAATTCGAGTCTCTCAATCTCAGCCAAAAGAAGAAAAAGAAACTTTGAACCTCGCGATTCTAAATAATCGAGAAAATCTCATTGAAGTGATCTCTTCTTTTTTACGACTCCTCGCTGAGCTTTCGGTTAAAACTTTTACGAGTTTACGATCAGTAAAAAAAAGTTTATGATAAAACTGAAGTGCAAGCGTTCGCGCAAATTTTATTTCGATCGAATCCAAAGCTAACTCTCGTCACTTCATCAAAGTTTGGAAAAGCTGTCGCAGGGTGACGAATAATTCTCCACATGATTGTTTCAATCGAGAGCCTGAATCGTTTATTCGCGAGTTGACTTTTTATTGCCACATCGGATCGATTATCATCGGTCGATTGACTTGTTATTGCTGCTTAATTGAGCTAATCGCGATTTTGAATTTTAAAGGCTTGGAGAAGAGAAAATTCGATAAAATATTTCCATTCGACATCGAGTTGCGCAACAAATACTTCGACGTTGAATTTTTTCTCAAAACTACCAACTCGTCGATAAATTCCGACGATTTTATCGTTTTCTTTCTCTTCACTTCAACTGTTTCTCGTTATGACCTTTTTTTTATCTTTTGTTCTCTCTGTTTCGATGTTGAACTTGCGAAGATTCCTCGACACTTTTTCACATTTATTTTCTTCGATGCTCGAGATGTTTCGCTTTTTTATTGGAGAAGAACGTTAGTTTAGTGTTCACGAGCGAATTTTCATACAAAACGAATTTGAGCTTTCGTAAAGCTTTCACCTTTATCAAGCTTTTCTTTTATGAACACTTTAACTTTATTGAACAATAAATTCTTTGGACGTTTTATTCCAACGCAACACGGAGAGAAACAGGCTTCACTTCAACTGCGAATCAAAGCCAATCAATTACTAATCGCGATCCGATGAAAAATCCACAACCGATTAAACTTTGCGCGTTGCATTTTCTCTCTTTTAAATCTTTTTTCGCGCGAGAGAACAATTAACTAATTACACTTTTCCGTCAAATGGTTGTCAATCATTGCGAGAAAAAGCAATTAACTCCCGAAATTGAGTTGTAGATGCTTCTTCTTCTTGGGAATTCTCACTCGAAAATATTTTTTAATTAAATTATTAATGAAATTGTGTTTTTATTTTCTCATTTCCCTGCAGGCGAATCAACATGTTGATACATTAAGCGCAACTTATACATATTTAAGCATTGAACAAGCAAGCAATAAACGAAAGCAAACCCATCCGCGATGATTGTCATTCAAGACGAAAACGCCAATCGTGATAACGAGATCGCTGCCATTTTCAATCCAAAGCGAGTCCGAACTCCGTCAGTGGTTGTGACAAATGATTCTCCGAATGGTCCATCGCCATTCACAATGACAAACATCAATCAAATCACGCACTCAGATTCGGTGACGAGTAGTCAACACGATGGAGCTGAAAGTTTGAGTGGTGTCATCATCGGCGATAACTTAGACTCTCACTCCCATCATCAGCCAAACTCTCTCACACAAATTCATCAACATCAGCTTCCGAGGTCGGATTCGGCAGAGCATGAAAAGCCCAAAGGCTGTAAAGCTTCGTGCTGCTCCGAACTGGCACAAAAGGTAAATCGAATCAAGTTCAAAGAATGCATCTCAAGTGGCATCACTCTCCCTTCTTACTTCCAGATGTACTTCGGCGTTTGCGTTACGATTTTAATCACGTTTTGCTGGGTTGGGACGACCCATTGTTTTAAATTTCTATTTTTGCCTTCAACCAAACTCCACCACTCTCTGTCATCCACGCTAGCAAGAAGCCATGACCACACAACGACATCCGTCTTGAAATCATTAGCGTTGCCGTACTCGACGTCAGCGAGAGAAATAATTTTCACTGACAACGCGACATCTCATTTGACAAAGTCAAAGCCGGAACTGACAGACTATCAAGATCCACATCAGTTTCGAGCTCCTTTCTTTGCTAGCTGGTTCTGCACGAACTTTGTGATTCTTTTCTTCCCCATTTACTTAATATTCCGAGGACTTGCGAAGAAGTGTGGAGCAAACACCGAAACTATTGGCGACATTCTTCAAGGTTTCCGTGACCGTGGCTTTACAATCGGACGATTCATCAATCGATGTATAACATTCTGCATTCTCTGGGTCGTCGCAACTTACGTTTATCTCAAGTCACTCAACATACTCTTCTCAACCGACGTCATTGCTCTGTTTGCGACAAATGTTGCTTCAGTCTACTTATTATCGTGGGTCATTTTACATGAGCAGTTCGTAGGAGTTCGTGTAAGTTCAAACCGTGAATGTTTATTGCCGAGTCGACATCATGTCAAAGATTAATGTTCGCAGATTGTCGCAGTGATTCTTGTTGACACTGGAATTGCGTTGCTGGCTTATATGGACGGAATTTCCGCTTCAACGAAGCTTACGAGTGTTGTTTTAGCGGCACTGTCCGGTGCTTGCTATGCAGTTTTCCGTGTGATGTTCAGGAAAATGATGGGCGATCCACCTCCAGTGGGGAGAATCGCATTTACTTTCACAATTATCGGAATTATCAACGCTGCTCTGCTCTGGCCAGTTTGCTTGATTCTCTACTTTTCTGGAGTTGAAGTGATACCATGGGAGACACTAACGATCACTGTATTGCTTATCGCAAGTGTTCTCCTGCTCTTCTTTCACATTCTGACGCAGTTCAGCGGAGCAGTAACGTACAATATGTTCGTTACTCTCGGTTTGATCACATCAGTTCCAGTGTCTGCTTGTAAGTTTATTAAGATTATTTTTATTGGAAAATTTGATTGATAACTTAGCTGCGCTTCTGTTTCTTCGCAGCACTAGACATTCTGCTCTATGGTAAGAGTTAAATCGGGTGTGGGAAGACAACGAAAATTGCTTATCGATTCGTCATAAATTTTCTCCTTTCCATTCACTCATTCAGGGCAGGATTTCAAGGGAATGGAGTTGGGTGGAATAATATTGATATCCGTCGGCTTTTTCCTCGTGATGTTCCCCAACAACTGGCCCGACTACATAACGAGACTACTCAGGTTGGTAAAATGTCAAAACCGTTTTCTCTTATTTTCCGTTTTCTTTGGTTTTCCTTTTTGGTGAAAACTTAAAGTGAAAATAATGTTGATTTTCTGCAATTTTCCCAAAGAAGTTTTTGTTTTTGTTCCAACCACGAATTCTCTTCCTTAACAATCCGGTCTCATCTGTTTCGAGCACATTGTTTTTGATTAAGAAATTGAACCTTTTCGATAAATCAACTGATTCAGCAGTTTTCAGGTCCCTTCTCAATTATTTTTGGAAAATGCTTTAGTTTTGATCAGAATCGTCAGCAGATTTAAAGTTTCTGCTTGACTTTCTTCTTCCAACTTTGCTTTCCACATTTCTGAGCAATGCAAGTTCATCTCTCTCTCTCTTCATCAAAAGTTAATTAAAGAATCTTTTTAAAAAAGTAGAATTTAGGAAATTAAAATAAAAACCCGGAAAATCAAAATTATTTGTCTTTAGTTTCATTCGACGAAAATATTTCCACTCTTGATTTGATTACTTTTGAAAATCACTAAAACCTCAAACTTAAAAGGAAATCAATTGAAATAAATCAAATACCATTCCATCAACTTTAAAACAGAAAAACTGGTCGCTATTTATTACGTCACCAATGTTGTTGCGATTACCAAAACGATTATCAACACTCGGTATGAAAGAAGTTTTCTTAAAATCCAAAACTATCTTTAAATGATCCAAATTATCACACCAACTTTCTCTTTATTGAGTGTTAATCGATGCAATTCTTATGTTTCCAACTCAAGTGTGTTCGTTTGCTTTTTATTCTCATCAATCAGTGACGAAATTTCGAAATTTTCTTGTAGGCAACGTGCACCATTCGCTTGCTTCCGTGTTCTTTCTTTCGCACTTTCACTCGCGAGTCGACCTTAATCTTTCTAAGGAATATATTTCAATTTGTAGTCAGAACTAAGCACCAAACGAGCTTGCACTCGAGATCTTATTTATTTTCCTTGACCTGTGCAGCAGATAACAAACAAACTCAAAAAAAAAATACTTGAACAGAAAAATATTTCACTTCAAATTTCATTCATTCTCACAAAAGAGTTCTGCAGTAGAAACTTTCTCATTTCAACATTTTTTCAAACTTCATTTTTCTTCCACTCAATTTTCTTCTTTCATCGTAATCAAAGCCTAAACTTAATCAGTTCAAAAAAGGTTGAATTTCCTGCTTTTACAATCCAAAACTTTTAATTAGAACTTCTCATGTTAATCCGAGAAGTAAACTCTTGTAAAAGTGAAGAACTCTCTATCGCTATCGTAGAACTTTAATCTGAGAAGTATTTTGAAAATTAGAAAACATTTTTGCAACATTTTGTATCAAACAAACATTTTTGCCTTAAAATCGTGTCGTCCCTTTGTGAAAAACATTTTTTTCTGTCTGCGTTTTGAATTTTACCAAAATACGATCCAATATTTCCATTGTTTTCTAGAAATATCATATTGTTGGGACACAAGCATACGAGGTGAGTTTGATTTTTACTCTCGACATTCTCATTTGATTTGACTCTTAGCGCGTGATTTTTCTTTTGATGTCATTCATTTCACTTCGTACAATTCGTAATAGAAAAGCGGAATGAAAGCTTAAAGTAATATAATTGGAATGAATAGATAGGATGAAACCATTCAAACGAGAGCTTTTGAGGGGTCGTTCACAAATTACGTTCAAAAATAGTTTTTTCTTGAAAAGTTTTGTAATTTGTGTTCGATTCCTTCTTCACCGAAAAATTTTCTACTGCGAGCAAGATTTTCCGCAAAACTTTTTTTGAATGTTACAAAGCTTTTTGAGAATTTCTTTCGAATGCAAACTCTGTCCTCCAATCCATCGAGACTTTCTGCTTCTTCTAACTTGCACAAAAGCTTAAATTGATCCTTCTGAGCATTGAATATTTTCGTTCAGCTCAAGTTAGTCGCTTCATTTCTTTCTATTCTAAATTAATGTTTTCACAAACAAAAATTGGAACTTAAATGTGATTTCGAAAGTCCTTCGAATTTAATTTTCCGTCTTAAAGCTTAGATAAGTGTTTTCGAATTCAAAACTTTCCTTTGAATCTCTTTGTATTCGATGGAAAACAGTAAAATAATCTTCTTAGCCTAATGAGGTGAGTTAGACAATTTCAAAGCTTCACCTCTCTTCCTCTTTGTTTATGATTTGCAAATTAAATATTTAAAATCCTGAGAACTTTTCTATTCACGAACCAACGTCGCTAGAACATCATTAATTAAATCGTTTAATTTATAAAACTCTTGCCGCATTTTTACGTCTGTCTTTCTACTATCAAACTTTTGTTTTCACTTTTTCTCTCTCCAAACGAACGACTCTCTTGAAATGAAAGCCGGCCCAACTTCTGCCGACGGGACATAGTTCACACTGCATCGAGATAAACGCTCACTGAATGAAAGCTTTCTCTGTAAATAAAAAAAAGTTGTAAAATTTCTTTTCGAATAAACAAAAAACAAACTTTGAGCACAAACTTTGGTAAGTAAATGAAGGCGAACTCACGCTAAGTACTTAGTCTTGTAGAAAGTTGCATTTAGTTGTCCACCTAAAGTAGATGAAAGTTTTAAGCTCAACAACTTCAAATCTTTCCTGTTTAGATTGTTTTTCTCTTGTAACATAAAAGAAACCTTTGACACCTCATCAACATGATTGATTAAACATTCAAATTTACTGCTCCATGTCAATGCAAAAAATATTTTTACGACCATTTGTAAACATAACTGAAACATTCACTGAAACATTCACGCGAACTTACGAGAAGAATTTTGTTCGACACGATCTCTTTTTCGGAGCTATCGTGATAACTGAAGTCGTGTGCACAGAGCACCAGATAATCCAGGCAACAAGCAAAGAACTTTATGAGAAAAGCCAACTGCATGAACTTGAATTCTCTCGATGATAAAGTCAAGCAGCAAATTAATTTATGTTGAATCATTTCACACATTTCAGATGGAGCCATTCGCGAAACGAAGGGCATCAATACATTGGTCCGCCCGATTATCGCACGGGGTACATTCGTGAGTAGTCAAATCAATTAGTTTCCTCAAATATTTGCTAACTTTCCTCTTTCGCTTTGTCCACAGGTTCCCATCTACGGTAGGAAAATGATTTTCGTTTAATTTCAGATCTCAAAATGAAGTAATTTTCCCATTAGATCGCCATCAGGAAGAGTACGATAGCAAACGACTTGTATCTGGAGCCAAATTTCGATCCGAGCAATTATTACGTTCCATCGCGGTCCAATCGCAATTCCATCACCGAGACGAACTTTGTTGGACTGGGAATTCGCATTAAGCCTACGCACAGGGATTCTTATGCGTCTCTCGACTAAAATAGTTTTTTAAATGCACCGAATTTCAAATAAAACTCTCGACACGAACAGCACTCGATTCTTATTTCGATAAAGAATATTTCACTTGAGAAAGTTTTTATGAATTTTGTGATATGAACAAAAGAAGTTCGGAATTGAATTAATCTCTTCATTAGTTTTCCATTTACGATTCGCGCAATTGTTAAGTTAATTCCAAGAATAAATTACAAACCTACTGTACCTTGATTCAATTAAATGAACAGAAGTTTGTGAATAGAGACGATAGTCCTCCTTGAGATAGATATCTAAAAAGTGTTAATTGACCAAGTTGTTGATGTAATTTGATTCGATGTGGATTAAGACGTAGATTTTGAACCAGAGAATTAAATGTAACCAATGATCATTCGTTTTTTTTTGAAATAAAAGAGAAATATTAATTTGAAACTTGTTCATGTATTGTGGTTAAGTCAATCCTTTTCTGTGGTTTTCCTCTTCCAGGTAGAATTTTAAGGAAGTCTGTTTTTTGAACAGGTAAATTTTTCCTATATAAGGATCATTTTCCTTCAAACATTATCATTCGATCTTTCAAGCTCAAGCAAGAAACATCTCAAATTATTTATTTATCCTTTTAAGAAAAAGCTCTAAGAATAAAAATGAATAAAAACGCTCCAGAACTTCAAATCATTATTGATAGCATAAATGCGAAGAAAGTTCAGCAAGCTGCTACTGTTCAGCGATCGGTGTACGTTCCAAATCTTGTGCCAACAATGAAGAAAGGAAAGTTAACGGCTAAAGCACAAGAAATTGTTAAAGTGTCATCTCCTGTAAAGAAGGCTCCCGTCAAGAGACAACAGAAGGAAAAGCCTGTTAAGAAAGCTCCGATCAAGAGACAACAGAAGGACAATCCTGTTAAGAAAGCTCCCGTCAAAAGACAACCGAAGAATAATCCAATTGCTCCAACAAGAGGAGCATCAACATCATCATCGATGGCTCCTGTCAGGCCTTCTTCAGCTCAAGTCGCTCAAATTGTTCGTTATGATAATGTTTCGATTCCGAGTCGAACAATAGGAGCATCAACATCATCATCAATGGCTCCAGTCAGGCCTTCTTCAGCTCCATTGGCTCCAGTTGTTCCTGATAACAATGTTTCGATTCCGAACAGGAAATGCATTCCAACCTCTAAAGACGAGGTAGAAAATTTAGAGGAGTCATCTGCAAGAACGCGGCCGGTACTGAGGATATTTAGATTCGGCACATCTGCAAACGAAATCTTGAGGGAAAAGGCTGCATTTGGAAGTGATTCTGATTCCTCGTCATCAGGAAGCGACGTTGATTTAAGTGATAGTGAAAGGCCAACCTTGCCAGAAAAAGCATTACCAATCAGAGCAAACGAAATCTTGAGGGAAAAGGCTGCATTTGGAGCCTCACTTTCTGATTCATCGTCATCAGGAAGCGACGTTGATTCAAGTGACAGTGATAGTGAAAGGCCAACCTTGCCAGAAAAAGCATCACCAATCAGAGCATCTGTTCTTCAGGAAAACATTGACAAAGAAAAATTAAAGAAGCAAGTCGCATTATTCAAGCAGAAAGATTCCTCATTCGATAGCTCAGAAGGAAGCAACGACGAAAGCTCAGAAGAGGAGAACAACGAAGAAAGAGGCAAGAAAAGGAAAATGAAGAAAATCAAAAACAAAAGCTCAAAGCAATTGAAGTACGAACAACTTGTTCAAGAAAAATTAGGCTATTGGATGTAATTTTATTCTAAATTTGTAAAGCCAAAAAAAAGAGAGAAAAACAATAAAACTATTTTTTTAAATTTAAATTGCTTATTTTATTTTCGATTAGTTTCAAGGTTGATCTTCAAACTCTGTAGCAACAAATGAAGCGATTGTTGTTGTGTTTTTTCGATGATTATCTCCATTGATAAAAATTGAATAGATCGGTTTATCTAAACATCAAAAAAGTTTCAATTACAAATAAATTCAATTTAACTGAGCGAATTTTTTGGTTGATGGGAAGCTTCCGTTTGTCACTGAAATTGAAAATTTCGGCTTAACGCAAAAATTGTTTTTGATCTTGAACTTTGTGATATCACTTAAAAAAAAAATTGCGAGTCATATTCATGATGAAAATTTCATCAGCACATTGTCTCTCGCTTTTGTGTATTTTTTTTCCGATCAACATGTGAGCGATCTCATGTTTGTTGTTCTGAAGAGATAATAAATGTAGTTTATAAATAAAATTGGCTTCTATGTATTTTTGATTCTGTAATCGTGTTAGATAATAACAGAGATATGCCTTTAAATTTTGAGTAGCGTTTCTCACTGCTTCAGTTGATTTCATTCCGTTGTGTCGTCAATATCTCGTCGAATAAAAAAAATGAAGTTTGTCACTGTGAACACTGAGTTTGGACCAGTGAAGGGCTGTCAGGATTCAACAGCTTTGGGTCGAAATGTTTTCAAGTTCCAAACGATTCCTTACATGAAAGCTCCGCTTGGAAAGTTGAGATTTCGCGACGCGGAATCACCTGAGAAATGGACTGAGCCATTTGATTCTACAGTTGTGCGACCTTCATACACAACATACAACGCATTCACTCCGACACCTCAAGTTGAGGGAAAGGAAGATGCAGGTGTATTGAGTATCACAACTCCCTACATCGATAGAAATCTTCCGGTTGCTGTTTGTAAATATTCCCAAAATGGAATAAAAATAATTCGCTGACCTTCGGCCTCTGTTTCAGATATTCACGGTGGCGGTTTTCAATACGCGTTCGGCGAGAATTCGTTCTACGGTGGCGATTATTTATTACAAAAGGACATCATTTTCGTCACGATCAATTATCGTGTTGGCCCAATTGGCTTCTTAAGCTTGAGCGATCCAAAGCTTGGCATTCCGGGAAATGCAGGATTGAAAGATCAAGTGTTTGCTCTCAAATGGATTAAAAATAACATCGCTCAATTCGGAGGAGACCCCAACAATGTGTAAGCGAATTCTTAATGAAATCATAAGTCAATTAATTTTTTTTTCTTAGAACAATCTTTGGGACTTCAGCTGGAGCAACTTCGGTCCATCATTTGTTGGTTTCGGAACAAGCAAATGGACTTTTCCAAAGAGCCATTCCCATGTCAGGAACTGCTTTCATTAAAGGTTGGGCAATGGCCCCGAAAAAAGATTTTGCTTTAAGACTTGCTAGGTCTCTTGGATGGGATGGCGAAGGAGGTGAAGCGAAAGTTCTTGAAGTCTTGGAAAATGCGAAAGCTTCTGATTTGGTGTTGAACGAGGCGAAGCTTCTGACTCATGACGAAATATTTGCGGAACATATTTTGTTCCCGTTCACTCCAATCGTTGAGCCATATGTGACCAAGACGACGTTCCTACCAAAAGATCCTGTTCTTCTCGCACGTAGAGCTTGGGGAAATAACATTGATTGCATGATTGGAGGAACTTCTTTGGAAGGAGCTTTGATGTCAATGTTCCCTGCGAACTATTTCGATCTAATGAAAGCTCCCGAATCTTTCACTCTGGCTCGAGAATTTTCTTTAGATATGAGAAAATCTGCTGACAAAGAAAAAGCTGCACAGATTGGCGAGAAGATACGAAAACTTTATTTCGGTGATGAAGCTTTATCAGCTGAAGCAGTCTATAAATATTATGCGGTAAGTTCTCAGTGAAAACATCAAAAATTTAATTAAATTTCTCGCTCTATAGTTCGCAGGAGATATTCACTTCTGGCATGGAATCTACCGAGCAGTCTTATCTCGACGCAACGGAAATGGAAAAACTTTCTTCTATCGTTTCGATATCAGGACAGATTTGAATTTCATGAAGATTATGACTCAAAAGGATTATGATGGAGCAGTTCATGGCGAAGACATTTCTTATCTGTTCTTCACTGCAGCAATGGGAGCAAAGCCACCAGCAATCGGTTCATATCAACACGATTTAGTCAAGAAAATGGTTGGAATTGTCACTTCCTTTATCATCAACGGAACTCCCAAAGACGAATCTTGGCTGCCTCTTGAATCAACTTCTCCAATGAAGTGCTTCAACATGACGAAAGATTCATTCGAGACAATTGACTTCCCTGAGGAGCAAAGATTGAAGGCATTGAATGAAATTTACGAAGAGGCAGGTGTCACTCTCTTCTAAAGCAATAACATTCACATAAAAATAATGTAATAAGCTTTTCTTTATTATCTACTGCGAATAAAATTGAATTCTAAAGCACAGATTTATTATTTTCTTGAAAACGTTCAACAATTTCATAGCTTGACAGCTCTCGCTAAGCTTCGTCATAACTTTTCAAAATAACACAAAATACCACATCATCTCAAGTAAAAGAAATTATTCTAAGCTAATTCATTCAAGTTAATCGAGTTTAATTGAGTTCACGCGGAAGACATCACCTTAAGTTAAAGCCTAGTTGTTATAGCATGCTCTTGAGAACGAACAAGAACTGAGAACATCAACAAATATCATGGAAATGAAATTTTCGCTTTTGTTGACTTTGGCGATTCTGATTTCTTTTGCATCGGCGTCCTTACAAGGACCAGATTCTGATTTGTTTGACCAATCAAAGCAATATGAACGCAAATCAGCGAAAGGAATGGACGAGGAGGCTCCATCAGAAAGTGAATCGAAAGCTGAAGAGACTGATGACGAAAAAGATGAATCAGAGCGGTTTGTGAAGATTCTCGCCGACGATTTGAGTTTTCCATCTTCTGGCATCAAAATTGTGAAAGCTCCTGATCTTTCGAAAGACAGTGACAGTAAAAAGATTTCCGAGACCTTAGCAATGATGCTCGAGAATCAAGAGAAGTGGATTCAGAAATTCGAGGAAGAACTCGAAGAGATGAACAAGAATGAAGTGATTGAAGAGCCAGTGGTCGAGAAGACGGCAGTAGAACTTGAAGGTGAGTTGCGGATTAATTAATATTTACACAGTTAATGAATATTTTTCTTATAGCCGACAGAGTTTATGATCAAGCTCTTGCGATTCTGAATAAAACGAAATCTTCGAATAAAAACGAAGGATACGCTTTGCTGATGTCGGCAGCAATTCTCGGACACAAAATGGCAAAAGTTAACATAGCTTGGAGTCAATTACTTGGAAACCCAATGGAACTTCGCATAGACGAAGCTAAGAAAGCGTTCGAGGAATTAGCAGAGACTGGAATGCCAGACGCTCACATGGGTCTCGCGTTTATGTATTCGTCTGGTATCGGATACAACGTTTCTCAAGCGAAAGCATTAGTTCACTACACACTTGCTGCGATCGGAGACAATTCGTTTGCTCAGATGGTTCTTGGATATCGCTACTGGTCTGGAGTAACAGTACCGAACAGCTGCGAGAAAGCGCTTGATTTCTACAGGAAAGTTGCGACAAAAGTCGCATCAGAAGTAACTTTCTCTGGAGGACCAGCAGTTCATCGTGTTCGACTGTTAGATGAACTAGAAAATTCAGGACCAGCATCAGGTGTACTTGACAACGATTTGATTGACTACTATGAACTCCTGGCTAACAAAGGTGACGTTCAGGCACAAGTCGGATTGGGTCAGCTGCATTATCAAGGAGGTCGTGGAATTCCGATTGATCATCGAAAAGCTCTCGCTTACTTCACACCAGCTGCAAATGCTGGAAACGCAGTTGCAATGGCTTTTCTCGGTAAAATCTACCTCGAAGGAAGCGAGAACATCAAAGCTGATAACGAGACAGCATTGAAAGTAAGTTTTCTTAAAAAAAAGGTCAGAAAAGTAAATTAAAATTTTTGTTTTTAGTATTTTAAGAAAGCTGCTGACTTAGGAAATCCTGTTGGACAAAGTGGTCTTGGTATAATGTATCTTCAAGGCAAAGGAGTTCCAAGAGACACTGACAAGGCTCTGAAATATTTCACTCAAGCTGCTGATCAAGGATGGGTCGATGGCCAACTACAGCTCGGCAACATGTACTACAGCGGAATTGGAGTCAAGAGAGATTTCAAACTCGCAAACAAATATTTCAACCTTGCATCTCAATCTGGTCACGTACTTGCATTCTACAATCTCGGCCAAATGCATGCGTCAGGAGTTGGAATGATGCGATCTTGTCCAACTGCAGTTGAACTCTTCAAAAATGTTGCTGAACGAGGAAGATGGGCAGAGAGATTGATGGTCGCTTACACTGACTATCGTGCTTACAAGTTTGATGAAGCTTTTCTACAATACGCGCTACTTGCTGAGCTCGGCTATGAAGTCGCTCAGAGCAATGCTGCTTTCTTATTGGATCGTTCAGAAATTAAATTATTCAACAATCGTCAAGAAGATCTAGTCCGTGCACTGCAATATTGGGGTCGAGCTGCTGGTCAAGGATATTCGGCTGCACAAGTGAAACTTGGCGACTATCACTACTATGGACTTGGAACTGGAATCGACTATGAGACAGCTGCTTCTCACTATCGAATGGCATCGGATCAACAGCATAATGCACAGGCAATGTTCAATTTAGCCTACATGCATGAGCAAGGCCTCGGAATGAAGAAAGACATTCACTTGGCTAAAAGATTCTATGATCTTGCGGCTGAAACGAATGGAGACGCAAAGATTCCTGTTGCCCTTGCTTTACTAAAACTTCAATTCTTTTATAAATTCGAGTCACTTCGTGAAGATAATTTCTTCAAGATGCTGGTTGGTCTAGATGAGAATATCGTCCAAAACTGGGACCTCTACCTCATAACTATTATCACAATTTTCCTTGGAATGATAATTTACTCTAGACGACCTCCGCCTGAACCAGTGCAAAACGAGCCACCAGCCAACCATGAAGAACAATCAGCACCAGCACCAGAGAATCCAAATTTGAACGGAGAAGGTCAATGAGTTAAGAAATCAGCGTCTCAATGTAGACTCAACGTTCATGGTGTGATAGCTCAAATGCATTTTTTGTAAAGAATTTCAATCGTTCAATCAATGTGTTTTAATAAGAAAACGTCAGCTGACGAGTTTTCGATTGATTTTCATTAAATGAAAGAGTAAATTAAACAAAACTTGATTTTTATTTCGAAAATCAAATTTCATGAAGAAAAAAAAGTTTTTACAACGATTTGCACATTCCCATGGCGTTCAAAAGAATATCAGTGTTAGTCTTGATAAGTCCGGCAAGTTTCATTGATTTTGCTTCGTCGTCGACGGTTGTTGATGCGTCAAAAAGTGCGTGTTTCATATTATTTTCCGGCCACTTATTGGTCTTCAAATTATCTAAAACACACTTCTCTTGCATCTCGAGACCTTCACTCTTAAGTCCCTCAATCACAGAATTGAAACTCAATTGAGTAACTTCTTCAATCAATGGACTGCAATCGACTGAATCATCACCGTCGAACATTGGATAATCTTTCTCCAACAATTCAGACTTCTGGAGATGTTTAATTATGCAATTCAACTTGACGAGATTGTGAGGTCCCGTTGGCAAAGATTCCACAGCGAAGGCGCAGAGAGCGAAGACAACAGCAATTGACAAACTGAGGAAATCAAAAATTAAATAAATTTTTAAGGAACGAATAAACTTTCTTACCAGAGTTTCATTTTGAATATTTTTTATAATTTTCTAAATGCAAACTGTGCTGCGATAGAAAGCGACAAGAGCTTTTATACTTTTTCTCGATTAGAATTTCCATAATTCACTCAGCTGGTGGAATCTGTCCAGGGATAGAAATCAAGTTCTAAAGATTTAAGAAAATTAAGAAGTTTAAAGATTTTTGCATGTAAAGCCCTGACCACCAAAACAAGTTTAAGAATTGATGGTCTCCAAAATCTTGTTTACCGTAAAAAAAGCAAATGAGACTAATTTCTAACTGAAGAAAGTTCAATAGACCTTCATATTGAAGAAACGAGAAGGAAGTTTTTTTTTTAACTTTTTTCGTGTTCTTCATTTTCATGTCCTCTAGATTTATCTGAAGAACGAATGATTTGCATTTGAATTCGCAAATTTTTCAAGAAAAGCTGAAAGACAAAGTTTTTGAAACTTTCCATTTTGTTTCACATTTGAAGTTCAGACTTTATTCACAAATTAAGAATCTTAACTTCCTTAGTGTTCATTTCATTTTAATGATTAAACGAGAAATTTAAAGTGAGTTGATGAAATTGCTGAGTTGTCCGATGTCGTTGTTCTTTGCTGAAGCTTCCGCGAAAGAAATCTTCTGTGAAATCTGTGAGAACTCAAAGTCCTTGTCACTTCTTCCAAGGAATGCTGTTGTGTCTTGAGAATTGTCAACTGACTTCAGTTGGCTCGTACGAGTCTTACGGATGAGATTTCTGGAAGAAATTTATTCATTAGAAGAAAGTGAGGATTGTGATTCTCAAGAAGAAAACTTACATTTCTTTTTCCAGTAACTGTTCGATCGCTGATTTTCCCTTTGACATGGTTTCGTCTTGTTTATTGCATAATACAAGAACAGGAACCGATGACATTGCTTTGTCAGCAAGAAGCGTGTAAAGGAAACTAAGAAAATTTCAATTAAATCACTGAAAGTATCGATTTTAGCTTAACTCACTCAGCAACATCTTTAATTTCCTTTTGAACTGTTGAGCTGTCAATAACATAAACCAAAGCCTTAGTTGTGTTTCTGTATGTGTCGAGAAGTCTCAATCGCAATCTTTCATGACCAGGAAGATCAACCAATCGAACGATTCCACTTTGCAATGTAAGAAAGCCGAAGTTTTCCTTCAGAGACGTGAAAGTTTCTACTTCAGTTCCATTCAAGACTAATGAATACAAAAGTGTCTTTCCAGAGTCGCAGAGTCCAGCAAGCATAATGTCAGTTCGTCTTGTCTTTCGCTTTCTAATTAAAAACACGATAACTAAAAATAAAAGTTGAAACAAGAATTTTTCGAATGAATCTTAAGAATTCTTACCTAAAGTCAAGAAGATCGCAGCTACTGCAATCAGAATTGGCATGAAGTTGATTTCACTGAGCCGAATAGGCTCTTTCCTTGCAGTTTTATCCATTCCAAATCGAATAAAATGATTTAGCAGCTTCCACAGTGTTTACACGTCTTACGATTCTCGAAGCTTTTGAAGTTTCAAGCTTTGAAAATGTTTAAAACGTTTTCATGAAACAATTTTAACTTTCCATTGCTTGGAATATTGTGGAAAGTTAAAACCCCCATCTAGTGGACAAGAAGTGCATAACAATTTAGCGCCGAACGCACTAACACACACACAGAATTCAAATATCTTAATTTAACTGCACTTTAATTAAGTACTGAGCTGGACTATGTTGCTAAATTAACTTTAAATTTAACCTTCAACTTCATTTTTAAAAATAATCATCAAACGAATTAAACTTAACCTTCCGCGCTATCAAAAATCGCATTAGCTTTCAAGCGCTAGTTCAGGGGGAGAAGCGGTATTTCTAATAAATGTCGATTTAATTCAATTCACAAGTACATAAACATTTGATGAAACCGCCATTCAGTTGAGCTTTCGCAGTGAACGCGAACATCGACAAGTGTCAGTTATTCAGCTTCAAATTAATTATCGGTGTCAACTTAAAAGACAATGAAGTAAGGAATCACAAACTGTGAGCTTAAAAGCTTTGTACGAGTCGTTGATAGATTTCTTTTTCACTTTCTGCTCGTCGCTTTATGGATCGTCGCAGCTCGTTCCATGACTCTCAATTGCAACTTCAAATATTTAAAAGACTTGGACGATCAAACGAAAGAAATTTACGCATGTGAGTCAATTAACTTCACCAATCGATATCAGAGCGTGCCAATAAATTACGTTACGAATCTCCATGAACTCGGTAAGAGGGATCGCGATGTGAAGGTCTTTGTAATCAAACATCAGATTTGTCATTTTTTGCCAATGAAAATCGAGAATTTCTTTCCGCATTTGGAGGAAATTGAAGTCGGTAGCAGTGGACTAAGGCAAGTTCATCGAGAAAACTTTGCTCAACTTTCAAGTCTCAAGATGGCAATTTTCCCTGGAAATGATATTGAGTTCTTGCCCGGAGATTTATTTTTTAATAATCTCCGACTCACTCATATCGACTTCTCTGAAAATCGAATTAAAACTGTCGGACGAAATCTGTTTGATAATCTTTATAATTTGAGATATTTAATGTTCGACGACAACGAGTGCTACGAAGGTTTCGGAATGTTCCTCGATGACGTTGAAACTGTTAAGAGTGAAGTTTTAAGAAATTGTTCATCGATGCCGAAGCAAGAACGTCGAATTGTCATGAAACTGGAAGACGTGAAGCCAACGGAACGGAAAAAGGAAGAACCCAAGAGAGAGGAGAAACCAAGGACAGAGAAGCCTCAGCCCACTACAATTGAACCTTCAAAACACGCGACAAATCGCTGCAGTACAAAAGAAATGTCGTTAGGCATCATCGCAATCTGTTATCATTTGCATGTTTTCGCCACTTTACTCCGCGAAATGAAAATAAAATTTTGATTAAATTGAGTTTTGCGATTCATTCATGGCTTCACTGTTTTGTAAAGCAATTGTCGAGTGAAGGTAAAAATGATTTTTTTACACGAGCAAGGTTGATCCTGAAAGAGTTTTGTGATTACAAAAAAAAACTTTTTTTTTCAGATTTTCTTTATTACAGATTTGTTTTCCTCTTCAAGCTGTTTTAACAAACCTAAATAATTTTCTCAGAATTTTTTGGCTTCGCAATTTTACGATTTTCATTAAAATCATTAAATCGGCAAAGCTTTTTTTGTGTTGATCTGAAACTCGATTCGAAATGAGAAATTTTTCGAGCAATCGGGGAACGTTCGAAAACTTTGAGTTTGGATTCTCTTTCATGAGATGTTCCATATAAAAATTATGAAATCTCTGTAAGCTTTAACAGAATTCACGAACGTTCCCTATGACACTCGCTTAGCTTCGTTTATGGAAAACTGTCGAGTGATCGACTTTCCTTCGCGTTTTTTGTATTTTTTTTTTGATTACATTTAGACTTTTTCAGTTTTCATAATATTTTTCTTTCGCTTAATTAATTTAATTTACACTTTATTCTTTAAAACTTTCTTCCGATTAAATTACCAGCGACAAATGTACAGTGAAAAAAGCGACGAGATTTCTCTGTAAGTATTTGTTTTATGAACTAAGAAGCTGTCATCACCTTCAACTAAAAACAGAAGTCGCGATCTTCATCTAAATTAATTAATCTACAAGTAATTTAAGTCGTGGACAACTGAGGAGAGTCGAAATGAAGAGCTAAGACAATTTTCTTAAAACAATCTTAACAGAAAAGCTCTCAACTGAGACAACATCTCTCATTTTTAATTATAATTTGTTATTTTTCATGTCTCGTTTCAACTTTAATTACAACTTGCATGTCCTTAATCGATCTAAACACTTTATCATTTAGAGTTTATGCAAATAACTATTTTCATGAGATGAAAGACGGAGGATAGCAAAGTAAGAGAAATTATAAGAGCTGCTGACACAAATCAAAAAAGAATTTTAAGTCACTTTACATTTGCTCGTTCAGCGGAAATTAAATTCAAGTTTACACGTTTTCTTTCTTCTTTGCAGCTTAACATCAACAGCAAAAATGTGAAACAATCTTAAACGACGTGATGATGATTCTGATTTTTACATAATTAATTGCTGTTTGTGTTGCTGAGTGGTGATGCTATGAGAGGATGCGATGACGATGGAGGAACGGACACTGCTCGACCTCCATCGATTCTCTCTGGGCGTTAATACATAACTTCATAGACTGTTGCTTTCTTGTCACCCGAACCCGTCACAATATATTTGTCGTCAGCAGAAATATCGCAGCTCAGTACAGACGAAGTTTCTTTTGACTAAGAAAGAAAATGAAATTAATAAAATTCTTTCACATTAGAGATCACAATATCTTACTTGGAATATGCTTGCTCCATAAGGTGTTCTCCATGCGTTAAGCAAGTTGTCTTTACCCGTCGACACGAACCATTTTCCGCACGTAGCAAAGCGCAGGGAGAGAACACAGCTTTCATGCAAGTGAAGCTGATATTTGTCGGGTTTGGTGGCGTGAAGTACTTCAACGTGTGAATTCTCCATTCCAACTGCGAGCCAATCGCCTAGAAAGAAATGAGATTTAATGTTTGACTCTTGAATAATTTAAATTCTCGTCCTTACCAGTTGGGCAATAGCCAAGTGAGAAGATCTGAGAACTAAAGTCATGTTGTTGTAGTTGTCTTCCTTCTCGAAGATCCCATGATCGAACAGTGTTGTCTAATCCTCCCGTCCACAATCTTGATCCATCAGGACTAATGTCAATGCATGAAGCACCGTCTGTATGTCCCTGGAACTGCCTTACGAGTGTATTATTATTCAGATCCCAGACTGCGATGTTTCCGTCACTACAACACGAGAAGCAAACTTTGGAATCGGGTGAGATGGCTAAGGCGTAACATGCTGGAGCAGCTGATGTCAATTCGGCTTTGATTCGAGGCGTTGGGCTCGCCAAATCCCAAATTGAAAGATTTGATGCTTCACCGCCAACAATTAACGTTCGACCATCAGGCAAGAGTTTCACTGATCTGATGTAGTTGTCACGTTGCTAAAAAAAGAGAGGAAAGAGAATTAGCCGGAAATCGATAAACGATGAGAAAACTAATCTTACCAAGCAATCCAATTGACTGACAGGGCCTTTGTTGCTTGGTTGTGAGATGTCCCAAACTTTGACACAGCCTTTGCCTCCTGTGTAGACATACTTGGTTGGATTTGATATCGTGACTGCACACACAACTTCGCCGTGCGTGAGTGTGTTGATTTGTCGGGCTTGTCGTGGGATTCCTGGAGCATTTAACGCGTCAGGCGGAAAGGGCACTGGTTGAAGAATTCCCTCGCCATTCATATGAAATGAGTAAGCTCTAAAAATAAAAATAAATGTTTAAATTGATTGTTCTTAGCGAACACGCGACAAACAACTCACGGTTTTCCACCTACGCCTGGCAACGCTAGTCCATTGGTTCGTACATGAGGATGAGGATCATAGCCCATCGGTTGAACTCTACCGTAAGGATCGGGCGGAGGTCTTTGATAAGGATCAGCAGGCCGTTGATAAGGTGATGCAGGATAGCCAGCTGGAGAAGGCGGAACGACAGCTTTTGGGACGCCAGGATTTGATGCATTTGGTGTTGTTGATCGCGCTTTTCCTCCTGGAGTTCCTGGCTTATCGAGCTGAGTGAAAGATTTGATGATTAGTTATGAAAATTTATCGAAATTCAGTTGATGACTTACATCTTTTGTTTTGAGATTTGGTGTAGAACGAGATGAGCTCGAACCTGAGCGTGATGGTGGACGATCGTTAATGTTATTCAGCTTACTTGATCCAGCTTTATCGCCATTTCTATCGCCATTCAATCCAATGCTGTCACGATCACGTGATTCTGAGTGATCGCCATTAGCACGAGGAGATGGTGAACCCTGTTGAATATTTTCAAATTATTTCTCAAAACTGTGGACAAACAAATTGTGGAAAACTGTTTTTCAAATCTCTTCTGAATTTTCTATTTTCGGGCGGAAAATTGCGACACACAAACTGAATAAAACAAAACAGAAAAACATAAACTAAAATGGAAAACTTTCGACAAAGCATAATTTAAATTAAAAGGAAAAGTTGCAGCGTCGAACATGAAACATAAAAACATGAAAACAAATGAAACTGAATTAGTGAAATTAAGTGGTCCCAACACCTTTTGTTATGTCAAACCGCCGTTCCCTCTCCCACGAACCACCCTCGAGAAATTATGAGTTCCCGTAACACGAACACTGGCTTTGCTTCTTCTGTGCTTCTTATTGTGCGTGAAATATTTTTCATCACAAGTTCTTTGGAACTTACCGTTTCATTAGCGATGTCCACAACCAGATCCTGATCGCTTTTTTCACCGTCGCTATCCTGTAGAAACGAGTAGGACGGGAGAGAAAAAAAAGAAAAAAAAACATGGAAATCAAATGAAAATCATAAATAATTTAAAAATCAAAATCAAACTACGATCGAAAGTTTTGGCCAATTTGATTTTCTTTTTGATTTCAATTTTTCCCTTTGAATCTTTTTTAAGAATAAGAAATAATGGCGACTTGGTTCTATGAATTTTGAATTTTTTCAATTATTTGAATGATTTTTTGGAACACAAGATTAGACAAAAACATAAAACAAACTTGGTACGCGATAAAGAAAAAAATTAATTCTCTTAGGTTAGTGACTCAAAGAGCTCGATAACAAGCTTCTAATTATTTTTTATGCTGGAAATAATTGAGACGGCTCCAAAAGGTTTCAACGGCGAAAGTCTAATAAATCAACAGAAAGCTCTCGCCCCATCCCAAAAAAAAAATGAATCTCGACAAATTAAACCATTTTCCCTTCATACAAGCAACGACCTGCTGCCTTTGAAATCCTCACTCCATCAGAAATTATAGGAAAAGTTAATTTTTACTCAATAAAACGAAGAGTGTTGGAGACGAAAATTATGATGGCATGAAACAAAACCGATAAAAGTTAATTAAAGGATAAGTTAGACAAGTTTCCGTCTGGATGGTTAGAGCAATTAAAAGCTTGTCGGCACTTTCCCGCCCGAAAATGCGAATTCATTTCAAGTCGAAGGAATAAGTCAGTGTTTTCGTTTCATTGGTTTTGGGTTAAATTGACAGAAAATCGCTTTATTCTCATCACTTGCCATTGGCTATCTTATGGTTCAGTAGTTCTAACAATGATAGACTTACATGATTTACTTTAATTTCTTCTTTTCGACGCTTCGGGTCAGAATCGATGTCAAGTGGTGAACGGTTATTGCGTGGATATTTATCGCGTTCGGCTGGTGAAACTGAGTTTCTCTGTGAATTCAAAAGATATTCATGAGACTTTGATGTTCACAGACAATTTCTGCGGTTAAACTTACCAATCGTTCTTCAGCTGATGGTCCAGGAAGGGGAATTTTGATATCTTCGCGGTGAAGATCTTGTGGGTTCTTCAGTAGACTTTGAGGTCCATGTGGTAATCCCATTGGCCCAGCAAACGCTCCAAGCGGCCCCAAAGGTCCTAAAGCTGAGGGAATTGATTGTGGTGGAGCTCCAGGAATTTGTTGTGCATGAATCTGTTGCTGCAAAGAAACGGAAGTTTCAGTTTAAATCTTGTTTCCTAATTCTCGCTTTGTTTTGTTTTAACATTTCATCGTGACAACTTTTATTATGCTAATTAAATTATTTTTGTTAATTCTAGCTACGACATCACAGTTGTTACATTTTAATGACGAACACAAAAACGATTTCGTGCCCTTTAATTACACAACTGCCCCCGCCAACATTAAAACACCGCAAGCATAATAAACAGAAAATGTCAAAAACCATGAAATGGAGGGAGAGTTTATGGAGTTCGGCTCCTCACTAGTTCGCTCACTAACACGTGACATTCTCTGAAAGCGTGTTAAGTGTGTCATGCAAGTTCAACCACAAGCGCCTTCGTCAAACGACTACAATCTCCAAACAAATAAAGTTCTAGTTCCGGTTCGCCTTTGCTCCCTCTTTTACGCGACCAAATGTTATCGTGATTCGAGAAATGGGAGTCGTCGCTGCATGCATGCTAATGTAATGTGGCGAAAAATCTAGAAACCCACTACTCACTTAATTACATGCAATCAAGCGACTAAAATAAAAGCGACAAAGTTCCGAAAATACAATTGTTTTTTAGGAGTCGGGGAAGGTGGAAATGGTTTTGTTGTTGCCGCTGGGCTGCGAGCCAAATTGTGTGCGAATGAATGCATTAAAGCTGAGAGTTATTAAGATAAGAAACGAAATTATGACAAAGCACAGGAAAGTGTAAAAGGTTAATTTGCTTTTATTTGCTCGGTAGAGCGAGAGAACTGTTTGCACGTGAAGGAACTTTTAGCTTCATGAAAATGTAAATTTACACCATAAAATGAGCCATTAAGCTCGATAATTCCACTCGACACTGGCTGCACAAGCGAAAACATGATATTGATTACATTTAACATCAACTCGTCGAGTTAATTCTCATATAATTTAATATTATTCGCCGCTTTTTTCGTCACCCGCTAGCACTCAATTTAACTTTGTTTTTTTTTGCGCGTCGCATAATGATTTTTGCACGAAATTAAAACTTTTTCCATTTAATTGGAGAGTCGACTCATTCCACCTGGTCGCGTGGTTGATGTGAAAATATTTATTATGTTGCGTTTTATAAAGCTCGATGCCGATAATTAATTGTGTATTATGCCTAATTATGTTCTCAAACGAGCGCTCGCTCTCGCAATTCATCCTAGAACAGCTTCGGGCACATGCCAATCTAGCATTAAACATTCATTTCGACGAGTTTAATGAACGGGAAAGAAAGAAATTATTTGTTAAATCATATTTAATTAGCAGTTATGATTGAAATAATAAAATGCAACGCCACGCACTCGTGAAGCGCGACACTAAAAATTTCCTGACGCAAAACAATTTTTCATATTTTTGCGGTGGCAAATGTTTGCGGAAATCACTGCAGAAAATATTTTCTCGCACCGAAAATGATGAAAAATGTTTTCGCGACCGAGCGAGCATGATTTGATTCGTTCCTGCCGCTGGCAGTCATTAATGCAATTAATCGACACCCCTAGTGTCGCAAACAGTGTATTTAATTAAATTGCTATAAATCACGACGCTCCAGTTGACTCTCTGCTCTGTCGAATAATCTCTAATTGAATTTCAAATCATGATTCCATGAGGGTGAGAAAGTGATGTAACGAGAAAGAGGAGAGAGAACAGTTAACATAATTTTGAATGACTCTGCAGCTGCTTTGTTATCAACATAATTCCCTGATGATTATTAAAATCCAAATAAAGTTCTATCGCTCCTCACCACATGACATTCCGACTCTCAATCCTTAAAGAATAGAAATCACCAGAGTTCTTTACAATTTTCAACATTCACCACCCGAGAGCACGTTCGCATCGCAAAACAAATAAAATTTTCTGCAATCGAGGGTTCGCTTTCGCCCTTTTCAATTGTGATCTCCCCAAAAAATAAGCGAAAGAGCAAATAATTGAGGGATTAGTTAGATTATCGTACACATTCCTTGCTCTCACTGCTTGTGCATTTTCATGCCTGTCGAGGGAGCGTTGTGCGAGCATGCGAAAGGGCTCCGCAAACCCCGAGCAACGTCAAAAGGGAAAATGATAAATTTATATCCACTAAAATAACAATTACAACACATTTTTTCACTTCTCCGGTCTCTTTAACTTGTTTTCACTGCTTCAACTAAAGCTAAAGGCCCACCCACCAACTCATCAACCTAACCTCAAACTCCTCATCATTATGAATCCGGCAAATGATTTTACCCTCGTTTATTTTCCTCCCTCTTCTTCTCTTCCGCTCTCTTGTATAATCAGGAGGGTAGATTTCGTATTTTTTCATGTTGTTAGCACGGATGCGAAGGAGCGCTTCGTTAATTATGTCACCCTGCTCACTTTACCCGCCACTGACTTCTTTCGTGATATGAAGACATAAATTCTGACATAATTCTTCCCCTGCCTCGCTGTCCTGGCCGTTGTGAACCTCCCACGCCTCGTGTTAGTCGTTCACAGTGTTGGCATTTTATTTATTCTTCAAGTAATTTCTGTTCTCGGCCCCATCCGCGAGGGAGAGAGAATTGTTGGCATTAAGCAACAGTGAAGGGAAAAAAAGGCAACAAAAGCGACTGTTGGGAGCGAAAATAAAAACTGAAAATTACTTTTTTGTTCCGTTTGGTTTGAAATTAATTTTTACTGTTCTTCCAAGGGAAAGGGAGCTTTGCCGTCTTCTCCCGCCCTTTCGTGTTCATTCTTTTCGCAGCGAAAGGAAAGGAAAGTCTTTTGAACGAAGGGTGCCAGATGAATGGGATTTGGTTTTCCTTTTCTTTAATGCCAAGCGCTCCGATGATTTTAAATGTAAATGAGGGAATAAAATTTCTGTTTTTATTTTATTTCCACATCGTTTTTCTTTTCCTGCCTTTTCCCTCCCTTTCGGAACCGTTGTTGTGTGTTTTCCAACTTTTTTCCCCATTCCTTCTCCTCCAACAGCAACGACGAGGAAAATGAGAAAATGTTGGTGGGAGAATGGCTTTCTGTGCTTCAGCGGGAAAATATGGCTTTGGCTCTTAGTGTTGCTGTTATTTAAGCGTAAAGAGCGAGAAGGAATCCCCTCCGGTGGCTCACAGCACGACATAAAATGAAATTTCTGTAGAGTGGTTTGCGAAAACATCCAAACAAGAGGGTTCAGCTTTTATTATTATTAACGGCTCTCGTTTTCAGTAATTTTCTTCTTTTTCACCCCTTGGTGATAAGCACGGAGAGCGGAGTCATGAGTGGAGTGAGAGGACGGCTGAGGGCGGAAAGGCGCAAATGTATTTAATAAACTCACATATAGAAAATTAATTTTGCCATGTTAATTGTTGTCGGAAGAGATTTGTTGATTAAGGGGGCAATAAATAATGGAGTTTCTACGGGAATTTGGAAATGAGGGACGCTTAGAGATGGCGCTCAAGTAAGTGAACGAGCGAGCCATAAAACCCACATAAAATCTTTATCGTAAAGAATGCGATTGAGGCTTGAGGTGAAGTCGGAAGGGTAAACGAATAAAATGACAATTAAGGGAAAGAAATTATTATTTCGGTAATTAAATTTCTCGAGTAGATAAAGCAAGAGAATGAGCTTTGGGACGGAAATGATGAAAATGAAAATGTTTTGTTGGATTATCGAGCAAGCACATCAAACAAATAAAGTTATTGCCAAACAACCATAAAACACGTCTCTGTTAATTTTGATTCCGATTTTTTTTGGATGGAAAACTTACAAGGAGTTGCTGGATTCCCTGTTGTTGATGCTGCTGCATTATTTGAAATGGAAGAAGAGAAAGAAAAATAAAAATTCGATCAACAGTCCGATTGATGAAGTCGTTCGCGCGAGAAATGAAGTGAAGTTAAAAGAAACTTTTTGTTCGAAGATTTGTTTGAAAAGGAGAAAACTTTGCAATTGGGAAACTAATTCATTAGGAACTCTACAAATTAATTAAGGGAAGTCCAAATTAACTAAAAGTTCTACCTAATCTTCTACTATAAAAAAAATTGATCAAAGAAAACTTTTTACAGGATCTTTAAAAAGAAACTAAATTAAGTTTGGGAAGACTTCGCGCTGTAGACTCACCCCAATAATCGCATTAAGCTCGGGCATTGTCACTTGTTTTGCGCGCTCTACTGCTTGCGCCACTTGTTGTTGATGCTCAGCAGCGAGGAACGGCAAAAGTTGTCCAATTAGTGCATTTAGTCTTTTTGCAATCTCCGTCTGTAAATGAAAGAAAGAAATGAATTCATTAAAATTTTATTAATGCACTTTGAGTAGTCGTCGAGATTTTTAACGCTGTTTGAAGTAATTTGGTGAAGAGTAAGAAGTCAATTTGTTTAGTCAAGTACTTTGAAGATGATGGAAATAATTAATTTACAAAAGCGAGACTCGTTTCAAAGTTTCATTCGCTGCTGCTACGAAACAATCATTTTCACTTGCTATACGACAAGCACCACAACTTTGTAGTCGTTTAAGAATGCATAAAACTTTTCATCAATATTTGAAGTGAATTCTTTTCCTCGTTGAACCTTTTGCGATGGCAACAACAAAGCCGCAGAAAGGAAGACAAAGAAAAAAAAATCGCACCAGAAGCGAGAATGATGTTGAAATAAATTACCCTTTTTCAACGTTTTTTTTCTCCCCCCGTCGATCCTTTTTCCATCAATTTCATTCTCGCATCAAAACCCTTCGCAATTTCAGTATGCAACGAATAACAACAGCAACATCAGAATTGTCAGGAGCGGCAGAAGGGCCCGTAAATTAAAGCGAGCCCAATGACTTATTAAATCCATGTAAACTGCTAATGGAATGGAATTTCGCTTGCTCAATGGAAAATTATGAATCATGCATAATTAAAAAGGGGATTTGGGTCTTTTGATTCATTCGCGATGAAGATCCCTCCCGAGATTAAATTTCACAGACCCTTGAGGATATCATGATGAGCCCTCCCTTCAACTTATCCAACCCCAGCCGTTTGTTAACAGTATTAAACAAATTTTGAAGCGCGGGTGATGATAAAACCATTTACAGTTTTCGAGCCAAGCCAAAATGAGAAAACCGCCATTGGCACATTGCACAATTTTTCTGCGGTAAGGGCGGAGGCGAGTGGAGCAGCAATTACACCAACAACCTCTCTCTCTCTCTCCCGCATCAAACCGCGCAACGCCAAAGTGTGAGCGATAAAATGTATTTTAATCAAAATTAAATTGTGATTAATAATCGTTGGAGCGAGCGGCCGTATTTCGTGCACAAACAACGAGTGTTTATTTTTCACGTGGTCGAACCTGATGTTGTTTTTTGTTCTGCGGGCGCGAGGCAGACACACGAATGTACGAATCGGTTGAGAGGTTGAATTGTGGCTTACCCAAAATATTTTTTCATCAAAAATAATTGGTGACAATAGCAACAAATGAAAATTGCGATACTCTAAGATCATTGTTGTGTTAGAGGAGTCAAAACAATCACACTTGAATCTCTCTATGTTGCCCTCAAGCGGGCCATTAAAAAGAAGTTTAGCAAAGCTAGCTTCCTGACACCAACTCGAAGTCATTCTTTGAGAAAATAAACAAGAAGCTGAATGCTGTTTGAAGCTTGTTTATTGTTTCAACATTTTCCAAACTCTTCTCAAGTCCTCGACAATAAAAAACATGTGTGAGTGAACCTGGGAAGGGAGAATTCACATAAAAAAATCCCATTTGCTTTCTTTCCAAGCCTTCCGGTCGTCATCGTTTCGGTGTATTATGTCAAGCCTTTCGACTCCTCTCTCTCGCTCGATTTTTTTTGCGTGGTAGGCAGAGCGTCTCGTTCCATCTCTCGAGCACACACTCGGGCGAAAAACACAATATAAGCTTTCACGTTTAACAGCAGCAAAAAAAGGCAACCAAAAAGTGCCCCGACTCACTCTTCTGACGGGTTTTGTGCGGTTTCGATAACCGAAAAATCCAATTTTCCCTTCTGCCATACTCTATAACGGTTTTCGGGGTTGGCATGTTGGGGGAGTGTGATTTGATCGAGCTACTTTGAGTGGAATGAGTTCACCTCCTCAGCCCCATCCGATTTGCCATGTTCAATTTTCGTTTCTTTTTTTTTATTGTGTTCTCTCCCCCCCTTAAGCTTATTTTCCAGTCCTTCCGAAAAGAATAAAACGAAAAGAAAAAAAAAATCGAAAACACATAAACATCACAAACGTATTTTTATTTTCTTCCGCTAAGACTAAGCTAAGTGGGAGTCTCACGAGGAGGAGAGAAGAGAAGCAGTGCCTGAAGAGGGTTAACTTTTGTGTTGTCTCCCGCTCGACGAAAACATTACAAAATAAATTTGCTGCTCTGCTCAAACAAGCAAATATTGAGTTGAAGCAAATAAACATTGTATTTCTGTATTATGTCATCATCATGGATGATTCCTTTCATTCTTTCCTCCGATACATGGTCGATTCGTGATATATATTTTGAAGTGGTGTGAGACTGGATAAAGCATGAACGAGAGATTTTCATCGAGATTCATTTTACGGATCACTCAACATGCAATAGCTTTGGCATTTGCTTTCTTCTTGCCCGCTTTTGTTTAATCGACAAATAAGGCCTTTTACATCAAGCATCGAAACGTCGCTTGTTTGCATGATATCGATGGGTTCAAAGCTTGCCATTAATCATGTTTCCTGTACACAAAGAACGAGCCTCGACATACGTCTCTATTTATGAGAGTATCGATCTGAAAATGTCCGACATTGCCTGCTTGCAAATCAAACATGTTCTCGTTGTCATTGTTTGCCCATCTCGTCGTCTCCCGGAGATTCGAATCTTCTCCTCCAGCTCCCGACGAGAACAATTTCAATTTCATGAAAAATCAAGTCAACAGCTCTTAACACAACAATATATTTTGTGCTCGTCTCTCCTTTCGTAAATGATGATAAATGTTCGTCTCAGTTACTAGTCGTTACCCTCACTCCACAATGTCTCGTTTATGTGCTTGAATCATTTGTTTCCCTCCGCATTCGCTTCAGCTTAATGATAATTATTTAAAATGTTGTGAGATGAGAGCTTTCTTTATACACTTTATTATATTTCCTTTCTCTATGTCGAGTAGTAGCTCGAAAGGGTTGAAGAACGACGAAGACATTTAGGTAGAAGGTTTCCGGTTAATGAGCTCGACATTCTAGTTGAAAAGCTTTCTAATAAACAAACTGTCTCAGTCATCTTATGTGAGATGTTTGAACGTGAAGACGGCTCAATAAGTCTTAGCTTTTATTATTGTGACATTACTCGAGGTTTTGTCGTTCAATTTAGGGGAATGTAATTTAATTTTCTAATTTATATTACTCAACAGATTTCGCAACCGTTTCCGTTCTTTCCCCTTCACGCTAGTAGCTTTATTACGAACGCGTCTCATGAGACTGTGATTCACCAATTTCTCAAGTGCCGATTATCGCTTGTTCACTCGAGAAGAGCGAACGACGTTTGCCATTGTGTATTTACACATATTCTCAACGACACCGAGATATGAACATCATCCCTTTCAACCCCTGATCTTGAAAATGTAATTTTCGTCTTCCCTCTCGTATCCTTCACCCTTCAAGCTAAGAAAGAAACGGAGGAAAGCGGCTCAATGTTATAGCATACATAACAGCTTTTCCCTCTAGTCACATCTCATTTAATTCAACTTATTGCTTTATTTTCACATTTTTCTTGATTCTTTCCTCTTGAAAACCGTTTTTCCTTCTTATTATTTCCTCTTCTCCCTCTCCACAACCAACAACAAATCTCCCCTCCTTCTGCCAACAAGAAAAACCTTTTCTCTTCATGCTCTTATACACTTTTATCTTACTTCACCCTTATAAATAAATAATTTTCCAACATTTTGGCTGTTGTTTAGAGTTGTCAGAAGCTGTTAAGGGTCGCAAATTTCTGGTATAATCGCTTCGACGGGGTGTTGGAAAGTGGCGTTTGTGTGTGTATCTGTAAGCGACAACATTTTTCTTCCGCTCCCCGGCATTTTTCCAAACCATAATATTGCTATGTTAGATGTCACATGAAATTGTGTAATTTATACTTTCTTCTTTGGAACCCTCTTTTGCTCACTTTCTTTTCCTTCTGAGCCGTCGACGAACGACGACGAGGAGCAATTTCATTCACCCAAGGACATGAGTAATTTTCTCCTTTCGACAATACAAAGTGGAAGAGGGAAAAAGATGGTTTAGGCATTTTCATCACACACAACACAAATTTTCCATGCCTTACACATTTTGCTTCATCAAATGAGATAATAGACAGGTATAAAAATGAAGATGCCGAGTTGTTGTGGGGGGATGGAAGTAAGAGTAGGAGAAAGACAGGAATCTCTGGCTTCGTATTTCATGTTGTAAGATTAAGGGAAGAACGAAGAAAAATAAAATAAATAAATAAACGAGGTTGGGAATTAAGGGCAAACCGTAAGCGCAAAAAAGGTGAGTTTTCCATAGTAAACTTCGAAGAAGAAAAAAAGAAAAGCGACATAGAAAGAGGGCGAGGGAGGAGAAAGATATACAACATAAATTTTCCCTCCGATGGAAATGGATGAGATTATAAATATTAAAAGAGCTCGAGAGTTTGCCAGAAGTTTTTCTTTTCCTTTATTTTTCGTTTGCTTTGAAAGGTGAGCGGAGGTTGAGAGATTGGGGGGAAGCGAGAGAGACAGAGAGAATATTGCGGGCGGCTTGGGGGAAAATCAAATTTACATGCTTCGATGGTGCTATGATACCGCAAAATGGGAATTTGATTTATGAATGCGAAAATGCTTCTCTCTCACTTTATCCTTGTGTATTTAATTCATAAGCGCAAAAGTAAATATGCCGTGTCGTAAACGACCTCACAAGACGAAGCTTGGAAATTTTCTTCATTTTAACATGAAAAGCGTTGGAAGAAGTGTAGGAGTGAGGTAAATAAAAATTATCTTTTTATTTATTCGTGTTTCGCTCTTCAAATAAGAAATTTCATCAGGAAATTTGCGGTGTCTCGCGACGAAACTTCTGAACATTTCCATGTGAAAATCCTTTATTCACGTTTCCTCTTTTCATTCCGACGACAAACAAAAAATGCACTCGATCCAAGTTAAAAGTCATCAAATATTAATCTTTGCTCGCTCGTTTTTTTTTCATCATCGAACGACGGAAAGCCATTGTTGCTTTCTATGATTAAAACTGTCGCCTTTCACATTCATGAATAAAAAGTCGGTAAATATTTTTCTCTCATGAAATCATCGCACAGTTCATTCATTCTTCTTTATGCAACCTCATCGTCTGTAGCGTGCATAAAAATAGTGGAAATTTTTATTTGAACAGGATGCTCCTTTGAAAGCGAATCGCAATGCTTCCCTCACCTGGAAAAATGCTTTTCTTCAAATTTCAAATTTATTTTCATCTAAAATAAACATGACACGTTCTCGAGGCACATTCGTTTCCCCTAGCGACTCACTTTTGCAGAAATAATTTGAATTTTTCTCCCGCTTCCTCTTCAACCGAGCTCAGCAGCAGGCGAAGCGCGAACGGGGAGGGTGGCGTCGCAGTCATAATAAATTCACGTTCCGTATAAATTCATATGAAAGTTGTACCACATTTTTTTGCTGTTGAATTCCAAATCCCCGTGTTTTCTCCTGCTCCTGCTCTTCAACATTCACATCGTGAGTCGGGATGAAGGAATTTGCATAAAAATTGCCGTTCACCGGAAACACACGTATTAGCCTCAGAAACACATACACACACGCAAATCTAGCCCATTTCAATTTAGTTTCAGCCACATTCACAGCAGGCAAGCTTTCCACGTCCTGAGCTCGAGCAAATAAAAACAAAGTTGGGTCACTGGGAAGGAGAAAGATTCTTTCCCATCTCCATTTGGCAAAAATTTGCATTTTGTTCATTTTTTTTCTGTTTAACAAAGAGCATAGTAGGAAAATCTATTTGTTATCCTCGGTGGAAAACCTTTTTATGATTGTATTAAACCGGTCAAAGTGTAAATGGAGAAAGAGAAAATGGAAATTTAATTTAATTCTGTCACGACACTCTATCGTGTCCATTTCTCCTCCCGCAGATTAAATAATTGAACATGGCGGAAAACGAGTTTTTGTCTCGAGTAGATCATCGTTGTCTGTCTGTGAACGGAGGACTCACCTGTTTATGCATCTCGACATTTAATCCATACGACATCTCATAATACTGAAACGAGAGAGGGTAGAAAACATTATTACGATGAATTAAAAATCAAATGATGACGAACGACAAGCGTAACCGTGCAAATGGTTAAAATATTTACAGCTCACTTAACCTCCGAATAAAAGCTCAAATATCGTTTTCAATCCCATCGACATCTGCTTAAAAAAGGAGAAATCATTTAATTTTCAACCGGGAAAGTTGAAAACTCTTCACCCCCCGATTGACACGGTAATTGTATTTCAAATAACAACAACTCAAGGGTGAGACGACGCTCGCTAATGTGAAAATGTTTTATTTATTGTTTGATTCTCCCGCGCGCACTTCTCCCTCTTCGCCTCACGTTTAAGCAGCTTTTGGCATTGAAAAAAATTATAGCCAATTAAAATTCAATTCCCCTCGTGTTCGTAGCGGAAAAAGTTTTCATCGTTTGGCGGAATTGAAATTGTAACATTGAATCGAGTTTGTCGGGGGGAGGGTGGGCAGCAAACTTTAAATGGAATCATCACACAATAACAACCCTCGCCGTTCGTTCTCTCATTGCTCCTCAAATGGCAATTTTTCCATTGTTGTCGATCATCATAAAGGCAGAGTTCGATATTCAATCTCATTTGAACAACTCTCTCGAGTTTCTTTTTTATTGTGTTTTACTCGACCCCAACGGCACTCGGTTATTTTTCATATCATTTGATTATTATTGCTGTTTGCACAATCGCTTCATTGCGATGAGGGTTGAAAGTATGTGAACAGAAACGGAACTAAGCTGAGAACATTGAAGCATTTGTTCAATCACGTGCTGCTTTTTGGGTTTTTTTCTCCCTCGCACTCTCGACCTGAGCTCTCGAGAACTTTTAAATTTGTGAAGTCAACTGGCATATTCGTATCAAAAACAGGATCTAATTCTCGCCACCCTTGAAATTCCCAGCGTCGAGACAAATCGGGAAAAATGCTTCATTAAAATGCTTAATTTCATATAATTATTTAATCATCCTGGGGGAATAATTTCCTCCGGTTTCATGAATGGAAACGCGTGTCAATGCGGTGATCAAAATTTGCCTCCAACATTAATTATAGGACAGTTCAACCACAGAGCGGTTAAATGGAAAAACTAAATAAAATAAAAGGAATAAAATCCACCCACGCAAATTTATTCCTTTGATGAACACAAATCGTGTAATCTTCTGAAATTAGCGATGGCAGCCGCGTCTGAAAATGCTTCGTATGATGAGTATTTCAGATTTCTATCTGACGTTTTGGGGCGGAAACAACCGGGGGAACGAGGAAATGGAGTGAAAATTTCCATGTTCTCTCCGAGAATGAATAAAATATTTGTTTTATTAAATTTGATATTTTTGCGTATAAAGCGCTCAGACATGCAAAGTTTCCTTCTTGCTCCTGCCTGCTTGCCTTGTTTGCTTGTTTTATTAAACAATTTCTACTCACGAAGCGGAGAGCTCGATGAAACAGCAGCGACAATTTCCCAAATGGCAGTCACGATAAATTCAAACATGAACATTTCCGAAAAACTCCCACCCGCCCTGACTCACTATCGCGGAATACTCTTTCGTTCGATATAGATCCACCCAACTCGAAGCTGGTGCGGCTCATGACAATTATTGAGTGAATAAATGACCGTGTTTTCAGTCAGTCCCCGTTTCTAATTGCCACCACTGAACGGGCGCCTAAACAAACTAAAAATTAGAGCGGGAAATGCTTGTAAATGCGGAGTCTAATTAATATTGTACAAGTAATCATTTATGCAATTTTTCTATGAATAGGATCGAATTGAATTGACATTCACTGAGAGCGAGAATTCGAAATGAAATTCATTTTTTATGGTGCATCCCACATGAATTTAACATTTACAAGCGTGAACGTGAACATTTCCGCAGCCGCCAATTCTCGTCTCGCACGAAATGTAAAAGCGAAACGGCAGATTTAAGGCGTTTTCATGCAGCTTATGAAGAAAACATTGAGGTTCGAGGCGCATTGGCGTCGGAAGGGGATGAAATTGAGACATGTAAAGTGAATTCACACGACATGCAACTCATAACATTTGTTAATAAAGTTGGGGGAGTGTGAATTGAACAGGCGCGCTCCTTTTCATTTGGATGGCTTCACAACGACCCGCTCCTTCACGGGTGATTGAATTCCAAACATGTAGAGTTACATACAAAACAAATAGATTGCATGTAGCATGCAATCGATACATGTAAGCTCATCGACGAGGAGGTTGAGGATTGAAGTTGATGGCTGCTCGGGTGTGAGGGAACGCTTGGCATTATTATCGGGACATACGCACACACAAAACTGGATTTCATTCACGCTCCAAAACCCATTAATTTATTATAAATTCGACGATGGCGTGGACGTGTTAGAGGATGGAGTCGAAGGGTGGTGAGGCGAAACCACAAAACACATTACAATTTAATCGAAAAAAAAGTGCTCGAATGTGCGGTCGAGAAGTATACAACAATTTATTCTGCTCTCGCGCAAATGTGCTTCGTGTTCATATTTACCGCACTACAAAATGAGTTGCGAGCTTCTCGCGTGTTTCATTAGTCACATTGGGATGGGTTGGGTTGGATGGAGAAGGTTGTGAGCCATTCACAGTGAACAGTGGGTTGATAAAAGCTTTAATGAATGTAAAGTGTAACAATATAATCATGTTATTGAAATGGAAACACGAGCAACAGTTCATTATTTGATAATTTAATCGGATCGAGTTGTTTTCGATGTTGCGTCGGTAATTTATTGATGATTTATCGGGGTGAGGGCTTGTGATGGCTCGGTAATTTGATTTTAATATTTTAAAACTTTCGAACGGCTCAATCTCAAAAATCTTTTTACACAACTTCCGTCGAGTAATTAATTAGAGTTTCTTCTTATTTTCCTTCTTCTTCTCCTCCTCTTTCCCTTCCCTTCATCTCTTGCCATTAACTTTTTCTCACTTTTCGGATGTTAATTAATCACTAAACAATTTCTCGAGCCCGCAAAAGGGTAAACAGCAGCAACAAAAAACATCGTTTCGGAGCAACTGATAAGGCGGAAAGAACAGAAAGAATATGAAGAAGAAGACAAGGAGCGAGGGAGGAAAAGTTTATCGTCGAAGCGAATTATTTTGCTCGTTGGCAAACAACAAGAAAAAACCATTTAAAATGAAATCAGCCAAGAAAAATAATTCATCCTCCATCACCGAGAGGAAGAGAGATTCTTCGACGACAAAATCATAGAATGAACAACAATGGAAGGAAGAAGGCGGCGGAAGGTTTTGTCGAAGAAGTAAGGCAGAAGACGAGCGAGTAAATATTTGAAGAAAGCATCAGCGCTTCGAACATCAAGAAAATTATCTCGAAAGATTTCTCTCCGTCGTCGTCGTTTGATAATAATGTAAACATAACAACAAATCAGTAGCAAGTGAGCCGAGAGCGTGGGTTGCTGGATACGCTCGCTTTTATGTCGTATCATGAAAGTGTTAAACACATAATACTCATGTACGGTTCGGGAAAGAGGAATCAGCAGCTTCATATAATAAAAGAGTGTCAAATGTGCCACACACAATTTTCTTCTTTGCCGCCCGCCAAAAAGCACTTTTCTCTTCTATCCGGGGGAGAAGGGAAAAAAAACATATTTCATCGGAGACAGAAAGAAAATAAGAGGATTTTTCTTCTCCTTACGAAACATTTCCTCGAGAACTCCTCCGCCTTCATCATCTCTTCGTTACACACAAAAAAAAATGCGACATCAAAATGAAATTTTCTGAGCTTGGTGAGCGGTAGGGAGACGGGGAATTTATTATGATTTAACGATGTAGCGCAGGAATGTTCAAGGAACAGAAATATCTTTGTTATCGCACCGTTGCTTTCACCCCGAAGTTCACATCTGCCGACACTTTGGCGTATAAAAAATTGGAATGTTCTCGATAGCATGAAACAGCATACAGCAGCACATCTTTCCACTCTCGTCTCTTGTGCTTACTCGATATTAAATAAATAAACGAAAGGAGGAAAGTGGGAGATGAAAGAAAAGAAGGGAAATAAAATGTTTGTAGATGAAAAGCTTTTTACTCGTGAAGCTTTTTTTTTTTGAAAAGGTTACAGAAGAGCAACTCTTTCCCTCAACGAAATTGTTTTCAATTAGAATATTGAAGCGAAATGAAAATAATTTTTAAAAGTTTTCCAGAAACTTGTAGACGTTCACTTGAATAAATATTTCTTCCGCTCGTCTTGGTAAATCATGTTGAAGCTTTTTTAGTCTTTCCAACAAAAATCAGAAGCAAAAATTCTTGAGACATTTATCCACATAACCGAATGATCGCAAGCATGCAACTCTCATAAGTTCACGTCGCTCCTTAGTTGCATTCATTCTTTTCATGCTCAACATAAACTAAAATGGAAAGAAAATTTATTTTTCTGTCTGTAAATAGTTTTTCTTCCTCTCAAATGTCGTCTTTTTATTCTTCGGGATGGAATAAATTTCCTTTCTTTATTATATTGGCAGATAGAAGAAGCGAGGAAAGATGGAGAAGAAGAAGAAAAATAAAAATCCCCATTGAACATAAAAGATACGACACAAATTTCCTTTTTATTTTCAAGATGTGCATCTTATGTGCTTGCGAAAGAAGTTAGAGGAGTGAGCAATCCATGTATCGACAGAGAAATTTAAAAGCATAACACACGATGCTATTCTCAAGTCTTCGCAACATCCAGACAAGCGAAGCACAAAGAAATCATTCAGAGCTACGAGAAGAGTTTATTTTCCTTCTTACGACGACCATAAAGTCATCTTTATCCTTTCACCCGCCTCCTTCTCTCAGTCATGATCCTTACATAAAACATCTCATCTGTGCTACTCATAAAATTTCATAAATGTGACTGGAACTGAAATGTTTTTAATATTAATACAACAACAATTTCCATCCACTTTTTTTCGTTATGTGTCTCCCCAATCCCCGTCTCCTTCTCGTTTTTCCGTCAACCCTCGAGAGCTTTTATGTTCTTTTGCCTCCAACCTCTTTCTGCTTCCTTTTTTTTCTCTTCTCCGAATACACATCATGATGGCACTTTTTCCCATCTAACTCGAGAGATTTTTTTCCCTCTGCATGTTTTTATGCTTCAGAAGGAAAAATCAAGAGCAAAAGCTACACACAAAAGGAGAAATGGTGATGCCTGATGCGATATGTGTACCGAATAATAATAAAGCGATACACGATCTCAATATGTGCTTTTTTGCGCTTGGCATGTTTCGACGGATGAAGAAGCGTAGTCTTTTGCTGTTTGCTCTCATTCCAACAACAAATATCCGACAATATTTAATCGAGAAGGGTTTTCTGCTTTTTTGTTCGCACTTCCTCCTCCTTCTGCTCGTTTGTTTCCACAATATTTCGAGCGTTGATGGTGTTTCTCTTCTTTTTATTCACCCAAAAACCGTCGAACGAGAGATGAGGTTGTTCCCGAGCTCATTATTGCTCGTAGTATTATTCATTCTTGTCGCTTTAAACTCGTTGTCGTTTCTCGCTCAGAATAATAACAAAAGCGAATGATTTACGGGCGCGAAAAGCTGCTGTGTGATCGTTTCTCGTCGACACAGATTTCTTGCACTTTGAATGTCGCTACGTTTTGATGATGATGACATGAGAGAGAGAGAGAGAACGTTTAGCAATCGAAATGATGTTCAACATTAAAATCCAAAAGAAAACAAAAGCACCTCATTTCGATTTAATTTCATGAGCAACAATCATCGAGGAGTTTAACAATGGACCCTCATTTGTTGTTTAATAATTTTATGAAAACCGTTAAGACGAACAATGAGTCTCATAAAAGTTATTTCAATCTACCCTCATGTACACAACTTCCATCCTTTCGCTCTTTTTCCTCCCGTTGAACAATCGAAATTACCACTCACCATAATAAAGATGTATGCGCCAGACATAGTAAACAACCGACCATTCAACAGAGAAGTTAAAAGGCGAAAATTTTAAGTGGTTCCTGGTTCCGGCAATTTGTAAAACGACTCACATGGGGGTCGGTTCACACAATGATTTATATTTAAAGTAAACCAAGAGGATTTTCAACATGTTATAAAGTGCTCGTTTATGAGATGTGAGTTTGCTTTGTTTCCTTTTCACTCCCCCCGGTGGGGCTTCTAAATTAACATGAAAAACCAGCCGACAATGTCTCTCTCATCCCTCTCCGCCTCCATCCACAACAGCCAACAGCTTCTCTAATGTCAGTAATTTTCTCTATCTTGGATTTTATTATTCATGTTCAAACCACAACAGAGAAAACTGCTTCAAGGGTTGGAAAATTATTAAAATCTCTCTCACTCCTTCCTGTGCTGCTTCTCGCCCCAAAAGCCAGGCATTCAATGAATGAAAATAATACACACAATTTTCCACTTGTGCCACAGAATGGAAGAACTAAGTTCGGGTGGTGTGTGCATGATGCTTATGATGCTCATCTACCTAATACCCGGAGAAAATAAACATATTTAGAGCCAGGAGAGGGAAGTGATCGGGATGAAGCAATGTTTGCTCTCTCTTCTGCCATCCCTGACACACTCACCACAACTTTTCATGCTCCAACAATATTTTTAAACACCAGAAACCACTGAGAGCAACATCAGCAAGAAGATGAAAATTCATAAATTCATTTTCTTTATGGGGAGGAGAAAGAGGGAAGCACATGAGATGGGAATCGCTTCGTCTACAGTGAAACATGGTTTAACACATTGTGGCGGTTATAAGGACTGAAAATTTATAACATTTTAGCTACGGATATGTTTTGTAACTAGCGCATGGTTCAACTGGTAACCTTCATGAGAAAACATTGGAGCGACATTTCGAAAAATATTTTGCGGTGTTTGTGGTTAAATGTGAGGGAGAGGGAAACTTTGAGGGAAAGCTCAGCCTTGCATGAACATTGTTTGGGTTTTACGGATGCTTTATCTTCAAACTGACTTTAGCTCTCTATTGATGATGATGATGAATAAGAAGAAAAAGAAGACGAAGCTGAAAGAACATTGTTATCAGATAATTATTCGATTCACCTCACAGAAGCAGCAGCAGCGAACGAAACATCAACGCTTATGAACTCATGCGAGAGAGGGAACTTTAGTGCGGTGAGATTTTCGCCGTATCAAGTTTGCACAAACAATTCAAAGCTCCGCTTGCTTTGCTGCTGTTTGCATATAATTCAAAGCTTAGCTCTTAACGAGAAACCTCTTCGCTTGCAATGTTGGGAGGAGGATGGAAAAGCATTTTCTGCCACCCCTAGAGCATTAAATACAAATTTGTGCAGTAGAATGAAGCGAGCAAAGAAAACTCAATGTAGAGCTCTCGGTAAGAAAATTAATTTTCTACGAGGAAATCTTTATTATGGGTTGATGATGCTCGTTTTAATGGCAGAAGTAGAAAAGCTTTCGACGATTGCAACTTAAACAACTTGTCGGATTTTCATGGAAAACTTAAACAAACATAGTTGAATGTTTAATCAATCGAGAGAGTTTAAGCTAACTTATCAGTGAATATTCTCTGAGTGGAATCGAAAGCAAAACGGAATAATATTTTCTTTCATTTGCCTTCGGTCCCTGATTGATCATCAAACTTTATGAAGGAGAAAGGGAGGAGATAGAAATGCAATCTGTTTCTTTTCCATTTCATCACTATTGATACCTCATATCTATCGAAGTTGCTTGCTCAACTCTTCAATCAATATCAGTACAAGAACGTAAAGTTGAGTTCAGATGAGAATTGAGGGTGGAAAGTTTCACTCTGAATTAGAAGTCGAGGGGATGAGTATCTGCTCTGGTGCGCCACAATTTCCACATTATGTTGTATTTTACATGCCATTGCACTCTGTTCACTATCTCTCTATGTTATTCTAAATTCAGAGAGATTTATCTCGATTCGAAGTAACATTGAGTGCACACACCGATGGCATCATCGCAGGAATTGAGATTACTTTTTATTCAAAGCGTCTAACCTATACGAGATAGTTGTAGTTGAGAGTCATTTCTGCCATTCGAGGTTTTGTTGGTTTTTCATGTGTCGCTATAAAGTAATCAACTGCACAATGTTGGTTGAGAGGGGAGTGAGATGACCGACTTATCAAGCGTTCAGGGAGCTCTAGCACAAACTAACAACAGAAATCGCTGAACAGAAATGCAATTACAGCTTTTTATTCCGTTCCCTGCGGATGCTTCATATCTTTTTATGTTCTCTGACTCGTTCTCTCTCCCACTTCCATCTCGCTTTGTGCACATTCATTCAGTGCAAATATAAATTTTATTATTTCCGCGAAATGGGTTTTTGTTGATGTTGATGCTGTGAATGATCTATTTCACTGCCGGCAACTCAACTCAAAATCCTTTTCATCCCCCGCACCCCACGCTCCTCTAGATGATGCAAAAATATTCATTCGCGAGAAGAGAATGTGAGCATCGTAAAACAAGCGGATTTCGTGAAATATTTATAATATTTTAGCGCGCATGATTCTGTATTTACATACGTTGAACATCAACAGAAAGTTCTCTCGTCGTTTTATGCATTCGCTTCGCTGCGATAATCCTTTAGCATTTATTTTTTGCCATCTCGCAACCGAGTGAGACTTTTTTTTTACAGCATCGTGATGTGAAAATTCGGAAAAATGATTGCATGGGAAATAAAAAGTAAATTTCAGGCACAGACGAAGTGACATGGTACGGCGAGGCGAAGGTTTTTTTTTTCATTTCGAGAACATAGCATGAACGGGAGATGGGAAAATATGATTATTAAATAACCATCATGTGCCATACACGAAGCATCTACATTCACGATGATGATACAGCGGGAAAAAGCAAAGTTGCCATGATACAAACATTTTTTTTCGCCGTTGATTTTAAAGAAGAAAATTTGATGAGAAAATTCCATGAAAATGTTTCGACATTTCCATAAATCTCAGTGAAGCATTCTCTCTACCTCGATCCATTTTTTTTTTGCTGAAGTTGATCGCTCTGTAGAACTCAGTGAAGTGCAATGACTGTGGAAACGATGAAAGCCTTTCAAGTTTCATTTGGTCGAGTTTACTATTTCAAAGAGGAAAATGTTTAAAAAGTCTGAAGCTTTGATAAACGAAACTTTGTGAACTGCTCGGAAAATCGATAGATTTTATTATTAAAAGTTATATTCTCGCTATCAGGATCAGATGGAATGAGAAACGCTTTTGTAAAATTTATTAAATTTGCTGTCGCACTTGTCGCTCGTTTATAATTTTCTTAATAAAGTTTCCTCTTAATCAAAGTCTCCTTCGAAAAAGATTTTGTTCCTTATCTACTCACCATTACATAATGTCTTTGCATCTCTGTCTTCTCACTCGCCAATTTCTCACATTCTAATTTTAATCTGCGAAAGGAAAGAAGAAGAAGAGAAAGAACGGTTAGCAATGAAATTAATAATAAAATTTTCAATAATCGCCTCGAAGCTATCATGGATCAAGCAAGAGATAAAAGAACGACCCCACTCAGCGTTCTTGGCAAGAAAAGTTTTTCCGCAGCCCGAAAGACAAAAGATGAGAAAAGAAAGAAAAAACATTTTTTAAGAGGGAAATTAATCTGGGCGGATAGCGAGAGAGGGGAAAGGCGTCGTGCTAATAAAGTCATAATGTCCGCCTGATCAAGAACTTGCGCTGTTTATTTATTATCTTTGCCCGGATAAATGGAGCGGGTGATAAGCGAGGATGGCTGTGGGTAAATCTTTCGAGCCAGTGAAATAATTTATTGAAAACGTGCCGTTCATAATCTGCTTCCCTCCATCTAACTTTTGCCACCGTAATAAAAGAAGAAATAAAATTTCTTTTCACATTTTTCAGGGACTTTTATCCGAAGGAAGCATCATCTTTGTGTTGTCATCCGAGACGCGATTGTGCTTTAATAAAAAGCCCTTCAGACGAAATAAAATTGCTGCACGTTTATCTCAGCGCATGAGTTTCTTCCTTTCCACCAGCAAAGAGCTTTTCATCTTCTTTTCCCCGCGCCCTCGCTTGTTCCATTTGCTCAATGATATTCACATAAAAATTTATAATGTTTCAGGAAAAGAAAAAGAAGACGAGCGAGCGAGAGGATTTGAACGAGAAAATGTGAGAAACATTAATAAAACAAGCGATGGAAAATCTTTTTCACTGTCGAGAACTTTCTCGACAACTTCCTCCACTCGTTCATTCACTCGAACGACTCAGAAAAGCAAGAAGAGTTGTTAAAAAGTCGTTGGAGAACATCATCTCATTAATTGCTTCGTCCCATATGCTTCCTCGCTTGTGTGTGAACATACAAAACCATTGAAAGCATTCTTCTTCTTTGTCTAATCTCTTTCATGCGTTGTATTTTGTTTCACATTAACATAACCATTATAACCTATTAAAATTCCTTTAACTCATAGCGATTACATCTTCAACACCCCATGCTCTTCCCATCACTCGCTCGCTTGCGTCTTTGTGTTGTGTATGCTTTGTATTATCTAATTTTCTCAATCGTTTTCTCGCTCTTGCCATTTGGGGAGCTTCTTGCTCGACGCTGTTGTTAAAGCATAATGATTTGCCTTTAAGAGCGTTTTCCCGTTCTACCAAATTTGTTCTTTTCTCTTTTCGAGCACCACTTGCTCGTATGAATACATAAATGATGTGATTTCATTAGAACAAGATAGCAAACGATGAATATTTGTGTGCGCGAAAGAAAAACTCTTTTCGAAGCAAAAACTCTTCATAGAAATTAAAGCTTCAGAGGACGAAAGGAAATTGCTCACTTGTGGTCTAGTAGTCGCGTGATTGAAGCTTCGTTTCTCTCTTCATCTCTGTTCTCAATTACACATTGTCGCTTGCAAAAACAAACATCATCAACAGTGATGTATAATTAAACCTTAATTTTCTATTAAATGTTTACATTTACCCCATTTGTTCGAAGCAGAATAAGAAGAAGCAAACCCGCTTAATGAAAATTACATCATCGTCGTCGTCGGGAGCGTGAAGCATGTAAATCATATCATCATTGTCAGCACTCGTTCCTCTTCTCCGCCTCCTCTTTTGTCACTCATCTTTTGCGCCTTTTATTTTCATATTCATTAAATTAATGTTTCTGTTTTCTTTAGATATAATGTTGTGCTTCGTGTCGGAAGCGAAATGACAACGAGAGATTGAGTGAGTGAAGAGGAAGGAGGCGAACGAGAAGAGACGGAAGAATGAAGCGAGCGATGGTAATCAGATGACGATAAAAAATTCTTTCACGTTTAATTGAAACAAACAACACTCAATTTTAATGTTTATCAGTTGAACTGGGTTGGAAAGAGCAAGTGAGTGTTAGAGGGTGCTGTGGGGTAAATTATTAATTATGTCACGTCTCTCATTTTTCAATTAGCTTCTAATGCGGAAACTTTTCGAGCACAAATTAATTAAAAGGTTTAAAAGTTTGCCGAACTTTCTCAGTCACGTAACCAACTGACAAACCCGCTTGATTCAAGGCCGAGGATAATTGTCTGTTAATACTCACGAGTGATATTGTGCTTGTAGGAAGTTGAACTCCTCTTTAATCCGTTCGAGTGTGTCTGCGATGGTGAATTTCAATGGGCCCTGAGGCGGCGGTCCCTGTAATTATATAAACATAAAATCCAATGAAAACTTGTCACAATTAGTCTAATCGAAGTGGAAATGCAAACAAATTGAGTTGAAAGTTCACGATAACATGACATTCAATTAATTTCTTTTTTTGCCTTGTCGGATCCCCGAGAGGGGTGGAAAGTGTCCCGCTTCGACAGTAAATTATTCCATCAATTCCATTTATTACATTTTCACATGAAAATCGCATAAAACAAAATTATTATAATTGCGCAAATAATACAAACGACGAAAGAGAGAAAATAAAGTTGAACGAACGTGTAGAAAATATCAAAACGTCTTCGGAAACGAAAACGAAATTATTGTACAAAGCACCAACCTTTAAATTGGCTGTCATTTCACTGGAAATTTGCCTTTCGTATTTTCTTTTCTTTTGCTTCTTATTCTCGCCTTATTTATTATTCAAAGAAAAAAATTCTCCTTTAATAAATGTTCAGCTAATTTGTATGATGGCAAGAAATAACATTTTTTATGGCTTAATATTCCGGCCACGGGGCAAACAATGAAAACGATTCCGGTGGAGTATGAGAGGCGAGGCGGCTTTTCGATGAAAACTTTTCCACTATATTCCTTCGAAAAGGAAAAGAAACGAAACTTTTTTCTTCTTTATCACAACGACGAAAGAAACTCTTGGGTGTACTTTAAACTAGTGAAGAAATTTTTTATTCACGAGAAACTTTTTCCTTCGCTTCCTCCTGACATCCTTAATTTAATAACATTTTCTTTTTAGATTTCTTTTTTCATCGGATGTGCACTCAACGAGCTCTTCATACACTTCACTGATGAGGAAATAAAAACTTTTCTCTTCCTTTCTTTTCTCCTTCCCTCGAATAGAAATTTGCCTTCTTATTTTCAGATTATTTTTCCATTAACACAAATTTTCTTGCTCAAGAGGTTTTCTTTCCTCTTTCTTATTATTTCTCGAGCAAACAATTTTTTTCTTCTTCCGTCGTCGACAGACTTCAATTAAATCTGAGCGAGCCACACCAAACTTTTATCCAATTTTTCTTTTCTCTTTTTTTTGGGGAAGCAATTCTTCTATTCCTTGATGCGAAAAATTTTCCTTTCGAGAGTCACACAGAAGAATTATCCGTTAAACAACTTCAAACACACCGGCGAAGCGAACAGCCAGAGCAACGAGAGCAACTTTTTGCGGTCGTTGTTCGTACACGAATGAAGAGAGAATAAAAATTGGTGAATGATTTCGCCCCGAAAAAGGGAGAAAAGAAAGAAAAACAGAATCAAAAGCTGGTTGAACAGCAGCAGAATGGAAATAAAAACAGCAGAAATTGTAGAAAAGAGAGAAACATCAACAGAAACGACGATGAGGGTAAAATTGGGTATAAGTTGCTGTGCTATACAAGCTGATGGCTTTCCATGGGGTGGAATGATGATGTTGAGTGAGAAAAAAAGCGCACACCATAAAAATCCCGAGCACGACGAGTGGAAAAACCTCACCACCCCAAAATAAACTCTCTTCGTAGCTCTCTCGTTGCTTGCTTTCTCTCGCTCGTCGGTTCACTCGGGGGTAGTACATGCTGTAGATTTTCTGTAAATCAATCCCCTTGAAATGTCGTCGCACCAGAAAAAGATCGTGAAGCGAGAGGAATTTTTATTCTACTCTCTCAAGCACTTTAGTGGAATAATTTCTTCCACTGCAAGTTTCAACGAGATGAAGTTGTAAGTTGACTTTTGAAGTTCGTTGAGGAATTTTGAAAACTTTATCCTGAACAATTTAAATTCTCCAAATGTTTTCCCGTTCAATTAGTCCCTTAATGATTTACTTAAATGTTAATTAAAGTAATCTCTTGCGCACCACAAAGCGAAGAAATTACGGTGACATCGGGGGAGAGAAAAAAAGTTTCTTCGTCATCCCGTCACAACAACATTAGCGGAAGAAATCCTGAACACAATGTTTGTTCGGCCTCATCCTCTTGCGTTGTTCTCTCGCATAAAAAGGAAAAAGCTAGTGGAAAAAATAATAAAAGACTACAACAACAGCAGTCCTGAAAGTGTCTTTCCCTTTCCCCCTCATCGCAACGCCCGTCTCTGAAACAGTTTACTTCCTACAAATCCTAACAAAAAAAATATAAAAGCGGAATGGAATAATGTGAATAACAGAATTCCCTAACAAACAATTTTTTTCTTTTCCCCGCTCAGAATGCTGTTGATGTTCGGGTTTTCTCATCCTCCCTCTGACGACGACCATTCCAATCGAAAGTTCTTTTTTTCCTCCCTCTTAGCCTTTTTGCTCCGTCATAGAGTGGAAGAGAAAATTATATTGCTACCTACATTTTCCGAGTTTCCCATGAAAACCCATTTCCATTCCGGTTATAGCGAGAATTGGAGTGAGGTGGAGCAGTAAACATTTTTCGTCCTCTAGCACACAATATTTATACAGCGCAACAACAAACACTCAGTGGAGGGTGTGAGACGAAAAGTGAGGTGGTCGTCGAGTGAAAGAGAGAGAGAGAGAGCGAGAAAATATAGAGCTTTTGAATTGAAAGGGATTCATGTTATTATTTAGTATTTTGGTTTCGATGTTGAATGGGGGGAGGCTTGCAGGTCGTCGTGTTTGGTGTGTGGAGTCGAATTGAGCAGCGTTGATGTTGATGGTGGAGCAAGCGAACGAGAGAAGCGAGAAAAACCTTCTTTTTTTTCGGAAAAGGTTGTTGATGTTTTTGTTATTTTCTAGCGCTTCGAGCGATGTTCTCTGTGTACACAGTCAGAGTTATACACACATTTTTCGCCTCACCAAACCGTACTCCGCCCGCTCTTATTCAACATCACAAATCCGATCCTTTATGCTGAGTACGACGAGAAGCGATAGGAGGATATGGCGAAGCTTTGGGAATGAGAATTGTTATACAGCGAAGAAGAGGAAAGCTGAAAGCGCTTTAGTTGATATGATGAGGTGAATTATTTTATTTTCATGCTTTTCCTTCTCTCTTCTGTTTTTATTATATTGTTGCCTTTTGCCTCAGCTTATGCTCGAGTTGGTAACGTTATGATGTTTTGTATGTTTCGGTTGGGGTTTTTCGCCTTTGCTTTTTGTTATTGTAGAAAATTTATACAGTTTTTATTACACTCGGGGATCACGAAGAGCGGGGCTGAGGATGAGAATAAGATTTTCTTTTCTCAGGTTATGGTTTTTTGTTATTTCTTCGTTTTCATCTCGTGTTCCGGATGGGACGGCGGAAAAAAAGGCAAAAGAGTTTGAGGGCTAAGAAGCTTTTACACGTCTCATTTTTGTTGGCAATTTTTCCACCATCAACGTCTCAACGAACCGAAAATAAAAGAAAGAAAAAAATCCAACCCAGCACCCTGCCCTCATCAACCAAGCATAAAACATTCTTTTTCCTTTCGCAGAATGATGATAATTTCATCAAAATGGATGGAAAAATGATTCAGTTTCGAGATGGAAGTAAAATTTTGGTTTCTTTCTTTTTGTAAGAAGCTTAAGAGATGGTTTTGATTACAGCGGATGGAGACTCGTCGTCTGAGATTTCATTGATAGCGTAATATGATAAAGAAACTTTCTGTTATTCCATTTCACATCTTGCCGCACATAAACGAGTCCTCAATTTGTTCAACATCATAAAGTTTTGCTTCTTTTTTTTCTCACCGCCATCGGGCGAAACTAGAGAAAAGGAGTTGAAGGGGGAACAAGAAAACTTGTCATTAAAACACCGGAATGAAACAAAAGGGAGAACTCAACAGCATCAGAGAAGAATGGGAAGATTGAAAAGATTTTTTGTGTCACGTTTAAACATTGGAGAAATAAAATTCCATTTCAAAGTTGAAAGGAAAGCACTCTCTCTCTCTCACTCAACAGAAGAAAAAGTTTTCCATTATCATGAGCTCCGCTTTATTGTTGAGCACAGAAATGCAGTCAACTTGTTAAAAAGTGGAAATGGAAACAATCAAGTGCAACATAATGTAAAGGGAACAGGCAAGTGTAGCTGAGAGGGTGGATAGAAAGTATTAAAAAGAAATAAATTATTTAACGAACGGTGTTTTCCATCATGGCAAAGTTATCTCCCGTTCCATTCTCATAGCTAAAGTCCTCGACTGCACAGCTCGACTCTCGAGTAATTCAGTATTAAAAATGAGAAAAATGTGCTTCCAGCAGACAAAGGCACAAGAGTAGAATGGAGAAACGAAGAAGAAGAAAGTCATCTAGTTACACTTAACGAGGTTCGCCTTCAAGAGGGTGAAAGCTTTTCCTACAGTCATCATAAAAGATGGAAAATTATTATGCATATAAAAGTTGGGCGATGAGAAGTGGGCTGGCAGCCGGAGTTTGAGAGAGTGAGAGCGAGAAAAAAAATTAAAAGAATAAAAAATGGAAAAGTGGAAAAATGTACCCGTCAGAGATGAGATTGCTGCTTGTAACTCCCGGAAAGAAGTGAAGCGGGAGGGGAAGAGCAAAATTATTATTATCGCTGTGAAAATGTGGAAGGCAGCACACAAAAGAGACAGCGAGTGGAATGGGTTGTCGTCGCTCAAAGCTTTCTTTGCTTCGTTGTTAAAAAAGCGGAAAAGAAAGGGGAGAAAGAAACTTTATGTCAACGGGGTTGCTCGACGCCCTTTTGAGGTCGATGGAGTGAGACACATTTTATGATTATTACACTGATATTATTATGTTGTTCTCTCGTTTGGCGTAAAGAGCTTTCCTCTCCTTCTCCTCTTTCCTTCTTCTTCTCGACGCTCGTTCGCTCGGGCGAAAAAAGGAAAAAGTATAATTTTCATCGACTTGCTCGGTATAATAATAAAGCAAATTAATTAAAAGTGGCAACGGGGAGTCGTTTAGAGCGAGGATTTTGCTGAAGGAAGTGAATAAAGCAGGCACTGAAGGGAAGAGAATTATGTAATAAGGGTTACACTTCCCTCCCTTTGTCAGTTGCGGACTGTGGAGTTTCGCTTATTCCACCGCCCACGCTTTTGATGTTCGCATCAACATTTTTATTTCCTTTCGAAAGCAAAAAGGCGATGGAAGAAAAAGAGGAAAGAAATGATGAGGGTATAAATGACCGATGCAAAACCGGGTTTCTTTCTTCATTTAATGTCCTGAAACGTTTCAATGCGACACAAGGAGGTTTTCTCCTCGAGTTTGCTTATTGTCATCTGAAGAAAGGGACGCAAATATTGTGTGGCATTGCTTGGGTCGGGAATGTCAGAAGCTTTCGGGATCATGAATGGTCCCTAGACGGTACTAAGCGAAAGGTTTAAAGGTTGTTCATCGTTAAGAAGATTGGAGGACAATCTTGAAGCTTTTATTCTCTTGTGAGCTTTTCTCTTTTGTCTGATCCGTCTTTTACGCTTCAATACCAAAATTTATTTCCAATTTCTCTATCAAGCCTCTTCTCTCCACCCCCAATTCTAATTTTTGTTCAAGCTTGCGTGACTATTTGCATGAAATGAACCGTGAAAGACTTTCTACAGATTCAAAATCAATAAACGATTCGAAATATTTCTATGTCATTGTGTTCTTTTATGAGGTGAAGTTCACCATTCCCCTCCCCCATCGACGTCCATAACTTTTTATTTCAAGCATTTTTTGAGTTCAATGGAGAGGAAATCGACAGAAAAATCATGAGACTTTCTTATATGGATGAGCGCGTTGCTCTCTTTCCACTGACTCACTCCTCCATCTGTTATATCGATTAGGAAGAAAAGTTTTCTCCAATTTCGCCAACAAAAGGACGAACGCAAAAAGGGATTCGGAAACAAAATAAACAACAATTTCAAGAAGCGATATCTATTATTAATTTAATACAGAAAACAAAGCTCAACATCCAATGCGTCCCTTTGCTGATTCGAATTCTTGAAGCGTTCAACTCGATTACGAAGTTTGCTCCTTTCCCTTTTCGTGACTGTGTTTAGCAGTAATGTCATCCAAAAACTAACAATATCATGTTGTTCTAACAATGAAGACATTGTCGCAAAAGTCAAATAAACCCAATTAAGAATGTGGAAATATTATTGCGAAAATGTTGTCTCTCGAAACGTTCGCCGGTAGTATTTACGAAGCAAGTCCATTTCCAACCGAGCATCGTCGTCATAACCAATCTATTTGCCCATCGAATACAATTGGCGTCGTATCGGGAGGGACGAAGGAAAATAATCAAAATGGAAAAACAATAAAAAGAAACAAAATTACAGGCGGATGATAAAATATCCGGCAAAGATCTTTTGAGGATTGCTTCCTTCTACAGTCTTAGGGGATTTTTGTATCAAGCGTAATGGGATTTTCAACGTTCTGATGGGTTATTGTTTATCGAATCATTTTTATATCAACACAATTATTAAACCATTGTCGTTTCATCCTTCTCTACTCCTCCTCATTCGATCGCTCGTATCCGACCCAACACACGCCATTCCATTAAGCACGTCAACATTTTCCAAACCCAATATTGCTTGCTCGTACATATCGACGAATATAAAAAGTAATATTTATCCATGATATGATTTATTAATGGAATCCGATAATGTTTTACGAATCGATCCAAGTGCTATGGGTTAGAGCAAAGGAGAGGGCGGGGGCTGAATGATAATTTATGGCTCAATGCTTGACGACTAGTGTAGGCCAAGCGCAAAAAAGACTTTAGCAGATAACAAATAAAAGAAAATGAATTGTCTGCGGCATTAGATGTTAACGAGGCGAAGGGCGAAAGTAAATTCTATTAATGTTTGAACAAATTATTGCTTTTACGCTTCATTTGTCAATCTCAAAGCGGATAGAATAAAATGGGGTTATCGTAATGCTGTCGCAAATATGAATAGGAGACGCAATAGAAGACGCTTTGTGATCGAAGCAATCTGAGACGTCAATCTCATGCTAATCATCAACACAATGATTCGCGTCGACAAAAAGCTCTCTCACACTCCCCGTCGACGACTCCATCAAGCAAGAATCACTCAAATTCAATCAGTTGGAAACGAAGCGGAAGATGATGAAACGAAAAACATTCTTTTTTTGCCATCGAGTGTTCAATGATCCGAAAAGAGAAAGATTAACTATCTTCTCTTCGTCTCGCTTTTTTTTCAATTTTCCTCGAGTCTCGCTTCGATTTTGTATCTCTGTGGCTCGGGTTAGATTGCAGAAAGAGAGGGAGGGACGCCTCATAATTGTGTTACCGAAAACATTTTATGTCTTTCCACTCTTGAATATAAAATCACAGCATTCATGCTTCGCTCAGATTATCGTCTCCCCATTCCACCCCCATCGCTTTTCACTCCCGTTCCGCAATGTGTTTGTGTTTTCTCATATCACTTGTGCCATGTTGTTAGAAGCTCTTCCGAGAGAATATTGTTCAAGACCAGAAAAACCTCACCAACGTGAACGAGAGGAGGAATCAGAAAAGTTTTCTAGTTTCGCCTACATGACATTCAAAGTGATGATATGAACACATTGTCAGAGATGATGAACTTTATATTCATGTTTTCATCCCCGAGAAGAAGTCAAATCCCTGCGACGAGCAGATTTTCTGCTCGAGAGAAAAAAGGAAAACACGAAATTAATATGTTTTCGGCGAAACAGGCAAAGCGTATCCATATCACAGACGTCAGCTTCTGATGTCGGAAATTTATTAAACACTTTCAGCCTATGAATCTTTTATCAGATTTTCTACTCTACTCACTCTCATCCCACCCCCACTCGCAACCACCGGAAAATTTCCGTTGAATACGTGAAAGTTAAATAATGTGTGTCGTTGATGCGTTGATACGAAATGTTTCATGCGAGAGACGAGCGCCTGAAGGCAGTTCTATGTCACTTTTGGGGAATGAGATGAAACCCACATAAAACAACCAAACAACTATCATCAACTAATTTAATCTTCTCGTAGAGAAACAAGCACGAAACAATTTTGCTTCTCGCTTCTATCGCATCTGCTTGATCTTTTGCCACCGCTCGACAAACATGAACCCCTCAAACTACTTCATCAAAATGCCGCCCACTCGAACGACGACTCTTCCTGCCCGTTTCGCTTCATCCCACCAGTTATAATGTGGCGAGTGGTTTGAAAACTTTTCCCTGCCACAATAAACTTTTCATTTGTAACATCGTCTGCTCCGCAAAGAGGAATTTGAGAGTGGGGAAAGGGAGAGAGAGAGAGAGCAGGCTGCTTCTACAAGCAGGGATTGCGGATGGAAAGAGCCATCATCAGAAGTTCATAAATGTCGCATTTCAGACACAACATGATATGGCAACGAAGTGAAATTGAAAAGGAAGAAGAAATTTGTTATTAAATAACACTCGACTACAGTATCGAGTTGTAGAAACATTGGTGAACGTCAAGCAGGCTAAGAGAGTTGGGGATGCTTGCGGTTATGCTCCGGCACAAATTTTCAATTACAGCTTCAACCTATTTCGAAACGAAAGAACCCTCTCCGGAACGATATCAAGTTGATTTTGATTGTGAAATATCAAAATGTGGTTGTGGAGTGGTTTTTAGGGTGGACGAGAAGAGTCGTAGAGATAAAGTTTAGCTCAGGAGCCATAAAAGCCACAGAAAGGGAGATTGTTGACGTATCCGATGGGAAGGTGTTATGTAACTGTCTTTGATCACCTTACGATGATGCGAGATATTTATGGTGAGATCAATCGGACATTGGGTCGACTCTCGATTTAATCTACATCTTTAATTATTTGCACCACACAACATTCTCTAATTTTGGGTTAAGCTTTCTTGTGGACCCTTTTCTCGAGATTGTATCACATTACTTTTCATTTGGAATTTCCATTTCTGGTAAATTGAAACTCATCGGATCAGAATGTTTCTTTCAAATCAAATTCTCGAACTATTTTTCAATTTGTGGCTTCTCATATTGGAATATTTCAATTTGGCTAATCAAGATGAATGTTACAACTAAGAAAGTGATAGCAATGAAAACATCATCTTCTTGTCATGAAAGGAATGAGATGAAAAGTAAAACACTTAATCTCTGCCTTCAAGCCGTCTCCATCTCATCGAGCGGATCCTTTAGCACACAATTTTCATTTATATTCATTCACATAAGGAATCCTAAACTAACATGAATGAGGGCTGTTTCATGCCACATGAGAGAGTGGAGCGGGAAGAAAATCCTTGCAACATCATCATCATCACACAAAATAACAACTTTAATTACAATACAGTTAGTTAGAGGCACATAATACCTTTTTATTGCCCCTTTATAGAGAGAAGAACATTCTGGCTTGAGGGGAGATAACAATTTTCTATTTTCTCGTTGAGAGAGAGAAATATCTTTTCGGATGTTGGGTGGGATGAGTTTACCGTTCGGTGTTCTGTGTTGTGTTTTGCAGTCGCTTCGAAATCTTATCTCGAGGTAAAAAATCGTTTAAGGCGAACATGTGTGAATATGTCTCTTCGTTATGCAAAGTGGTAAAGGTTTCTCTTCTCTAATCAGCTTAGACAAGAGAAGTATAGACGAGATTAAGTTACAAACGATTGAGCGGGCGTTGAAGCTAGTGGAACATCATAAACTTCTCACACACCCGGAAAGCATTCATTGACGAGGATAATTTTGCTTTTCGTCTGAAGCGATTCACTTGAGGAGCTTTCTGCTATCTGCAGACTTCGCCTGTAGACAAATACTTATTTAAATTTTCAACAATTTGTGTGAGGTTAAATTAATTTTCATAGGAAAACAAGTTTTCTCTCTTGACGACATCAAAGCGAAGAGCTGGGGGTAAGCCATGGATCCTTTCTCATTTTACGAAAGCAAATCCTATCAGACAACACTGAACAAACAAGGAAACAAGAGTTGTTATACAAATTAGCTTCTCACATGCACAATCCGAAACCTTCTCCCCCAAATAAAACTATTCCCTTTAGAGCTTGAGGAAAACATTTTCAGCTTCTCTGTTCTGGTGTTTTAGGAATCTTTTGTGAAATATGCTGCTTAATTGTTCAATTAAAACTTAATGTACAAAAGGCATGAAAGAAACTTTCTCTCCTCGTTGGCGTTTTGTGGTGAGGAGGAACTTTTAGTTCATAAGAGAAGAAAAGGAGAGAGAGTGGCGTGGGCGTCATGGCATTAGTTTTGATATTTTAATGTTGTTTTTATTGTCTCAACTACACCACAATTTCCTTAATCTGTTTCCCCCTCTACATCCTTTCCTTCTCTCGTCCCAGGCGATCTCTAATGAAAATAATATTCAAACAAGGAAACTTCTGCAAAGTGGATGGAAAGAGCTCTTCATGAACATTTCTGCAATATTCATTTCTCGTTCCTCCGGCAACCGGATGGAATAATATTCAGAAATGATTCCCTACGAGAGCGCACTCAAGACATCATCTCATGAAATATTGAATTTTATTAGACTGGAAATTGTTAGCGAGGAAATGTTTCGTCTTACTCAAAGCTCAACTCGGAATCTCTTAGAGTAAAGAGTTGTAAAACTCACAGGTAAATGCACACGAAACTCATTTCACGTCGTTCAACAGCAAGTTTTCTTCAAAAATATTATATGGAAAGCAGCAACTCGACAGCAGAAAAGAAACGATAAACTGTCAGCATTTCTATCGTCACGCGAGATTTCTCGTGATTTTCCGTGACATTGAACGCTTCATGAAGTTTCCTTGAACACTTCATTGTGTGGCTTGAAGTCTAATGAATCAGGAAAAGTTTTTTTTGTTATTTTCCTTTTTTGGAAAATAAACTTTTGTTTCGGCTCAATTCAACAGAAGTAGAAAATGAGGGTACAAAAGCCACAACGAAAATAAACATCAGTTAATGTTGGAGAGAAAAGTATTTTTATCCTCTCTGTGGTTTGCAGGGCAAGTGGGGGGAGGACAGTGCCAAATAACAAAACCACAAGTCAGTGTAGATTGAGCTTTTCATCATTTGGGGCTTCTCTCTGTTAAGGCAAAATCTTTTCTCGGTCAGAGAATTGAAGGCGACTCGGATAATTCACCACAAAATGTTTTCGTTTTTATCCTGAAAGCCACAAAAGAGCCCAAAGTTCAAGACTCGCTTGAGAGGAGAAGGAAACCGATAAGAATATCATCGACAATCATGGATAATGACCGTCCATGTCTACTCGTTTTGTGGGTTTAAGAATGCTTCACATTGAAATGACCATCGTCACCACTCAACGTACATCTTCTTTTTCTTCCTCCTAAGAGTTCATGATGATCCGGCATTAAACTTACAAACGAACAGAGAATTTTTTTGAATATGTTTGCTTGTTAAGACGAAACCATTCGTCACTGATGTGACTCGTAATGAATGTTAATAGAGAGGAGTAATTTTGAACTGGAATTGTCGGAAGTCACGAACTCATACCACAGATAAAACCACATTATTCAACTCGTCTGACCATAAATATAATGTTTTCTTTCTTTATCAACTCTGATGAGGGTTCTTTTGACTTTCTCTTTCTGCTCCCCCTGTTAGTTCAGAGTCAAAATTTACTGTTTGCGAAAAACGAAATCCTATAATGATGTTTGGATTCTGTTGGCTTCATTGAGAGAGGAGAGAGTGAGAGTGAATTTACGATGAGGATAATGCATTCAAAGATAGGGACGCTCAAGCCCTTCCAATTATGTATTTTGATAAACTCCTAGCCCGCATACTTCTCATAAAAGGACTTTTCCTTCATCCAATCTCTTTTATGTTCACATCATTGTGTGCACGATAAAAAGTTTTTATTTGCTCCGATGCGATAAAATGTTAATAATTTTATTATTATAAATGTACGACAGATGAGAGGGAAAATATCTCCGAGTGGTTTTGTTCACCCCTCGGATTGCTGAATAATTTTTTATCCTCTTCGCTTTTCAATTGAGTTCACATTAAGCGAGCGATGATTCATCGTCGAACTTTTTTTTTCTCGATATCGTTGGGAATTTGTTTCGGGATCAACTCACTCGCCCTGAGCGTCAAGCTTTTCTCTCGCTTCAAACACCACCCAGTGTCGTTATCGAAATAGGAGATGAAAGGATAGAAGAAAAAACTCATGAAATGATTGTTAATTCCTTGGAGTATCAGAAGCGAGATGGGGAGTCGACGAGATCGTATAAAAATGAAACCCACAAAGAGAGAAAAGGGGAAAAGACTGCTGCAGATAAAAAATAAATGTGTTCTATTGGGCTTGAGGGTTGGAAAATTGTTTCTCGATTCAATTATATTCTTTTCAGATTTTTCCGCCCCGCGAGGCGAACTTCTTTCTCTTTCTCATCCTTCCCACTCGAGTTTTTTTTTATGTTTTTTTCCTTCCTCTTTTCAGTTTCCACTCGAATGAAAATCACTTGAACATTATTGTAATTTTTTTCCAGCCATCAGTATTTCCCATCCCACACAACTCTCAGCCGCCGCACACAATTCACATTTATACAAAATGGATGGATTTTTCTTTCCTCTTTCTCCGATCCTTCCTGCGAGAGATGAAATGCGGGAAATTGTTGTTGTCGAGGAATTTATAGGAAGCGATGCGTGTGTGAGTTTGTACGCGTATTTGCGAAAAGGGCGAAAAAAAAAGAAAGAAATCTGTGAGATCATGTTACCAGGGTTGAATAACAGAGTTATCTGCCACTTTTCACCCTTTAAATATGATGATACGATTATCGTGTCGATTCGTTCGTCTCCTTCGCCAAAAAAATGTGCGCTCGACGATATAAAAGCAAGGAAAGAAAGAAGCGGAAATAATGATGTGAAATTTTTATGCTACGAGGATGAGGAAGTGAATGAACGAGAGGGAGAGAGATCTTTAAAATGTTTGAAGATATTTCTTCAACTTCAAGTGGCTCAAGTACTCGAGGTTATCGTCGCTGAGCTAATGATAAAATAAAATTCAATCAATATTTCACTTGAACATTCGCATTTAATGACATTCGGTTGCGATTATTTATTTTCGTCTTTCATCGTAAGATAAGAGCGCTCCAACTCTCAAGGGTCGGTCGGGAGTGCGGTGGGCCGTGAAAAGCTTTTTACTCAATCGATTTGTTTCGTTGATTTGTCAGGCCATTAAAAGCTTGTTCAAATAAATTTAGGGGGAAAGAAGTCAAATGGATTTTCACAGAAGCAAATGGGAAGGAGGAAAAACAAACGACGACCGACTCGATCTCTTGCCTATCGCTCCGGAATGAGAGTAATTGAATTCTCAGGATGGGTGCAAGAACAACAAGCGCGAATGAAACAACAAATGAAAATTAATGAATTTTTAATTGAAATTGAGTATCATTAATTTAGTCCGTCGTGATTATAATTTTCCTCAATTAAATATTCGAAATCGATACGATGAGAGGTTGGTATGAGGTGGAAATTGGGATATTTTTTAATCGATCATGCTTCGAGGGCTTTCAGAGTGAGGGCGAGAATGAATTTCAATTTGTGAAAATTCGTTTAAGGCGAATAAAAATTTCTGTTTCAATTGGAGATTGAGTGACGAGTCTACAGCAGCAAAAATCACATAAATTTCCTCTCAGATTTCCCTCAAAATAATTCTCATCCCGGTTGTTTAAACTACAATGATAATTCATTTAAATGACGCTGCTTTGCTTGTCGAGAGGTTTCTCTTTCCAACTCACTGAAGCAACGATAATGAAGCGAAGTTTTCTTTCGTTCAAAAGTTTTTCCATGCCAAAAAGCAGCAGCGAGAGAGTTCACACAACGGCGCGAATGTTAACGAGAAGGATGTCATAATTACGTTGCAAATTCATTACATTCTCATTCCGAGTAATAAACTCGTTGGCACCTCCTTCGCGGCGCTTTGGTTTTTTTGTTTTATGCAGAAGTGAAAACTCGACTCTCGTCTCTCCCACGCTAGTTCATTCGCAAAAAGCACCCCCGAGGAAGGAGTTAAATTTGAATAATTTCCTCGTTTTTTCTCGAAGGCTTTGTACTGAAAGACTATGAGGGAAATTTGTTTCATTCCGCCTACGCCATTTGCCTTTGAAAGCGACTCGTCGAGAGAAAGCAGCACTTTAGTAGAATTTTATGCAAATTTCAACGAACCGACTTTAAAAGCGATATAAATTTTATTTCTACATCATATGAGGGTGTGGAGTGAGAACAGATTGTGGATCGTCGTCTCCCCATCACAACTTATTGTGCACATACTTAAAATGCCCCTCATCATAGAAAATGAGTGTAAAAGGAACACTTTGCGGCTCCGCCATGTATATACGCTTACACAACACTCATTTCCTTTCTCTTTTTCCGCTTATTCCCCCCCGCTTTCCTTTTATTGTCGTTTATGCAAGCAGTTCAGAAAAAAATGTTGTAAAAAGCCACTTGAAAAGTTTATTTATGATGTCTCACACCATAAGACGAGGGTGGTTGGCTGGCGACCATCACAGAATGGGAATTGAGCTGCTCGGTCGAGCTCTTTAATTTAATATCAAGTGCACTATAAATTTCTCTCTTGCTCGGATAATAAAATGAAAACTTTTCACATCGACTTGAAGATTTTTCCACTTGAAACTTGATCGAGAAATTTGTGGAAGCTTTGTCATCGTCTCAAGATGAAATCTCCACAAGATTACTGTGCTTCGAGCATGCAAAATTCTTTCTAACGCTTTGAAATTTTTCCTAATCCTAAATCAAATAAACGATGGAAAAAACTAGAATCCATTGTGGGTGGACGAGAAGAGCGACATAAACCTCGACTCAGATTTTTTTTCTCCGATGCAAGTATCACGACTGAGCACCGTCAATGTTTGTGAGATGGAAATTCTTTATCACTTATATTCATCATGTCGATCTTTCTCCCTTCCTCGCTCTCTCTATCACATAAATCTGAACGTTGGAATGGTTGCTTCCTCCATAGCATTTTTTTATTGATTCAACTCATGTCGCTCCTCACACTTTTCATTTCCTGCCACCCAACATCACACTTTGGCGCAGCAAAAAAGCTCCAATGTGAGCTTTGTATCTGAAAGCAACATCGTGTAAAAAAATTCCATGTATACATTTATGTGTGCTCATATGTGGAAGCTCAACGTATTTTTTCTGCTGCCGCTGCTGCTGCCGCTGATGTTCAAACTCACAAAAAAAAAAGAAAAAAGTTTTTCATCTCTTTTTCAGACAATAAAAAAGCAGTTTTACATTCAACATTTTAGCCATTTTTATACAACATCACATGGCTTGGAAGAAGCTTACAGCAGCAAGACACGGAATCAGGAGTGAACGTTTCACAAGAGTTGACTCTGTTGCTGTGAAGATGGCTTGAGCACGTTTGAATTGAATACGAAATTGGTTTTGTGCTGCAGTTGAAACGCAAATATGAAAAACTATTCAAGGGAGTCAAAGGGAAAAGCGCCACCGAGAGTATTTCCTGAGCAAAAAAATTGTTAACGCTTGGTTGAAATCCATTGGGAGTTGGCAGAGAGACAGAGAGTGAGAGGGAGAGTGTGGGGAGATTTGGATACGGGCTTAGGGGAGAAAAGCGGCAGCAGAAAAGGTTTCAGATAAAAAAAAATCCCTCGAAAAGCTTTTCGGGTTCTGACGAATGCAAATACATCATACAGTGGCGGAGTCGACGGGTGGAACTCTTCCCATCGCGTTTCTGTGCAATGGATCGAGACGACTCTCTTTTTTTTCGAAGCATACATGGCACATTTTCAAATCGAACACAAATCTTCATTTTCTCCATTCAAACGGAACGAGGGATTTTTTATTCGTGCATAAATTTTTCAGTTTTCACATCCTTTTTTGTTCGTGAGCGAGTGGAAAAAGTTTTTTTTGTTCCCTTCTGCCATGTTTGAGTTTTATTTTGAATTCCAATTCAATTATTTTGCTGTCTATCTCGCGATGTTTGATCAAGAATCATTGCGTCGAGTATTTTATTTACACTCTTCCCCAACCCTCCAAAAATATTCAATTCAAGTTCGACTGATTATACAGAATAATTTTCATCGAAGCGAGTGCTCGTTCACTCTTTCGCCTGCTGATCCCCATACCGCTACACCGCACAAAATTCCGTATTCTCAAACAAAAGCAAATTTCTCATTTTCACATTCCCACAAATGCCATCGAACCACACGGTTTTAGTATTTTCAACAATTTCATTTCCTTCTCACACCCGAGCAGCATTTTCACCCAAATCCAACCCTACAGAGCTCACCGGAAAATATCCACTTTAATTCCATTTTCCAACTCTTACTTATAATCATCCCAATGCTGTTCTGTAACGACGACGATTTTTCTCTCGCCCTCTCGACAGAAATTAAACTGTTAAATCCTTTTTTCTCCCCATTAATGTCTTCTTGTTATTTGCTCAAAGGGGAGAGAGAGACAGAGAGAAAGAGTCGTAAAGGGCACACAAGACACAAGCACATGAAAAACCAATAAAACCCGCCGCCATCCTCACACTCCAACATCACAAATTTTCCTCTCGAATGTGCTGCTCACATTTATCTCTTTATGGTGTAGATACACTGAATGGCAGATATTTAATTCATTATTATATGTTGTTCAACTCCAACCACGAAACCATATTTTTTCTCTAGCTCTCGACACACAAAACATGACTCATCCTCTTAGTTTTTCGCCCACTCTCACACACAGCCCCATCGCAATCCGACACTCTTCGGAAAATTTCGTGACTTTCACACACAAATCTCTCACGAGGAAAACTTCTCTCATCGCACAATCGCGATAGATCCCGAGTTGATGAAAAGGAACGAGAGCTTGACTGCGTCAGATTTTTATTCGTTTTCCTTTTCATTGCTGTTCCTGCTGCTTCGTGAGCAACACGTTCGCGTCTTTGAACAATTTCTTGAACGTCGTAGATGGAAAATCTCGTTCATATTTATAGAAATGATTAATGATAACATGTTCATGATTATTACATTTTCCTTCGGTGGAAAATTCATTTTTCCTTACTCACTCCGATCATGTTAACCACAGCCTACTTTCGACTGAAGCGTTCTCACCCTTAGCCTAACATTTCCTTCCACTTTCTTTCTTCTTTCGCTTGGCTAATGTTGGAGATGCGAGGGCATAATTGGGGGAGCGCTTATACACTCAGAATAAATTATTATGTTGAGTTGGTGTGTATTTTGCCGTAAATTGCTGTGACGATGACGGGCGGGGGAGTGAGAGAAAAAAAATCGCTTTTCTTTTATTTCGTCGGCTTCGCTTTTCATGGAGAAGTAATTAAATTTATGTATGTGAAAACGTGTTTTGAATCGGAAGAGAAGGAAAAGTTTTGCTTGCTTCTCCTCCCTCTTCTCTTCGAGCCCATCGAGAAGATTAACAACGTTTTGTGTTTTCGAAATCTTCTGCAAATTACGATGCTAATTATCCTAATTAAAAACTGTAAATTGAAAAAGAATGAAAGGTGAAGTTTGCTGAAATCATTCACGCCTTTGAACCATTCGGAAAGTTTAATTCGAAAACACTTTAATGATTGCACAGGAGAGATTGTTGAAGAGTTTAAGATTCACGTTGTTGTTTGATCTCTAATTAACCTTTATGTGAAACATAAAGTGCAGTTGTTTGCCACGATAATTTAGCTGATTAGATTGAGACTCAATTTCATCTCACTCCAATTTCCGATCTGACCTCGTAAGATTGAAACGTCAATCGCCACCCCATTTACGCCTTGATTGTTATTAATTTAATGTGTATCACATTTCCAATAAATAAAGTGAACCACAATCTAGTTGTTAGCAATTGCGATTATGTCATGAATTCAATACCGCACCGCGTGGCAATTATTTTAAATTTTTTAATCATTTTATGTGGTTTTGTTTTGTTGTTGTGTCGAACGAATCATCAGAGAGAGTGAGGGACGAGTTGCACACAAAACTTTTCCGCTCTTACCGCAAAATGCAGAATTATCGCCTTCACCCGCCCTACACGCGCTCAGTTATCGATAAAAGCGAAGCGATTTCTGCGTATTAGAGGAGAAAAAAGCTCATAATTCACCGCACCGTAAATAAATTGAAAACAGTTTTTGCTTCGTAATCTCCCACGCGAACATATTAAATTTAATCCTGATGAATCGTATTCGGATTTTTCGGTATTAACGTTCATAAAAGCTCTATAATTGAAGCGAGTCGCGCTCGATGGCCGCTTTATTATGATATCTAGCAAGACCCGCTGGATTTCGCTTTTATTAATTACTCATCAACGGCGACGATAATCCCCTTTCGTCCGCTCAAATTGTCCACAACATTAATATTACTCGTTTTATCCAAAATCAAAATATTTATGAGGTTGTCTCGCTCACTCACGCTGTCATTTGTGGGATGAACATCAAATTGGCTATTTTATTTAATTAGCATATTATTGCGATGGCTTTTCAAAACCCATCAAGAGATTTCCAACCGGGCTTATCATCGCTCAACAACAACACATCATTGTGTAATGTCCGCTATGGCGATGTAACACTTTAGTGACTACAATGTTAAGTGATTAATCGAGGAATTATGCGCAATTTAGCGACATCGTTCGGTGATTACTCCAATGAAACATGAAGCACGATTCGATTGATTTAATTTCGCTAATTTAAATCCTCCTAGCGTGTCTCAAGGTCTTCGATTTCACTTTCCCCTCCTAACGAGAAGTCATGAATTAATTCGATTACCTCGAATTTTCGTGAAATGAATTCTGCCCACACCAAAGCTCCGATTTCATTCAAAAGTCGTTAAACATAAAGCGCCATCGTTCGACGATACACGATTTTCCAAAAGGCTTAATTGTAATTGAAATGTTTATTCAATTAGTGAAATCCCCACAGAAACTTTTTCCTCGCACTCGATTTATAAAAATTCTCAATTCTCGCTCTGTTTTACAATTCATGCGTTTTCATTATGATCGCGTGAGTTGGAAGATTTTCAATGTTACGTGATGATTTGAATTTCATCTCGCAACGAAAAATTCAATTCACGTAATTGCGAGACTCTTCCCCATTCAACCCTTTTTTCCTACATTTTCAGTCTGATTGTTAAACAGAAGAATTGAGACAACATAAAAATTGTATTGAGCAGAGTAGGGGGCGGATAAAAAACGAGTTTAATAATTGAAAAAACATAAATATTTTCCTTTTTTCAATTGAATATTAATAACATTTATTGATTCTCGAGTAAAAAAAATTGTTTTCACGATTTTCATTTCACAACTTTTTTTTTGCTCGAGTGAGTGAAAGTTATTGAACAAAACATAAACAGCAAACAAGCACGAAAAAAATGTTTATTGTGATATCAGGCTCGAAGAATATGAGAGGGAGGAGGACGAGGGTCGTTAAAATGAGAAGTTAAATGGATTTTCCGATTTTTCCGACCCCCGAAGCTCTGTTGGGAAATTTATTGAGTAATTTTCTTTATTTAATAATTTAGTTTCCGAACTCGTTCAACCTTCGCTTTGTGTTTCATTCGATCGATTGGCAATTTATGATTTTCTGTCCTTCCTTCTTTCTCCTCCCACTTCGCTGCTTTCGAAAAAAAAAACCTTTCACGCGACTTCACATAAATATTTAATAAATGAAATTGAACGGCAGTGAGAAAGGGTTTCGTGAACAAATAATCATCTCTCGAGGCCCATTTTCATTTAAACCAAATCGATTTCTTGTTTGTTTTTGACATCTTTTCCAATTTGAATCCTTTTTTTTACCCCAAACAAAGTGAAAGCGAAAGCATCATCATTATCATTTCAGAACATTCGTCTCGCCCTTGCAAATCCATTTCCCAAATTACAGTTGGGATTGAAAAATGTTTTTTTTTGCTTCTTCATCTTCGCTTCTGACAATCAAACAATTAACGGAATAGCTAGGGAACGAAAGATCTGTTTAAAGATGAAGGGTGACAATGATTGTTGGGAAATCGTGAAGCCAAACGTTAAATCAATAAAGGGAAAGAGAGAAATTTCGTATTCTCAACAGACATCTCATCTTTAAAGATGTAAGCGACGGCAATTGTTGGCAGGGAAAGTAAAGAAAGGAAGTCCGGGAACAAAAGAAGCAAAATGAACACATTTTATGACATTGATATTTGCGGAAGCGTCTGAGGGTAGAGAGAAACGCAATTTGCGACCCTCTACGAGTACAACGGAACAAGAGCCCATCGAGCTGTTTTAATTAATTTTCCGTTCTTTCTTGACAACACCCGAAAAAAATAAAAAGTCGCAGCCTCTCACTTTGAAAGTTATTTAACTCGCCTCTCGACTCCGCTCACGTTTAAGCTGTTGAGAGGATATTCAATTAAGGGAGAAACGTTCTGCAATCAATTCCGAACCCCTCGGTAAACAACAACCAGGCATCGGCAAGGAAAAACGACACAAAATCGTAAATCGCTTTCCTCTCGCTCCCTTCGTTTTCGGATGTGATTTGTATCGCTATTAAAGAGCAAATCTCGAGGGGACTTTTCCATGTTGAGAAGAGATTGTATTGAGATGAAATCCCTGAAGATATTTACAAATCATTTAGAATCTAATAAAGTTTTTGTCACCCTACCGAAGTGGAAAATGTCGAGCGTTCTTTTTAAATTGCATTAAACGGTTGTCGAGAGTTGATGGGGAAGGATTTTGAGTCCTTGTCGTTGTTGAAAGGGTTGAAATCGAGACAAGAGTCGCAATGAATGAAATAATCGAAATTGGATCTTTGCTTTTCTAAGTGCCAAGCCACCAACAAAATTTATTTACGAACGATGTAACTCAATCTTGTCTGCCGTCAGCATAACAAGACAAGTTTAATCCAAACATGTTCATAATGCTTCTTAATCTTCCAATCGTCTATGGAGAATGCTTATGTTCATTTAATGCTCGTCGAGCCCAGCAACTTTACCCCTCGTTCTTCCTTAAATCGACCAGAACAATCTCCGACGTTAAATGATTAGATGGAAACAACAGCAAATTAATTTCAATTTGTCCGTCTTCATGTTCTCTCTCTTCTATTTCTCCCCACACCTAATCCGGACAGTTCTCATGTACATATAATCAACAGACGCACTCGCACGTTTCTGATATCAAAATCAATCTTGCGAAGGCTCTCGCTCACTCTCTCGAATGCCATGTGCTTCAAGCACTTTTCTTCTTCCCTTTTCGGAAGTTCAGGACAAGCAAAAGCAGGCAGGGAAAGAAAGAAACAGATGAGAACTTGGCCCGAACAAATGAAAGGGTCGCTCGGTCTTTGTTTGCCTAACGCTTCGGTTGCGTCGATTCCTGTTTCGTTTCATTAATTCAGTATTAAATTATGCTCACCCTAAACAACACAAACACATCATGAATTCAACATAAATTCAGACGGCACACGGATGAAGTGAAAAAGCGACAGTTGAAGGCAACAAAACATGGGTAAAGGCGTCCCCGCAAAAAATGGACATAATTGTTTAAATTAGCTATTCAACGCTTCCCCCTGCCATCAATCTGACTTTCAGACGCACCCAAAACAGCATATTTCGTGAAATATGGACTCGTGAAGTGTTTGTGTGTGTGCATAGCAATTTATTATGTGTAGAGAGGACGAAAGAGGAAAAAAAAATCGCAAAGCACATTTTCCCTCCCTTTCCGCTTTTATTCTTTTAGAGCCTGTAATTTTTTATGAGCTTCAATCAACCCCCGTCGAAGGTTTTTATTCTTCTTATAACCGCTACCCTGTGATCATAGTGCAAGTGGAGTGGGTACGAGTGTGGCACTAACTACAGCACGAAAACACATTTCATCGTTTTTTACGATGCCACATAAAACCCCGAGAAAATATATTATTATCCTATTTCGCCTTTCATTCTTCCCCTCTCACTCTCTCATAGACCATTTCATAGTTGACTGTGTATATCCTCGCATATTATTAATGCCATCAAACATATCAGATAGATCAGAGAATGAGAGTGAGGGGGACATAAAAATTCAACACCAACCATCAACGACGACGACGACAAAAGCGAGAGATCGGGGTTGATTGCGATGCGGGAAAGACGAAGAGCAGAGTATTATTGCTGTTGTTTCAGCTTAAGCGTCCTTGAGAGTGAATGAAAACACGCAGTCAAACATGAGACGAGAGTGATTTTTATCATCGTACGGTGAGCGTTTTCATGGGATTTTGTGGAATGTCATCGACGACACTTCACAAAATAATCACAACTAGTCTGTTTACCCATCACTGAGAAGCTTCTGAGGTTTAAAACAAGATTGTTAGTAGATGGGGGAATAGAAATAAAGTTTATCACACACAAAGACGTCAGAAACAAACCGAACCGTCTCATCTTGCTTTAAACAAAGATAAACAGACTCGAGTGTTTACTTTACTTGTCGCTTCTACCGGCCCCAAAAATTAAACAAATTTCATATTGCTCTCGAGAGTGCAAAACGTGTAGAATGGGACAAACATCATGAAACTTTATTGAAACATTCTCGTCCCTTCTCAATGTTGGCCATCCCCTTGATTATAATACATTTATATGTTAAGGGTATTAATTATTTATTCAACGCACATATTATGCTTTTTCATGTGTTCATATTTTCTGCCATCCCTCGTTCCCAAAAGCCACCCTTCGTCATCATCGCAACCCTCGGAAAAACATTCTCGCAGATAGCCCGAGACGAGTGTGAGAGGAGAGAAAAAGCAATAACTTTAATTGCATATTATGCTTTTGATTGAATTATTTTTCCTGCTTCTCTCTCTCCTTCCATGCTTTACGTGTCACTTTTGATCGTACGTGTTTTGCTGTGTTTCCCATCTGACTGTTTGCAGCCCCTCATCGCTCGATTGAAATGACACATATGGTTAAATCGGGGTTCAAATCATATTTCATTATGATCCGAAAACGAATAAAGAAAGGGAGACAGAGACAAGCATGTGATGAGGAGATTTCTTCACAAGGTGGTAAACAGTTTTATTATTTCCAATCAACCCTCGGACTGCTCACCCTTGAAGAGCATAAAATTGATTATGTATGAGCATTAAATGAGGTCAAACATTGGTTGTGTTACTGTGAGATAAGCGAAATTTTCAAGGTTTGAGTTGTTAGCGGAAAAAAGTTCTTTCGAGGGTTTGTGTAAGCACTTCGGCGATATCTCCGCGACATAAAGTCTCCATAACGCTTACCGTTTCTCATTTGTTTTGTTTAGGATTTGAAATTAAAAGCCCATAGCATTAGTCTTTATTTTTTGTTTGCGCGCCGGTCGTTTACTTATTTAGGGTAAAACTACACAACGCAGCAAATTTGTTTCGTGTAAATATTTGAACATTAATAAACTTTTTTTTTTGTCTCTTTGCTTTGAAAGCTGCTACAGGCTTTAGTCGTTCACCCTTCGCTTCCCGCTCGTTCGCCTGGCCACGCCAAACTGCCATTCTCAATAACAACTTGTATTGTCGATGCGCTTATATTCCATTGACAAACAGACGGCAAGAGAGAGAGATATTTTTGTACGTGGAATTATTATTTAAATTGTTCAATATTTACATTCTTATTAACTAAATATTGTTCCACATTTTTTTTCTCCTTCTCATGTCTCGACGAGACTAAAGGCTTTTCTAACAAATAGGAATCTTTAGCGTCACATGATCGTTGGGGATATGGAGAATTTCAAGCGACAGCTAGACACGTCATTCCGTTTAGGGAATAAAAATAGTTTTTTTTTATGATTTCGAAACAGCAAACATTAGTTTGCTTTTTTTCTGCCTTTTTATTGTTTACCTTTTATATATGATTTTGCTCTCGGTATCGTTGTTTGCTCTCGACAGGCAGCTTCGGTACGAGCACACTCTTTATTCGGCTGTGTGTGAAAACTCTGTTGTTTGTCAAATGACGAGGGAGAAAAAGTGAATTCAGAAGAATATAAAGCGGCCAGACGGGCCTCTCCAGGCTTTGAGCAAACAAAGCTTCTCTTTTTTTCGTCTTGTTTGCATAATTTCCGATCGCAACGTATCAACGTTCACCCACAACTCAGTTCGCGAGTTTAATGGAATGCGTTTTAACATTTCACCAGAAGCAGAAGCAATTAGCGACATGACGATATTCAACGATTCGCCCTAATTCATTTGTTTAGAAAATATAAATAACAAAACTGTCGGACGGAGGAAAATGTTAGCAGGCATTGTGTGACACATCGAGGCATTATATAAAATAGAATTGGAAAATGCTTTTCATGGCTCAATTGACATCGGCGATTTCTGATCAAACGATAGCATTAAACTGTCCAACAAAGAAGAGACAATTGAACATTCAATTGATTTCTTAATTATACTTCGAATGAATTTGTGCGGGTTCCATTAGAGGGCGTTCGCGTGACGCTTCACTCAAGTGAAAAATCAATATGCGTGAAGAGACTCGCCGTCATGTTTGATTAATAATTAATTCGAGCTGATAACTTACACATGTAATAAGTTTCCTTTCATTAACTTTACCCGCAACGACGCAGAGCATTCACGAAAAAAAAAAGTTATTATGAATAATTTCTCGTTCATTAGGGCCCAGGCAAACATAAAAATATAATTACGTTTAATGGCTTTACATGAACAGCGAAGCAAATGAATGAAGAGAGAACACGATGAAGAAGATGTTGCATTAAATTGAGTTGAATCCACTGACGGATTAATATTCAGCGTCAGCACATATTTAAGCTTGAGCGGAGAAGACGATGAAAGCAGAGACAAAAAGAACGCTGTTTACAACGCGTTTCAAAGCCTAAACTCTTTCTCTTTGCCCTCATCGCGATCCGCAACGAAACGGTAATATAATAATTAAATAAACCATCCGAAAAGAGAGAACGAAAAATCGAGGAATCCACAAACAACAACAACAACCACGCCGTCGTCATTAGGGCTCATGAAATTACAATAATTTCATAATAGAGCCTCGCGAGAGTAGATTGAGTTTTAAGTGGAACATGAAGACAAGAAAGGAAAAGAATGAAAGAACTATTTTTATAGAACAAAAGACGAAGAAGAATGTGATCGACGCGAGAAGTAGAAGAAAGAGGAATGAACAAAAGTGTAATTTAACCAACCATGAAGTAATTTATCGTGCGAATTTCAACAGAAGATTGCTACGTTCTACGAACCGACATTAAAAAATATTAAAATGTAGTTAATTGCCCGGCAAGTTAATGCTTGAAACTTTCAAACATATCGCGAAACTAAGTAGCCGCTAGAGAACTCATGAAGCGTAACGAGCAAACAAAGTCGAGAGAGCTCAAGTTGTCCGACGACGACGACAAAAAAATAATTCAACGACACGCTAAGACTTTTCATTAATTTGCGACTCGAATGAAAGCGATAACTGATGGAAACGCGATGAAGTGTGTGAATGCTCGTTCAACTGTGACTCTCACGAGGTCTCAAGTTTTGTCAGAAGATTATTAATTTACAGAGCTTTAATATGTCTCAAGTGTTGTCGTCGACAGATTGTCGACCAAAGCTTTATCAGCGTTCTCTTGTCTTCTTCTTCGACAACTTGAAATGTGCTCACGATTCATACATCGCAAAACCTGAATCAGCACGTCACGTAAAGAAATAAAAGGCTTGTAAGTGATAATAAAGCGCTTGAACTTTGCCAAGCAATCTCACTGCTTGACCACATTAACTTTAATCGAAGTCGAGTGTATAGCGCGACTTCAATAATTTACTGATAGCGGCTTTGAATGCTAGACTGGGAGGGAAAATAAATGAATCGCTGACCGTTTAGCATTAATTATCAAGTCTACATTGCATAACCGACACAAAGTCAAATGTCGATTCGAACTTTGTTCATTTCTCTTTCCCCTCTACGGCTGGTCACGTCTTTACATGCACACGAAAGTAATTACTCAACACGGTCCACTAACGTTCCTTGCATAGTCACTCGAGCGAGCATCAAAGATAATTAAAAACTCGACGACAGAAAGTTAAAATCGTTCGCTTGTTAAATGAGTCTCAATCAATTATTCATTGGAATCCGAAAGCTCTCGATTTTTTGGACGTAATTAATTACAAACAATGCTCCATAAATGTCGCGTTAATAACCCTTTTTTGAAGAGTGAACTGTTGGTTGAAGGGGGGACGGGCTGAGGTAAGCCGTATAATGATACCAATTCGTGTAATTGCTCAAGTGAGAGGGAGGGGAAGGGGAGCATGCCTCAAACCGAAAAACGTGACGAAAAACAATAACGACGAAGAGGAAAATAATTTTTTAATACAATTTTAAATGCCCCTTGGAGCTACGAGCGGAGGAATTTAATGATTTTATCAGCGGCTAAAGGCTGTTAATTCTTTATTACGTCTCGTTCGCGTACATTTTCCTCTCTTCGCTCATCAAGGCAAGGCGCTAGATCACAGATTTGTTGTGTCTGATAATGAAAATAAAAAAACAAAAACATTACAATTATTGCCTCGGTCGAACAGCAGCGGGTAATCTGTTCAGTAGCAACTCAACTCTAGCGGACGAATTATACTCGCTTAATTACATTAATTAGCTATGAAACATTCCTTCATAAAGTTATTCTTGAATCGAGGAAAATCACTTTAGCGAATGAAGTTATCTGTTCACAGCAATCAAAACTCTACGACTCGACTGATTTCTCTCTCCCATTCTCGGTTATTTTCATTACATGGCGGCTAGCAAAGTGATTAATTGAAGTCTAAGCGCGCGAGTCGCTGTCGAGTTTCAAAAATAGCTTTTTACGGTCAGCTTTACATTGCATTGTCGCCGTATCAAAGCGCAGACTTGAGTCTTCGGGCAGGTTATTAGCAATTCATTTATCAAAATGTCACTGCATAGAAGCACCGAGGGAGGTCTAAGCCGCTCAGTTTCCCGCTCCACGTGTGCTAGCTCCAAAAGCAATAACTAATAATGTATAATTCACGTATTCCAGGGAGGACTGATCGATCAGTGGAGTTTGAACGATTGGAAACTTAATCTTGATAACCTAACTGACGAACATATTCCACAATTCAATGAACCTCGGATTATAATTCATGCATTATCGAAGTGAACAATAACAGTCGCATCTTGTTTAGATGACAAACAAGCAGTCCAGACAAGCACAAAAGCATCAGCAACAACTTCATTTGAGCCGCAAATCATTTGGGGACACAATACAAAAACTAATGAAAAAATCATAATGAAAATTGAAAATGTTATGTACATTCGATGGGAAGCGAGAGAGTGAGTTAGACATAGAACTGTGTTGTGTTTCGAGGCTCTCCTAATTTGTTTCAATAATGACATACAAGCTCGGATGAATTATCTAATAATAATATTGCTACGGTACTCTCGAGCGAGCTCTAGTTTTCCTGTGCTCACACAACATAATAACAAACATTGATCATGTCGCTTCTCTTTCTCCTCCTCATCTCTACATAAATTTTAACAAACTAATAGAATTTCCATTCCGCCCGAATCGAATTTATAATTATAATTGTTTGCATGTATGTTCTACAATTATTTGCGGGAATCAGACTTGTCGGATGGACGTGAGGTGAGTGGTAGAAGGCGGAAATGTGTATCTAATCGATTCTAATTGCACAATGGAAAGTATAAGCTCGAAAGACTCTCAGATTACAATTAATTTCCAGGTAAATGGTTGTTTAGTGAAGTGCGGGGAGTAGTTTGGCGTTGTTAGTCGTCTCTCCTCTCTCATGATATTACACTAAGCACGAAGCTCCAATTACCAGAAGTTTTTGCGACGCTGCTGTCAAGTAGCTCCATCACATCGTTGACTCTAAACATTGCCGAAGCAATTACGCTTTTCAATTTATTATCTTCGCATTAGCAACGAACAGCGAGACCAAAGCGAACAAGCTAATAATGAAAAACCGATTGCCGACTTTTGCGCAAATAATAACGTGTAATGCGATCGAGTCATGTCTCAATTGGAATTTATATCATGCAGGAAAAAGACGACAGAATGTGATACGTTACGGCGCGGGGAAATTAGCGAACGTAAAGGAAATATTAAACGGTGTTGTTGGCATCGTTCGGATTTTGTTTCACGGTTCGTTTAGCAGCAGAGACAAAGCAGAGGAAAAAAAAATGAATGTTCAGGTCTTTTTTAGCAGGTTATGATCATTAAACTCGTGAACATGAACTTCAAGTTGAAGCCGCAATTACCAACCGAATCAGAGAAATTAAGATTATTTGCGGTAATTCGAGAAGGGAAAAGCTCATCGGAAAGAGTGATCGGGCTAGAATCATTTTACCGCATCCAATTAAGCATTTCTACGAGCTCGGCGCGTCATTTGTTTCGCGATTTTGTCGGAGCGATAAGCTCAATGTTCTCCCTCCGCCCCTACATTAACTCCATCGCACATCAAATGTAGCGTGAAAAATTCGTAAATTAATTTTTTTTCGTTCTCTTATTTTCTTACACACAACCTCGAGCGGATTTCAAACCGTTTCGACTCGCATTAATGAGCTCCAATCGCTCTCTTCACATTTCAAATCAAAGCGCTAACGAAATAATTTACGATCGAGAATGCTTTCGATTAGTTTCTCGCTGCTCGAGAGTTTAGAAGAAGAAAAAGCTTTACGGTTATTTAAGTCAAATTTGCTCGCTTCTTTCTCTGCTTTGCGACGGTCGATTAACGGTTGTGACGTTAAAATATCGCTAATTGATTGGTCATTGTAAATTGTTTGGCGTGTTTGCAATTAGAAATCCATACTTCGCCTCTTCGAGCTTGAAAAACCACAAATCGTGGATCGATTCAAAGATTACGTCAATAAATTTAATCTCTGACATCATGATTTGCCTTTTGAGCACTAAGCGAAGTTCGTTAATCGTCTAATGACAGTTACGCATGAGGTCATCGAAAAGTGTCAACTAGAGAAAGAAGGATTGTCGATGACTAATCACATTCAATTACCACAGCTTTCGTCAATTACTGTTCACGACGCTTATTTGTCAAGCGATGATTTTAATTCTCATTCGACAGTTTAACCGCAAAACGAGGGGGAAAAAATGAAAAACGGCAAACGAAAAATCAATTACAGTGCAACAGCCGTGAAAAGGTGGCAATTTAAAGTCAATAGTGTAATTTTAATTGTGGCATGCGAGAGTAAAATGTTTGATTCTTAATCTGCGAAACTAGTTTTAAAATCCCCGTCACGCTAAGTGAATCGGCGACTACTAAAAATACCATAAAGTGCTGCCTAAAGGCTTTCGCGACAGCCACCAAGCGTTTCTCGTTTATGAATCGTTTAATTAACAATTAAAAATAAAACTTTGCATTTTATAGCAGCAAACGAGTTTTCTTTTCTCGGCTGTTGAACACAAAAGTAAATTGCACATCGCGCTCAACGAAGAAAGAATACAAATTAAAAGCGTTTGCCCATTCAGAGCATCAACTCACGACCAAACAATTTTAAATGGAAAATTATAAAATAAAATCGATAAGAATCGTGGGGAGGAAGCTTTACCATTGTTCACTGGCTTCTCGCGAGAGGTTTTTAATGAACGATTTAATTATGTGAATTAAACAAAACTGATCAATTATCATTCCGTGTGCATGTGTGGGGTGCAGCCCGAGAAAAGAGTTTTATGTCGCCTGGTTATCTTGATTTTAGTTCCATTTATAAATTGTGTACATTACCAGTTGAGTTTGAACATTTATGGTTAAAGGCGCAAGACATTCGCGGTCGGAATTTGACGAAGAAAAGGAGGGAGGGGAGAACAGCGAGTGACATGCAACTTGTGTGTGAATTATTAATTACATTTTTCATTTTACCTTCTCGAGCGCTTTTATGACGAACACGAAATGTCATGACACGACTTTTTATTCTATATCAATCAATCGACCGAGACTGTCGTTGAAACAAGTTGTAGTGAGCGAGAGAGAGAAGAAAAAAAAACATTTGAAATGTAAGCTCGAACAATATTAAACTTGTGAATTGTCTATGAACATATTTTCCATTTAATAACGATCATTTACATGATTTATTTACTTTTAATTCTGTTTAACAACTTGTTTTTCTGCTCGTTCTCAATTCATTCTCCACCTCTGCTTCCAAACTCGAATCATTGAATGACATGAAGCGAAGCGATTCCATTTGTAGCATCGAATTAAACCACCACAATGGGACTTCAATGGGAGACGCTCCGAACGTCTGTCACGTGAATCGGAAGACCTTGAGGTGCCTTAAACAAACAACATGAGACATAACTTCCAATTTCTTCTAACCGAATTAAGACAAGAGGCTTTGGGTTAAAAAGCGTAAAGCGAAAACTTGCTCCGATCAAGGAACAAACGAATTCCCATTCCGCTCATCACGAGCAAACATTCTTTTATAGATTTCCCCCAAAAGGGGATCAACAAACAGTCGAGAAGAAGAAAGAGTCGAAATCTTTTTATTTATTCAATCCTTGTTTACACTCTTTCCACGTCCAAAAGCAAGAAACGATGGAGAGAAGAAAGAAATGAAAACAATTTTTATCTCAGTTATGTTATTGTTTGCAAAATAATATACGAGAAGGAAATTTTTTATTTCATCCGAAGCTGCCTTTTTCATCTTCTGTTTGGCTTTCCCTTCTTCTTCCTCGTCAATTTTTTTCTCGTCCCATCTCCCTTCCACTCAAGCAAGACAAACTTCTTCGACAAAGAAGAAATATTTATTCAGCCCCAGCATCGATACACACGCTGTACATTTCATTTTGTTATTGTTGTTTTATTTCGTCAATATATTCGGGGTCTTCTCTTTTCTGGGGAGGATGAAAGAAACCTGAGATGGCTCAAGACATCGATTCAGGTACTTTCAAAAAGAGAGGAGCCTTCTTGTGCGAAACACAAACGAAAATTATACTTAAGGCACCGTAAATAACCAGTTTATGTTTCTCATGCTTATCGAGCGACGGTAGAGGACAACGATAATTTCACAGGCTGCAACGGGGAGTGTACGAAGTGTTTGTCAATCTTAATCTTTCATTATTTCAACGAATGATTGTTACGGTTCCTTCGTAGGCGCCCTCAAGACAGCCCCGAGTTAAAGAATCATTGAATTTTGTGAACTTCGTGAGATTATAATCAAATGCAACAACAAGCATTAATTCGACGATATCTTTGCTTTTTCTTTCTCTCTCATCTTCTGCATTCTCTTATTCTGTGACATAAAACAATTCAAATTGAAAATTATCGATTATTTATTTCAATTCTTTTCAAAGAAACATTGTTTCGGGGCAATGGAACTTAATGATGTTTGAAAGAGAGCTTCGACTTCGAGCTATCTTGATCCGTCGTGCCAAACGTTCCAAAGAGCAACAGTGAAATGTTTTTGGTTGTTGAGCAATTGAACAATCATAAAAGGAACACAAAGCGTCAAAGAGTGACGAGAAGACAACAACAACATCCATTCCGTCGAATTCCTGTTCCATGTTAAGTCGCTTTAGCGAGAAGAAGAGTTTATAAGCACGATAAAATATTATTAATGTCGAATGAAATCATTATATTCAATTTTGAAGGGAAATTTGTTGGAATCTCTTTCGGTCGAATGAGAGGAGGAGAACGAGAAGAACGAACCGTAGAAGAGGAAGAAGAATCTTGCTTGTTGTTGACTTCATGGGTCTGCGGTGCCATAAAATAAATCTTTTTTATGCGATGATTAAGGCAATGGCTCTGGCTTCTAGTGGTATCTCTGATTTTCGTTCTATCTTTTCACTTTTATTCGCTGAAATGCCGTGTTAAGGCAAATCGATTTATAGACGGGGGGAAAAAGGTTGAAGGCTTGCGACGATGAAAAGCGATGTGGAATGTGTTTACTCTCGATGATGGGCGCTCTTGAACATGTTTTCTTCATTCTACGCTATTATTTCGCACAATGGTCTCTTCTCTTCGTCTTTCTTTTGGTCGATTTCGAGTTCAAGCTTTACTCTCCACAAACGAACGATGAGTCGTACAATTTTCCTTTCGGAAATTGTTATTTTATATTTCTTTAATGTAACGATTATAACGTGATTAAATTGCTCGTTTGCTCGAACTCTCTCGAAGGCGAACGCGGCAATTTCAACAGCAAACATGACCAAATTAAATTTCGTTGCTGTCGAAACACAAACACTCGACGAGCTCGGGAAATAAATGGCAAAAGACTTAATTGATTGAATTTAATAACTTGAACAGAGACGAGAAGTGAACGCGACGAGAATCAATTTGTACGTCGTAGGAAATATTGAGGTTGATGATGTCAATTGTCATTAATCGACGATTTATAACCCGCCGACCCATTCACATAACGATCGTAGCAATTATAGAAATCTCTGACCCGTCGCGCGCGTACTCAGACCCCCAATACCTGTTCTCTTATTAATATGCTAATTGATTCAAGATCAGCACACTTAATTATTTAATTTATGTTAATCTTTTTATTATTGCCTCGTATTATAGCAAAAAACTTTTCTTCTCCCATCGAAACTGGTTCCATTATAGTTCTTTTCTCCACTCTCGCTTCGATTTCTCGCTTTTTTTTCGGTGCTGAGAATACAATTTATGGTTCTTTAATTCCGCCTGTTTTATTATCGTCATCCAGTTTTCTGTCTGCGCAGGAAAATGAAATAAAATATTGGATGATTATCGAGAGCGGTTTTGTGGTCGTCTTGGTTGAAGAGGGAGGGGGAGAGCTAATGGGCTCGAGCGATTTAATCAATTGCTTCTTCTTTTTTCCTCTTCAACTCGACTCTATCTTCATCTTTATAGCCGTCGTCGTCGTTTTTATTTCTTCTTCTTATGTTTAACCCGCCATGTGCATGAGTGACAATCGCTACCAATTACAAATTACATGTTTCTCTCTTTTCTCCACCATCTTCATCGTAATAACCACATAATTGTGTATATATCCTTCGCCTTCTTTCGCATCGTGGCAAGCCGCACACATTCCGCACGTTAATTATCTTACCATTGCCGCCGAGGCGAGTGTAAGAAAGAGAAATAAATTAAACGATAAAAGAACTACAAGAATGGAGATTTATTTATTTTATAATGGAAGGCACAACATTTTACTCGATGGTGTAATCGGGTAATCGGATTTGTAATGTTACGCTTAATGCGGCTTTATTTCTACTCGAAGACATCGAGTGACTTGGCTAGTAAGTAGACGAAGGAGGAGAGAATAAGAAATAATGCTACTAATCACTTCGCACAACTAACAGACTCGCTCGTTCGCTCGCTCTCACTTCCTTACACGCCAAAGTCTCGAGACAATTAATTCACTTATTTACTTCTTTCTGCCTTTCCATCTTCATTTGCTTCGTTTAATGCTTCTTGTATTGAATCAGTAAAATGTTTTTTGTCTTCTTCTTTTTCTTTCGCTTTTTTTATGATTTAATATTGAAGTTGAATTCAACAATCTCGCATTCGTATCGACTCAAGTCTCGAGTGTGTTTTTACTTCTTTTTATGGTCGATTGGAAACATTAAATTTTATTTCATTCGCCGTTCTTTCCCTCTCACTCTCGTCCGCTCCATTCTTGATATGGAGCGACATTCGTCATGCCATAACAATCGCCGCGACTGCATACACAATGCAATTTATTCTTGATGCCTTCTTGAAACGAATAATTGATGTTTGCTCAAGCGTTGTCCAGCAGATGGAGCTCGAACCAATTGTGAATTCCATCACAACTTTGTTCATGAATTCCCAAGAGCTAAACAAATATTTAATTATATCCGAGACTCTAATACGCTTAATTCCAATTGAGAATCGATTTGACGGGCAGAGAATAAAAAGTTGTCTGAGACAATAAACTTCTTAGAATCTCTCTCTCATTCTTCTTATTCTACTTCGCAAGTCGAGAAAATTGCTGGCGATCATAAAAAAATGTTCGAGAGGAAGAAAAGAGTCTCGAAAAACCCACAAAAATGAACTTTCTTGTTGTTGCGTTGTTGCTGGAATGGAAGTTCGGTCGTTTTAGTGCACATAACAATAAAAATTAAGAGAAGAAAGAAGATTTGTTAAAGAAGGGAAGGCAAAGAATGAAAGGCCTGAATTGTGAACAGTGGGAATCTTTTGAGAGAAGTTTATGAATCATCTGTCGCTTGTTGTGTTATATGCAAATTCATGGGAGTCTAATGAGATTTACTTAGTTTGACTTCATGAAGCTTAAGCGAAACTACTTAACTCGCTTTGATCTAATAAAGAAATTCACTCCAAATAAACGAAACTAACATTTACGATGAAATACTTCCTCCCTTTCATCAAATTTCGATTGAATCTTGAGAAAAAGAGCTCGGTCATCATAACCAATTAATAAAATAATTCGAAATGCTTGAAACGAGAATGTGATCGAAAGCAAAAGATCAAAGAGATTCCCAGTTAAATTACATCACAATTTAAGAGCCATCAACGTGAGTGAGTGAATTCGAGCGGAGGTCGTCACACATATTTTCCGTCGTTGAGCATAAAATATTCAATTTACAGACGTCGAGCGATGAAACAAGAAAACATTTCGCTCGCTCATTCTCCTCCGACACAAAACTGATTACATTAATTCCGCCTGGAAATGCTTTTTTCCTCTTCTTATCTTCCTCGCAACTGACGCAAAAAAAAACAGCAGAGAACTTCATGATATGTTAACATAACAATCGCAGCGCGAAGAAAAGCAAAGCGAAGAAAAATTATCAGCCCAACAGCGCTCATCCAACAACAAATCCCATTAGAATTCCAAGTTTTTTTTCTTCGCTCTTTTCGCAAGCGAAGCAGCAGCAAAAAATGATAATTCTTCGTTTTTTTTGTGTATGCTTCAATCTTTCTTCTTTTTTTCTCCGTCACAGTGCAAATGTCTCTCTCACTCGAACTCTTTTAGCCTCCACCCGACAACATATCCAAAGCATAAAGAAGAAACCCTCTTTCCATCTTCCTCTCTCACCGTGTTTTCGCTTTATGCCGATCGAAGCGAAATTAAATAAAGAAAAGAACGTTTACATTGTACGGTACACATATTTCGCTTCTTATTAATACTCAAGTATTCTTCTTCTTCTTTCCATCGACGAGAGGGGACGGGAAGGGGAGCTTTGGGGGTTCACTCCTCGGATGCCTGCAATAACATCGTTCAGAGCTCAAGCAGAGAATGAGATATAAACACATCGATATGTCTGTATGTACAGCTTTTTTCTCTGTTCGCTTTTAACAAAACCCGTACAGTCGATGAATTAATTTTTCGTTTCGAGTTTTTCTCTTCTTCTTCTTATTCTTCTTCTTTTTTCGGTTCCCATTTGTTGGCGCGTACACTCGATCCATTCTGAAGCAAGGTACACTCAATGAATCGCGCACCATGCGGTGCTTGAAACCCTCACAGACTTTTTTCACACTACAATCCATTGGCTGAGTGTACGTTCCTTTGAAAATGTATAATGTACATAAAAACACCATATCTAATATTATATTTATTGAGTGAATGAATGAATTGAAATTTTTTTGGTTTTCCTTCTTCTTACTTCTTTGCTTGCTTTGCTTTTTTTGCTCTCTCTGGCTTGCCCTGTTCCGAGTCTTGTCTTCTTTTTCGGCTCGTTCGTGATGATGTTTTTTTCGGGTAGAGGATCTTACAGTTTTTTTTCTCTTGGGTTCGCAATAAGAAGAACAGAATTCGTTATTTCAAGTTGTTCTTTTTTGGGTTTTATGATGCCCCGAAACTATCGAAAGTCGCCATGTGAGAGAGTGATTTTCCTTAGCCATGGTTTCCATCTAATTTTGTTTTTTTTTGCTGTTCTCGTGATTGCCAACCGTCACAAGATTGCTGCTCGCTACATGTGTCCATATATATACAAACAGAATACAAACACACACGCTCGATGTTCTAAGATGAAAAGTATCTGTTTCCATGTCTCGAACGAGAGCAACAACAAATCTTTCAGCTTTACTCCATTCTACATCATCGCATTGCCGCCGTTTGCCGTCTTTTCTCCGTCGCTTGTCTTGCTGTTTGGGGATATCATGTACCGAACAACAACATGACACCATCGCCTAATGGAACTTAAAAAGTAGATTTATTTGATGTTAAAAATGTTCTCTCTTGCTCTTAGTCTTGCCAGATGCTTCTTGCATGCTTGCGTTGCCAACTCGCTTCTCTAAATCTAATTGACTTTCTCCTTTTTTCTGTTCTCGAAGCGAGACGACGAGCTTCTGAAGATTGAGATGATGAGGTGGAATGGGGAGAGCGAGTGAGATTTAATGTGCCGAGCTCGTGACAAATTGAGTTTTATGCGGGGGTGTTTCATGGGTCGCAACCTCCGAAAATTGAAGTTTGGATTCTCTTAATGCTTTTGCCCTTTAACTTCTACCGTCATAAAAAAAAGAGAGAGGCGACTGATAATTATTTCCAACCCTCCCCTGGGGCGACGCAAGCATGAAGAAGTTTCGAGATAATTTCCAACCCGAACAACCGATGATGGCAATAAGAGTTTTGGAGAGTGAAAAAGTCGTAAAGTTTTCCCCCCGCAACTTTCACACCATTCAAAGCGAAAACGAGAGAGAGGGAAAGAGAGATGGAAACTTTGATGTGGGGAATGGTGGAAATGATTTTTCCTTTGTGTGGAAATTTACTTTTCAGTTTATTTTCTTTCTTCCTTCACCCCAAGCCACCCTAAAGGAAACACGGCAAAGGAAAAACAGATTGAAAAACGAGACTGTTTTGAAATTCATGGAGCGTCGCAAGTGCCAACAGTTCCATTTGGCTTCCCATCCACTCCTCCGCACACGAGCGTCTTATGTTCCCCTGTTATTTGTTAAAGAGATTACATTTTTCTTTTGCTTTAGAAAATTCTGGTCGGAGTTTTTTCTTTCAATTCGATTTTTATGAGTATTTGTACGTGGGTGAGTCGAGAGGTTGCTCAGCTCAGACGAATTAAAGGAGGACGGGGTAAGATCTTTGAACGTTATCCAAGCGTAAAAGAGAAAAATTCTTACAATCGATTTTTTCCCCGAGATTGAAAAAAGATTTTACAGATCCTGTGTGATGGGGGGGAGTTGGGAGTTGGGTGTGTTAATCTTCAGTCGAAAGAGTCTTTTGCAATTGAGTAAATCAACTCATTGATGTTGTGTCAACGATTTTTTTCTGTTCATCGATTTAGATTTCTCATTACTCGTTTCAACGTCAGCAATTGAGATTCTGCTACAGTTCACTCATTCCTCAGCTTGAATGAATAACGAATTTGAAATAAATCGAGTCGGATGACGAAGGCAATGGATAAAGAGTACACTTGAAGATGTAAAGAAGCAGCGACTTTGCTCGATTGATTTTGGATTGAGAGCTGCTTCTGTTTCACGAGTTGTTGGGGGGACCGACTTCTTTATGTGCGAAAATCAAGACGACGACAAATCTCAACGAATAACAAATGTTTACACAAGATGTTTTTTGCTGTCGCCCTGTAGGTGGAGAGCGGAAAGCGATCCGAAAGTAAATTTAATTAAATTGGGATTTGCATATTGGCAAGCGGAGTGGATAATCTTCGAAGATTTTCTTCCTCTTCTTTCTCGTCGTCGTCTCAAATGTCCAAAGCCGCTTTCTTTCCGTGAGCAAACTTCTTTTTTCTTCTCCTCCTCTTGCTCTTTATTGCTTGTTTATTTTTAGTTTCGCGTTTCGTGCTTTGAGTCGTCCCTTTTCGATGGCATAGCCTTATTTACTTGAATTTTATTGCCATGGACTCCATAATACACAGGTAAGTCAAACGTTAATGCATACCCAAGAGTCAAAGATGTGCGATTTCCAGCGCGTTGTTTGTTTTTCCATTGGGACAGGTAATGACTCTGAATGGAAACAAACCGAAAATGCAATTCTTTTCTGCTTCGATTTCTCTTATGGCTTGTTCTCTTGAAGTCATAAAATGCAGATCAAGAGACGAAAGTCATAAAATTTGTTTCACTTAAATGCGAAGCAGACTTTCGAGTACCTGAAATTATTCACGCCAGGCCCTTAAGCTCTTGTCGTTCGCCTCGTGATTCTTGAGAATTCCTCAAAATAATTAATTTGTTCAAAAGAGAATTAAGGCCGGATTTCAGGGGTGGGAAGACTGTCACAAATCTTTGCGAATCAAATGAGTCTTGAAACGATGCACGCAGCCAACGACGACGAGAGTTTTCGCCGCTTTCTCGCAGCAACAAACCGTTTATTTATAAATATTTCACTTATGATTCAGCCCGCTAATTTGTTTATTAATTAAAATTTTACAGAATGAATATTTAATCACTTCTGGCAGAGCGCCCATGTTTTCATTTAATTAAATTGAAGCACCAAACGCTGAATGGAGTCGACTCGAGTGAATGAGCGAAGACGTATAGCGAGCGAGTTTGTCATATTTTTCTTTGTTTCCGCTTAATTTTCGCCTCTCCACTACCGCAAATCCGTAGCGAAAAACGTAGCGAAAAATCCGTTAAGAGAGCACATTTTTCACACGCTACAATGAGGAGCAAAGATTTAAACCAGATGAAGCTTGTTTGTTCTTGGCGGGCGCAAACATTCGCGGTGCTATAATTAACTACACGACAATTAAAATATCACACAGTAAGACAACATCTAAGAAGACAAATAACTTTAAATCATCGAGGGAATCTCTCATGAGAGCAACAAAAAAAGATAAAAGCCGAATTTTTTTCGTCGAAATTCCACTTTGATGGACGCTCGTAGTAACTGATGATGTCGTGTGAATTCGACACAGAAGAAATAGTTTCCTTCGTTAAGAAAAGAAAAAAACTTATTTATGGCTGTGGATGGCGCGAGTTGTGTAAATATTTGCATTAAAATTTAATCGAGCACGAATGGAAGTGAAATCGATTGAGACACGTCGAAGATTGATACGAAGGAAGAGTCTGACAGATAGATCGAGTCCCTGAGCTGAGATGACTGTGACGAGAAATGTTTAAAATCATTTCTCTTATTTGTTTTTCTTGTTATGTCTCTTGAAGCTTCTTCTTTTCACGCATTCTTGTTTTCTTAATTTAATTTTCAAGCGTACACACAATACTCCTCCTCGCCAAGTATTTTCCATTTATAAAAGTGATACAGACAAATGAGTCTTTCTCGAGATTCAATCATCGCACTCTTTCGTGGCGGCGATACCCGCGACTCATCCTCAACAAGCAAAGAAGAAAGAGATCTTGTTTAAACAGTTTTTTATGATTTGTTTAAAACAAACATTAATGAGCCTTTGAAAGAGAATCATTGAGGAACGTTCTAAAAGTTCCGAAATTGAGATTTAAAGCTTAACTTTATTTATAAACGAACAGAGGAGAGACGCTTGATGATGAATTTTTCATGTCCAATTTAATGCTGCGGCTTTTGGTTCAACTAGTTTCCATCGTGTCTCTTAAGAACTCTGCTAACCACACCAAATCCCCCGGTAAAAACGAGCAGATGAAAAACAAGAAGAAACAAAATCTCGAACACAATCAATTTCATGAAATATTCAACAAACATTCAACAAAAACCGCAGAGAAGCGAACGAGAATAAATTACGAATTTTTAAGATGTTTTTCTTTTTATCAGCGGACTCATTCCTCTGTCTCTCTCTCTTTTCGTTTTAAAGCAAGAAAAAAAAACATTTTACAACCCAAAAAAATGTCTTCTTCTTCTTGTTGCGCAATCTGAATCTCGAAAATGTTCTCGCACATCGTGTGATTTACTTTAGTCGAAGCCGAATTCAACTCTTCTTCTCTGTTTTCTCGCTCAACATCAACACACATCAGAATCCATCAATTTTCAATGGAGCTTTTCATGCCTTTTATCTTCCGTCCATAACAATTTTCAATTTCACATGCGTCGGCTCTCGAATCTCACTGGCTTGAGTCTTGAGAAGAATTGAAGCCAGAAACAAATTTTTATTGCTCAATAATTTAAAAACGCTTTTTGTTTCTGTTTTGATCTTGCGGCCGAAGCGCGATGGACACACAAGGGCGGGCGTTTATGATGCAATTAAATAAAATCATCTTTCGCGAAAGAAGATCGCGAGATAATTTATGGATCATAACAAAGTAATGTCGGGCGCGAAACAAAAGTGCATTAGTATGTATGATTGTCGCTGAGTGTAGCGGCAAATCTTCATCGTCGTTGCCATCCCGCAATTTTAATTTCATTTATCATCGCGCTCACATCATCGTCGTCATGTGTTTTATTTATTCAAGAAATTTAAAACAAGCTCACGGGCTCAGAAAAATGCGAGAATGTTTTTATTTCTGACTGATGCTTCGTGTGTCATGACACTTTATTATTATTGGAAACCTCAGAGGCAAGAAAAAGTTTATTTCAAGTAATTTACACCATCACTCTAGCCGCGGCTCGTATTATGATGCGCTAGAAGAGTTTTCTATTTATAAGCGTGATTTTCTTCTCCAATTTGTTTCGAAGCAACAGCATCGAGTGGAAACTCACACGTTAAGAGAGGGCCTGGAGTGATTAAAATGTTCTTACATAAGTTTTCGAGAACGGCTTCAGTGTTCTGCTTGATTTTAAATTGATGAAGTCTTGGCGCGATCATTAAAATGAAAAAGAAACCTCAGCTTTTGACATTTTATAGACAAATTTTCAAACAACAAATCTCGGATTTTCTAAAAATATTTTCTCCCATTTCTTTTTCAATTTATGATCTTTTCACTCTGCTCTTTAAAAATATTTTTCATAACTTTTAAACTATCTTGTCAAAATATTCATGAGCGGATGGAAAATGTATTTACATCGTAAGTGGCTTGATGGGTGAGTGAATGAGTGAGCATTCGTTTTCTTCTTAGCTCGTCTCATGTGAAATGAAAATTAATGATCTGGTATTTTGGCCTCTTAAATATCTCATTTTCGAGGTGTGTCAGTGATTATCTGGTGTCGATTGGAATTCTCTTTTATTTTCGGCTTTGGCGAGTCGCGACGAGATGATGAAATCGTGCGGGGCTGAGAAAGAGCGTCAAGAGATTGATTGGCATAGCCACCAGAGTGGAATTAACTAAATGAACCGAACAACAAAACCAGAAAACTTATCTGAAGGTCAAAATCATCGAACATTCCCCACAGTCAAATGTATCGCTTTTCGAGCGAACACAAGAACGCAATCGAGAAAACCAATCAACGGGTCCATAATCGTTTTCGTAGTAAAAACATATAATTCTTCTTCTTTCAGTTTCTCGTGCGGGAATAAGATTCATGGGTGAGCAGCGAGCGAGGAAACAGCCACGAAAAATAATAAACAGAAATCAAAAATTAATTTTATTTTCCCTTCTCGCTCCTCTCCGCTTCGTTTGTTGTTTTGTCAGAGGCTCATCGTCGTCGTCGGTTACGAGAAGGCAACTGAAAAGCCGATTCGGATGATGATGAAGAAGAAGTCGAGAATCTCAAATAAACACGAGAATCCCGCGAGCCACATCACAAGTCGTTTCGACTCTTTTAAGCTTTTTGACGCTTTACATATTCATTTTAATGGCTGATAATAAAATTAAAATAAACGAAACGATCGGAGAGTCTCGAAAAGCGAGAGATGAACGCGCAGCACAAAAAAGATTGTTTAAATTGTTTTTTCTTTCTCCTCGCCCCTCTTTTTGACTTCTTTAAGTAGTCGCCAGAATCTGAATGGATGATGGGAAATTAGATGGAAGAGATAACCGAGGAATTAAACAAATTTCGGAATGTTGTCGCTTGATTTATGTGAAGCCGTTGGCATGATGGGCTTTCCGACCCTACAACGACGTCGTTACAGAATCAGATGAACACATTTCATCGACAACTTGTAAGCTCATAACATATCGCGCAGTGCTTGTGGGGACTTTTCATAAGTAACGTGACGTTAAGTGGCGCTAAGTTAATTGAGACATTGTCGTACTTCGTGAGAGACAAGAGGATTAAAGGTGTTGGAGAGTTCTTGACCCTATCATGTCATTCCTCTGACTTTAATGTTCGTTTCAAATGAGACATGAGAAGAAAATGTTTTCATAAATGTTGTTTTAATTAATTGACAGAGGCGAGAGTGAGAGAGAAAAAAGAAATATCAGGTTGAAGACACATCTACCGGTTTTTATTCGCCGTTGACAGATAATGATCGTTCTTGTGGCAGATTGAGATCAAGATATTTCTTCATTTTATTCTTCATGCTCTTCGAGCTTAATTGAATGATTTCTCGGTCGATAATGGACTCGAAAAGAAGTGTTTTGTCGACTCGCTTGAGATGAACAAGAAGTGAAAAAGAAGAAAATGATTTTATTGAGCGGATAGAACTGATTGAGATTGGCATGGCGGGAGCTGAGTCGTCGCGAGACGTATAATTGAAAATCATGAGTCATAAACTGAAGTGAATGTCTGTCGAACGAACATTGTTTGCAATGTGTTTCTCTTTTTGATAGATAAGAAAAAATGAGTCGAAGGGTAATTAGCATGTTACGCTTCGTTGTTTACATGAGAATGTAAGGCAGAGGAGAAACATGCTTTTCGACACCTCTTATCAATATTGCCCGCGCCCCGCTTTTTCAGACGCTTTCTCAAGTAATGAACAAGCAAGAATAATCAGTAAAAAGTGTCAAGTGAGCTCAAGCACCACTCGAATCGATAACGACACGCTATGATAATAGAATCGGTCTCAACGCCTTATTTGTCCGCGAAGCTTTATTTAAAAACAATTCACATTGTTGATGTTTCCATGACGCGATGGCGATTACGACAAAAAGAACAAACCAACTGGTAAAAGGCACTCGAGAATGGAGTTGATCCATTAAAAAAGGCCTCACAAAAAATCAATCATAAAAATTTGCCAACAATAAAACATGAGCACAGCGCAAAAAGCCATTAAAATAAATCAATCGTGATAACGGTTAAGTGCCCTCTGTCTCCCTCTCCCCATTCGATTCAACACACGTTCAACTTACACACGACGAACGACGACTCTGCTGGGTAATTGCAGCGCAATGAACGATTCTGAACAATGAATGTCAGAGGTTTCAACTGGATTCACAATGAAGCACCTGATCAATGTCAGGTATATGGGAAATTTTTTTTTTGGAAAACTTTGCAATAAAGTGGAAGCCACTCGAAAATATAAAAAATCGCGTTATCAGCAATCGGTTTTGGGTCGTAAAAAGAGCTCTCAGCATTGCGTTATTAATCATTCATCAGAAATAATTTCCTCATCACGTAAAACGTTGATGGAACCACGTTTGTTTGATAATGACAAGAGAGCGAATGTCGCTGATATAGCAACATTCGAGTAACACAAGTAAACAAGCATGCATCGAGAGAAGTTTTTGTGTAATCAAGTGCCACTCGACAATTAATTTGAGTTTATTTTCGAGGTTTCGGAATATTTCTGTTTTTTATTTCCCTTCGGGTCGAGAAATGCATTCCGAGGCTTGAGGTTGGAACAATGAAGAAAAATGTTCAACAAACCGCATCACATAAACATTCATTGGATGGCGATGGACCCGAGAATCAATTTTGTGGCTTTGCCCTAGTGTAATTTTCAAAGAATAACCACAAGATGGAAAGTCTCACTCAGGCAATTTTCTTACCGCTACGCATCATGAATTTTATGACTTAACCCATCATCTCGTTTCCATTTCGATGGATAGTTAGAAGATGATTCTTAGCTTTTTGTGGTTGACGATCGAGCGGTTTCTCGTCTTCAATCTATTCCGAATTCAGATTATAGACTCGGACAACTACACCAATAAACAACAATCAGATATCAATAGATTCGAATCAGCTCTGACATAAACACGAGCACAAACTCTCGAATTCGCTTTCCACTCGAGTGGAGACGACCGTGTAAATTAACGCGACGAATGGCGCACCGAATTTCAATTAACAACAATGGGCATCATTCTTTCTCGTTCTCCTCCCTCCACATCTCAACTTCTTCTTATTCGCGATCGTCGCTTTTGTTCTCCACGGAGTTCTTTTCTTTCTTTAATTCTCATGAACATCGATTTCGCAGGTCTTGACGCGTCAAGCAGAAAACAATTCTTCGTTCGAGAGCAGCGCCGCGTTTTCTTTTTACGACTGCGAAGTCGAGATGGAGAAGAGGAATATGTTCATATCTAATTAAGCTTAATTATCAAGTTTTGCTTGCTCGTTGTTTTCTCATCGCATGCTATTTGATGGGTTGTCTATAATTAATCGAAATTATTTGTTGTGGAAACGGGGAATTAATTTTTATTACACATTGTGAGAGCTGTTTTGCTCGCGGATTTGTGAAGTGATTGCGAACGATTGATCTCGAATGCGGCTCGTTATTAACATCCGCCATCCCCGGATCGATTGGCTCACCGGTAATTATCGCAAATTTACATTCCCATGAACTTGAAAGCTATAAAAGCGACGGCTGCAAAATTGTTGATTGAATTAAAAGCGTTTTGCGGGCTCAAACATGCTAATCGACAAATTAACCCTTCGATATCGTAAAGTAAAGCAGCTTGAGAAGGATGCGAAAGCAGTTCTCCGTAAATTATATAATAAACGGGGAGAACAAAGGTCGATGATAGTCGAGAGGGTAGTTTAGGATTAGGGCAAATCATCAAAGGTTTTCGACCTTGAAAAAGCCGACACGAGTTTTTTTCTGGTTGAGAATCTGGAATTTTTAGAAGGGTGACGAGCATTAGTGACGATGAAGATTAGCATTTTATTACGATCGATTGAGTTGAAACGGCAAAACAAGTCTGAAGAGTCTCTCGAGTACTTCGTAGCTTCGAGTCGAGCACTTTGAAATCGTTCTGGGATACATCTTGAAGTCGTTAGCTTTAGCTTGAGGCAGTTTTAGCAGTTCAACATCGCAATCAGCGGGAAAAAAAATGTCGAAACCGTTGAGAAAAATATTGCTTCAACATCACGATCCTTTTCTTGTTACATCGTTCATGTTTGACAATTAGAAGCAGTGGCAAGAGACGAGAGAGCTACAAAATGTTCCAAAGCAATAATTAAATCAATTGACACTCTTAATTGTTTGTTTACAGCTTTAAAACTTTTTCAAACTCACACGAAAGAGATTTTAGCCCGGAGGGCAAACTTCTGCTCGTCGCCGTCTCTTCTTCTTCCTCATTTGCCATTTTTTATGTTTTCCTTTTGTGTCTTTCATGCAAACAATCATCCGAGCACTCTGAAATCGTTCTCTTGGCTTCTTGTCTCACCCTCTTCTTGCTATCTTCAGATTAAGTTCATAAATTTTAAATTAATGTTCTACACTGGAAGGCAAATATGCTTAATTATCGAAGAGGGGGAGCGAACGACACTTTCTTCTTCTCTCTACCGATTCACGCCCGAATCGGAATTTGTGAAGAGATTCATTTTCTGATACAATCTAATTTAATTAAGACAATCGTTTCAGTAAATTTCTTCTCTCCATCTTTTGCAAAAGTCTGAGTCGTCGGGTGGAGTGAGAACGATAGATGAAGCAATGGGATCTCCTGACTGAGATAATCGAATTAAAACTGTACACAAATTGTTCTTCTTCAACATAATCACACGACGAGAGACGAATTAACCACCCGACAAGTGAAACGGCGGCGGCTTTTGAATGTGTTTGGGAAACGATGATTCTGCGCTGATTGTCGCAGGTCATGAAATCGAGACTTCCAGCGTGTTTACCACAGTCATTTTGTAGATATACGCCGGGAATGTCGTGTCAAAGCTTGCAAGCCGATCATCCAAAAGACAATCGAGGCGCAATCTCTCTTGCTCGCGAAGGAATCCATCATTTTTTTCTGTTGAAATTCGAGAGAATTTCTCTCGAAGCTCTCTTATGCCTCGAGTCGAATTGCATGGAATTATAGGGCAACTCACTAATCACGTAGTCAATGAACAAAACTGAAAGCTATTTAAGTCTTGTAATTGCTCTCCGCCCTTTGTGATAAGCGATTAGACCCTGATGCGAATAATTTACCGTCGGCGTTTTCTTTCCACACACGTTGATGATGATAACAAACATTATCGTCGCTCGCATTGCAATTTGGGGTTTTGTGTACTTACCGCAGACGGATGCCTGTTCGTTGGAGCCGTTGGATACATGCCGTTTGATCGTTTTAAATTCAGCTTAACGTTTATGTAAATCCAAAAAGTTGAGGGAAGGTGGTCGTCAAATTAGTTAATAAACTTTTTCACGATTTTTTTTATATTTCTTTGAGTTGAAGTAATAAACTTCACTTCTTATTTTTCTTTTTCACTCGTTAGATATTTATTTTCATTTGATTTCCGGTTGGAAAAGCGAAGGGAAATTTTTACACATTTCTTCTTTTCCTCACATAATAATAAAGACACTCGCCACTAAGAATAGAATTGAGTTAATTAGACATCCACAGAATTAGCCGGTTATTAATTATCTGAATCGAATGACTGCTCACAAGATTAAAATGACAAATTTCGTTAATTATTTTTTTTCTTTTCTTCTTTTTCACTCGACTGAATCTTAATTTGCTTTAATTGATTGATTGAAGCTCCTCGATTGCTTCCAACTCCGAAACTTGCACAAATCGATTAAATAAGCCCGGTGACGAATCGAAAGAAACACAAAGCTACCGTTATTCGCGAAACTTCTAATCAGTAAGCCACAAAATCGACGCGAAATCCGTAAAAGGTTGTTAAGCCACGACTGACAAAATACGACTGAACTAAAGTTGAGAAATCTCGAAGAGCGAGAGCGTAAAAGAGAGAAAATTGAAGCAGAGAGGAGAGAGAATTTGAAAGAGACAACAAGTCCACGTGAAAAAGCCGCGAATCAAACAAATTAGTAAATATCACGGAACAAAGTAAGTTTAATGACTTTATCGATGATATTTGATATCACTGACTCACCAGCAATCAAATTTAACTCAAGTTTATCAGAAACTCTTTCATTTAAAGAAATTGTTTACAAAAATGGTGAAATTTCTTTTTCCCGGTTTGATTGAGTGTGGAAATTGAAATTGCGAGCTTCATCGCTTAGCTAAAGTTATCCCGAGATTAACCTGCAAGTTACATTCTAAACTAAGAATATCTTGATGTGTTTCAGATAACTTTCGATTGTAAATATGGGCGTTTGGGAACTTGAATCCTATATTAGCAATAAATTGGAGAATGGAGTTCAAGAAATCTACATCGACACTGAAATCAAAGAGTTTGGAAAGTAAGTCAATTGTCTCTTGCATAACGAAAGTATTCATTTGTTTATCCTTCCCCAGGAAACTCAACGGTCAGAAGCCAATCCTCGTATTTGATGTGATGTCACTCGTTGGCATTTTTAAGGATGTTGAAGTCTCACTTTGTGGTGGAAACTATCAGATGTACATGCAAGAACTCGAAAGCTTGTTTCATCGCCTCTCTGGAGCTGAGCTTGTGTTCTTCATGGATGGCTTTGTCAGAAATAGAAAGCGCCTAATATGGACACGTCGTCAACAATACAAGTACATGGAGTCTATCGCAGTTCTGGACATGATTTACTCACAAAGATCGTTACATGCCATCGGCGAAAGATTTTCATCATTTTACTTCAACACTGTCCTCAATGTAATTGAGGAAGCTTGTAAAAAGTTCGGAAGATTAATCTACACAGTCGACTATGAATGCGATCAGGAAATCGCTTGGTTCGCTTTTCAAAACAAAAGAGTTCTCGGAATCTTCTCAAACGACACTGACTTCATGATCTTTCGAGGCGATTGGCGTTATTTCTCGACAAGAGATCTGACATTTGACACACTCAGAACAAAAGAGTTTAACAGAAAAGCTCTTCGCGATCACTTGAAACTATCGGATGGACAGCTTGCAGTATTCTCAACAGTAGTCGGCAACGATTTCTTCTTGCAAAGCGACTTGAAGAAACTTCATGATCGATTGAAGTTAGAATACAAGAACAAGTTTCTTGCTTTAGCAAAATACGTTCGAGAGACATGCAAAAAGGCTGATAATCAAGATATGCTGATTAAATCTCTTTCATTTGATATTTACGGAAACACAAAGGAAAACAATCTGTTGCGCTTGTGGAAAAGCTTCGATTTTTACAACATTAACTGTGATGTGGAGCTGACTCAAGATGATCTTCTTCGAAATCACAATCTCTTCACTTACAACGTTTTAAACAAATCGCCATTTAACTTTTCGACGATGTTTTATGATTTTCGTTATGGAGACTTCCCTCCTTACTACGATCTCTGTGTTCCTATGCTTCAGCGTCAAGCTGGAATCGTCTTCTGGATGTCACCAACTCCTGACGCTTTCGTTACCGTCTACATCAAAACGTCTCACACCATAAAGCCACAAAAGTTTGAGTTGCCTCCAATCTTTCCACAAATTGAAGTTCCTTTCTTGGAGGAACTGTATAGCGACGATCCAATGCTCGACAGTCTTCGTTTTACCCTTTTGAAATGGTCGATCGACTGGGAAAAGCTAAAGGACTTTTACATTGAAGACTTTCCCGACAACTACATGATCGACATTCTCACTTTGACTTTCATGAAGCAAAGAGGCGTCATCAGTGCAAGGGAAGCTGACATCTTCTTGTGGGTCATCAAAAATGTTGAAAATCGAACAATTCCAAATGACTTGGCGCTTCCAAAGTATCTCAAGCATCGTCCTTTCCGCTTAGCCTTTCTCTACGTTAAACTGTTTTCCAACGTCGCTAGATCGATTGAAGTTTGCGGTCTAAAGAAGAAATATTGGGTAAGTTCGTTTGAGAATTTTGCTAATGACGAAATTCATTATTCTTCTCATTTTACAGAAAGCTTGCAACTTCAATGGCGTTTTCTTTCATCACGAATACGAACGATTCTCTGTTGAACCATTTGATACGTTCCTCTTGCTAAATGAGTTGTGAATTCAAGAATAGACTCGAAACTCTAATTGTTAATCTTTCATTTATTATATTTGCTTTCTGATTACAATTGATTAAATAAAATTATTTAAACTTTAATGGAATACATTTTGATTCGTGTTGCTAAATTTAAATTCTGTCATCGAAAAGATTATTCAAGAGTTGGGACAGATGATGTGGCGTGTACCTAACATATTTCTCACGATTTTTGGCGAATTCAACTTCTGCGTAGAGCTCGTAAAAGGCGTTGTAATGTGGAACGACTGTCTCGGAGTTATCTCGCTTTAAACCTTCACGCAGCAGCACATCAGGAACGGATATAATTCGTTGGTTCTTGCAGCTCTCATCGAACTCCTTGTTGAAGTTGGCAAACTTTTCTTTTACAATCGCTCGGTCTTTGTCTTTCAATTTTCCACTTGTTGCTCTAGGACAATCATCAATGGGCGTTATGTGAATTAGAATCTTCTGCCATGTGGCTTGATAAGCGTTCTTCAGATCGTCGATCATTTTTAAATAACGTTTCTCGCAATCAACTTCAGTAAACTTTACGACATCAAGCAAATTATTTCGTTGAAGACTCTTCAGAATGAAATAAATATTGTTGAGTTTGAAGAGTTGACGAACTGCGTCGTTATTATAAATTTGATCGGCTTTTGTTATTATCGTGAAGTTAAGTTCAGTCAGAACTTTTCTAAAGTAAATTCCGCAAAGCGCTCGATTCTTCTGATCGTCGTTGAATGTTTTGAAGTTCATAATCTGCTGGAGAGGTTGATAGTAGACAGAATCAGACGAGAGAATTGGGCCAATGATCTCATAATAAGGATAGAGATGCTCAAGAAACCAAATTGTGTCAGACGTCAATTGATGAACAGTTGCATCCTTGGGAAAGCTTCCAGTTGAAGTCAGTGGAACTTGTCCTGAGCTCCCTTCATTCTTCACTGAATCAATGAATTGATCCAAAGCAGTTTTTCCAGTTGAATGGAAGCGATTCAAGACGCCACTTAGCTGAGCTTTCTGTTCTTGATTACAAATCTTCTCGATGTCTGGTTGCAGCAAATTAACGTGTTTCATCGCCGAAAAGACTCCGAGAGCAGCTGACCATTCCTTCTTGGAGATTGATTTAAGAACGCGGCAAGTGATAGATTCAGCATCTTTAACAATCATTTCGATAGATGCTTCACCAACTCTAGAGAAAACTTCATTTTGACGTGACGATGGAATGATTTCGTTGAGAATTTGACGCTCAAGGACGAGGAGCTTTTGTAGACCAAGAAGGAGAACTAAATACTTCTCAAGTTCCATGTCGTTATTCTCTCCATAAATGTCATCGTTTAAGAAGTTTTCGTTACTCATGTTTAGCGGCTTCTTAAGAAGATTCGCTTTCGCAAACATCTTATTTGCTTTCCGTTCAAAAATACTTTGTAGTTTTTTCTTGCCGCTGTCGCTAATTGAAGGGCGACCATACGACTTATTCTTTACTCCAGAATCATTTCCTAAGCTTCCAGATTTTTGATGATCTTTCAACATCATCAACGAACGGTAAATGATTTCAGATCGTTCATCACTATAGATCGTCATGTACTCTCGTCGAAGATTCTCATCAAGCCACTCAACTATGAGCTTCAACTCTTTTCGAGTTTCTTGTGGAAGTTGTCGAATGGATGATGCCGAATACTGAGACTGATCATCTGAAGTGTCTTCTTCCATATAAATCAAGTCTATCAAATCAACTGGCTTCAGAGGCGAGCTGTGTCTTCTTATCAATTGCTTAAAGTGTTGATTCAAGAAATCACAGCCTGTGTTGTAAAGATGAGTAACATTTTCCAGCTCTACTGTGCCTGTTCCAGTTGATAGAAAGTATTCTTTTGCTCTCTTCAGTCTATTGAGGGCTTCGAGGAATGAATCGATATTTTCACTGTCGGGTCCAAGCTGAATAACATTGAAATCATTGGTTGAAGTCGTGTAATGTTGAAGAACTCCATCCAATTTCTTTACGACAGTGTCAAGATTCTTCTGCTGGCACTCGAGGGATTTAGTTACCGAATATAATGGAAAGACATTTTGCTCAACCTGTGAAATCACTTATTAATAATCTGATTTAATGGTTTTCGGCTAAATTACCTTCAATAATCTTTGTTCGAAGTTTTGCAGAATTTTGGAGGCAGATTGTGTGAGATTGTTGAACTTTTCTAAGTTTTGCTCGAGTAATGCGATGTTCGTCCTTTCACGCTCAAGCTTTGCTTCGATTTGTAGTGTACTCGTCTCGTCCATTATTTATTCCAATTTAATTTCAATTTTTTCTCAATATTTGTGATAGTCGAACACCAGATGGGGTATTTTTCAAAACAAATCGTAGTTTCATTCCACGAAGTTTACAAAAAAAAATTCTTTTTCATAAATTCAAGGAATTCATCAATATGGAAAGTTTATTTGTAATCAATTCAACTGGAGATGTGTTCCTTGAGAAACACTGGAGAAGCGTCATATCGAAAAGCATCTGCGATTATTTTCTAGAGAAATTAAAGGTTTCAAGTGTAAGTGAAATTTGAGAAAGTCCAATAAGAAATTTCTTTAAGTCTGGAATCTTTTTTTAGGACGTTCCGCCAGTTATTCCAACATCATTCCAATCAACGAATCTCATTTCAATTCAAAGATCTGGAGTTTCATTTGTTTTTGTTTGCAAACAAGACGTGTAAGAGCCGATCAAACTTAATCTGACGTCATCAAATTTTAATCAAATCATTTTACCTTTTAGACCGCCGCTGTTTGTAATTGAGTTCTTGCATCGTGTAGTTGACACTTTTGAGGATTATTTTAGTGAATGCAATGAAACGATCATCAAAGAAAATTATGTTATAATCTATGAACTCCTTGATGAGATGCTTGACAACGGATATCCGCTCGCCACTGAATCAAATGTCTTAAAGGAACTGATCAAACCTCCTAACATTCTTAGGAGCATCGCTAACACGGTCACAGGAAAATCAAATTTCAGTGACACATTGCCTGTCGGCTCGCTCTCTGCTATTCCTTGGAGAAGATCAGGCGTTAAATATACAAACAATGAAGCTTATTTCGATGTGATTGAAGAAGTTGATGCTATCATCGATAAATCAGGATCAACAGTCTTTGCAGAGATTCAAGGCTACATAGATTGTCTCGTGAAACTCAGTGGAATGCCCGATCTTTCCCTCTCGTTCGTCAACCCTCGTCTACTTGATGATGTTTCATTCCATCCTTGTGTGAGGTATAAACGTTGGGAAACTGAGCGTGTTCTCTCATTCATCCCACCTGATGGCAACTTCCGTTTGATGAGTTACCATGTTACTTCACAAAGTGTAGTCGCGATTCCAATCTACGTACGTCAAAATATTCACATTAAAAGTGGAGAGCAAGGAAGACTTGACATTACAGTTGGACCGAAGACAACCCTAGGTCGTACACTTGAAAGCGTAAAGCTTGAGATTCTCCTTCCTAAGAGTGTCATCAACTGTTCGCTTGTAACAACACAAGGGAAATATACTTTCGACAACACTTCAAAGATTTTGCATTGGGACGTTGGCAAGATCGATGTTCAAAAATTGCCAAACATTCGTGGAAGCATTTCAGTTGCTGCAGGTGCTGCTGTCGAGTCAAATCCATCAATTAACGTTCATTTTACAATTACACAACTGGCAGTGTCAGGGCTAAAGGTGAATCGACTTGATCTTTATGGCGAAGACGTCAAATACAAACCTTTCAAAGGTGAGATAAAAAATTATTTACTGCTGCAATCAATGAAGTGCTTATATTTCAATTATTTCCTTTCAGGCGTGAAGTACTTGACGAAAGCCGGAAAATTCCAGATTCGTTTATAAGTCGGGAACAAAAAAATATTTCAATCTCAACAAAAGGTTTTTTTACGTTTCCATTATTTTTTAATCAATTTCATAATTTTTTCGTCGATCAATTAAACCTAAATATCGCAAATCATTCTTTTTTTCTTTTACCAAAAATTTTGTCTCGTGGTATGAGTCTTGGAAATGAATATTTACATTTTACAAAGGGTCGATGCTTAAACACCCACAAAGGGAAAAAAATCCTAACAAACCGTGACTAAGAATTGAAAAGAAACGTCGTTGAACAAAAACATGAGATTGGAACACTCGGGAAGCTACAGTCTCTTCATGACTGACGACAGTGCGTTAACTTCTTAACACTAACGCAGGAAACAAACTTTTTCTTTGCACGTCGCTTCTTGCTAAGCTCGGCCGGCTGTTGAATTGCGATCGTGCCATGATTGGTAATACTATGCTTTCTGCTGATTTGTTGAGTGGACGAGGACGATCGCGCCATTTCTTCAGCTAAAATAAGAGACATCATTAGACGAGAATCAGAAAACTAAACTATATTAGAAGCTACCATTCAAATCGTGTTCAGTGAAGAAAGAGTTGTTACTCTGGCGGTTCTCGTAATGATAAGATTCAAGATAAGGCAACACAGTGGAACTTCTTAAACAATCACCTGTCGAATGTAAAAGACAATTTTTATTCACTGGAGAAACTAGAAAAAAAAGTGCGACTTTACCCTTTAGCGGTGGCACAGGAACTGCGTCGCCTGTTTTGATTGGCGACGACATGAACCACGAATGATCGCGGATATTTTGAATAGTGAAGCGCTCATTGGCATCAAATCGTAGCATGTTAAGTAACAGATCGCTAAGGAGCGGATCTAGACCATCTGGGATGCTCCAAACTCCTTTTCCAATGTTCTCAAGAAGACGATAGATGTTGTCTCCCTCGAAAGGATAAAGACCTGTCGTGATATTATAGCTGAAAATTAATTTTTTGAAGTTAAAAGGATTGAATGGTAATACAAGACTTACAGTGAAACGCCCGCACTCCAAACATCGACTTTGTACCCAGAAAACGAATCATGGCCATTGGCAATTTCTGGCGGCTGAAAGGCAGGCGAACCTAAAATATATTTCATTAGCACAAGAGAAATATCCATTAAGCAAAAATGTTACATACCTTGTCCTTTTGTACATTTGTCATCTGCAGCGAATGGCTCTAACTTTTCAGCAACACCAAAGTCCGAGATCTTTAGTGTATCGTCGAGTGTAACGAGGAGATTGCCAGGTTTTATGTCGTTGTGAATTACACCTTGTCCGTGCAAATACTCGAGACCGTTAACGAGCTGCACAAAGTACTTATGTGATTGATACAGTGGCAGTTTGGAGAGCGGAGCTGAGTTTAACAACTCCTGGAGCACACAAACACAATATTCCATAACCAGGTACATCTTCTGCTTTTCCTCGTTGTAGAGAACGTCAAGCAGCTCAACGACGTTGCGATGTTTCAACGATCGAAGAAATAAAATCTCATTACGAACGTTCAGTTCGCCATTTGGAATCCGTCGAAGCTTTCGTTTGGCGAGAATCTGTAAACGAATTAAGTAAACAGTCGGCGGTCAGATGATTTTCACTTTCATTTTAATATTCGATTGCGGGATTTACCTTTACAGCTCTCCGACACAATGATTCTGTGTCCAGTACCTCTTTCACTTTACCATAACTTCCCTCGCCAAGCTTGTCCCCCATCACATACTTCCCTATCATCTTAATTTTCTCTTTTTTCTGATAAATAATTTCTTCCGATGGAATTTTGTTGAACTGAAAGTTGGAAATGGTCTGAAAGTCCATTTGTGCTATCTCATCATCAGTCAGCCACTCGACTGCTGGCGGTGGTTCAGCTTGCACAATTTCGTCTTCCATCATCCTTACAATGTATTCTTTGAAATCACAAAATTTATTCTCATTGTTTCTGAAAACCAAAACCTTCGGAATTAGAAAGCCAAGTCATTTTTAAAATTAATGTTGCCAGCGTTGAAAATTAAATTTTTGAATATATGTTAAATCTTCTTTTATACAAAAAATTCAAAATCTTGCATTCAAACCGTAGTTAAGATAAATGCATAAAGATAACTTTTGTAATTTTTATGAATCTTCTCCCAAATTGATTGTCCATTCATCCAAATGTTTCATTCAGGGTTGAAATCAAAGTTCCAGTAAGTCCTACTTCCGCTACAAATCTTCCCATTCGATCTTTCACATCTAATGCCATTCGATATTCTCCACTTGGAAAGACTGAAATAAGAGATCCGAGCTTAACTGTGGCGTTGGTTACTGTGATCGTCTAAAGAAATGATCTAAATTGAGTATTGAAAAAAACAACAACATAATAATCTACCGTGTAAGGACATGCATGGACGACCGTTGGGAAAGAATCTCTTACGACAGAGACCATTTGCTTCACTAAAATGTTGTCAAGTCCTTGGTTCATAAAGCCGCACCAATCTATACGAGGAGACTTCAACACTTCCCGAAATACGAATCCATATTTGTAATACAGTATGCCAACAGCCTTGAATGACATTGATTCAAATAATTTTTCTCTAATAATTCTGTACTTACAAAAATGTTGTTCATAGGCTTTTTGAATTCGACATGAACATTTACTACCGAATAGGACCGATTATACGACTTGACGTAGCATGAATAATTTGTATGAAGAAACTTATCAGATAAGTTACAGCGAACACTTTTGATGAGAGAAACATAGCCATCATTGCCACAAAAAATGCAGCGTGCAGTAAACACTACAAACAATACTGATAAAAATATTTTGAGTTTCATCTTTCACGAAAGTTTTCAAAAGACTCAACTAGAGACGAAGCAAATATATGTTACAAGCTCGTTTATATTTTAAATATCGATAATTAAGAAAAATTGCCTTCCTGTCTTTAAATTTAAAAAAAGTTTATGATCGCTGATAAAAAATTATTATTTCCAGCAAGTTATTTATTTTAATTCTTTTTATCGATTTTAGCGAGTTCACTAATTTGTTTTTGGATTTTATGAAGTGAACTCATAAAGCTCAAAGTTTCATTGAGACACGAACCATTTTGTTCTCTTATTCGTTGCAAAGCTTGTGTGATGTTGTACTTCTGGTCATCAAAGTTGTTTATCGATTTATATTCTTTGAAGCAATGTCGAAGTTCCCATTTGATCGAAGCGTTCTCTTGAATGAAATGATCTTTGAAATCTTGATCAACACAAATGTTTCCACTTAACATTAGGAACCTTAAAGTTTCCACGTTGTCAAAAACTTGGGGAGAGATTACATTGATCTCGTTGTTGTTTAAGAAGATTCCCTTGAGTTCTCTGTTGGATTTTACGAACAAGTCAGAAGCAATTAAGCTCAAAGTGTTGTTATTCAACCAGATCCACTGCAGTCGCTCGAGTTGATGGAATGTTGAATCTTCGAGAGCTTTAATTTTGTTATTTGATAAGCTCAGCTTTTCCAGATTGAAGAGTGAATTGAATGCAAAACTTTGAATTGTAGAAATTTGATTGTTCGACATGTCAAGAACCTTCAACTTTTTCGTATGAACGAAGCAGAAATTATTGATTGTTGTCAATCGGTTGTCATTCAGAAAAATCATTTCCAAATGCTCGGCTCCATTGAATGAGAGTGAGTTTATGTTCTGCAAATCAACGTTCGAAGCATCGAAAACTTTAAGCTGCTGGAATTTTCTAAAGATAAAGTTTGGAATCGAAGAAACTGTTGAACTTTCAAACTTCACTCGAGTAACCAAATCATCGACACCTTCACTGTTTGAGCTAAGATTTGCAACTCGTTGAATTTCGGATTGATCTGCATTCAAGTTGAAGCTTTCTCGTCCATCAAATTTTAAGTTTTTTAGTTCACACGTGACGTGTTGTTGATCCTCAAAGAAGAATTGATAAAAGTTACAATCGTAATCTTTCGTGTTGATGCCAGGACTTGACACGATGAAGATTAACACGAGACCTAGGAACCTTTATGGAAATATTTTCGTTAAAATCAAAAGTTTATTAATTTCAACTCTCGCCTGCCTCATAATTTATGTAAACTAACAACGTCGCCTTCTAATCAGAAACTGACACAATGGAAACAAAATATTCTGAACCCAAAATTATTCTTATCAATCTTTGAACCTTTTCGATTGGCAAATCTGAAAAATGAAAAAGTTGCTTACTCAAACATCATCCGAGACTGATAAGGGACTGTCACCAAGGGAAATCTTCAAACACAGTTTCAATTTCTTTAAACTTTATGATTTTTTATTTCTCATTTTTTTTCTCATTTCATTCTCTTTGAATATTCATTCATTCAATTTATGTAATTTATACAATAACTGTTAATTAAATTAATTGTATGCAAATAAAAAAGAGGATTGAACAAAAAATGTTTGACAAAATAATGTTTCAAGTCTTTCTCGTCAACGAAGGAAAACTTTTTTTATTCTCGATTTTTTTTTCTTAAAGTAACCGGGAAATTGCAGTCGATTTTCAACTAACTTGAAAAGCGTTTTCCTTCGTTTCAATTTGATGGAGAAATAATTACCGAGAAAGAAACGAAAACTTAAAAACTTTCTTAAGATCCTTGAAAGATTTTCTTCGTCTAAAATTACAACAACAAATATTTCGTTAAAAATGAAAACTTTTTCTCTCAATTTTCTCTTCGTTTTTATCACTTGTGACTAAAGGAATTTTTTATTTTCCCCAATTATGAAGGTTTTGCCAGAAAAACTTGACCGAGATTCCTCGAGCAAATTTCTTAGACAAAATCTTAAGAAAAAAAACTTAAGCTTTCGAAAACAAATTTTGATGTCAATTTTTGGCATTTGAAAAGTTTTGTGGAGAAATTTTCACGATTGAGAAGAAAGCAAAGGCTTAACAATTTTCCGTAAAAGTTCAATCATCGAAATTTAGCTTTCTAATGGCAACCAAGCATCGACGAATTCACCTTAAAAGCTTCTCTCAATCGGATTGAGTTTTTCACTCTAATGATTCACAATATTTAATAAATCTCGAAAAAAATGAAACTTTATCGTCTCTCGCATTAAGAAGCGAAATTTTCCTATGCGTGCGGCGAAGAGATGAAAAAGGAAATGCGAAACGTAAGAATTGAAATTGTTTATGTTGCCAGGGCGCTTTTAAAGTTATGCAAATTGAGAAAATTCTTTTTTTTTTTGGGAGTAAAAGTTGCTTTAAATGTAAATTTATCATCATCTTGTTTGGGGATTCTTAAGAGCTACATGAAACTAATCTTCAATGTGTTTAATCAATGTTCCATCGTCAACTTCATCATCATCTGCTTCGCTTATTATTTTTATTTACACGAAAACGAGAAAGAATGTGTCTAGCTAATGTTTTTTTCATCTTCTTCTTTTTATTCCTTTAAGAGGTTCGATTTAAGCTTCTTGCGTTGTAAAAACTTAAAACATTGTTGCTGATAATAAAAAAGTTCGGAGTTCAGCTCGCAGCTGCGATTAAAATTCATCAATCTAAGCTTTACTTGTGTGTATGGGAAAGTTCGTTCATCGCCCGGCTTTAAGTATCTTTGGCGAGCACGAATTGCTAATCTGAACGTCGCTGAGTGAAATTCCGTCCTGAACGTCAGGCGACCCGCGAAGCGAACGTTTAAATGCATTTTAATGGCATTTTACTTTTTACAGAATCTCATTCGGAGCTCTCACTTTAACTTTCGATAAGCGTTTCTCTTATATGGATGAACATGACTTAAAAACGAGGAAGCTTCCAAGTACTATCGGAACAATTTTTTTGCTTTTATTATTTTTCTTTCGCGATAAAATAATTTTCAGCCCATTTTCTTTTCTCTTTACACTTTACTTTGAAACCATTTTCTTTCTTTCTCGAAGCACAAAGAGACGTTGTCATTAAGAGAACTACCGTGTATGTTTTGTTTTGTGTGTGAGTGTTTAAATTGGAAGTGTGGGTGTATTATTGGTTGGTGTCGACGTTAAAACAGATGCTGATGGATAACGAATGTTGTGTTGTGATGATGCTTGAATGTAATCCTGACTAGGATTGAGACATGAATCGCGCGAGTTTGAGTGCGATGTGGCACGCAGAAGGGTAACGGCCGCTTCTCTTTCGGGACTTTTTTGCGCGTCTAGTCATTTTTGGCGGGGTGACTTCTTCTTCTTCCTTTTAAAGAAGCAACAACATCTAAAAGAAGAGATTGAAAAGTTAATAAAATTTAAGATTCTCTTGGGATGAGTATGATACTTACTTTGTATCGTCAACCGTTTCAACTTCAGGCTGCTGAGTGATCGGAGTGTTGGAATGACCGGCTGTTGGATCATCAGCATTAAGCTCTCCGTTTGTTGAGCTCACCACCTGTAAAAATTTCGACAAAAATCTCATGAAAACTCAGTGAAATTAAAGACAGTTCGGCAACAGTTTCGCGTTTGCTAAACATTTAGATGAAAACTTTCTTATTAGAAAAATGGAATTAAGTAATAAGTTGTATGTTCACACGAAATCTTCAAAATCAGATTTCGCTTTCTCGTACGTAGGTGTGAATGGGAAAGAAAGGGAAAATTCAAAATCCTTTGTGATGTTAAACGGAAAAGTTTTGTGTCGGAACTCTTGGCACGACTGTAAAGTGATTGTGAAGGAGAAGAAGAAATAAAATAAAAAGAAATTGAAATGTGAACACTAACTACGAGAACTCTCAACATTTCTTTGAAAAGTCAGATCAAATATGCTGATCAGCTTTTATAATCAATGATTTCAATGTTGGAAAGCTCTAAAATTGTGTGAATCGAAAGGAAAAACATTATTGGCGTTGAAGAGGAGAGAGCGAAAGGAAAAATATGTAAAGCAAATGGTTGCGGAAAAAATTATGCAAATAAAGCGATTGAAGGTTAAGATTCGAAGCTTTTTCTTGCTCGAGCGGGTTCATTGATTGGAACTGAATACTTTAATGAGCTTTTCAACTCAACCCTCTTAAAAATGAGCCACGCTCGAGCATCTCAAGCGTTCAACTGAGTTCAAATTGATTTCGGTGGGTTTCCACTTCAATTGAACTCTTTTTCATGCTCAGGCGACTAATTTCTTCATTTGACGATTATTCATTACGAAAAATATTTTCAAGATTACTTCATGCGATTTTTCGTCTTCTAAAATTAACATTTCAGCTAACAGCTTCAAAAGAACAGCGAGCTAGTTCGACTTCATCTAATCTATCAACTATGGCCATGCCATTCTAAAACTGCCATCGCAGCATTTCTAAAGCTTATTATTATTATGAAAAAGTTTGTTAAAACAAACCCAAACACACAAATACCTTGAAATTAATATGTAGAACATATCAAGGCAAAATAGTAGAACATAAACGACCAAAAATAATAGAGTCAGCTGTGTGGGTATTTAAGAAAAAAGTTTTTTTGGTCATTGACAGAGAGAAGGGGTGGTTGGCATATTGATACGTAGGGAGGTAAGTTAGTAAGAGAGAGAGAGAGGTTTTATTTAAATTGTAAAAATATTATTGCATAAATTGTTTCCATTCGTGTTTCCGTGTTTGATGTCGTAAAAGTTCAGTGTTCGGTGGCTAAGGAATCGTTGGGAAGTTTCGTCAAAGTTTTAATGTAAACACAACAAAGTTTCTGCGGCTCAACTTGTCTGAGCCTTTTCACAGCAAGACTTTTGTCCTTTACACTGAGAAGTAATTGCGAGGCTTTCCATTATTAACCTTTTGGGGGTCATTTAAATGAATCATTAAAGTATTTTTGCTCGCAAAAAAAAATGTTGTGACACTCACGACGTAACACTTCCGAACGAACAAGAAATTTTGTGTGTTTATGTTTCATGAAAGAAAAGAAGAATTTTAATTTACTTCTGCCCTCGGCGATGAAATATTGATTATTTCCTTCCCGCCGAGTTAAAAATTGAACAACCAAGTGTCATGCTGGTTGTGGCAACATGACATTGATGAAGAAAATTTGAAAAAAAAAACACGTGCAAGGGGAATTTGAAAATACTGCAAAGTAAGAAATGCAAAACGGGAAATGGTTTCACGTCAAAAAAAAACTTAGCCCAATCCTTTGAATAATGTTGCAAAAGAAAGAAGGAAAGCCCAAGCCATTGTGCAAACGACATTGTGTCTCATTGTTGACGGTCATGACTTTGCATAATGACATTAAGCTTTTCGACAAAATGAAAGCTCAAGGAAAATCCAATTGCGTTGATGACTTTGTACGTGTATGATTGTGTTAGTGGATGGGGGTTGGATGGTTTATTTGTGTGATCGAAAGAGAAACGGAAGAAAGGAAAACATTGGCAAAATAAGTCGAACGTACCTGCACAGATCCGTGCCGATCGGCTGGCGTCAACGTGCCTAGTGTCCCCTTTGGTACATCTGGCCATGCAGCAACGCCACCTCCCTTACTTGTCTATTTTCATATGACGGTTTTTAATCATCGGGAGAGGTCGGTTCGGTTTGTTACAATTGCATAATGAGAGTTCAGCCAAATAAGTTTTTCAGTTTAATTTAATTTCGAATGGCAATCATAATAAACGAGCGATTGTGTTGTTTTACGTGATGATGATGCGTTTTATCGACATCATTCAGTTAAATGATAAAAGTTATTCAACACACAAAATCAAAAAAGTTCACAAACATGTTGCAATGTAATGATGCGCATTCAAAGATTTCGTTTCAGTTTTTTTGTATTTTTTGTTTGCCAAAAGAAGAAAAAAATAAAGTAAATATCAATTCATTATGAAATAGATTTCTCTTATTTGATTTCTAAATTATTCTACGTTCTCAATTTCTACATAGAGAAGAAAGTCGATTAGTTTACTCATACGTTCTAAATCTCGCTTCTGTTTAGCTAAGTTATACTCTAAGATCATTAGTAGGTCCCCGCGTTAATCGAGTGGAAGCACTTGCGGTGATTTACGTGAGGATTTCAAAGGATTTCTCGCAAACAAAGCGTGGAGTTATTTCAAAGGAAAAGTTTCTGGCTTATGAATAATTTGGTGGAAACGATTTTCATGGGTTTCGTGTTCTCTGATTTTAGTTGCGTCTCGGGCAAAGAAAACTTGAATGAATTATTTACATTCCACGTAATTAGCGAACGTTCCCCGATGTTCTCAGAGCCAAGTAATGAAATCTCAATTAAAAGCCCTAAAATACTTGAAGTTGAAGTGAATGAAACGAATGAAAAGGAAATGGTTCTAGCCGAGAAATGAGGCTTCGACAATGAAGAAGAGGAATGTCTGTGTGAATATTTCCGAACCTCAAGAATGTAAACGGTATCTTCCATTTCGTATTCGTCGTCCTCGTAATTGAAAAACTCGCCATCCTTTGTCGCAAAAGTCATCGAACAGAAGAATATTTTTATTTTGTAACAAAAAGCAGCGTGGGTGGTCGCAAAAAGAAAAATCAAATCAACATCACAATAAATGAACAAGAAGAATGTTCAACGCGAATGGGTGGAAGTCTTAAAAGGAAAGAGGCAAGCGAACAACGGGCGATTTGACGCAAAATTAAAAGAGAGAGAGAGAAAGATTATCGCATGTTGTCGAAGCATTAGAGTTTGGATTTCCCAAGCAAAGTAAAAATGTTAGAGAAAATTATAATTCATGCTTCAAATAAACTAATAACAGTTTCCAGAAAAAAAGAAAATATTTATTGAGAAATTCAAAAGATAGAAAAAAAAGCTTTGCGTTCAACGACGGCTTATAGTTTAGTTCATTTTTCTTTCCGAGACATTTCTTAATTGATTTCTAACTTAGAAGTTAAACTTGAAAGACTTCGCGAGTTCACTTTGTCCAACACGAAATAAAGTTGCTGAAAAATGAATCTTTTACCTTGTTGGCGGGTGTGTGCTTGTCGCGGTTTGGTGAAACGACGTCGTGCGTGGTTTGCAATGATCCAACGGGCGTAGACTAGACAGAAGGGGGAGAAGAACAGATAATTAGTCACAAGCACAATTCCAAGTTTGTTTAGCTATCAATGGTCGTTTGGGTAACAAATTTAATTAGCAACTTGAGCACTAACAACATCGACACGACGAAGTTATCGTAATTAGCAATCAACTGAGCGATCAAAACTCAAACATTCTACCGGAGTTTCACCTTTTGAGACTTAGTCTTTACGATGTTCGAAGGCGGTGCATTCCGAAGAACTTTCATTGCTTCAAAGTTCGTGGGCTGCGAGAAATGTAAATGGAATGAAGAAGGAAGACGACAGGATGGAAGTTCATGCAAAATTCACAAACAGAAGAAAAGCTTTTTAATTTTTCATCATTTTCTTTCTTTTTTCTGAAGAAATGAGAAGCGGGGACCATAAATAATTCCACACAGCTCCTCCATCAACAGCAATACACACGTGTTGGTGTTGATGAAGCTTTTAGCTTTCAGTTTTTATTCGCAGTCGCATTAATCTTGCGTGCAATGCCCTAGGATATTGCATAATTTAGTCTTGAGAAATGTTTGTATATCTTGAACGAGAAATTTTGCTTTTTGACAGGTGAAAAGAAACACTTATAGTTCCAATGGTTGGTCGAGTGCCTGTTGACGAATTGCAAACAATCAATTTTCTTTCTCTACGAACGTAGAGCTAATTCAATCTCCATCAAAGTAATTTTACGTTCCGAAAACAAATTTATTCGGGAATGGATACGAATCTATTTGCACTCATGGACGCCAACATGTTGATCCAATTGCCCCCGACAGCTTGACGTTTAATATCATCCGAGGACGATAGAAAAGCTTAAAATCAATATTGTTCATGAAGGAGTCAACTGTCCTAAATATCATTTGAGCGCTCATGCAAATCATCGACCGTTCGTCTGACTTGGTAACAAGATTAAATTGAATACTGATATTTACCATCGTCTTGCCCGTCCAGTCGAATTCGCCATCATCGGTGTAGCCTTTGCGTTCAAAGAGATCTGAGAAGATTTTCCGCAGATAGTCATAGTCGGGTGTTTCGAAGAAGTCCAGTCGTCGTACATAACGTAAATATGTCGCAAACTCCTCAGGATGATTCTCGCATAATACCTGAGAAGGGAAAGAAGAAAATGAATGATGAATCTTTTTACTGATTATCTTCTTCAGTCAAGACTTATTAAAATCACAAAAGCTTGTTTTGTTCGTTGAAAGTTCTTCTTGTGCCCAGAGGAAAAGTAATTTCTCTTATTCAATGCTTTTTTTTTGTGCGATGCGAACTTGACTCGAGAAGTCATTAAAAGATTTCATTTTCATGCCTTTGAGCATGGAAAAAAATATTACAAGTCTCTTCAAACGAACAGAGAACAAAAAAATCGATAAGTTAAACTCGTGTGCACGACACTTGAAACATGAACTTACTTCGATGGGAGTCGCTCTCTTCGTTTCGCCAATTTTCTGATAGCGTTCTTTTAGCGTGTCAGCTTTGAGTCCTTGCCATGGTAGTGAGCCGCGCAGAAAGTACATAAACATATGACCGAGTGCTTCCAAGTCATCGCGTCGCGACTGCTCTTTACCCATGTGGGTGTTGATCGACATGTATCGTGCTGTTCCCGTCAGTGATTTGTGTTCCCGGTATGGAATATGTTTGTTTGTATCTAAGTCAATGTATTCTTTGGCGAGCCCAAAATCTGCAAGACGAAGGTTGAATAACAAATGTGACTTCGAAGGGATCAGAAGCTGGAACTTACCTATTATATGTATTATTTTATCACGTTTATTTGAACTTCTACCGATTAGAAAATTTTCTGGCTTTACATCCCTATAAATTAAATGTCGACTATGCACGAACTCGATCCTATGAAGCTGTAGAAAGAGAGAAGAAAAAAAAAATTCATTAAAGAAACTTTTTCAATAAAGTTTAAGTGAGAATTGAAAGTTTTGATCGTAAAGTTTTCAAAATTGATAACGAAAAGCATTCAAACATCATTTCATTTTATTAGAAAGCACATGCGTCAAAGTTAAATTAAATGAAGCTTCAAACAAAGTCTTTGAAAGCCTTTTACGTAGCAAATTATAATTATGAGCTGCTCGATAAGATTTCATAGCAATCAGCTTTTTCACCCACACAAAAAACGAACACAAAAGCGTTTGGTGACGCAATTCGAAAGAAAATAAATCTCTCTATTGAAAAGAAAAGTTTCAATTAAACACTGTCAACGAAACGAAATGAAAATTTATGACATTTCAAGTTATGACAGTGACAAGTTGTCTTCAGGGTTAAATGAATTGAAAAATCGAGCTTTTGCCCTAAGCTCAAGCGATGTGCTAAAAAGGGTTCTACATTGGCAAAAGCTTATCAAATTTCAATTTTGCTTTCGTAAACAGTCAACGTTCCCCTCTTTTTATTGTCAGTGGGTGGAAAGGTTTATGAAGGGACACATTAGTAGATTAAGTCATGAAACCTTTCTCATAAAACTTTCTGTGACTTATCTTACGAAATGTTATCAGAAATATGAATATTCAATTCGTTATATGGAATCATACGTCACATTAGTTTTCTCGCCCACACTCATGTTTGTCGCAATCATTCAGCATTCACACAAAGTGCCAATGAATAAATATCTGAACAAGCTGCTTTAGTTAATGAAACAGAGAGAAATTTATTGCTACCACATTATAATGAATGAAGTTCTAAGGAAAATCAATCAGGTTAGAAATCAAAAGAGATGGCAAGTGCTTCAAGTGCAAATAAATTCAATCATTCATTCGTTTATCGAAATTAAGAAGAGAAAACATTGTGCAATTGCGTTCTTCTCGTTGATGAGCTCAACTCTATTACAGAAGGATAGAGAAGAAGTAGAAGGAGGTGTTTAGTGAAACAACAGCAGAATAAATAGAAGAAATGTGTGAGATGAAAAATGTTATGATAGTTTTCCACTTGATTGGATTGTGTAATCCATTGGTCTACTTACTAATTGTATTGCTATCTGGATAACAGTTTTCAACGCAAAGCGCCGGCCACACAAATCGAACAAATCTTCAAGCGACGGACCGAGCAATTCCATGACGAGCGCATTGTATTTGCCACAGGGACCGAAATAGTAAATGTCGGGAATTCCTTCTGTTCTCGCGAGGAGCGAAAATAGTTTTTTTGTTTTGGTTGGAAAATAAAAGAAAATGATAAGAAAAATTAATTTACATGACGATGTCTTCTGATTGGGAAGAAGGTGATAAATATGATGAAGGAATTGGGGAGAAAGAAAAAGCAACGAAACGATACTGAGTCGGTCGTTTATGGAGATAAGTAAGAAGTGACTCTTATCTATTTTGTGGTCCTCGCTTACGGTAATCCTCTTGAAGATTATTCACTCGCATCGTCATGGTTACTAAACAACTATTTCTTCTCTTTGGTCTGCCACAGGAGAAGAAAAAAACAAAATTGTCTTTGTTCGGGGACATTAACATTAACAACAACACACTTGTTATCTTCTCATCGTCGATCAGAGTTACTTAAACTATTGTTAAACATTTGATCCGGGTCGGCTTGGCTTATATGTTTGTGGGAGAGAACTGGGCGGGGATCAAATTAAAACTTCATCGTTTTGTGCCAACATTTAGAAATTACAGACGTGTGAGAAATTTTAATCAGCAATTAGTCGTTTCGATGAATGAAGAAGAAAATTTTGTAATTTCTTGAAGCGCATCGAGACGAGGCGAGAAGTAGAAGATGAATTACAAACGTTAAACGATATCGGATTTCTGAAATCATTTCCGCCAATTTTATTTTCAATTTGCTTCTCTACAAACAAATCTCTTCTCAATTTCGTGCCGTTCAAGACGACGGCAATGAAAAAGCTTTCTCGAGAAGTAAAAATATATTTTAATAAGCAAATTTCATTTTCCGGGGACTATTCAATTTATCAAATTGTGGAAGCTCCTCAAAAGCATATTTATGAAAGGCATAACAAACTGCTTTTGTTCTCTCGTATTATGATAAACAAGGAATTTCTTTTCATTCTCCTTCCACCGGTCGAAAGCAAAAGTTTTCCAAATAAATGAGAAGCACGAAGCACCTCGAGGAATCCCCGAAAGTTCCTTAACTTTTGCTCATTTCGCACCACGCAACATTAAAGCGGCGCAAAATTTTCTCTTCTGTTCCGATCTAATTAAACACTTTCAAATAAAGGTAAACATTTAATGTTATCGACACTCTAACTCTCTAGGAAATAGCACAAGAACACAAACAACATAAACTTCTTTCCGTAATGAAACCAAATCAACATAAAAAAGAGACTAAAGTTCCTACTTTTAGAAGTTTGGCGGTGGACAGTGCCGACCCGTGTTTCCTTCATTCGTTCATAACCAAACCGTCGATGCGGAAAGAAAAAGTTTTCCACTTCAACAGATAACGTCGAAGGAGAGAGAAAAGCTCCAAAGAAAAACAGATGCGAGAGCTTTTCTCCCTTCGTCAAACAAAACTTGAATGCAACGACGATTCGATCTTCTCAACTTTTCATTCTTTCGCGGAAAAATGAAAAACTTTTATGTTTAGACAAACTTACTAGTTGTTTAGCAATCATGATTACAGTCTTCAATGAGAATTTCCGTCCGCAACTCGTAAATAAATCTTCTAGCGATGGTCCCAAGAGTTCAAGGACCATTGCGTTATATCGGCCACCGCATGTACCTAAATGAAAGACTCGCGGGATGCCCTCTGATGAGAACAAGAAAGAGGCGAAGGTGAGTGAGAGTTGGATAGGTTGTGACAATGTGTGATAATTTGAGGTTTGAGGGAGAAAATGTTTGTGAAGAAGTTATCCATCGATCTTACCATGTGATCCTAGCAATTTGTAAAATCTATACTCTAAGTGTAATTGTGGGGCTTTTGATTTCATGGGCTCCATTTTTATTGCTACGTGTTCATTGTTGTATAAATTTTTTCCTGTAAATGAGATAAATAAATAAAATAAATTTAGGTTTAAATTGATTATTTAATGTTTATAGCGTTGTGCGTGTTTGGCAAGGAACAGCAAAGCGGTTGAATGACACATAAAACTCAATAGCGATGGGGGTGAGTTGAATAACGCAGAAGTGGGTCAGATCGACAATCACTTTTCCACTAAATTAGCTATTCTCGTCAGCGATCCGAAGAGAGCATCCGTTTCCAACCAGCAGAAGGAAGTTAAGAACCCCATTGCGTGCTCTATATTCTCAAAGTTGTCACCAAGAAGGCAGACAAAGGACGGAGAAATCCTTTCAGCAAACGAACATCATAATTATTCCGCTCTCTTTGTTCGCTTAATTCGTTTATTTAAGAAGGCCACGGCGACGTATTTTGTAAGATTTCTCTAAACATTTGACGTGACAGGCGAAGGCTTCAATGTCAAACGAAGAAGTTCAATATTGTGAAGTGTCAAAATTAATTTATTGGATTACGAAAATCCCTGTCTTTAGATTAAGCTCAATCTAGATTATGTCAGCTTTTGAATATTGAAAGCTACTTCGATCTCGAACAGTTCGCCCTGTAGTGAAAAGCTTATCTTTGTGCCATTTCCGGGAAAATTAGTCCACACGCAAAAAAGTCATTAATCTCGAATCCACATGGTCTCGTTCCCCACTCCGATTATATCGTAAAATAAATTATTTTTCATGTCGTACTTGAAGGAGGTGAAGTTCAAATGGCGACATCAGCTTTGGCATCGAAAGCGTTTCCAAAATTTTGTTTTTGGGTATGTTGAAAATGTTTTCCGAGTCATTGGCGATCGTCATTCGAAACCTTTGCGTCACATTTCGCCTTTTGCCAGATTAAATGGGAAATCATTAAAGCTTTTGTCGTTGTTGACGCGCTAACAAAATCCGGAGTCTCTATGTGGCTTTAAACGCAAATCGCAATCAAAACAGAATCCAATTATTTGAGATTTCATTCGATAAGCCGTCATCGAAGCGCCGCAAGCTCGTTACCGTAATCGCTTTCAATTGCGAAAATGAGCAAATATTTTTTTTCGCCGCTGCTCTTTCGTCGCAATGTGGGAAAATTCATGCGGGGCTTCGACTTAATTCATTTCACGTGCGACAATAGATAGGAAAATTAGAAGAAGAAACTCCAGTGCGGACTGTCCAACACGTCAAGATCAATGAGGAAAATGATAATTCGAGTGAACAGAGAAATTGCTCAATTTTCTGTTCACTTAGTAACAACGATGATTTCTTTTTCCTTTACTTATGGAAAGTGTGGACATTGAGTAACGTGAGATAGATGAAATTTATTAGATTAAGAAGGCGAAAGAATGAGCTTTTTTTTGACAACTTAAGCATTAACTTGTCCACTTGATGTGGACTTAAAATATCGTAAAATTCCAACAGCGAACCTTCCCAAAGACTTTTGTTTTATTTTCATCTCTAATGATAATAACAAGACAAGACTTCTCTGCTGACCGACCATAAACCCAATAAAATCTAAATTGAATATAAAAATAAAAGGTGGAAGAAAAACAAATGAAAATCGATAAAAAGCTCGCGTTGACTCGCTTTCTCTTTTCGACCCAACAGATTTTCAATTAATTTCCAATCTAATTGAATCAATTTCCTTCGTTCACTGATGTGAAACTTAAAGCTGTTGTATAGAGCGTCACTAATTGTAATCAAACGTTATTCCGGTGGTGTCGAGATTCTCTTCAATCCACTTGTCAAATTTATCGTTCAGCTCTGGTGAGAAATAATTTTGCCAATCTCCAACTTTTCCTTTTCTAATAAACTTGACTTTGTTGTACAGTTTGTCATCGATTTTCTCGCGGATCTCAGGCTCGGCGAATACTATTGGCTCGAGATTCACGCATGAGTTCTTTTCCATCTTCTCAAACTTGACATGTTCACACAGCTTATCAATGTCATCAGTTGTCAATGTTCTATTTATTTCAAGATGATCAGCGCATTGTTGAATGACTGATGGCAAATCTCGTTTCATGTCCTCGTATCTCACGACAAGCACATTCGATTGATGACGTCTTTTATAGTACTCAGCCATGTGTAGAGCTGACGATCCGTAACACATTTTGTTTGCCAAAAAAAATTCCATAAATTCGTCAAAGGAGCAAGTTATTTGATATGCAAGAATGCAATAATGATAGAACGACACCACTTGATCTTTTGGATTGCGCATGGTGTACACGATTTTGGTGTCTGGATTGTTTTTCAATTGATCTGGAAGCAGGTGCCAGGGTAAATGAGTTTTAATGAAACGTCTTCCTTTCATTTGATCACAAAAATCGACGGTGTTGCCCTTCATCGATTCTCTATTCAAATTTGATTTAATAATTAAGTACAAAATTTACATTCAACGACGTTTCAACTCACTTTATAAAAATTGGTTCCTCATTTTCGGGATAAAGACACGAAAGTTCAATTGTTGGATTTCGAAAAACTTGAAGAGTATTTCCTGCTGCCTCGAAGTTTAAGTCATTGCCTAATAGCCAAAGAATTTCTTGAAGCCACGTTGAGCCTGTTCGCGGAAACGAACAGAGAAAAACGTCATCGGATCTTATTTCGAAATTCCTCACTTTATCGCTGATTTCGCGATATCGCTTTGGTAAAAGGCAACCGTGGCCAGCATCGACCAAATTATATTTGTTATTAAACGCTCGATCCAATTTTTTTATTATTTCCGAAGGCGGCAAGTCCTGAAATTCTTGCATTTTTTTCAACGAGCGTTACTCCTCACCAAAGGTTCAAATGAAACTGCAAAACTTTAATCGTTAGACTCGCAGATATAAGAAAATTTGCAATTGCACAAACAGGTTTGGAGAGAGAAAGTAACTCGCATCTAAATGTCATAAAATAAAGAAAGTTTCCGTCATTGATGCAATTTTCTTCCTGTATCGAAGCAAATGTTCACATTAGATCAAGACATTAACGCGTGATGTGGAAATGGAAATAAACAGACGAAGATCAAGGTTGGCGACGATTGGTTTTTCTAGAAACCAAAAAACTCTTTTAATGTAAAAAGTTTCCGTTCATTAAAAGTTGATTAAAGTTTTAAAAAACCATAACTGAGCGCAGTGAAAAACTTTGTAAAGAAAGTCGAGGAACTCGGTCGAGAGGAGTGCGCGCGAGTCAGCATTATCACCATGAATGTCGGATGTGGGAGACGAGAGAAAAATCGATATAATAGGGGAAAGAATATTCCACCCACGAAGCGAATGAAACGAAAAACTTTCATTCATGCTTTGAAGCGAGAAGCAAAGAAGAAGTTTGCAACTTTTTTTCTCTCTTCGACGAGGCAGCAATTGACTGACTTGCTTTTGTTTTCGGCTTGAATGTCTGTGACGTCATAATATCATTATAAGCTTTTGTCCTAAAAATATAGCAACGCGTTGCGAAAAGCGAAAACACCTGTTCCAACATTCACAAGGGAACAGGGAGCAGTCGCTTGTTCTATCAAGTATAAGAGTTGTTCAAACTTTCAGTGCTTTGCTAACTAAACATTTACATTTTCTGCACTTGGGACGAAACACGTTTTGCAAAACGTTCGTCTCCGCTTGCATCGTCTTTGTGAATTTCTTTTCTCTTCCGGTAATATTGCGCATTTGCAGCACATGTTGGCAAACAATTTTTCCATAACAATCAAAAGTACGGAGCTCTTTTGCTGTATAAATTCAAGATTCGATTGAAATCTCTTTGCATTTCTATCTTCAAGATGAAGCTTTTAGTTCTATTTTTCGTTGTTGGGCATCAAGGAGTGAGCGCACAATTTCCATTCTCTAATCCAGGATTTAAGCTGCCATCGACAATTCAACCTACACAATCTTCTCGGATTCCTTTCGACAATAAAGTGAATCAAAGCCAGCAAAGCTCTCAACGGATATTCGAGCAATTTGTTAACCCGTTTCAGCTTCAAGATAACTCAGTAACGTCCTTCATTCAACCTTTCGCCAGTTTCTTCAACGTCAGCGCATTTCAAAGTTTTCTTGGTCATGAGAGTCTTCCGAGAAGTCTTCGACTCGACTCGAACATTGATTTCGATTCAGTTCCGTTATTGATCAGAAAAACTTTGCAAAGAGTCATTGAGCAGTTTAATTCAACTCTAAATGAAGCATCCGCGAGAAATCTTGAAAAGATTGAAAGTTCCATCGAGCGACTGAACGAAACTGCTTTGTCAGTTACAAACAAGACGATAAATGTAACAGAATCGACTATCGCCGATATTGAAAATCGAATCAATCAATATAATGAAACAGTTCGAGAGTGCATAGGCGACAATGTTTCTGATTACAGAGAGATAATCCCAGCTGTTCGAGATAATGCCGTCGAGTGCGTTCGAAATATGAGGAATGAAGGATTTGCGATAATTGATGAGGCTCGAGCTAATATCGTCGAGGCCATAAACGATGTTTTGAATGTAACCACAACAATCCAACTCTGCTCAAACTCATCCAACCAACAGAGTCAAATTGGAGTGTTTGGATGTTACACAGCTGCTGTTCTCAACATCCGAAGCGCAACAATATTACTTCCTTTGAAGATGGCGAGGAGTTATAGCGAGATGGACAAGTCATTGAGTTCATTGAGAGGAGAAATAATTAACTGTACAGTGAACGTAATTGAGACCGCAGCTGAACAGACATTGAAAGTAACGGAGACCATTGCTTCTTGCCTTATCAAAACGTAATCATTTAAATTGTCGATTCAACCCGCAAAACTACACAATAAAGTTCCGTTTCACCTCGCACTTAACACTTTTTGTTTCAAACATTACTCACCTAGCCGCAATTCACCGAAGTTTCCGCAGCCAATCTTCTTTCCAACACGAAAGTTTGGTCCAACCATGAGAACACCGCTCGATGAGCTGACGGAATGACGTGCCGAGTACATGTTTGATGATCCACCACGCTGAGCATTTGCTCCAGTTGCTGCTGCTCCAGAGCCACTTGCGGCACCACTAAAAAATGAGAAAGATAACGTTAGAAGGCGAATAATTAATGTAAACACACAAATTATGTTTAGATTAAATCACGTTGTATTAAACGATCATCATCATCATTTGCCACGAGGGTCACTTGTTGGATGAGAAAAGCGGCGGCGGCGTTGAGAAGAAGAAATAAACAAATCACTCCCACAAGTACTTCTCATTCACTCGGCCCAGGCTATTCAACCTTGAGCGGTCCAACACACTTTTTTTTCTCGACATTCGCGTCATGAAAAAGCTTTAAAAATAATCTTTTTTGCCTCTCGCGCGCTCTTCACACACCAAACACTCATCGAATCATTTCTACAGTTGTTTCTTTTGATATTTGAAAGAAGAAGAAACGTGGATAGAGTGAGAAGAAATTGGGCACTTCCTCGATTGTTACTCTGACTCTCGACGCGACCGCAGCGTAATCATCTCAATAGATCCAATTTAGAAGTTGTGGAGACTGGAATATTTACGCGAATAATCGATGATAAAACTCGGACATGTTTTAATCTTGATCTACTTTGTAGTTTGATGATTGCTTTCGTACTCTTCAATTATCGACTCGAAAACATTGAATCATGAAAGCTTAACGCATCATCGCTTAACTACATTAATTGCATGAAGCAACTGAAGTGATTAATGATAATTATGAGTGTCGCTGAGTTGTAATTGTTGGTCAGTCAATGAACCTACCACAAATTGAAGCGCATTTCAAATTACTTTGAAGTCAAAGTATCTGAGGAGTCGATGGAAAAGTTTCACTTTCCTCTCACGTTATCATTTACTCTTTTGATTCTTTAAAACTCGAGGGTGAAGTAGAAATTAAAACCGAATAAACTTCCGAACGATCCGATTTCTCGCAAGGAAATATTCCAACTGAGAATTGTGTTGGAATTTGCTTCATAAACTAATTGAGTCGTCGGAGTTTGCCTTATTTATTTCTTTCCTTTTCACTTTGAAACAACATAAAATATGTATAAATCGCATTCTGTTTCAACACACGTAAGGCGAACAGACATGAGCGCGCCCTATTTGTGTGCTCGTTCGATACAAAAAGATACAGAGCTTTGATGGAAATTTATGATAAACTTTGTACTCGACAGTCGAATACACAAGGAACTTCCTAGCGCGCCCTCATCGAATAAGCATCAAGTTTATGAAAACTGACAATCAGAAGGGAAATTTATGATGAGTCTGATTGAATGTTGACATACACAAAAGAATCATCGACATGTTGTTGATTAGACTTCTTGACCTTGAACCCATCAGTCAAACAAATACACACACTGAACCGCGAATTGAAACGTGAGATCGTCACTTCTCATTTTTGTAACAAGTCGCGCATTCCTATCAATCGGCGCCCCGAGACGAAGGCAATCTGTTTACAAATACATCAAGAAAATAAATTAAGTCACAACACGTGTCAACTTCGGTAAATTGGTCTATTTATGTTGAATTAAATGTTCACCCTCTCCTTCCCCTCTCAGCCGATCAATGTCGTTCGAACTAAAGCGCTTTTCATTTTTTAACAAGTTTTTGAGTCGATAATTCAATATGGAAGGCATTCGAGTGAAATACCGATAGAAAGAAAGCTGAAAAGCCTCAAAAAGTCCGTTCGTTGAGTGTTTAAGTCAAAATCGATATGTCGACTGAGGAAAGAGGTTTACAAGGACAAACAATTTTCACGCTATGATACATAGAAAGTTCATTAAACATGCGTTTCCATGTAATTGACCTCTCGACAACGACGCGGCTTCGCTTTATCTAACTTTCCACCGGGCTGTGCGTGTTAACGGGATTGCGAGACATCGTAATCTCATCGCAATCAAATAAGTGCCGTCTCAAAGCTTCCGTGCGTTTTCTTTGACGCTCTTGTCGTAAAATATTTTTTATTTGTAAAAGTCATGAAGCAAAAAAGTTTCGCGAAAGGCGTGGCAATTTTAGAATTTTTACTGCCCAGAAAGATCTCAGGCAATTGATCGCAACATCGCCTTCGATGACTTACAAAATACGATTTTCATGTTTGCTTGTCTGATAAAGGCAGCACAACTCTCTACAAAAACAAAGATAAAAGAACGAAAACAGATTGATAAGAGCACGCTCACACCAGCAGAGTTTGTTTCCATATGTCGCTCAGACTTTAAAATTGAGCGTCTCAATTGAATGAAGACAAGCAACGAGAATTTATTTCATTTGCATCTAAACTCAACTTAAATTAATCCACAACTTCAATAAATTACGAATTGGGGCCAACAAGGATAGGATTGTGAGCTGTTTGGTCTGATCGTGTCCTCGAAAATAGAAAGCGTTAGAAGCCCTCACACATTAATTTAAATTGCTTTCGAAACCACCTGCCGCCGTTCTAATTCCAATTCTCCTCAACCACTCGACCAGCAGTTTCTTCGACAGCGACTTGCATCACACATTGCGCAATGGGAAAAGCTAAGGGCGAAGAGCATCATTGAGAAACCCTTTTTCTCGTCTAACGAAAATAAAATAACTTTTTTTTAGATTCCAGTTCGATTTTCTGTCTGCTTGTGTTGCGCTCTCCTTTTGTCTGTGTTTATGGCGCAACAATACATTTTATGAATGAAACGGGAATATTGAAATGTAGAGCGCAATGACGAGAGCACAGGGTTGTTGATAAGGACTTTGACTATCACGTAAGTGTTTAATCAAATTGTAGAGCGCGATTCGACTTGGAACAACCTTGTTTAATGAATTTGAGACTTTTCTCTGCTGTTGACTTATCGATTTTGTTAATTGCTCAAACATTCAGTCGACCCGTAAATTCAATCGACTCCTTACGATAACCGTTCGAAAGTCGCTCGCTCAATTTTTATTTTTCAAGTTAAGCGGAGCTAAAAATAGATTGAAATATGCTGAGTTACGCTTTTCAGTGACGTCACACATTCAATGATGGAGTCGCAAAGAGATTAAGTAGCGAGAAATGTTTAGTGAAGAAGAAAACATTTTTTTTCTTCGCTCGAGCGAAATCACTTCGCGTAAGACTTTTGCTCCAGCTCAACTGACAGTTGCCCTGGATCGGCCCATTTTCCTCCAATCCACAACATACTCTCGTCTTGCATTTCATCATTATTTTCACTCGCTCGCGCTAATTTCTCGAGAAATCGTTTGCTGCACACATTTGCCAAATGCCTCACGAAATAAACACGATAAATGTGAAAGAAGAATATCTCAAAAGTGGATCGCTTTTCGATTCTTTCTCCTTGTTTTCTTTTTCAACCTAAGGTTCAGTCAAATTTGCCGACACATATTTCATCGTTACAGTGAAGATTTGTGATGGTATAAGGCTTCGGTTGATTAAGCGACGAAGGAATTTTATTTATCAAGATCTTGAAATATTTCTTTAGGACATTTTGAGTTAAACACAGGAAAGGTTGTCAGAGAACATCAACGGTAAACACTGTTTCGTTCTTAAAAACTATTGTGTGTCCAGGTTGAATTTCTTTCATTCCTTTTCCATTCTCACTTTCGAACACACACTTGAACTCACACTTTGAAGAGAAATATCGCAGTTCACACACACCCATCTTCTAATTTTCTTTCCAAAGAGCGATCATCGACATGGATTTATTGCACTGAATGTACAGTTTTTTTGTGTAAAAAAGTAAGTGTCTATTCAAAGCTCTAGTGACGTGAAAAATTCACGGGATTTTCTTCTTTTGTCGCTCGTCTAAATAAATTGTTCAAATACGTTTAATGACGAATGCTTACCTTGCTGCTTGTCGAGACATGTCGCTTTGTGGTTCTTTCCTTTGCATACTATTCCAAACCGGACGTTGAAAGTTATGTTCCTTCTCGACTTGACTATCGAAGGAAGCTTCTCGAGTAGAAAGATAAAAGTTAACTGGGCCAACCGCGAAACTGTTTCTTGGCGATTTATTGGTTGACGATAATTTCTGAAGCCTTTCTCGCTATAAGAAGGCTCATGTTCACTACATCATCTCTTTGCCGTAACGAGGGGAACTCTTTTTCTCTACTGTACGCTTCGCACTGTGTTTCGTTACTTCTTCTTGGTATTTTGCAATTTCCTTCTTTCTCTTAACAACACACTGACTTCTTTCAGCTTTTTTCTCTTTGCTTCACTGGCCGAAACACCAAAATTCATTAACTAACAAATAAAACACAGAATTAATTTCTTGATCGCTCTCCTCAGCTTTTGACGTTTAATCGCCTTTAATTTCACTGTAATTGGGAGAATTATTTGGTTGGTTATCACTTTCGATGAAGGAGTGGGGAGGAGATTGATTGAGCTAAACGACGAATTTGTTTGATTTCATGAAGAAACAAATGAGATTGCGAAAAGAATGTTATTCGAAGATTACTTCGTCTAATTAACGGTTCATCTTTCATCACCGCGAAACAAAAAAGTTCATTTCTGCATGTCGCTCGACTTTCGAGCGAATGATGATGATTCATAACTTTTTTTCTTGCATCAAGAATGGACACGTTTATAAATTTTGTTTGAAGCTAGCGCGGCTATCTCACTGGCTATCTCAATGAGCAGAATAAGAGCGAGGGGAGTGTTCACTAATCATGTCAAACGGAGAAATGCGTTTGCCGAAAATTGAAATATTTAAATTTTATTTAATTTTTGGGAGTTCGTTTGCGACTAAGCTACTTTAAATATGAAGGTTACATTATAATTAAACAATCCCCAAGGATATTTCTTAAACATATTGAATGAGTCATCGTGGGAAAATATTTTTTGTCTAACGCCCCCCTACGATGAGCTTGGCTGGTGGTTACGTCACTCATGAACCGCTCAACCCGTCAACCATTTTCCTAGCAATAGAACAAACTCATCAAACGACCCACGAAAGTATTTCTGATCCAATTTTTCTTCTATCAAACAATTTCGTCAGCTTCATCCATTGCGATGGCTTTTCATTTTTTTTTTCAGAGCAAATTTTTTTCAAGCCATTAAAAGCCAACGATCAATGAATTCTTACCCGCAATTCTACACCGTTGCTAACTAGCTAATTATTTGCACAGGAGTCAGGTGACTTGTGCAATCCTCGCACAGTTTTTATTGATTTTTAACTTGTAAAAACCGGATGAAAATCATTTTCGCTTAACTTCTGTCCTCCATTATTTAGTTTCAGAAATATTTACACTCCACGCTTTACACTACGAGCAGAATTTTGAGTTAGCGTTGCGCTAATTGCTTTCGATAACTAATAATTGATAAATTTGAAGCCGAAAACCAGCTGGATTAATGTAATTTATCCATGTTTTCTCTTGAAAGTCACAAACGAAGACAAAACGGGTCTGGAGATCGGAGAGACGGGGCAAGCACTAGTTTCCAGAGATGAACCGAATTGCAAAAGTTGAACCGAACGATCCGACGTCAAATTGTATTGAAACTGTAAAATAATTAATTTCGAGGACGATGGATGTTAGTGCAATAAATAAGCAACATGCAGAATCGAAGAAGATACAGAATAGAATTTTGAAATGGGACGACAAGGAGAATCCGTTGGCGAAGCTCGCAGATGACCAAATTGCTGTTATCAATGAAATTGAAGAGACGTACACGAAAGCAAAATCAGTGCAGAATGTAAATAAAACAAAATTCTTTATGTTCCTAAGCTAATCGATTGAATTTAATGTTTTCAGGCTGATGATGGTGAAGCAGCAGCTGCCGGGAGTGAAACTAAAGAATCCGGCGACTTACTCGATTCAGTCATCGAGTCAACTCCAAAGTTTCTAACGTTGTTCGATCAAGTCGACGATATGTTCCTCGATCAGTTTGATGACGTTTATTTAGACTTTTACAATCAACTAGAGAATCGTACTAAAGAATGTGATGCATTGATTGGAGAGGTGAGTTGGCAAACCTTTTCTAAAAATGAAAAAATTAGAGACAATTGAATTTTTCAGATCGACAACAGCTTAGATGCTCTGAACAAGTTGACGAAGGAATACGATTTCGTCAATACTAAAACATCATCGCTCAATACCGCGAGCGAGAATCTTATTCAAGAGCAGACGAAGTTGAGTGAGATCAGCGATGACATTCGATTCCGTCTGAAGCATTTTACTCAAGCTGAACATCTCACGCAACGCCTTCAAAATCCAACATTCACACCAGCCAGCGAACAGTTCGTTGACATTATTAACAGCATCGACGAGTGCCTTGATTACATGAAGAATCACGTGAGATTCTCTTTAACTCTTTTGCTTCCTCTTTCTAATCTGAAACTTTCATTTTAGCCAAATTTCAAGGAATCATCGACTTACAGCGTTAAGTATAAGCAATGTCTACTAAAAGCCATTCAGATGATTAAGTCATACGTGATTCAAGTGCTAACAGTAGCAACAGACCATGTTCTGAATCCTAAAGTGAATACGAAAGAAACTGTCAAGATTGGTGACAAGACGTCTGAAGCAGCATTCGCTTTGTTCTATGGAAAGTTTCAAGCGTCGTCAGCAAAAATCAGCAGAATCATCAAACTCGTCGAAGATCGCTTTGAGAAGAATCCAGAGTACGAGAATCTACTTTTTGAACTTCACCAATTTTATCTCTCGCAACGTTCGCTTATCATGAGTTCCGGAGTTGATAGTGCAATAAAAGATTTGTGTACGAAGCACAAAGGCGACCACTGTGCTCTCGTTCGATCGTCTTGCACATTCCTCGTTCATATTTGCCAAGATGAACATCGATTGTTCTATCAATTCTTTAGCATTCGAAGCGACCAATTGACCTCGTACATGGAAGGTCTCTGCATGATTCTTTATGACACCATTAGGCCTTTCATTATTCACATTAATCATCTTGAGACTCTCGCTGAAATTTGCAGTATACTTCGAGTCGAGATGCTTGATGAACATGTGCAAAACAATTGTGAGTAACTTGCGATAATTTTATGAGTTTACACAGCTTATTTGAAATGTATTTTAGCTGAAGCGTTGGAAGCTCTTGATCGAACTCTTCAACAAATGCTTCAAGATGTTCAGGAGCGACTTGTTTTCAGAGCACATCTCTATCTACAATCAGACATTCAACAGTATCATCCATCACCTGGAGATCTCGCATATCCTGATAAACTTGAGATGATGGAAAGCATTGCTTTGTCACTTCAAGAAAATCAATCTTTGAAACGAGCTGACTCGAGAAATTCAATGCTTTCTCTTCAATCAACTGATGTTGAACAGCAGTTTAAGTCTAGAACTGGGAATTCACCAGCAGATCTTCATGGAATGTGGTACCCGACAGTTCGTAGAACTCTCGTTTGTCTTTCACGACTCTATCGTTGTGTGGATCGACCTATTTTCCAAGGACTTAGTCAAGAAGCTCTCACTTATTGCATTCAAAGTCTTGCGACTGCGTCACAATCTATCGCAACGAATAAATCGAGCATCGATGGAAAGCTTTTTGAGATCAAACACTTGTTGATTCTTCGAGAACAAATTGCACCGTTTCGCGTGGATTTCACAATGAAAGAGACGAGTTTGGACTTCAGCAAAGTGAAAACAGCAGCATACGAATTGCTTCAGAAGCGTAAGCAGCTTTTTGCGTTGGGAACAAACAACGCGTTGCTTGAGTTTCTTCTCGATGGAGCTCCGCAAGTTAAGGAGCAACTTCTTGATTCAAGAAAAGACGTTGATCGACATCTTAAAATTGCTTGTGAGCAATACATCAAAGACGTTACGAAACAACTCGTCGGACCTTTGCTAACATTCATTGAAAACGCTCAGAACCTTCTGAAGCAAGTGCCGCAGACTGGCACTCAAGGAATGGCTTTGAGACAAACTCCTTGGGCTGCTCCACAACAGATAAGCTCACTGATTCAAGAGTCACAACGTAACATTAAAGTAAAACTCGCTGCAGTTCAGAGATCAATGCAACTCTACTTGTCGAACAAGGACACTGAGTTTATTCTCTTCCGACCGATCAGAGTGAGAAATAATTTTTTAATTGAAGTTTTATAAGCTTTTATTAATTTAATTTCATTTCCAGAATAACATCATCGGATCTTTTATGAAACTTGAGCAATTATTAATGACGAACGGTTACAGTAAAGAAGATTTAATTATCGTCAGCGTTCCGACAGCTGATCAAGTTTCTGTGATGATCAGCTCTGCGAGTCTCATCGCTGAATCTAATAATTATCAAGAAGCGGGAAGAAAAAGCAGCGTAAGTGAGGGAGTTTTACGCAAAATTTCAACGTCATCAATCGAGAAGAAAGTCAGCTTTGATCGAGGCATTTCAATTCAAGAGGAAGACGATGTCAAGCCTTTGAAAGAAGACGAAGTCAAGTCAGAAGAAGCTACTGGAAGTGAAGTTATTGAAGCGGAATTAAAAGCAAACAGTGAAACATGATAAAATCTATCTCGTTGCTTGCATAGAACTTCCGACCGAAAGCATTTAGTCGAACTGATAAAATTAAAAACAATAAAACATTTATTATTGCGAAGCCGCGAAGTGTCATTATCGTTTAACACAAAATTTCAGATTTTGATAAATAAGACGTCAGTTGTGGTGAAGATGAAGAATTAGTTGTCCATGCTGCCTAGCATCGATCTTTTCTAAATTTCGATTCTTATCTTTATCTAAAACGAAAACCAATAAATCAAAAAATTCTAGATTATATTGCGAGCGTGTGTTACCTTCTCGGATGTTGACAAATCCGCAATAAAAATCATGAAGATCACACGTTGCAAACAATAAAATATTTATTGTTACAAAGCTGCGAAGTGTCAATATCATTTAGCACAAAATTACAAGTTTCGATAAATTGCAATTTAGTTGACATTTCAATTCATATTTCATTGTGAACAGAATTTTCCACTGATCACATGAGTTTCATTATAAATCATCATTGCATAATTTGTAAAAGGTCAACAAACACATTTTCTTCTCAACTGACTAGCGAAGAGAGCTTTGAAGCGTAGTGAAAGTTATTTTCTCAGCCAGCTCGCAAAAACACAACAAAAAAAATATTTGAGAGCACGACAGATTTTCAGTTTTAAGACGATTGTCGGAACGTGAGGAGAAACTTTAAGCAGCTCGTTAGTTCGTGGAAGTGATCGTTCCAAAATGAGGAAATAGAAATTGCTAGAAAATAACAGGGAGACAGAAGTGATCTTGTTTGATCTCGACTCGAAAGAAAAGTCTGTTCGATATTGTTTATCATTGAATTCGATTGGTTGAAGTGATAACTAAACTGGAGAAAAATATTTTTAAAGAACAACCTATTGTTCGTCGGGAATTCAGTAGAATCGTGATCATCCAAGTGATAACCACTAATTCGAGTATTCAAGGTCAGGAGCGAGAATAAATAAAAAACAATATTCGACTCGCTCATTCAACCTCATGAACACAAACAAATGAGTGAATTAAACTTCATCGCGTTGAGAAGATGAGAATGTCTTATTCAACGTCTTACCGTCCACTTTCACAAGCTGCGACTCCAGAGGAAATTGCAAATGAAAACGACAGTCTCAGTGAGACCTCAGACCTGTTAACATCGTCATCACAAGATTCATTGGACTTGGTATTAGTTGGACTCGGAAATAAACGTAAAGTGAGACGAAAGAAACGAAGGAAGATGAGAGGCATTCAAACCTTTGAGGGAGCTGAGTCGTATGAGGTGAGAGAACGACAATTATCGAACCGGTTTGTTGATTGTACTTCATGCCACGTGCATTTCCTTCCTTCACATCGCAATAACTCAAGCAAAACTCTCGTGATCAACGAAGAGAAAGTGCGTTCGAATCAAAAGAAACAAAAAAATTACTTGACCGGTTTTGCATAGAGCGTGAACGACCGCTCAAAGCGATTCATAAATCATCATCCGCGTTTAATGTTTTCGTTGTTTTTAATTAGACTTTCGAGGAATCCATTAGTTCACCGAATCAAAGGCGACAGATTGGCGCTGGGAGTTTTCTCGCGATTAAAATGTCGTTTGATGTAAAAAAAAAAGTTCTTTTCTCAGCATGTGATGGCCCCAAAAAACCCGTTAGTCGTGCCACATCGATCGTTACTCGCTAATTTATCCACGAGCGATAATTTGTTTATAGACTCGAGGCATGATTGCGATTTCCCGCCATTCGTTAGACACTTTCTGTTTATTCAATATTTCTTTCAATACACTTCGAATTCAAGAACGCTTCCCGTTGATGATTGCCGGGCGGTAAGAGCGTCATCGAGAGACTCTCAAGGTAAAGCGCGAGATAAAATATTTCGTCGTCAGCATAATGCCGATAACTCGTCAAACCTGATGCTTAACGGCGCTCTGAACGTGATGCAAATTAATGCTGTGAGTGGAAAGTAAACAAACAAAGTCACCGCGAGAGATTGAAGAGAATTCATTTTCTCTCTCGCACATTCGACAAGCGGAATTTCCATGCATATGCTTCACAGTCTTCGTTTAACCGTTGTCGTGTGCTGTGCGGGAAAATTTCGGTTCCCAAAAATTTGGATTCCTTATCAGAAGTTGTAGTGGTCGGAGGTTTTATGGTTTAACTGCTATAGCCGAGCAATTCAAAGTTTTTTCGCTTAATTGGTATCTTCAAAGGACAGAACAACTGATTGCACCGACGACACGAGAACTCTCGGACTGTGTAATTCAAATATAAAAAGTGTTTTGTGTAATTTATTGAACGAGACGACCGTGAACGAGGAAAACTTTTGTGAATTAGTCATCGGACAATGTCGACATCTAATTCAATCGAAATTGCACAGAGCGATCAGGTAACGAGAAAAGATGAGAAGCGAATTAATTGTGAACAGCTCAGTGATCCATCACAAAATAATTGATTTCAATTAACGCCTTTGGACAATGCGTTGCTGAGCGTTTTCTACCTGGAACTTCTGATGATAATGAAAAAATGTAAATCAAAGCAAAAGAGGAGCGTAAAAAAGTTTAAACGTTCATGTAATGAGATGTCGATAACAATCGAGCTCCGATGTTCCGAATTATTGAAATGAAGTAGAATTTAACAGTTGACAATTAACTTTTTGTTCGCAACTGTTTGGATGGCCAGCAATACGAGGACGTTGAAATGTTCTGTTTGCTTTTTATTTGGGAAAGTTTGAAACTTTTTTTTTCCCTTCAGAACTTCAAGGAGAAGAAGTATCGCACAATATTTTAATTTATGCGGCTTATTAAACTTCTTTCCGTTCGCCGACACAATTGCGTAACTTTCAATGAAAAGAAATTAAAAGTAGCAGTTGAATAAGCAACTGAAGGGCTTTTTCTGTTGTGCAAATGTTTCAATTAAAAAAAATCAGTTTTAATTAAATTTGCGAAGAAAAATTTGAAATTATTTCCTCGTCCGCTTTGCACTCAATTTACTTTCACTTTCGATTTTCTGTCGAAGTATTTTGTGTGTTTGTGACCAGAATTAACGACGACGTGCAACGCGATCGTTTGTAAATTCTGCAGACATCGCCGCGAATGAAACAAACAAAAATCTGAATTTCATAAAAAAAGAAATTTTACGCCTGCAAGTTGAATAAGCAGAAATGTCAACGTTGCGCAAAATGCAGTGAAATGCATCGTCAAGACCTCGGAAATTGTCGGCGACTAATTACTTGGGGAGATGAGTGAGAGTCACGCTTGTTAGAGAACCAGCTGAAATTGATCCTTCTGTGAGAATGAATTGGCAAATTGTCTTTAAAAACGTTTAAATGATGTAAACCTAATTCGTCACTTATCGTGTTTAGGAGAAACGCAACAAATCAATTATAAGTGGCCAACGACAACAAGCGAACGTGTAAAAGTTAAGAAGAAGAAATTATTTAGATAAGAAAATTTCAAGATTAAGTTTGACTGCGAACAGTTTTACAATCGAAGAGCTTATCAAAATTGCTATTCGAGTTTAACTTTATGACAGCTTAGCTTATCAAATTGATTAGATTTGATTGACTCTTTCAGGAATTGGTCGGATCGGCAAAAAAGCGCAAACAGTTCTTCATTCTCGGAGGACTCTGCATTCTTGCTGTTGTCGTTATCTTGGCGATCGTTCTCTCAATTGTCTTTATCAAGAAAGGCGATGACAACAAGCTCGAGGAACTGCAATTGACTGACATTCTCAATGGATTGTTACAACCAAAGCGATTCAATGGCACATGGATTGATGATAAGAGTTTTTATTTCTGGGATTTACAAGTGAGTTACTCTTTTAGTTCTTTTTCTGCGATTATTGATAACTTGGAATTCCTTTTTCCCATCAGAACAATTTTGTAGTTTACGATGTCATTGAGAAGAGATCTGAAATCATTGTGGATGTGTCAATGAACATTTCATTCTTCTCTGCCAGTTCTTTCGAATTCTCCGCTGATAAGAAATTCATTTTGAGTGCAACGCTCTTATCGAAAATCTTCCGTCATTCGTTCCTTGCTGCCTGGTCGGTTTACGATGTCGAAAATAAGAAGTTGATCCCTATTACGATCGGTGGTCAAGAAGCTCTCATTTCGCTTGTGAAATTCAATCCAGTCGATAACTCAATGATTCTTGTTTATAAAAACAACATTTACTACAAGAAATCACCAACCGATCCTGAAATACAAATCACAAACGATGGTTCAGGAAATGTTTACAATGGAGTCCCCGATTGGGTTAACGAAGAAGAAGTTTTCTCATCGAACTCCGCAACTTGGTTCTCACCCGATGGAAAGAAAATTGCTTACATTCGATTTGATGACACGTCAGTTCATTTGATGTCGTTGCCATTTTATGGAAGAGCCGGTGATACCGCATTCCAATATCCTGAGACCATCAGCGTCAACTACCCGAAAGTCAATACCAAGAATCCTGAAGTTAAACTCTTCTACGTCGACATCTCGAACGTTGTTGATGCTCTCTCCGTTGTGAGAAGTGAAGTGGCAACTCCAGCAAGGTTCATCAACATACAATTGGATCACCTTATCACTTCAGTGTCATGGGCGACTAACAATGATCTCATTGCTGTTTACATGAATCGAGTTCAGAATAAAGGAGAAATCACGAAGTGCGATACATCAACTACAATAGCTAATTGCGCAGCTGTTTTGGATTTGGATGTAACAAATGGATGGGTTGAGTTCTTCTCGACTCCTCTTTACAACAAAGAAGGCAACGCAATGGTTTTCATTGGATCATCAGGAGGCTATCGTCATGTCATCTCCTTACAGTTGAATGCTCCTTTCACTCGATCAGCTCGAACTTCAGGAAACTTTGTTGTCACTGAGATTCTCGCTTATAACACTGAAGAAAATGTTATCATCTTCACAGCTAATTTAGAGAACGACAGCAAAGCTCAGCACATTTACGCCGTAAAGAATGAAGAAGGAGCTCAAAAGACTTGTCTCAGTTGTGGAGAGTCTGGCTACACTTACTTCGCCGCTGAAGTATCAAAGTCTGGCAATAATCTCGCTGTGACTAACAATGGACCTGATGTACCACAAGTTCATTTGTATTCGCTTAGCTTTGCTAACAACAATGTTACTTTTGTGAATCACATGGAGATGCAATCAAATGATATTTTGAGAAAGACGATTGAAGGTAAAAAGCTCCCGAGAGTCGTTTATGATAAAATCACTTTAGACAATGGATCCGAGTCGCAAGTTATGATTTGGTTGCCTGCTGATCTTGATGAAAGTGTCCCTCATCCGATGATTGTTGAGGTTTATGGTGGACCAGACTCGTCGAGTGTGACTAACAAATGGGCGATGGAATGGGGAACTTATCTCGTGTCAGCTCATAATTTCATTTACGCAAAGATTGATGGAAGAGGTTCAGGACTTCGAGGCGACGAAAACTTGTTCAAACTTTACAGAAAACTCGGAACAGTTGAGGTCGAAGATCAGATTGAAACCGCAAAGAAACTTCAAGAGAAATATTCTTATATCGACAAAGAGAGAACAGCAATCTGGGGTTGGTCTTATGGTGGTTACGTTTCGGGAATGAGTTTAGCTACTGACCAAAGCAATGTCTACAAATGCGCTGTCTCAGTTGCTCCCGGTAAGTTTTTCTTTAACTAAATTAATCAAATTACTAATTTAAACTCTCCAACAGTAACCGACTGGACACTCTACGACTCAATCTACACAGAACGTTACATGGGACTTCCAACTGTTGACGACAACTTAGAAGCTTACACGAAATCTCGAATGATGAACTACGTCCAGAACTTCGAGAAGAACAACAAGACTTACATGTTAGTGCATGGAACTTTGGATGACAACGTGCATTTCCAACAAGGAATGCTTCTCGCTCGAACATTGGAACGAGAGGACATTCAATTCAAAGAGATCAGCTACCCTGACGAGGATCATTCCCTCGCCGGAGTTCGACCACATTTGTATCACTCTCTTGAGCGATTCTTCCGCGAGTGCTTTGAGTAATCAAGCGAAGTCGGCTTAATTCTTCCTTTCGCAAATTATTTCGCCATGAGATCCATCTGATTCGTCTCTCGATGGATATTTGCTACAATCGCGTGTTGATATTTATTTTAATTTTTGTGCAAATGAAAGATAACAAATGTTTCGCCTAGTCACGATGGTATTTTTTAAATTGTGTAATAAAATTAAAATTGTAAATGAAAATTTTCTTTGCTTTTAAATCTTCCACCAAAGTTAAGTTTAATGTAACTTTTAAAATTTCATCTCATCAAGAATTCCTTTCGCATCGAGTTTGGGAAGAATTTTCTTGGCGACAGCTTGATATGCTGGATTCTGATAGATTCGTCTTTTGAAGCCCACAGATCTCTCGTCTCGCCCTTGCAGTGAAGCAAAATCTGCGTCTGCGTCCTTTGAGATCATCACAGCGTAAATCAACAAACACGATGTGAAAGCTAAGTAGATGAATGAACAATTAGTTTCTTCGTTTCTTCAGCTCGTGTCTTTCAAAACGCTTACCATAAAAAAGTTTCTTTTGATATTGAATCATGAATTCATGAAGAGACGGGAAATCTTTCATGTCGTAGTTGAGTCTGGTGAGTAAGCTCTTCAGCTCGTAGAAATAATATTGGATAAGTTCGTCCATTTTATCCTGACGAAGTTCATCAACGGTTGACGTGTACAAAAAATACTTGAAAAAGAGAGAAATTGAATTAAAGAAGCTTTGAAAGTCTCGAGAAAGTTCTTACAATCAAATCAAGTGCTGGCGATCCATAGCAAGCAAACTGAAAGTCGAGCAGCATCGCATCGACTGGAGCCCCGGCTTCATCGTAAGTGTACATTAAATTGTTTGTCCACAGATCACCGTGAGTGAGAACATGGAAATCTCCTTCATCACAATCGAAAGCTTTCTGAGCTGTTTTCACTAAAGATTTTCTCACGTTCGGAATTTTCTCTGCATAATATTCGAAGCCTTCCCATGTCGCGATTTCATCAGCAAATCCTTCGCACAAAGTCTCAAACATGACGTGGAAGACGTCAGTTTTTCTTGTGAAGAAACCAGTGTCGAATGAAGTGATTGTCTTTGGATCCTTCTTATAAACGACGGCACTCGCTGCGTGCATTCTCGCCATCTTCCGCAATGCCATTCGAATATGATCAAGGTCAAGACCTTTTGTACGATCAGCCATCGTGAACGATTTTTCTGCTAAATCTTCCAACACAATCACATCCAAATCCTTATCGACAGCTAAGCAGTTCGGGAAAATGTTGGAGTCTTCACCGATCGACTCGAGGAGCTTTTTAAACTCAGGCAAAACGAACTTGTACATGTCCATTTCTTTGTTCTGAACGTTGTAGTTTGACTTTCCAAGTTTCTCCATCGCCATATCACTCAACGGAAGAGTCTTCACAACGTAAGATCGAAATTGGATTGCTTTTGATTGTCCACTTTCGCTAAAGTAAGTTCCCACTCTGTACATTGTCGATGCGTAGCTGTCACCTTTTCCACCGCATGGCTGAACTTTCAAGCGATGAACTTTGAGATCATCTTTGTTGCGGAACTTTCGAAGAATATTTTCGATAAAATCTTCATTGAGCCAGTCAGGAATTTCTTCAGCACTTAACAAGCAATCGTCTTGAGGTTCCACAACACCTTTCGGAAGGATCACTTGGCTGATGACTTCGCTGCTGATCTCGAATGTGGTTCCTGCTGATGACATTTTGCTAACGTTCACTTGAAACTGTGCGATTAGATCTGATGCTGGCGAGTTTTCTTATATTGCAAAGCGAATTTATTCGCTCTTATCAAATGCTCGTGATATCGCGACATCAGTGACAAGATAAAATTATCTGAATTAATCTTATGTGCTCTGTGAACATTTTGTCAAGCCATTGAGCTTTGATTATCTGAATAGACAATCTTCGAATGAAAATCATTTCATATACATGCATAGAAGCACGTTTCGTCTCAATAAATCATCATGAATCAAACAAACTGACAACGAGACGAGAAGTGTTGGAGATGAGTTCGTTAGCAAATATTGATTTCATGCACGTTTTTCGTTAGAACTGCAATTTTGCTACTCAAATAAGTGTAGGTCGTGAATGAAGGAAGAAAAGTAATGCTTTTAAGTTCGTAAATTATAAGTTAACGTGTTAAATGCTCGTTTCACACGATGAAGAGAATGTCTCGGATGATGTTTTCATGGAAACTTGACGCGACTTATGGTTTTGGACTTATGGATTCTTCTCGACATAAAACAAGATTCGCTGTTAAGCCCCACTAACTCAGTTTTCTGTTAATACAATAATTAATTAAATTGTTTCAATTTGATAAAAGTCATCGGCAGCCAACTTCACGCCAAAATATAAATTTGAAGCGACGAGTTAATAATTGAAGCGAACAGTGAAGCGAAATAAATAAACTGTTGAAGCGGAGTGTTACACAAAAAGAAAATTAAATATTTAATTTTAACCAAGTAAAACTTCAAGCAAAGGTTTAAAAATTATCACATTTTGTTCAGAAGGTAAATATCTACAAGATAAAGTTGAAGTGAACTTGAAATTCGATCAAAGTTATGAGTTTTAAGAGAAAAAGCGACTTGGCATTGAGCTAATCGATCGACAATGACTTGCACTTTTAAAACAAGATTTATTCTTCATGCGCACTTCTCCGTCTCGTTTCAGAGGTTTCTACGTATAAACGCAACAGTGGAGTTCACAGATTTCAGAATGCCACAGCCAGAAATCAAACGGGAGAGGAAATCTTCATCGGTAAGTTGTTTTGTTTACATTTGCAACTTGTTGCGCATTTCCAAATAAATTTACATTCTTAATTTTCTCTGAATTTATAGTACATGTCGGGAAATCATTGGAACCAAGTAAATATATTCACAGCTCAAATCATCGATTGCTTAATAATCTTTGTTTATTTTATTTTTAGGCTCCACTTTCGCCTTGTCCATTCCCAGACATTAGTGATGAAGAGCTGGTCTCGATATCAGTTCGGGATCTTAATCGAACTCTCAAGCTACGCGGATTAAACAGAGACGAGATCGTGAGAATGAAGCAGAGACGACGAACATTGAAGAATCGCGGATATGCAGCTTCTTGTCGTATCAAGCGAATCGAGCAGAAAGACGAACTGGAAACGGAAAAATCACAAGTAGTTGATGTATGAGTCTCACGAGAATTTGAAATTTATAATTGCTGGTTTTTCACAGGAATGGAAAGACATTGAGATGATGAATGAAGACAACATGAGGATCCGCGACGAGATCGAGATCCTGCGAGGAAAATACATTGCACTCAAGAAGTTCGCACACGAAAAGAAAATCAGTTTACCACCTGATATGGAATCTTTGTAAAGATTTGACATCAACTAGTTTGGTGACGGATCAATAAGAATTAAGTTTAGTTCAAATAATTTAAGATTCCATTCCTACTTACCTTTGCTAGATTTTAAATGAAGTGATTTTTGAAGAAACAAATAAAATTAAATCAAAGAAACCTTTCGAGTTCAAACTCTTTCGCCACGTAAAGCAAATCTCCTTTGAAAAAAAAGTCAGGAAAGATGCCACCGCCTTCCAAGAAACCAGAAGAGAATGCAGAGAACTGCGAACTGTCTCGAGTGCAGAAAAAGTTTTATGAGCTAACAATTGCAGACTTGAACAAGAAATTGATTACCATTCGCGCACAAAATGCAAATGTTCTGGAAAGAAATGAAGAACTCGAAGTTGGAATGAAGCAGTTGAAGGAAGATCGAGAAGACGTCAATGCGTACGAAGTATTCTTTGAATTCACTCAAGGCTCTAACGAATTTAATTTCTTTTCAGATACTTGAATCGGACTCTCCGACAAAATGTCGTCACAATTAATGATCTTGAAGAGAAACTCACAGAACTCGCTAAAACTCGTCAGGAAGAAATAGAAAACTTCAGCAATCAAATCAAAGAATGCGAAGAGAACTTCATAATAATGAAAGAAAGTCTCAATTCAGAAATCCAATCGCTGAAAGAAAATATTATATCGATGAATGAATCTCATGAGATTGAGTTGAAGGAGCAGGCTGAAAGAATGAAGTATGATATTGTACGCTCAGGAGTCATGGACAAGAAACGATTTAGAGACGAAGTAGAAGAGAGAATGTTTGAAATGTCAAATGAATTTAAGAAAACAAGCCTTTTGCAAACTGCAGGTTCAACGCAACGTTTACTGCGAGAGAATATCGCATTGAACAATGAAATGGATCGAATGGTGGCCACTCAGAATCGGCTCAAAGAAAAGAATGCGGAAATGATGAAAGCTCGACGTGCAATGGTTGCTGAGTATGACAAAAGAGAAGCTGAGATCGTGCGACTGATAAAAACTTGTGACCAACGTCATGAAGTCATCGAGAAATTAGTTACCGAATGTGAAAATATTAAGGAACAGAATCTTGGCTTAAGAGAAGTCATCCTGAAGCACGAAGACGATCACAGAATTGCAAAAGTCAATGAAGTTGTTTTGAAAAGTCTGAAAGAGAAAATTATTATTCTAGAGCAGCTCATTCGAGTGATTGACTCAGATAGACAAATGCTGAAAAGTGACGCAATTTACAATCGTCAGGAACTGAATAGAGTTTCGAAAATCATCAAAAATATTGATTACACAGTCAAGTCGGTAATCACAGAACAAAGTGACGATGATGATGCAGCTTTCCGTGATTGGCAACGTAAGAATCTTCTCAAAAACTTACAGGAGATTCTCGAAGATTATGGAAAGCATGGAAGGAAGCCGTCGCTTCAAACTATTCCATCGACGAATGATTTCCATCATCGCGAAGATCTCGGAATAATCCCGAATGAAAATGTTCTGAAAGAACCAAAAGCCAAACTCAATTCAATGCTCGCTACGCCTTCTATTCAATCAATCGAAGTTTCCGATGACGAAATTAAATCCGAATCATATTGTGAACTCCTCGATCCTGTTAGTGCAACTTCTTCTTTGTTAATGGAACATTTCGGTTTTGAAAACGATTCATCCGATGCTGATCTCGATGAAGATTCCCAGGAAAACTTCACTGGTGTTATTATCGCTGCAGATGTGAATAACGATGAGACAAAAGACGACTCTATTGAAGTTGATGAAGAGTCCACAGGAAGCGTCGGTCGCGAAACTTTCGAAACTTTAAATTAAATCTCTGGAAATGATTGAAATTGTTTTTGTTTTATTAATGACTTTCCTCATAAAATCGATAGCTCGCTTCGTCCTGTGATTTTTCAATAAACTGAAACAGTGATTTCCTCGTCGGTATTTTTATTTCAATCGGAGAGCTTTCGAAAGCTCGCTCAATGCAATTTTATCGTTTCCATTTTCCATAATAAAACCATTAACCAATCATGCTTTTCCATTTAATTCTGCTTTGCTTTCATATTTTAAATCCAGAAAAGCTTTAAATGTTGTAAGCCTGCATCATCAAAATTCCAAGCCAGTCTCATTCAAATCGCGTTCTGCTCTAGCGAAAAATCGATAAATTTGACTGTCGTGCAATTACTGGTCGTTATTGTGATGGATTTGACTGCATTAACTAAACTTAACTTAATTTCCATCGCTTGGACAGATGTTTGTTTATGTTGATGGTCCCAAATGAATTCACTCGACCTAAAATAGAAATGGAGTGTTCACAAAGAAGGTCAGTCCCCGAAAGCTCATCTGAAAGCAACGATAAACATTAAAGGAAACATTAGGCTTTTAATTTTTTTTCTATCCTCACGGCTTTTCTCATGTTTTCTCTTTATTTTTCATCTAAATTGGATTAATGTAATGTAAATACAATATTCATGTTAATTAATTATGATTATAGTTGTTTTCTTGTTTTCCTTAATTCTTTTACTTGTTAATTTTCTCGAATCGTGAATCAAGGGACTGTTGTTGTTTTACATTTTCTTACAATTTACTGTCGATTACTCGAAGCAAACTTATGAACTTCTCCTTGCATGGGATTTACTCATGAACGATGTGTAAGTTTGTAGTAAAAATTGGTAAGTTCTACTTGGTAATTCTTCCCCCATCCATCCTTTAAAATATGCTCTTCTTATCGCATTTTCTTATCATTTAGTTTATTTATGTTTTCTTGTTGTGTTTCTTACATCGGGCACCGAAATGATATGTTTCGAATTTATTTTTGTTTCCATTTGATTTTTCTCATTGACCATTAACGAACTCGGCGCTCAAATTTGCTTCATTTGTTGTATCAAGCTTTGTTTTAATTATTTTCTATCATGATAAAGGTTTCTTTCTCTCGAAAGGAGTTTCCTTCTTTGTTTGTGGGAGTTTTGTTTCTTCAGACTTGGCTTGGGGCGTGCGTGGGATATGTCAATGTTTTTTTAAATGAATATTCACCCACGCAACCGCTCTCGACTTTGTTTTGTTTGTTCCTGAATTGGTCTTGTGCATTTGATAGAATAAATCATCAAACTGATTAATTTATCCGGTAATTGTGAACGGTTTACTTGCTTTGTGCTTCCTCCAAATTGATTCGAAGATTAAATCGAGAGCATTCCAAAGCGTCACGAATCTGAGAAGGGATTGCTGCTTAGATATTTCCGGTCGTTTCAATAAAATTTATTTTCTCGACTCCCATCGCAAGTCCTTAAATCGAAGAAACAAAAACCTTTCCCTTCCTTTCGAGTTTTGCTGTTACGTCTCATTCTGTCTATCACATTCAATATTTTATTCAATACGTTTCTCATCTCCACTAAACACTCTACAAAGACCCGAATAAAAAAAACATTCAAAACCCTTTTCAAATATCATTAGTCCTTGCCTCGTTTCCCCAATTTTCATGGAAGAATTTCCGAAGGAATTTCGACTTTTGATTCTCTATCTTCTAGAAAATTGTAATGAGCTTCATTAGCCGATAAAATAAAACTTTGTTTTGAAAGCTGATATGTTTCTGACGTTTTAACTTCATTCAATATGTTTACTATTCTCAAAAGAATTTTAATTGATGTTGCCGCAATCACCAGCGAAAAAAAAATCCGCTTCATCATCGACCGCGGCTTCTCTTCATTCGAATCTTCTTCGCTTGAAAACGAGGTGAACTCTCTTTTATCTTTGGTTAGTTATCGTTAAGGTTTCATTCACCGGATGATGGTGACTGGGCAAGAAAAAGTACGGCAATGAACTCTCGGCACGAGTCGAAGTTTTTTTTCTTTTGTCTAAAAACTCTTGCTGTGTCTCATAATTAATATAAATTCATAAATAGCAATCGCTAAATTTTTACTACACATTGAAAATTGGACGGAATGTTTAATAATTTCAAATCGTCGATCTCATCGATTTCAATTTGACGACGAATCATCGTAGATTTTCACATTTTAAAGCTTCATCTCGAATGAGAGTGACTGAGACGAGCAGAAGCTTTGCATTTGACAGGGAACGATTTTTTTGGATTTTTGCAAGTCTGCCTGGTTGTCAATGGCAACTTTTGTAGCTCCTGCTTCGCTGTTTCACTCTCAAGACTTCACTTTAGTTTAATTTATTTATTTAAAGCACACGAAACCGACGGAGACGTGAAACGAGAGCTTCTCGGTTCTTGTCAAAAACTTCAACCGGTAATCCAAAAGATTTAACTTTTTCACAGTTTCATAATCTCGCGATTAATCATAAGAATTATTCTCCCCCTCTCTCTCTCCCTCAAACCTCACTCGGCCGTCTCCGTCAGATTCCCCATAATTAAATATTTCTATCGCTCCCACGCACACAAACACGCTATGTATAGAGATATCAATTTTAATTGCTAGATCATGTAATAATTTTCCAAATGGAGATTACAAATTACAGGCAAACTATAATTTTATTCCACTGCTCTATGATTACACGTTATCTCTGTAGGTAATTACAAATCAATTACGCGAATGTGAACAATAAGCGAAGTTGGAAATATTTCTCAAAAGTCTAAATGAAAAATAAAAAATTGTTCAGTGCGAGATTGATGAATAAAAAGCTTCGAAGATAAGAAGCTTAAAAGCTTCAGATTATCTCAAAAAAGCTCAACAAGCTCAACACTGTACGCCAAAAAAACAAAAACGCAGAGTTAGCAATAAATAATTCAAGAAAATAACTTAGAACTCTAAAAATATTAATTGAACTTAACTGTGAATAATTTAATTCGGCAAAGTCTGCAATGAATTTTCGACTTCCGGTCTTTTTTTTTTCTATAAAATAGTTTTAGTTCTTTTTCTCACAGATCCATGAAGAACGCTTCGCAATTTATCGCTTTAAACTAGAAAGTCAATTAAAAATTAAGCTTTGGCTTTGTCGTCATCAAATAAATTAAGTTAGAAAAGGCTTTGAAATGTTTTTCTCTTGTTGTCTCTGATAAGAATTTTAATTTTATGAAAATTTTAAAAAATGTTTTTTCTTCGTTTCATGTTTTTCTTTCTTTCTTCGTCATTAAGTTCTATAAGCACTTTGGTAGGTTTTGTCTTTTGTTTTATTTCATTTAACAAAGAAGGACATTTCTCGTATCAAAAAGAACGTTTAGGAACTCAAAAGGTATACACGCGATATTTGAGAGCTCACATTACGGTTTAGTTTTCAACTTAAAGTTTAAAGGATTAGTTGGTTTGTGTGGCAAGAAAAAAAATATTTTTTGTTTGATCTAGAATAGAAAAAAAAATCTTTTGAAGATCAAAGCTCACGAACGAGACTTTAAGAATTATTTTTATATTCGGTTGCTTCTTCTATTGGAAAATATCCTCATCAATAATAAATCAAATCAATTTATAAATTACCCTAAAAATTGTTTTTCCCTTTTTTTTTTTGAAATTGTAAATTGATTGAATATTTTTGTTTGCTTTCTGCATCATAATTATTAAAATTCATATTATCATATCGTTATTCTCTAAATGTACATCACTGTTTACTGAAAATAGAGGATATTGGTTATTATTTTCACCGATAATTTGACCAGAGCTTCGCCTCCCGTTGGATTTTCATTAGAGAAGGGAGTGACATTAGGCGATTGCCGCTTGCGATGATGTAATTACGAGATTGGGACTCTGTCTGATCTAAAGAAATATCTCACGCGTCCATGAAACAGCCGTCTAATGCTTTTATTACTTTTTAGATAAATTGTTTCCTGATCGAGCAGTTGAGATTATTTCTCATTTTTACTTTTTGGGGACAGCGTTCGGTTTGAGGCAAACACGGGCGGGCATCGCGTAATTTATCAATTAATCTTAGTTATTTGAAAATATCAAAACAAATTTATCAATTAATTGCTACCATATTGCTCATAATATTGTATTTTACTAACATCAAACAAATTTGTTTCGTTTCTCCTTTCACTTTTCCTCTTTTTGTAACAACATTGAATTTCATAAAATATTTACGCTTTTGTCCTAAATATTTACTTGCTGCGCTATCAATGTTTGAGTAATCTACAGTCAAACAAATCAATCGATAAGCTTTTCGTTTTCTTTTCCATTAAAATTGACAAATGCCGTAACGCGTGTCTCTCGAAAGAAACGAACGATTTGAGCTTTTAAAGTTTTTTGGTTTGTGTTTGGTCTTAAGAAAGCGAAAGAAAGAAAGAAAAGTTAAAAGTTATGCTTGGTAAGGGGCTGAAGAAATAAATATTCGATTGAAACTCAATTAATTGAAATTCTTAATTGCTTTTGATGTATCAATTGTTGCAGCTTAGTCGATGTTTGTACTCGCTTCAAGACGTTCTCGCGCTCCTCTCGCAATGACGAAGACGACGATTAAAAAATTCCAATTAAATTGAACCAATATTGGCATTTTTCACATCGATCTCGACGACGATAACGAACGTTTCTCACCCCCGATTCGTCTTGATAATTTATCATATTCACTTTAATAGGGCACATTATGGTAAAAGTAAGCAGTTTCGTTCTAAGTAGAATTATTTAAAGGTAATTAGTTAAATTTCAATTAGGTTGAAGATCTCTGGGGTCGCGAAAAGCTCGGTTGGCCTCTTAAGCCTTCTTCCCCGAGTAGAGACTTTCCGAATAATTAAGATTTCAAATAAAAACTCAACTCTTCGTTTTCCCTTCCTTTATGAGAAGAAAACTCGTTGAAGAAGGAGATACATTAACTCGGATTAATAAACCGCGACGAGTCGGGTTGATGCGATAAAGGAAAGGCTTAGGGATCAATAATTTTGCTAAAGCTCCGAAAAGTTATGTCTCTACTTGAATCTGAGGGGGATCTCAGCAAGAAGAATCCCTCACGAGAGCGTCACGTAAACAAAAAGAGAATCAAACCTCTTATTAATAGAACATTAGTCTAATATAATTTATGCTTCTTCATCTTCTTTATAAAACCTTCATTGTTGTAGTTCATTGAAAAATAATCTAGAAAATTCCTTTTTGAGAATTTTCTAAGCACTATCATGATATGTTTTGAATTAGATTTCTCATCGAATTTATCTTCCACCAAAGATTTTTTCTTATCTTTTCATTATTAAATATATAAATATTTTGTTTGTTATGCAATTATTATTAAATTGTTACGAAGAATAAAAATGTTTTTCAATTACTGTCTATTAGCTTCTTTCCTCAGATGTATCCACAATCAGCGGGAAAGTTTGATGCGGCCGTCCCGTAATTTATCGCTAAACAATTTTGATACTTTTTATGAGAGTTTGTCCATTGGTAACCGTTCGGTTGATATTTGTTGTACTTGTTGTGTGGTCAAGTCGATGCCATTAGATAATTGCCCAATTCTCTGTCGCTCTTCTTGGTCAAGTGCTGGTCCAAAGTACCGGCGTTTCTGGAAAGAATTGAATGGAAGAGAGAGAGGGAGAGAGAAATTAAATTGCAGTTTACGTATTTTTTATGAGTTGCGGTCGTTTCCGTAAATAATAAAAAAAAATATTTAATACGTTTTCCCGGTTTCGTTCTCGCGGCCGTGTCGAAAAATAAACCCTCATGCAATCCAATAATATTTTATACTTTGCAATAAATGCTCAGGGAAAGGATAAAGAGAAAGAAACTCGCAATAATGTATCATCGAAAGCACTAACGATAATTTTCACTTCACAGGTGCCAGGTGTGAGTTATAGAGGAACGAGAATGCAGTGGATCACGCTCACATTTCGTTATTGAAACGATCTCGGAGTTTTTACTTTGAAATCTTCTCGAAACTTCCTGTTCGTGAAAGGAGGAAAACTTCCCACAACTTTAATGGAGAATAATAGCGTTTTGATTTGTGGAGCTCACAAAATCCCAAGCTATCGAGTTCCTCTGCAAACTTTTCAAGTTTATTTGAGTTTAAACTTTCCTCAGTCAAACTTTATAATTCGCTGAACAAACAACGAAAGTAAAAAATAAGAATTCCTTTCAGTAACACTGTAATTTCATTTTACTCGAGCTCCATCGGCTTTAACAGAAGCTCAAAAAGAAAGAATTGAGAATTCTCAAGAGCAATAGAGAAACAGGATAATAACAAGATCGTTATGGAAGTTACTTGAAGATGACTTGGGGTAGATTAAAAGAAATGTAGAGCTTCGGATAATCAAGCTTTGAGAGCTTTAAAGCTTTTTAAGCTTTTAATTTTCCTTCAAAGGTGACCTAACCCATAACACTTTCCTATCACGAGAGCTTTCAAATAAATCCAATTCCACAAAGTTCTGGTTTGATATCTCAGGAGATTTTTTTTAGCTTTCCCCATTATTGCAACATCAAGATGAAGTTTCAAGTGCATCTTTTCTCATTCAATTGGTGTTAATTAAAACAATTAGATTTTCCTCGTCTCTCCCACTCCCACTAACTCGTTGTAGTTTGTTTTTGTTTGTGCTTTTCATTGGCAAATTAGATCAAGTTGGAGTGAAAGCGAGACAGACGAGGAAGCAGTTGAAAAAGAACTAAAAATGGAACATACTTCTCTTACATTATTTTATGATTACATGTGCTCGGATGGTGCTGGTGTGCTTTTTGAGTGTGCAATTAATTAGAGACAATTAAAAATTGTTGGATGCAGAAACTAGTCATTGCGTGGTCGAGGTTTAGTTTTGCCAGGCGGCGACGTTTCCATTGATTTGCACACATCCATTGGGCGTCATCATCGTGAAGTGGTGCAGCTGCTCATTGGCAGCCATTTTCGACTTTGCATACTCGATTCGAATAGCGCCGCGGTCTGACGACAGCAAATATTTGCCCTGCAGCAATTGCATCGCTTGACCAGCACAATGAACATCGCGAAACTCAACAAAAGCAACTGGTATATGATTCATCGTTGATGGTGTCGTTCCCTGTCCACCAGTTTCTAATTGTTGAATTGTCGTTTGATTAGGCGTGGGCGGCTTGAATTGCGTGTGCATTCGAAGACGATTAAAGCCCGGCAGGCTGATGATGTTCATTGAAGGGTTGAATGGCGGAAGGGTTGTCGGGTGAATGGATTTTTGTCGTTTCATCAACATTTATATTTTGTGTGTGAATTTCAAATTTTTTTATGTTTCATCGTCCAACGTGGCGAAGGTGCAAGTTAATTATTTTTTAATATGATGCGGTAATTAAACGAAATAAAGGAGTTTTTGGGTTGCGAGGAGGATTTTTAAAATTGGAAAAGGGTGTGATTGATGGTAGAGGTTGCCGGCATTTGGTAGGACGAGGTGCAAAAATTGTTTTTTTTTTCGGGGAGAAAAAGAGGAAAACGAAAAATTAATTTTCATGAATATGAGCGACAACATATAAATTTCACTTCGACGAGCAACAGAACATTTTTAAAGTCGTAGTGAGTGTTAGAAAGTGTAAAACTGGTGCCATTTTCATTATACTTCAAGTTGCGTTTACTTTGCATGTCCAACACTAAAAAGTTTTTTTGTTTTTGCAAAAAGTTGGAAAAAGAACGGAAATGTTGAAAAAGAAAATAATTAAATCAAAAATATTGACTTGTTTAGATCTGGTTGAAGTATTCGTAAGTTATGCCATTGATTTGGAAAAAAGAAAGCTTTTGAAATATTCAAATTGAATTTATTTAAATCACACGAAAAAGCTTTCATCTCTAAATTGACTTGATTTCCTCTTGACATGACTAACGAATGCCTCTAGTTTCATGGAAATATTGCATTAAACCTCAAAGCTCTAGCGCAATGTTGCATTACAAAACATTAACTCAACCGCGCTCGGGATTTTCAATCAAAACTCATTCGAGTCTACTACGAAAAAGAAAGAAAAACTTTGAGGTTTTAGATTCAATTACTTCTACGAACGGCAACATCGCAGATCCATCATTCTGAGTTTTTCAATTGAAAAATGTTTTGTGAGAAGCTATGAAGTAGATTGTAAGCTAAAAACTGTGTTCTCTCAGCTCGATGGTCACAAACAAGAGAATGAGAAGTAGAAGGTAAATTGCATTTGAAAATTAAGCTTTCGGCAACCAAGCAAAACCTTTCCCGTCCTCATGAAAATTGCAATATTGTGTGACAGAGCAGTTTTATAGCTCGCCAGCTGAATAAAGTAAAATGTAAATTTTCGTTGTGCATGTAAACTTTTGCAGCAGCGCAAAGTGAAACTGTCGTAGAATGAGAACCATGATTGAGAAATTCCATGTCGACGGTAGATCGACACGTGAAGTCACAGCACATGATCATTAAATTTTTATTCCCTCACTACTAAAGTGGACTCTGGCCCCGTATGTGCTTTCAGAACTATCAATTACGATGAACCGTCAAGAATAAAATGAAAGAAATTCCTCAATGACTATTTGTAGTTTGCCATGGCTTGTGACCTCTAATTAAATTCTTAACGAAGACTTCTCTTGTTTGCCGCATCGAGAGTGAGAGAGAGAGGGAGATGAAGTCTTAGACTCTTTGTGAATGAATCAAAATGAAGGCAACAATTAGATGAAAAGGGAAATCACATTTAGAAGTGAGTAAAAAAGCATAAATCAGTCGTGAAGAGTCTTTAAGCCTTCGAGAGCGTGGCTGGTGAAATTTATTGACAGACATAAAAATGATTTATGTTTTGCGCATTGTCGGAGAAGCTTTGATTGCTGCAATCTTTGCATCAATAAATTCCACCATCAGTGTCTCTCTTGTTAGAATATGAAACTAAGCATAATGAAAACGGTGATGTGAGAACTTTATGCTGCTTTAAAACATCTATGAACGGAAGTCTTTATGATGCTAAAACTTACCTAGCAAATATCTCTTTCAGTTCGTGTTCGGATACGAATTGCCCTAGATTAGCTACAAACAACGTCGAGCACGGAGCATTAGCAGAGATTGGTTGACTAGGGGGCTGGGTAGCTCCAGTTGAACCAACAGGGCTTGCTAATGCTGGACTCGGTAAAAAATGACCGGTCGAAAGGTTTGCTGATGCGCCCGACAAATGCATTGCTGATGGATGATGAGCTTGCATTGCCAAATGTTGTTGATGATGGTGATGTTGTTGTTGTTGATGTTGTTGCTAAAGAAATGGAAAGAAATTGTTCTGTTGAGTGTGAGTTAAACATGAGAAAGAAAGTTCAATCAAGTTTGCCCTTTTTCACGTGTCACCTTAAAGTAGTCGAAAGCCTTTGCACATCAGAATTATAATTGTTTTGTTCAACTCGCCGCGACAGTAATTTCCATAATAACGAACTGGTTTATCGCATGATTCGTGCTTCGTCTCCTTAATTTCATCGCGCATGAAACTCTTTACGGTAGCTTGCTCAATTCACATGCCACATAAATTTCCCTTAAAGCCCAATGAAATGTTACGACTGACGATGTAATTTCTCATTCGCGACTTCTCCACACTCGAACCGACAAAACAAACTTACCGGGCCTTTTAACAGCATGGCGACTGTTAACGTGATGCTGCTTCATACTTGGAAATGTTCAAAGCAATTTACTTTGTTTTATGTCCGAAAATTCATTATCCGTCTCTTCATGTGGCTTTATGATCCAACAATGTCTGACCCCCCTCCTCACCATTCTCTCCTTTACGTATGGAACCTCGTTTTAATCAAACAAATGTAAATCTTTTATTAGCACACGAGCGCGTTTAGCGTACCACAAGTCGCGTGATGTCATGTTATGTAAAATCGTGGATAAATTAAAATTGTTATTTTATTACTCCGCAGTCACACAGAACTCTGGGCTTCGTCGAGCTAGATTTCAGTCGTTCATAATAACATATCAACGCTCTTTGTCATTACGAAATGTCACAATGGAAATATTTTTGTCGGTTTTTTTTCCGTCGAAACCACGTAATGAACATTTGATTCCCATATTTAAAGCGACTCGCGATGTCACTCGGTGATAAGTCAATGTCAGAAGCAATTTGATCAATTCGGTGCGCTCAAAACGACAGAGCAAACAAGGACACGAATCATAAGGTCAAACTTGAATATTCGATGAAGCGTGGGCGATCGGTTGTTTATTTATTTAGTCACAAGTTCGAAATATTTGTTCTAGTTCAATTGAAATGTCGAAGGACAAAAGATAGTTCGACCTTGCGACAAATTTAAAATTTTTGGAGAAAGAAAAACTTACTTGCTCGTAGCTTTTATCCGAATTTAGTCAAAGATAAGACCGTACCGGCATCTGGGGATGCAGAGCCGGGTGCACTAACGTTGCATGCTGTAAGGCAGCAGATCCAGGCATTTCACCAGCGGCCGAGTAAGCTAATGGATGATGCCATAACTCTGGGCCTCCAGGGAAAAATGGCGCGCCTAAGTCTGCAGTGGAAAGAGACATAAAAAAAGGACGAAATTGATTATTGATTTCAACAACTTCATAAAAAATGTTTCAACAGAGGATTTATGACAAGAAACTTAGCGAAACTGTCGCTTGAATGTCAAGAGACTTAAGATTGCCATCGAGACTCAAGAGCTGAGTCGAAAGTTTGAAGAAAGTTTCACTTTACTGAAAGGAAAAACTTGTTGTTTCAAGAGTAGATTGAAAAACACCAAATCCAAGTTGCACAGCGTGAAAATTCAAATTTAAGAGATTGAGAACCCGTGAAGAACATTCATTATGAATGAATATTCACGAACGTCAAATCGGACCATTGTCGTTATTTGCATAATGAAAAACTTTTTCAATTTTCCATGATTTGTGTTTTTTTTTCGTTTTCTTTTAAAGAAAGAAAAAAAAAACTTTTGACGAGATAAACAACGAAAAGTTGTTGGTGGAATGGGAGAGTGAGAAAATCTTGTGAGTGAGTCCAAGCGATCGAGCTCTAACATTGAGCTTTTGTTTGATAGAATTAAAAACGAGCCTTGCATCGATTGGATTGGCCAGGAGTTTGTTTTAGTACTTACGTCCAGCAGCGAGTGGATGGTGCATCAATGCAGGATGTGCAGCTGTTGATGTTGCATTGGGTGTGGGCTTAGGTTTACTGACTACAAGTATATGACAAAAGTAAGAAAAAAAATAATGCAGAAATTAGAAAGTTTGTTTCGTTCTGGTAAAACCTTTAAGACGACGTCGTACTTTCAGTAAAATCACGCGAGATTAAAGCTCAAGATTTTCATGTCACGATTAACGTCCAATTTTCATAATTTCATGAAAAATCATTTTTCACGTCAAAAATTTCCTTCACGCGAAGCAAATTTTACTGAAAGCAACGAAAACTCTTCCGAAGCTGCAGCCACTCGAGTTAATGAGAAAAGCTCTCGTAATGCCTGCAGCTTAGGGGATGTTTGTGAGTCTTACCTTTCGTGTTACTCTTGGCAAACTCCAAGCGTATTGTTTGGGGCATGTCAGGATCGAAGCGTACACCTTGCTGCAAATTTTATTTGATAATTTACATGAAAACCTTGCTCAAATATTCTTTTCAAGTCAACTCAGTTTTTTAGGATAAAAATGCATTTCCCTATCTTCAAAAAGTGCTCAATGTTGAATTAATGTTCCGCAGAAGGGCCTCGAGGGTATCACATCTCCTCTCTCGAGGTTTTTGATATGCAAAATTTTAATTAAATCATAAATAATGCAACGATGCATATGCTCTGGTAAATGCCGAAAGTTTCATTTTAAAATTTCACTCCATTCGGATCTCATTTAACCGCGAGTTTTAATAAATGAAGAGCTTGTCGCTGCTCTTTGTAAAGTATGCGCAAGACTTTTTAATCTCAACATAAAATTGAAAGGCTTTCATAATGCACAAATGGCTTAAAGCTCAAAGGTAAAAAATGAATGAAAATATTTCGTTTTCAACACGAAAATCAAGACTCACATATTTCTCTCGAAACGTCAGAATAAATCAACAGAAAGTTGCTGTTAAATTTTTATCTCTCTCTTTCGTATTCAGAAAGAAGTGAAGCAACATTAAACTTTCTATTGTCGAGTGTTGGGAGGATTGAGAGAGAGAGAAGACAAAGCATAAATGAAGCTCCGACATCAAATGTTTGCAGAGAAAAGTGTGCATGAGCTTTTCTAAGCTCGTTTAACTTTTTTTTTCAATTGGGGAAGCTCTCAAGTTACGTCAATTGAACGAATGGTAGGAAGGATCAAACAAATGGACTTTCCCCAAAAATCAATTTTTCAAAAAGTTTTATCTCTACTGAAGTCGAAAGGTAGATAACGTCATTGCTGTTTTTGCATTTTTATCATTGCTTTCCTTAAATAAGACATGAAGCGAGTGAATAAAAGAAATGCGACTCTTGTGTTTCATTTTTCGCCTCGTTGGCTTCTCGAAACTCCAGCTTAAGAGCTTGTTTATGAAAGTTTAATTTACAGGAATAATAAAAACCTACAAAACAGAAAAATAAAACTTCTCAATAGGACTCGTTGAGCGTGAAACGAAGACGAGTCAACTTAAAAGTTCTTCTCAAGAGAGCTCGCGGCGATTTCCTTTGCACGTCTTGAAGTTAGCTCCTGGCTAAACGACAACTTGACATATTTTCTGAACAAGCCCCAAGGATTCCTTCAAGAACAAGCGAGAGGAAAGACGAAGCTATAAATACGAGGAAGTCGAAACGGTTTGATATTCCGCTCGCATAGCTCTTTCTTTCTGTTTTTTTGTCGAGAATAAAAGTGGAGAGACGGAAAACAGGAAAAGTTAAAATATTTATACATGTGAATAGTTTATTCTTAAATTTAATTCAATCGCAAACAATTTTCATGTTGAACTCAACATTATATTTAAATACAAATTTTCTCCTTTCTCGGAAAAAAGGAAAAGTTTCTTTTTTTTCCTCCTGCAATTCTCTCACTCGCTTTCTTTTTCGAGAGCTTGGTAATGGTTTCATATCAGGTACGAGAAGGATTGAAGCACTCAGCCAATAAAACTATTGATACGGCATGAATGCGAAATGAGATTCGAAAGGGAAAGAATGGAATTTTAAATTTATTCAGAATTGAGCAACTTTTATCCGACGGAATTATTCTTCTGTTTCCGATAGCGAGCCGAAAACAAATCTCCAACAGCAGCATTTTGTGTGTGAGTGTTCCTTGTGTAAATAATTATAAAGTGCTACCACTAGAAAAAGAAATACTAAATGTGTCTCAAATTTGTTCTGCGGGCAATTCGATTGTCGGTTAGTGTTCACACCTTTCGAAGGCTTTTTTCATTCTTTGTTGTTGTGAAAGGGTGATGTGGAGACACTCTTTGGTTTGACACGTGTAATTGAAAGAACTGAGAGAGACTTTAAGCCTTTTGCCACTTGATGTCAAATGCTTTCGAAAGCGTTCAGAGTGTGAAGAAAACTTTTATCGGTGTGTGATTGAAAATAAATGGGAGAATCTCAATGAACAGACAAGCCACAATTATGTGAAGATTTATCGACAATCTCTTTTTTAATTAAAAACTTATTCAATAAATTTCATACTTTGTCACCGGAAAGCAGAAAAAAATAGTTTCTCAATAGTTTTTTTTGGGAATTTATTGAACATTTATGCTCACGATGGCGACAAGTGTTGTGGCATGTAAGAGACGTCGAGAGAGAGAGAACATCTGAAGGGGAGAAAATCGAAGGAAGGAAGCTCTTAAATCATGGGATCATTGTTCATGTTCCTAGATGAGATAAGTCGAGAATCAAACTTCACATTACGACACATGCTCGCATGTTGAGGGTTGGAGAGAACGAACAGATGTTGTCATAATTGGAAGAGATGGGTCGAGGGAAAACGATGGTTATCGATGTCAGACTCACCTGTAAATCTTGCTTTGCTGCCTCAGCTCCAGCTCTCGTGTTGAATGTGACAAAACCGACTGGCTGCGATAAGAGAAAAAGAAAAGAGGAAAGCTTTATATTTAATGCACGACAATTGAGCATCAAATTAATGAACCTACCGAAGCAGTCTTTCCATTTTTGCTGGTCACCTTCAATAACGATCCTTCATAGCCTTCATAAGCTCTGAACAATAAGTACAACTCACGCGGCTTTGCGTCCATCGGGAGGCCGCTAACAAACAGCGTTCTCACCTGTGAAAAAGATTGGAAATTTAGTGAACGCTTCTTATCGATGTACTTCAATCAGAATTCCATTAAAAAGCACAATGTTCTGCTCGGTGTTGAAGAAAATCTGTTTTATACGTTTCCCGCTTTAACTTTGCAAAATTATGGATTTCCAAGCACATCACATCGACGACGACGACGACGAGTAAAAACTTCTGTTTACTCGATTTGCATAAAGTCCCAGTGGAAAAGATTGCCGTGACGAGCTTTGAGAGTTGGTTTGAGTTGTTTCCACAAGGGAATCGACTTACTCGGGCAAGGACAAAATCTTTAAATTCATCCCCAAAGAAAAAGAAACCTCATTTCGACTTCTCCGCCATTTGATGGTGAAGCTCTCGTGTATTTATTTAGATAATAAAATATCCACGTTGCCGTTTTTGTGCTCGCTCTCCTCTCAGCAGCAGCAGCAGCATCAAACGAACGAAAAAAAATCGTGTGTTATCACGTTATCTAAAAATTAAACTCTGCCACTTTGCCACCGCTCGCTCCCTTTACCAGCTCAGGTTTCATTATGAAAACGAGGCGAAAGGTACGAAAATGCTTCCATAACGATATTTATACTTTTTTTCAGCAGCGCGTTATTAGCATGCAGCATTTAGAAGGGAAAATTGCTCTCTACGAAAGGTATTTTTATGAACCTTTTTTTCGCTTTGCTTCTTTGTGGCTAGTGAATGAGAAAGAGAGAGAGAGAGAGTGTTAGCCCGCCGCCGTCAAATTGAAACAAAATCAATTGTGAAAGTATTTTAATGGACTTGCAATTTATGAAAATTGAAGCCCTTGCTTTACCTCCTCCCTCTTTTACTCTTTCGGTCTTGCCAACAAATCGTCGTGTTCGATAGACTGTGAAAGAATTCATATTGAACAGCGGAAAATAATTTTTTTGTTCACTTCGCCGCTCACTCGCTACCGTCAAGATGAAAAATGAATTTATTCATTAATTGATCGGCCATTTCGGTCAGATCGTTACACAATCAATTAGGCATTGACGAAGTGCTAATACTGGCAATTACATCCATGAAAGCAAAGAGAAAATATCTTTTGAATTAACGCGACCGCGATCGAGTGAACTGCTGCCCGCAAAAATATCTCAAATCATATCTTTTAAATCGCTCATAAATCATTATGCAAATTAATTAATAAAATCATTTTGCCTTTCTCTTAAGCAGCAACTGCGCTTCGCATTTCAGCTGGCAGTTAATTTGCCTAATAAATCTGACGCATGATTCTTACTTCATAAATTTCTTTCTCGGTCAAGAAGTTTCCTCGTAAATGAAAATTCTTTTCTTTGGCTTCTACGTCGCATAGCGTCAATTCTTGGCACGGGTTTAATTATAGTTGTTGCTCGCCCTCCTTCTTCTTTCCCACTTCTCCCTGAGGAGGAAATTTATTCTCGAAGTCATGTTTATGTTGTTTTTTAATTCACGAAAAAAAAAACTGAGAATTTTATAAATGAAATCTAAACATGAAGACGCGGACTAAGGCAGGGACGCGAGCAGTTTTGGTGGAATGAAAAATCGGGAAAAGATTGAGCAACGTATAATTAAACGAGACAAAGATAAAGCATTTCGATGTTTGCTTTGAAAAGCTTTGCATGTCCGATATCGTTCTTGATATGACAATTAAATTGCATGATAGCTTCATTCTCGTGCAATGTTCGTCGACATCTGAGACTTGGGCGGTTTGCACAGTCACTTCTGTCGCTTGGTAGACTTCAATCTGATCAAATCAAGTGAAGGAAAAACGAGTCGCTAATGAAAATATTTCATAAATATTGCGTTAGTCAATAATAATAATAGCATCGTCTAATCCTCAGCTTGCGTTGAGAGATGACGCAGGGCTTCCGTCGCAAATAAATAAAGTTCAATTAAAAAGTAATTTTGGTCGTGCGCGGCAGCTACAAATCAACAACTTTGATTTTTGGGTTAATGAAAGTGTCAGAGGAGCTGAAAAAATTGAGATTAATCTCTCGACTCGCATAAATCATTTTCCGTGGACCACACTCATCCATCCCTGACCTACGAGACCTTTCACAAATTCATTTTTAAAGCAAACTCGCGAGACACCGCGCCAGCGAGAAATTGTTCACTCGCGCGACATTTCGATCGATCGAAGGGAAATGGCTGTAAATTAATTACATCTTGAAAGTTTCTTTTGACGACTTTCTGCGCCGTCATTGATCGTTGTCTCTCGTTGTTAGACGACTGAACTACTCAATTTATTAGAGACGATGCCTTTGGCCTGCCATCACTACTCCTTTCATGTCTACTTGTAATTTGCTGTTGAGGTTTAAGATTAATTCTTAATGACAGAAAGAAAATTAAAAAGTGATAGCCACAAGTCTCACAAAACGAAGGAAATTATTAATCGAAGTCTCCATTTCATGTTCAAACAAACGTGACAAATCTAATGAATTTGTCCACACTGAAATCATCTAGTCGATGAAATCTTTGCAAAGACAAATGAGCTTTCAGATCGAGATTTTGTCTTTGCTGATTCAGCGAACGAGCATGTTGCATTGCAGCTCTCCTAAGATAATCCATCCCACTAGACCGATTTAGAATTAAATTAAAGTTTCGTGACTCTCGAGAACGAGACGACGACGATCCAGCAAATCGTGTCACATTAACGGCGAACATCTGATTTTGGTCGGAGAGGAGAGTAGAGGAGAAATTCTCATGCTGAAGCTGTGGTGACGGATAACAAACAGTCAGCGCTAATAAAGAGCGAAAGAAATCTCCATGCACGTCTCGTGTCTCGCTTAGAGTGAAATTTATCGTGTGAAAAAAGAGAATTTTCCACAATTTTTTTTTTGTTTTGGGTTACCCCGTCGCTCCCTCGTCGTTAGAGGCAAGCGCATATAAAAAGAAGAGACGAAAATCCGTGGTTAAGTATGGAATGCTGCTGGTTAAATGATGTCGACAGTTGAGAGATTTTTTAACGATCAACACAATGTGTATTAGCAGTTGATCTTAGTCTGCTGCCAGAAACGCTTCGTGTTAATTATTAATTTGTTGAATCCAAAGCTCTTCAACTAATTTTGAGCGGCACTTGAAAGTCTGAACTTTATGTCATGCACTCTCCCGACAAACAGCGACAGCGGCACTCCTCGCTTATAATCTCCATCTACCGCTCTTGCTTCACGTTCACACACAATCTCGCCGCGGCTGCGAACACATATTTCTCCAAATCCAGAGCATAATTGGAAGCTGTAGTGTTAAGTGAAGCGATTATGCAAATATGCTTTAATAGCTCGAGCAACATAAATTATTTATGCACCAGATTTTCTCCTGCTTGCAAGCGATTGCGTTTGGAAAACTAAGCGAGTCATTAAAGTTTTACTTCGTAATTTCCTCTCAGCGCTATTCGCCTTCTTGCAAACAAATTGAGTGAGGTCAGAAAAATCAATTGAGAAATTCGCGATCTGAAATGATCTCTCACGGCCCGCGAAAAGTCTATAATTAAAACATGTTTCGAAGTGAACTACACTCATTATTAATTAACAATCAAACAGAAGTGGCTTGCGAAAACACAGAAATCCTGTGCGGATCGTTTACAACAAATTAAAAATATCACCGAGGAACTCTGAGTGAAATTATTGATTTATGCAATCGCTCACCGGTCCCGTTGTTGTTATTTATTAAAATAAATCACTGAAATATATTTAATGACGAGCAAGCAAGCAAGCAAGCTATTTCGGACGGGGTTGGTTTAATTCTCGTTTCACATTTGACACCAAATTCCTCCGTCGCTTTAGAATTTCTCCGGAGCAGGCGGAAATTTCCACTTTTTAAATATTTATGCTTCTGACGAATTAATTCTTCCTTATTCCTCTTTCTCTCGAAACGAATCTTATAAAGCTCTTCTTAGTTAGGGATAACAAGACTTTCATTCGAGAGATAAGAGATATGTTCAAGAAGAGACGAAATTTGTAAACTTTCTCCAGCAAAAAACATCGAATGGATGAATGGAGCGAATCCCTTGTCATTCAATAGAATTTTCCTTTTTTCTCGGAAGAACTTTTCAATTGAGATTTCATGCGCTGAATTGCGTGGGAGGAGACGATGGGGTGACGACTAACAATACGGCTTTGTGATTCTCATTATAAAGAATATTTCAACGTCTTTCCTCTTCGCGCTCGCTTTGAATGACTTAATAAAAAATGAAGTCAGTAAGAAATTGAATCTTCACTTTACGGAAGTTTCTTTGTGAAGTCCCTCAAAGGAGACGCTCGGTGAGGGTGAAGAGTTTAAAATGTTTGCGAGTCAATTTCCAAACTGTCTACGTACGTCGAGAGATTCTGGTTTCACCGATAATATTTCTTACATGAAATATTTAAACATTTTTATATCCTCTCGGCTTTTTGCCTTCGACAAAAATTTACATTCAAAGTGTAAAGCAGCAAATGTTTTATGTTGAGGAATATTTATAATCAAACGAGCGAGTAGCGGCTAAATGGCTTTTTGCTTTGGTGCCAGGACGAGGCAAGCACATTGCACACAGGCTTTAATGCGCACATCGGATGCCTAGGAAACTCTGCCGCTCGAATGTGTATCGTTCATGTTGTTTACATTTTTTATGTCTACCATGACTTTATGTGTTTTCATTGAGGCAAAAAGACGAAACAATTTATCGTTTTCCGACTTATCACTAGTCATGTCGCTCGATTATCGATTAAAGTCTGAACTCGTCAATCTCAGATTGAGATGAAAATCACAACGACCACGATGACCGTCTTCAAGCTTCATCATGAAGTGATTGAACCTTTAAACCCTCAGTGACACTTCGATCAACTTTTCAATCACATCCGCTGTTGAACTTTAAGCAGCGCGTTACCGACAGTTCCACGAAATCCATCAATTTCCATAATAAAACCTTCAATATTTTTGTCATCATACACTTTTATCGAAATTTCTGCTTCAGTCATGTTTTTATCGTTCGCGTTCGTCGCGAGAGCGCGCGGGGCCGTCGCAGGGGAGGGATTCGAGTTGTTTTATCCATAAAATCGATTTTATTTTTCAGTTTTTTTTCCTCCTCGTATGAGAAACACATTTTTCCAATTGATTTCAATTGAACGTCTCTCCCACTCACCTACACACGTTTGTTGCGAGGTTTTTTTTTATTATCAGCGACGCCGAACGAATTGTTTTTGTTGTTTTGTTTTCATGTTATTTCCTCGAAATAAAAAAGAGTTTTTTTTTTCAGGACGATAGGGCGACATGCATCGACATATATAAGGCAATCACCATAGACGTTTTAGTGTGAGGTCGTTTTCACGTGTGTTATGTGATAAACCTGCACATATGGCCAAACAGAATGATTTGTCGATCGTTCACCATACACAGGTGATTAATTTATTATTAATACGCACATAATCGCGGTTCATATGGAAAGCGAGAATTTGTGGAGCAGACACGTCGACCAGGAATTCAATTCGATAAAGAAAAAACAGAGAACTTCCCGCAAATGGAAATCTAATGTAAAGCATTGAATGCTTATCAGCATTATTTGAGGCAACGACAGGTCGACTCGAAAGGGGAAAAAAGTTTGAAGCTCGAATGTCGTCACCCTTAAAGTTTTTCAGCCATCGACACCAGGGTCTTCTTCCCTCGTTTAATCGCTGACAAAGTTGTGAACAACAAACTTTTTTTTTATTTCAACCAAGCCGTTGTCTTGTTGCCATCTTTTTCCTCGTCGTCATCGCATTCGAGAAAATCAATAAAAATAAAAGTTCTAAAGCAAAAGGCGTTGGTTCTCACGGACGACATTTGAAGCCGGCAAATTATACAGCAGGCCCCATAAATTATGGACTAAGCTGGAGAGAAATTAATGTCACACATGAGCTGGTCGGCTAAAAAGTTGGCCGTCGCTTTTCCAAAAAGCTCTATAAACCACACAGCGCGAGAAAGGGAGAGATAAGAGGAATTCACTAATTAGCATGGAGCATAACATTCATCAAGAGCTCTAACTACAAAGTAATTGAAGAGACAAAGGCCAAGAAAACTTTTGTGGCTTCTCGTATTTATCGTAGTCATGAAAATCAGTGACAATATTTTGGCCTCGAAGGTTAAAGCCGCGAAAAATTTCCCTGGAAAGTCAACGCGATAATGTCGGGTGATTACACCAGAAAAATATTTTTTCAAAGCTCTTGTGTACTCATAAATCACAAACCAGTGAAGTTGCCCATTAACTGAGAGGGTCTTTACGTTTATATTTAGTTCCGCCAGGTAATTTCAATATTTTTCCGTTCTAAATTCTTTCAAATTCAAATTACAAAGCGTTTCAGTCAACACAAAAATGTGTTCAGATGCTTGAACATGAAGTAGCCAATTAGAATTCGTCTTTAAACTTTAAATTCACGAAATTTATGATCGTCCCCGTATCGCTTAACAGCAGTCTCAAAAGTTGTCACAATGAGTTGTGACAATGCTTGGAGAACAATCGGAACTTTACCTCAAACAGATTGTATGACATTGAAGCTTAGCTTTGGGTAGATTCGAAGCGATTGTGAAACTTTATCACTGACTCAAAATTGAATGAAGTCTCGGATTATGCATGGACAGGTTGTTGTATGTCTCTGCCGAGTGAATTGTTTGTCGAAATCTGAATTGAGCATTTAGTCTCGCCACGAGCTGAACGAACGCTTCAAGCTTCACGATCTTAAATGAGCGAGATAAAAAGAAGTTTTTGCGGTGAATGCGCTTCGTTTCGTACGTGCCATGCCAGCAGCAAAATTATTGATCGCCATTTAATTTATCAATTCCATACATCATCGCTTTAGCTTGTTTAAAGCTTCAGCTGCCAAGAAGCAAATGCAAGAGAAGTGAAAATCCCACAAAATTGCTGATAATGCGCTGCAATTAAATGCACCGCAAAAACATCGACAAGACACGTTGACGTGAGCTGTAAACAGCTTCAATCTGTTAAATAAAATTATTTCATGTCGCTTCAAGGTCTCTCTCCTCTCGGTCACTTGACAGCGAATCGGACAAAGTGTCGTTGTTACAAAAAGCTCCAATCAAAGAGACAGAGACAAGAACTGATGATCATTTACCAGCTAATTACGCTACTGGAACCACATGAGTGCAAACAGCAAACAACACACGAAATAACAACAGAAAAAAATTGGTTGAAATTGTTAGCAGGAAACACGGTCGAGCGAGCACAATAAAAATGTACATGAAAAGTAAAACATCAGAGCGAGAAGCAACAGAAGGCACACAATGGAAAGAACAAATACAGAGCAAAGAGTTCTCGCGCCTCGTCAATGATAAACTCTTCTACGTCGCAAAATCTCTCGATGATTCACGTAAGGAGATCGTAGATGAGTTAATTGATTATTCAACGATCGTTATCTCAACGGAACTCGAGCGAAAGATTTTTCTCCGGAAAGCAACAGGAAAGCTGACCGACGCTTACATTCAAAAGCCGGCTACAGTTAATTAACATTTTTTCTGCTTCTCCGCTTTAATTGGCATCAACTAGCGAAGTGTCTGCGATGTGTGATGTGAATTATGATTTTCCTTTTTGCTTTTTCTCTCTCGCGCTTGAGTAATCTTCTGATGCGATGTGATAAGGTTTAGTTGCTGTCGCCGAGCCCTTATGCTTTGAACGTTCAGTGAATGGAAAGTTAATCGATATTCACGAAAATGAAAATAAAATAGAAATCGGAAACGACTTTAAAATAGACAAAACAATGGGACTAAAGCGCAATTGGGTGTGTGTAGTCGTTTCATTGAGTCGCGAACGTCATGGGTCACCAGTTTTTATCCAATTTCCATCTGTAACCGAACCCATAATGGCAGCAGCAGCAATGAGAAGCGACAAACGCTTACCGGGAAACAGAGAACACGAAATGTAAATGAATTTTCCGATCCGCATCGGAAACAAGGCGACAATATTGATTTGATCCGGCAGACCTCACCTCGAACGACGTCGTCAGCCATGCGATGAAAATTAAAAACTCGTCAACTCTTCAACAAAGTCATTCGTCCCGTTACGCAATCTCCCCATACGCAAGCTTTGAAAGATCGACACCAGTTGCACCTTTGAAAACCATTCTACCAGCTCAACATTAATTTAAAATTCTCTTCTTTACCCGCAACTCGCAAAAGTTTTTGCTGTAAAAGTTGGTAACAATAAAAGCGTAGAAACAGAGAAAGAGAGAGAGAGAGCTTCTCTGTTGATTAACCATGTGAAACGTTAACTCTTTCATTTTTGTGAGTACCTCGATTTCAGGACGGAAGAACGAGAATTGCGGAACAAAATAGTTTGTTTCAACTGAAAGAACTTCGAAGCATAAGTTTCGGAATTTTCTGTTCAGGGCAGTGAATGGCGAGACAGGAAAAGGGCAGAGAGTCTTCTTCCGATTTCCTGGAGTTTTGTTTTGATTTCTTCAATCGGAAAGTTTCCGCGAGAGCTGGCATTTGAGTGAGGGCTTAATTCGGTTCATGAGCTCATTACAAAAATGACTTTAAACCGTTTCCGATGAAATATTGAAGCTTTAAGATTAAATTTACTGTCGTCTCTCGCTTTAAAGAAACCACTTTCAATTTAAATTTCACTCAACTTCTTCCACAAAGCCAACCAGCGATTCAGTGATCAATCACAGGCGCACCAAGTACCTTGAAGTTTCATTAAATCTCACTCTCGTTTATGATATTTTTTTTTGCCTCAACATGAAAGCTCTCGCCTCAGCTTTACCCTTCATGGCGTGATAATCTGATTCCCAGATTGGGTTGGAAACTTTCCGTTCGTTCCCGCTTAAATTAAATAATCCGATTACATGTTCAGCTGATGGATGTTAGAAAAAAATGACATCAACACAATTTAAAAATCATTTAACGAGAAGTAACATTCCGAATTGAGTAAGCCACGGCGTCTCGTCTTAATTTCAAGGTTTTATATTTCGCATCGGTCCACCTACGTCTTCTGATAAATTGGTTGCCGTTCTCGTGCTGCCGTTTAGAGACGACGAGGAAGAAGAAGAAATCATTCCAGATGCATGAAGTGAAACAAAAAAATATTTAACCAAGTCTTGTAATTTTCATTAAAATCACAGCGAAAAATTGAAATCTGAGGGAATTTCTCAGTCGATTTAATTACTCGGGATGTTCTTGCTTGTTTAGAGCCGAGCGGAGAAGAATTATTCTTATGTTGCCTTGTTTCGATTCTTTTATGTTCTACTCTAAGATTCTCATTCTTCCTCTTGTGTTCTGAGTCTTTTTTTTCTTCAGAGTTTTCGTGGCTTTAGAAATGGGCTTGGAATCCACAAGAAAGAGTCAGATTAGTAAGTGAAATGGCTTTGAGTTTATTGAACTTCTCTTTGTTGTTGTAAACTTGAATTTAACAAACAATTTTCGTTTGGGAATCTCACATCTCATGCTCTCTATCCGCTTCTAGCCATCGCAAATGGATACCAATGTCTTGGCAAAGCAAATTTGTTGCGCAACGTGAGAGAGAGTAAATTGTTTTGTTGTTGACTCGATGTGACCATAAAAGTAGCAAAGCATGTCGTCGCATCTATTTTTTTTTGCTGAACGAGGGAGAGTGTTAATTGGTAAACATCGAGGTAATTATGTATTAACAATGCCCTTTGGAAGATGAACGTGAAATGGGTCGGCGTCATTAAGCATCGCTTGATTAGCGCTTTAAACTTTTCTCTTGCTAATTGAGCCAAACGTACGCTCCAGATCTTTCCAAAACAATGAAGAGCTTTTCCCTGACCTCACCTCGTAATAGGGACAATCCATAAATAACGTCTCGGCGGCGAAGAACAATTAAAATAAATTGAGAGATCAAACTAAGATAAATTGACCCTCATCAATCTCACTCCTCTGCCATCATTTCCATTCAGACCCACATGACTCGACTCGGAAATTGTTAAAATCCACCACAATCTCAAACCAATAAATCGGGTGAGAGAAGAATCTTAGGCTAAAATTACGTGAACGCATCATTAAGCACGATTCGTTCAGTTATCTTATCTCGTGCGGAGCTATTCGGATTTGCAGTGAATTAATTGAAAACTTTCTACATAAAACAAGAAGAGTACGCAATGATCTAACGAGTTTGACTCCGATTAATAAGCTCTCTCTCGTGAAACTCTTCGTGAACTTAGTCTTACTCGATTCGATTGTCATTAAATATTCTTCTTAGCTTGTTGAATCAAGAGTAATTATTTAATTTATATCGAAGCTGGAAGCTGGCTATCAAAATAATTTAATTTAATTACGACTCCGCGACTCGACCATAAGCCATGCGAACGAGTAATTGCTCTCGCTGGTGTTTGTGTCGACAATAAGAATTCCAAACTGTAACAGTTTCTCGTTTTCATCGTGAATGCTTTGTGATTGTTCCAACGACAGGGCTGTCTTTTGTTTATTTAACCACGGACTTTGTAATCATCTCGAAACAGCCGTGAAAGCATAAACTCTTTAATCCATTTTTGGCAGCTTGCATTGGCATTGAATCATTCAACTCAATCTCAATCTTAACTATCGACGTAAATCATTTTACACATCTCAACGTCGTCGATGTTTACTTCTTCCTCAACTCAGAACGCCTCCATCAAAATATTTTTTTTATTTGATTAACCATAATGAACAATAACCATTTAACCTTTTCTTTCCTCTCTCTCTCTCAGTCTTTCTGTGTCTTCATCTTGAAGCTGCTCAATGAAACAGAATTCCTCTGTAAGATCTGCTGAGTTTGTATGATGGAAGCTTCGCTTGTGATGATCGGAGAGATCTTGAAGTGCTTCCAATTGAATTCAAAGCCAATCAACTTTGAAGTTTCCATTGAAGAAAGAAGTCTAACGAATCCAAAACAATGGACATACGTTGTGCAATTCGATAGTAAGTTGGCAACATCGCAGTTGCTTTCGTTCGTAATTAAAATTTAAATGCATTTGTTTATTACTCGAGAGCTCTCGTCAAAATACGTTTCTCATAAATCTCGATAAATTTTTCTTATGCAGCAATTGAGTGAGACTATAATCACACAATATGAAGGCATTGCCATTTATTAAAGCGAGAGCGAACACGCCAATAATCATTTGTCGGAATATCTTTCTCCCTCCGCAAGACGATAAATCATTCTGACGAGATGGTTTCGAGCATGAATTATGGACACTCGCACATCTTTTTCTCATGTTCTCACATCGATAATAATTTTGTTGAAGGAGCTCCTGAGAGCTTTTTTCATCCTACTCGGCTACTTTTTATTGTAGGGCGTTAAATTGGCTTTGAATCTGGCCAAGAAGAAAGAAGGAAAAAAGGGAACCATTTTCATAAAACTTTACAGCACCGCAATTAACTCGTCGCCTTCATTGAATGTTCGAAGGATGTCGAGAGATACTGAAATGTTCAATCGCACATCGCATCGACATATGTTCTACATTAACATGCCATAGCTTTCAATTTTCCCCAGCAACAAAAACTTTACATCGACAATTATCCGAATGGTAATCGAGGGCGGAGGAAAGAGAACTGAACTATCTTCAATATATGCAATGCTCGGGTTGTTTCTTTGTTTTCGACAATTATGTTGCAGCTTAGGGAAGTGGATTAGACGATTGTTAGTGAAACAATTCACAAGTAATTCTGTTTTGTGGTTTCAAGCAGAGATTCTTCATTAGAGTGACATAACCAATGGACATTCTCAGTTTATAGAAAGCCATCTAGGAAGAGCTTGAACAATTGTGGAAATTGTGTGGAAATCAATGTTGACTTCCATTCTCGTTCGGAATTTTCACCTTTTGTTCTACGACAAAGAATGACAACCGAAACAAAAACTTGTAAATTCATCAGTTTAAAAGCGTCATTTGCATGAAGATAACTGTAAGGCGTCTTTCTATCTAAGACCGAAGTGGGTCGAGGGAAAAGTCTCTTTGTTTTGAAGAAAACAAAACCTTTTTCATCTCTACAGGGAAAACGTGAAGAAGACGAAACGTCAATAATTTATGTGGCGATGCCGCTTTTCGCAATTGAAAGAATGAAAGGCAAACAGAAATAGAACTTGAACTTCACACACTTCCATCCTTCGCAGTGACCTCGTTTCGAGTTACTTGCATGGGCGATAATTTTCTCAAGCTCTGCTCTTTGTTAGCTAAGCCACACTCGAGTTGTGTGAATGGACCAGAAAATAATTCTGTTCGCTGATAATTTTTATTTTTTCGTTGCAATCCCGTCGTCGTTTATTTATTTCATTGCAAACTTAGGAAAGTGCTAGAAGAACTCAATGGGGTGTCCCAAAATTTAAAGAGAAACAACAGGGAACATTAGTCTTTAGTTTTAAGACCAAACCCTAATCGCTCCAGCAGCTTTCTGACCTCAGATTAGTATAAATAAACATCGACAAGATTGCAAAACTCTCTCGCGTAATAAATCAACAATCGCGAACTTTCAAAAAAACATTGTTTTTCACTGCGATTTGATAAAGGCTAACGCACAATTTGTGTGATTCATAACAGCTCGAATCTGTCAGAAATTATCCATAAATCATATTTCAGAGGCTAGCGAATGGTTTTATCATTTGTAGAACATGCCAAAATGTTTGTTCATTTCGCACATAGAAGGTTTGAATGATAAGCGAGCGCGAGTTTGTGCAAACTTCGAATGTTAGGAATTATGCAGAGCGGTTGAGAGTTAGCCTCGAAGCCTCCACGCTACCAGCAAAATGCGCGGATTATTAACAATGTACAAAGCGAAAAATCACAAACACAGAAATCTCAGAGCACCGCGTTTTGTTTTTAAATATAATGAGCACTCGCAGTTACAATTATTTTTGCGTCTCTCTCTCCCTCACTCTCTGTGATGTTATTTATCTTGCTTTCGTTATTTAGAAAGTTTCGTTTTTGCTTGCTTTATGCTTTTCTGCCTCTCGTAATAAACAGATTTTCTTCTAAGCAGAACATGACAACTTCCTACGAGTGGCTACTTGACTTAATGAGTGATTACTCACCTCTTCCTCATTACTCGCGGTGTTTACCGAGTCCATTGACTGTGACAACGGATGTGACTGCATTGGGTTGATCTGTCCGACCTGATCCATGCTGATATTTGGTGTTGATGTAGGACTTGTCGTCGCGGGCGTATTAGTATTTGAAATGCCAACAGAGGTTGTTGGGTCGTGATGAGAGAGAGTCGAGGAGTTTGACACCTGACTGATCGATGCCGCTGGCAATGAATTGAAGCTCGTTGAAGTGCTAATTGACTTGATTTGTTGCTGCTGCTGAGCTGTAGCAATAAAGTTTGGAATCTGAGTTGGAATTGTCGCAGACGGCGATGATGAGTTGATAATCGATTGGATCTGTGTCAATACAGGCGATTTAGCTGCGATGGGTAGTGGAAGGCTCTGCAAAATATTCGCTGGCTGATGATGAAACTGTGCGAGAGGATGATGAGGATGTGTAAAGTTGGCAACAGCGCCTGCTTGCGATTGGGTCAGCAAGTAATTGTTGTTAAGTAAGTGAGATGAAATCACGGGTGGTAAGGTCGAAACAACTGTTGGCTGTGCAACAGGGGATGTCAAAGCAAGAGGATTCGCTGGACGTAATCTCTTTGGCGACAAGACCTGTTGTGGGGCGCTCGCTACCTGCGAAAAGCGGAGAGAAATAGAGATAAATCATAACGCTTCAGGAAGCGCGAATAGCGAGGAGCTTACCGTTATTTGCGGAGCTGGCCTTCGTTTGGCCACCGTCGACGAAATGGTGAATCTATTTTATGATCCGCGGGATTAGAACAGAAGCCCACTCTCGTTGTTCTCAGTATCGCGAAATCACTTATTCTGATCACTTCTGTAAAGAGAAAAGATGATGCAAAATGTCATTAAAAAGTTAGAACGGATAGCGTTGTGTTTCAACATTGAGAGTCTGTTAAATGTCAACACACTCAAGATTATGTATCATGTCATGTTTCTAGTTCTCGTGTAGTCA